>CM076576.1:200211885-200810226 GCA_034641835.2 Pinus albicaulis
TGCAGAACAGAATTTGCCCTCAGCGTTCGCCCTCAGCATTCGCCCTCAGTTCTTGCAGAACAGCATTTGCCCTCAGCGTTCACCCTCAGCTCTTGCAAAACAACATTCACCCTCAGCATTCGCCCTCAGCTCTTGCAAAATGGTAAGTTCTTACTGCAGGCCCTTTCTCCTATAGTAGGTTTGACTCTATTTGGGTTTTTTTGGTCAATTCCATTGGATTGTGTTAGGCTATAGGGTTCTCTCTAGATGTCTTCCAATGTTCTTTCGGATGAGTTTCAAAGAGGATGTGTAAGATGTGTTTTTTCTTGCATGAATTTGACTCCACCAGTTTCATGAAGTTTAAGCTATGGATTTTAGTTAAACAAACTCATCCATATCAACACCTAGTAACGAATTTCCCTTGGTCTGATCTATATTGAAGGTGAAGTGAAAAGTGGTAGAGAATGGGAGATCGAAAGTCATCAACTTTATCACAAGGGTAGTACTCCAGATCGAATGTGATGAGCTTTATTTCTCCAGATTTGGGGATTTTCTGATATTTGGGGACTTTCTGATGACATACCAAAGGTCACATCCATACAACCATATCAAGGTCAATGTTGAGATCATTCTCATATAGATATAGGTCACTGATATATAGGGTTAATATCATCATCACTATCCATGGAAACCGAATGGTTACAAAATTTGTGATTGTGGTTGGCTCATTTATAATTATTACCCATTTACAGTAGAGCACAGAAACACTAAATATGGCCCGAGCAGAGCCTTTACAATAGGCAATGGAATTGCAGCTGCTTCATCAATAACCAATAGCTCCACTTGAGAAAATTTTTCATAATCCTGGGGCTGGATATACTGCAGAGCAAACAATTGTAGTTATCATTCATGCTCCAATATATTAATATAATTTTTACATTGAACTGAAGAAAGGGAAACAAGAAAATGCTAGCCATCATACAATGCTTTGACATAAGATTTTTGAGTGACATACTTGAAAAAAGAACTCATCCACTGATATTTATAATCATTTGAGTTATTCAAGTTAAACACAATGTCAAGAATCAAGATTCAATACCCTCTATTATCTTCATCACCCAATACAATATTTAAATTTTTCCCAAAGAAACGCTTATTAAATTGGCAGCCATTATTTCTCCCTGCTTTAAAAACCCTACATTTAAATGAAAACAAGCATTGCATTTCAACTACAAAAATCTATTAGTGTTCAAATGTACATGTGTGCATCACTTGTGTAGGGTATTCTTTTTCCAATTTCACATTATCCAAGAATGTGTGCAGTATAGTTCATATTTTTTGTGATTTAGATTATCTTGAAAAAGGAAAGGTAAACTATTTCCCATGGAAAAAGAAGGTTTTCCCTTTTTACTACTGGAAATGGTACAAAAAAGTTCCATTTATACCCGAAACTCCTATGAAACAGGAACCAAATAAAGGCCATGTCCTCAATGGACATCATTTGGCTTTGAAAATGGCCATTGCATCGTGTTGTTTCTTATATTACATCACGATAGTTTCTTAGGTCATTTCTTGTTTCTTGAGATGAAAAAAAACCAAAGAAATTGTGAAGATCCTTTCAATAAATAAATGACTATTTCTCAATCATATCTCAACTATTTTTTATTTTATTCAGTGGTTGCTTACTTTGAGAGAAATTTTACACTTTTATAAGGAATATAACATAAAAACACAAAATGGGAAGGAATTGATGAGGTAGATGACCTTTAGTTGTTGTCAATTAAGAATTGATAATACACGATGCATGTTCTGTACTACAAACTAGATTCCTTCCTGGAGTTAGGACACAGAGTATTGAATCAAAATTGTAGTTTCTAACTTCTTGTATTGGTTCATCAATCTTGAAATTCAGACATTGCATGTCTTCATTGCTTCATGTTTGAATAATTTGCATCATATCGTACAATAGGAAATTAGGAATTATGATTATTATTACTTTATGGATCTGTTAAGTTACTTTTAAGTTTGCATGGTTTAGTGTGAAATTATTCTTGTGTGCCCCTAGGCCTAGGTGAAGGAATGCCAAGGATTGAGAACCCTAGTTTTTAAATGGTATTGTTTCTTATACCCAAAAACCCCTCAACATCACTTCTTATTAGTTCTTAACAATAGTGTTGTAAACAATTTGAGAATTGATATAGCAAAATCTTGCACTTCTCAAGATAAAGTCCTAAAGCTAAAGTGTGATACCATTTGTAATTCAATAGCCCCATTGTCACCTCACCAACCTCTTTTCACTTCGGGCTAGCTCTCCTCCAACTCAAGGGGGGTTCTCCCTAGTAGATGTTAGGGATATAATGGCCCAACCAAACCAAGTCAAGAGCCCCCTAACTCTCTATGTTTACTACTATCAATAAAAATATTGAACAATAGGGTCAGACATGCATCCTGAAGATAAAATTGCGAGGGTATTTTTGGGTAATTTCAAAGGGAAAGTCCCCAAACACATATAATCAAGGAATTATAACGTGATTTCAAACATTAAATATCAACAAAATCGTTTAAAGGATATTGAAAGGAAAAAGGTGATGGAAGATAGAAAGTTCCTTACTTAAATACTCTAAGGATTTTTCAATAGTTGCTCCAAAAGCTTCACTTCAAGGCCCTTCAAGATCGTCTCCAACAATGCTATCCCATCAACTTCAACAATGTTGCTCCAAAAATGTCCTCAAGGTCTTCACAACAAGTTTACTAGAAGTTGCTCCAACAATATATTCAATAAGGTCTTCATTGTCAACTCGTCTCTTGTTTGGGTGCCTTAATGTGCAATGACATGTTTCCAGGACTGAATTCAATGCAAGGCATATTTGAAATTCTAACTCTGTCTTCCGGTGTCTTATTAGAAATTATTTCAATTTTCATTTTTTGTTTTCAAGTTAGATATTTTTTTCAAGTTTTTACATTTATAATTTTATTTCAATGTGGCAGACTGATCAGGGCAGTACAGGAACAACCCCGAGACGAGATGATCGCGGAAAGAGGTCAGCGGAAGAACATGTAAAGTGCCAACATTGCTCTATCTTCAGGTATTTTAGTTATTTACATAATTGAAATAATATTAATTTTGTTCAAATATGTAGACACCTAGCCATGGTACGCCTGATGATTCCCTCTTTGAGGAAGAGCTTTCTTCATCCCTATCTCCAGTGTTCTTGTTGCAAAAAAAGGCACAAGATGCAAGGTCGGAATTTAATACTTTGATAGATGCGCCTCAAACACCTGAAACAGAAGAGAGGATAAAACATATTATGAGCCAGCTAGAAAGATATCAGGTAATAATAAAAATTCAAAAGGATATTTTTTTTGTTCTGCATGAGATGAATTGTGATAGTTTGATTTTTAATTTTTACATTGACTAAACTAACAAAAATTTCTTTTGTATGTAGCGTTTTCTAGCACTTGCTGAATCCGATGTTGGTGGTAGTGGGACACAAGGGCAAGAGATTTCCCAACAACCCTCTCGTACACCTTCTACTCCTTTAGGTGCTAGCCAAGAAACACACCCTGCCCAAGCAGACACCCAGCCAACCGCTGAACGTGTTGGCAATGATGAGGCCGATATGGCCAACTACATTATTGCGTTTCCTGGAGCTACACGTGTCAGCTCCACAGGGACCATTAATGGCACGTTGTTGGTGAACAATGAAGGTGTCCCTATAAAGCACGTACAACTCCTAGGTAAATTTTAATATTTTAACTATTTCATGTACTCTATCTAAAACATATTTATCCTGATTTTTATTTTTAAATTAATGATAATATCTTCTTCTTCTTCTTCTTCTTCTTTTTCTGTATAGGAAACAATGAGTTCTATAGGTTTTTGGAGAGCCATGCATTGGTAATTTTTGGCCCAACCAGACGCACAAGGTGGAATTCCCAGAATTCCAACCTGAAAAAAGAACTTCTAGATTATCTAGAAGCCCTTTTTGGGGTCGGCACATTTGACAGAACAACGATTTCTCGGGTAGCCGGAAAATATTTGAAATATACCAGGGACACCTATAGGACGCAATTGCAATTTAACCCTAGATACGAGCATCCTCTCACAGTTCCATAGAGTAAGTGGAGAGCACTCATCCATGACAGAAAAGAGAAAAGGGCAAAGAAAGAAGGAAAAATTCCAACTGGACCCGCAAGGTAAATTACAACTTTAATTCAATAGCTTTAATTTTCTTTGTGTCTAAAATAAAAGTGTGTTACGTCATAGATGACTTAAATCTTTTGATGCAGAGGAAGATAAAAATATCTCTTTCCATTTCGGCTATCAAGCCGTAGTTGAATTTCGCAAAAGCTTGGGGCAGGTCCCAAGATCCAGAATGCCTGATAAGGTAAAAAATTAACCTTTCAATATGTTTGTTTTCGTCCATAAATTTAATGTCTAACAACTTTGTTTAAATCAGGGGAGCAGCACTACCGACAAGGCAAATAACCCAGTTTTAGAGCCAAATGTAGATGATCCTCTCGTGCAACCTGATCATTGTAGTGGGGACCAGGCCGACAATGCTGCTATCAGTGAGGGCCGTGACGGTAATTAATTTCCACTTATAATTTTTCCTAATTATACCTTGATGGTTGTCCTTATAACGTTTTTTGTTTATATGACAGAGAATGTTTCCCTTGAGGATCTTACCACCAGAGAGGAAGACAGGGCAACAGTCCCAACGGCGACAACTGGTGCACCGGGTAAATAATCTCATTGCAATTTTTTTTATTAATATTACCGAACTAGTTCAATGATATTTAAAAACTGACAATTAAAATTTAATATTATCTGTTTTTGTAGGCGATGCCCCGTCACTGGATGAGACCAGACATCATGACTACGCAACTAGGTCAGTAGTGCGGGTCGAAAGGCACGAAACAGGAGCAGAGCACGATGATATTGATGATGTAATTAGGAGATTTAGAAATAGGAAGAAGAAAAAGAAAATTTGATAATGTAAAATATTGTATTATTATAAGACAAACGTTACCATACTTGGAACGTTTTTTTGCGTTATATAAAAAACTCATTTATCATACTATTTTTATGTCAAGCATTAATTGCAATGTTTCCTTGCGTACTTTTTGTTGAATTGTTTTTTATTAGTTATTCAATATTTTTTTTTATGCTCATGAAAGTAAAAAATGAAATATAGATTGGGTATTGGGGAATTGAGAGTGATGTGAGGGGGGGGGGGGGGAAGGGCCATAAGAGATTCCACCTTCACGTGGTTGGCCCTGTTTAGTAGAGAATAGTTTATTGGAGCGATTTAATCTTGGAGCAAACCTCCCTCGATCCAGCGTAGCAACAAAAAAGTCACTGTTGACTTAGTTGCTACTCTTTCAGATCGTGGGAGGCTTGTTCCAAGTTCATGCGACTCCAATAAATTGTTCTTGAAAAGAAGAGGAGCTTATTCAGGTATGTTTTGACATTTTCAACATATGTTCTAACATTATCATAAGAATGCATCTTAGAGTAAAAATACTACATCAATTACTTGTATTTATTGTATAGATAATGATGGATTTTGATTGACTTGGCAGTGCAGGTACAAATCCTCTTGCATCATGAGCAATACAACTTGTCAACCATGGTCATGTCCAGGATATTTTTGCTTGTGCACTTGACCAGGTTCGTAATGTCACATTTTGTAAGTTCCTTTACAGTTCATAATTCAATATTAAGCTTGTTCATGATTATTATCTAGGTTTTTTGTATGTGTTTTTTCATCTATTTGATTGTAAGCAACTCTACATGTTTCCTATTGTTCACTATGATTTCTCCCATTACCACTCCCAGGATGAATCCGACTTTATTGTTACATAGGTTACTTTATTGTTACTATGATTTCTCCATTTACGATTTCATAGGTTACATCATGTAAAGTTGTCAATCTTAGGTTGGTGATGAGCTTTAGTTATCCATATTTGGGGCTTTCCTGATATTTTCTCTCTCATGTCATTCCTGCATCACCTCGTTGTTTGAGCATGCCAATTCTTCCCAACTATCTTTATATGTCTGTAATTTTGGAATTTGATTTAAAAAACTAGTACCCAACTCTAAGTTCAATTGGTGTTCGTGTAAGGCTGTTTAGGCTTTGGGAAATATTGTTGGAGACTCTGCAACATTTAGGGATCTTGCCCTCAGTCATGGAGCTCTGAGGCAGGTGCTTGCCCAGTTGAATGATACTGCTAGAATTTCAATGATAAGAAATTCTACATGGGCTCTGTCAATTTTTTTCCGTGACGTAAACCCCAACCACTATTCGAACAGGTAAGCATAATACATTTTCTGCCTTTTCTTCTTAGTTCACAGATACTGTGGATTTTTTTATAGATCTTGGTGCTTGGTATATTTGGACGTAATATGGACCTAGGTGCTTCTTCATTACAATGACTCTATCATCAGGTTTTAGAAAATGCTCAGAAATTTGGGTTTCAGAAGGGGATTACCCTTGCTTGCAATTATCGATTATCAATCACATTCAAAAAAAGTATTTCGTAGCATTGCCGAGCTCTTTGTAGGTGAATTTCAGAGGCAATTTCACAATATCTGAACTAAATTTGTCTGTCCTTTTCAATACTCTGTGCTTGTAACAGAACCAGACAAACAATCTAGTGGCCAATGCAACAACAACAACACCTTCTGTTGCAATGCCTGCAATTCACCCTCTCTGCACGCATGAATGACTATGGCACCCTCTTTTGTGAATAGGTACTAGAGCTGAAGGTACTGGTTTCGATTAGGATCGTGGAATTCAACATCCAAAATAGTATCAAATTCCACTGCAATAGTATTCCCTCGTGAGGGAAACAGTTCATTGAGACCTATTGGACTCATCACCCCCAAATAGCCTCCAGGGCTACCCAGAGTGTGATCATCTTTGTTGCTGAGTATATTTTTATTTTTTCAGTGAGATTTTAGGGTTTCTCTAACATAGCTTCAGAAATCCGATTCAGTGCCTTCTTGAATATCTTCACATAATACTCATGGTTTGGATTGATGAGCATGCTCTGAATGGTTGGTTTATTCATAAGAACCACCCATATAGTCATCTTGAGATATTTCAGAAGTTTTCTCGGGTTTCCTTTTTCACCGTTTCTAGTGGGTGGGATGGTGTGGGGTGATCCATCAATACTAGTGCTCTTGTAGTAGGGAATTTTTTTTTGGGGATATAAAGGAGCATTTGATGTAGATATCCCATTGGATGCATTCATAGATGGGCATGAGAGGTCAAGAATTTAAATTAAAAATATGCAACCTCTAGCATGGAAACTTGAAGGCCGCGAGAGACACTGGTTAAAGATTGTTTTGTGCTGGCCTTAATATAGTCGTGATTTCTTTCTATTATCTTAATGCAAATATATAGTCCGGTCTCATTAAAATGAAGATTGTGGTTGTATTTCTCTTTGGTTGTTTCTCTCTTAATGCTCCAGAAGTTGCCAAAAGTTGCGATAGTTGTTTAGTTTGCCTGTTACAACTTAAAAGTGGTTTTTAGCAATGGGAGTCATGTTTTTTAAAGTTCATACTAATATGAAGATCTTGTAATTCTATATTCAGCATAAGAGAAGATGGCCTCTGCTTTGGGCAGTATGACAACAATTGCCACATCTACCTCATTGGGTAACAATGGAAAGGGGAAGAAGTTGGGTGCAATGTTTGATAATTATGGCAGACAATTGTCTTCTCTTTCGGTTTTTTCACCCATTTCCTTTAATCGCTCAAGCAGAAGAGGGACTCTGAGATTACGCGACAGAGAGAAGGTAGTTAATACAAGAGCTATGGAAAAGGAGTTGTACTTCAACAAGGATGGCTCAGTGACAAAAAAATTGTAGGTCAGAGAAAAAATTATGTTTAAAGGAAGGTCACCTGCATGTGAAACTTCACTACGGTGGATCTTTCCTTGTCCACTTATATTCGATTTTAATGTGTTATTTTAATTTTTCATGGAGGGTTGTTTTGGCATATGGTCTGGCATTCAATTGCACACTTACTGAAAGCATTGTCAATTTGTCTTGCGGGCGGTGTGAACAAACTTGCTGATCTTGTTGGAGTCACCCTTGGGGCGAAGGGAAAAATGTTGTCTTGGAGAGCAAGCATGGTTCTCCGAAAATAGTTAATTATGGTGTGACAGTAGCTAAGGAGGTAATTTGTAGATGTGTGCTCTGGTTTTCTTTTTAACGTTGTATTAGTTCCCCCTCTTAAATGTCTTGGATTTGGTAGGCATAATTTGAAAACTCAAAGGTGAAAGGAAACATATTTGTTACCCAGTGGTCTACTTGGCCTATGGACTAGCCACATTAGATTAATGCATAAATATTTTCACAACAATAAAAGGAAAGGGTTATGGCTAAGTCAAATTTTATTGTTATTGACAGTGTAATGAAATGTATCTCAATGTTATGGTTTTGGCCTTTTTATTGGTTGAATTAGAGGACCCAGTTGAAAATATTGGGGCCAAGTTGGTAAGGCAAGCTGCGGCAAAGACAAATGATTTAGTTGGGGATGGAACCACAACATCTGTTGTTCTTGCACATGTTGGAATATTGAAAAATTCGAGAACAATGAATGGAGAATAAATCTCCCTTCCTCTAACACAGAGAAAATAAAAATTTCTTTGACAGGAGACAGAGTTTCAATACTTTGAAAACAAACTTCTATTCCCTTCAATAACTCAAAAAAAAACTATTACACTTCTTCGTCACTGAGAGGGATTACAAAATTATGACTGCTACAAAACACAGTGCATAAAACCAACTCACTATCTGTTCAAAACAAACATACTCTGTCTCTAAAACACTCTGTTGTGTTTTTCACTTTCGCACTGTTGTGCATACACACTTAAAAAGTTACACTCAGTCTTTCACTTTTTACACACTGCTGTGTAATAAAAAATTTACGTACTATCTATAAAAAAAAACTACCAAGATTTTTTGTCCTTTTTATTTTTATATGCCGTAACATATAAAACATATTATAATAAGCCCTCTTTTAAAAAAAATAAAATTAAAACTAAATTCTATGGCCCACCTTTCATTTCGCATATGATATATATATAACATATGTTTAAAACATATGTATATATTAAAGCATACATAAAATTAAACTATCAAAACATTAAAGAACCCTTTCTGTCGGACTTCAAAAATCTGAATAGATTGAATTTCAAACCAAATTCGCGTTCCAAAATGGGATGCTGACGTTTGCCTAATTTGTAACGCGAATTCTCAATCCAATGTGCCTTATAAAAAATTTGGGTCCGGTTTTCAGGTTTTCAGATTCCCTTCAATTTCATGCGATCCAATATTAATGCTCCACGTGTCCTCCTTTTGAATTTACAAAACTGGCGGGTAAATTTCTGTTTGTTTAATTTTTGGTTGGTGAATTGCGTTAATGCTGGTTGTTGTGTTTAAATACAATCCTGTACAGAAATATGGCTGCGGCCGTCTACAAAAAAAACTTGCAGGAATTTTAAATGCTGAATTAAATTTCTGGATGGCATGCAAGCAACCTCCAAAAAAAAATGTTGCTGCTGCATCCGTCCTTCTGCTGCAGCAGTTGAAGTTAAAATTCAACAGCACAGGGTTTAATAAGTGAGGGTGTAAAGGTAACTTTTTGTCGATAGTACTGGATTAAGATAATCTATTCATTTTTGTAGGGTCTTATGGTGTTTGGTTTTTTAGTTTTGGGTTGGGCTTATTGAGTCTAAGATAGTTTTTGAGTGAAAAAATTGCTATCAGGTATTAAAAATTTTTGGTTCTTTTGTCAAAATTTATGAGCTTGTTAGGAAATACAAAGCTGACAATGGTTGTATCTTAAATTTGTGGAAAATAATTTGAAATGAAACCTTTTTGTTTAGGTTGTTGCAGCAGGTGCAAACCCCATTCAAATTACTAAGGGCATTGACAAGACAATAAAGGCCCTTGTTTCGGAACTCAAAATTTTGTCAAAGGAGGTAAACGCTTGCCTTTTGAGTAGGCTGGTTTTCCTTTTTGCTGATGGTTTGGTGTATCTAATTGAATTAGTTGCCTAAGGTATTTTTTTTTGCAAACTCCTTTTCATTTTTCATACAGTATTGGCCTTGTGGAATACATTTGATTGTGTGGTCTTGTTAGATCTACAACATTTGTAGTTGTTTAGTCTTATGGCCGAGGTGCACTTTTAATATGGAAATAGTTGATGCAATATTGTCATTTAATCCTTACTGCAGGGTAGCATGTTGAGAAGTTTCTTGTGAAACATTTGGTATTGAAAATGACACTTGATCCTATACAGCATCATGCACTTGACTTCAAAATTCATATTCAAAGTGTGCCGGACAATTCTTGCAAAATTTCAAATATTTATGTTGTTTTAAACCATTATCTTTTTCATGTATTGGATGCTGAAAATGTGAAAAAGACTTTGGTATGGAACCAACTGGTGAATAATTTCCAGCAAAACAACCACTTCCAAGACATGATTTAGAAGTAGAACATATGTACTTATGAAGCATAGAAAGATATCCTTGATGCATTTTCAATGTTTGGCTAGGGTTATTTTTGGAGAAAATAACTCCTTATTCCTAGAATAGTGATCTTCAATACAAGTAAATGCCAGAGAAGAGAGATCATCATGTGACATAAACCTATCAACAAAAGTGAACAGGGAATGATTATTAATTATGGAATACTAAGTTGTCAGTGATTTTGACTATTTGTCTTTAACATGTAAAAATGTTAAATTCCAAACTTACATCATCATGGTTTGGCATCATGAGCTTGACTAATTTTCCACCATGCTCATAATTTCATTGTTGTATTCATATCTATAAACAACGTTTCAAATAATAATAAAAAAGTTCTATAAGAAAAATCCAGACCTCGATGCTGCTGCTCCTTGTGAGACAAAGTCAAAATTGCATTACACAATCTGACACATAAGAATCTCCTATATCCCGGTGGTATGTATCCAAATTCTTATAATAGTGTCTTCAAGACTTATGTTGACATTTCCAATGAGATATTTAAGCATTGAAAGATGGAGCCTTCTTCATTGTTGTATATGTAACAGTCTTTTATTAATACAAAGAATGATGGTTTTGTCTTTCTGAAAATGAATTGTAAAAATAATTTATTGCGGTCAATTGAAAAGTTTTTTTTTAAAGCTTTTCATTATGGAAGGGCGACATAGATATATGCCCTTCTAATTGAAATTCGAACCTGCCCTTCAAATTTGATCACTGTGTGGGACCTTAACAAACAATAAAACTATTCCACCGCGCGTTATATAAAACATATAACAAAACCTTTGTCAAAACTTCAAGCAAACCCTTTAGCCGTGGGTATTTCATCACGAATTGATCATTTTACCATGTACCTTCTTCTAGAGGAATATTCTTCCACTTGATTAGGTACTTAATAATGGTTATATGTCAAAGAGATACATAATGTTTATCTATAAAAAATTTTGGTTCAAGAATCAACTTTCATTCTTCATCTAATTTTGGAAGTTCCATTTACATTGGCATATTTTTTCCCAAAACCTTTTTTAGGCAAGATACATGAAAAACCTTATGAATGCAAGAAGAAGGAAAATATAACTTCTATACCACTTGTGCAATCCTATGAATAATTATTTAGGGCCATAACATTTTTGAGCTAATTCTTTATTCTTCTTTTTCTTGAATGAAGATTGCTTATAATGCTATAATCTAAAAAATACCCAATTACCCTCCTCAAATTATCTTTCACTTCAATTTTGTTCCCCTTGTTGTTTTATCATGTTTCATGTCATTTGAAGGTTTTCCATAATAATTTTCAAAGTTTCTTTAGTATTTTCCATATGTGACTCTGTTTCTTATACTTTGGACTTATCTTGCAAAAAGTATGAGATACTAGGAGTTGGATATCCATAAAGGGCCTTAAATGGGGAAATTTTAGTAGATGTGTGATAGGTAGTATCATATTACCATTCTTCCTTGACAAACCCACTTCATCCATTAAGATTGTTTTTCTAAAGAGTAACATTGTAGATAACCTTAAAAACATTTGTTAACTATTTTTGTTTGACCATTCGATTGTGTTTGATATGTAGAACTCATGGCAGCTAGTGTTTCTCCACTCATTAAATAATTATTTCCAAAATTTTCTTGTTACTATTACTTTAGGAAAACCATGAAGACTATGAATTTTTTTCATGGACACTTCTGCCACTTGGCTTCTTGTTTATGTACTTTGAGCTCTACAAAATTTGTCTTTATAAATGACCACAAAAATGTAATACTTACCTTTATATTTCAGTAAACCTGTAATAAAGTCTATTGATATATCTTCTAGTCTTTGAATATGTATGTGGAATGGTTGAAGTAACCCTAGATATTTTACTATCTCTCTTTTATTTATTATGCAAACCTGACCTTCTCTTACAAAATTTTGAATATCTTTCTTCATTCCTTCCAAAAATATTTTTTTTGATCCTTTGAGATGTTTTAAGGAACCCTGCGTCCTACCATCAGAGAGACATGGGACTCCCTTAATATTTGTTTATTCAAATATGCTTACGTGCATAAAAATATTCTACATTTGCACCAAAGTATATCTCTCTTTCACTCCCAATGCTCCATAGAGTTCATCCCATCCTTTATAAATTTTAGTTTTTGTTTAGTACTATTGTCATTTTTCCATTATGGCAAACTTCTTCTAGCCACCTAGGAATAGAAAATGTAATTGGATATAAATTTGAGGCCTCTTCTATTTTAGAAAGAGCATCATGTACTAAATTTTCCTTGCCCTTTTTGCAGATTATCTCAAAATTAAAACTTTGCATTTTTTCTCCTCATTTTTGTTAATCTTCCAATGAAATCCATAGCTTCAAAAAATACTTTATGCTATCATGGTATATCTTGACTTTAAAGTACCTCCCAATGATATACTATCCCCATTTTTTATTGCATGTAATATTGCTTCCATTTATTTTTCATATGTAGATTTCACCAAATATTTTCTTTGAATTCCTTGCTTTTAAAAGCCAATGATATCCCTTATTGTGTTAATGTTACATAAATTCCTTGTCCTAGTGCCTCACACTCTACTATGAATGTTTTACCAAAAGTAGGTGCAATCGATGTTGGTGTAGAAGACATGGCATCCATTAAAAGAGAGAATGCCAAAGTAGCCTCATCATTCCATATAAATGATATTTTCTTCAAGAGATATGTAAGTGGACTTGAAATGCATGCATAATTCTTAACAAATGATCAATAATATCATGTAAGTCTAAAAAATCTTCTAAGAACCTTGATTTTCTTAGGAATAGGTCATTTGTAATAGCTTGCATCTTTTGAGGCTCCAACTTCACTCCTTCCTTTAAAACAATATGAACCAAATACTCGAATTCTTATTTCCCAAAAGCACATTTGGATATTTTTACATAAAAATGATTGTTCTCAATAATTTATATAAATTTTCCCACATGTTTAGTGTAGATATTCATGATTATTATAAATATATGTATTATCAAAGAGAAAACCAACACAAAATTTTATAAGATGGGGATCAAACAAAATTTTTCTTAAAAATTCAGAACCGCGGACTTCATGACGATAAACATAATTCAAACCAAATTCGTGTTCCAAAATAACTGTGACGTTGGCCAATTTTGTGGCAGCGAAAACCAAATAATTCCGCCCTAATATTTTCGGGTAAAAGTTAAATTTGGCGTACGGAGGGAGAGTTGTGGCAATTTCTTATCAAATTCGCCCTAATCTTCCCAGTTAGGATTTCCTGCCTTTGGCGCTTCAAAGCAAAGATCCGCTCTAATCAATTTACGCTACGTGTATAATCCGTGCACTTGTTCCGGGATGCGGTGCATTACGATGGCGTTTAAGGCGATGGGACATGGATGTGGAAATTTCATATCAATACGCATTAAGTTATGACATTGATGCTTGATATTTAAGTTCCAGTTTTCACATCAATAAACTAAGTTTATACTGTTCAAGATCGGACCTCCACTCACCCATTAGCGATTAACGCCTCCAATATGATGGGCCTTGGCTCTCATTGTAAATTAGTATGACGGAATTCTTGATTTCATTGCGATTTGAGTTGATAAAATGATGTTTCTCTATGGTTTTTAGGCAGGCCGGTTGTTGGAGTTCTGCCTTATCACTGGCAATGAGGAAAGTGGCCGGTTGAACGCTGCCAGACCTTGGTGCATATACGCATTTCTCTCGTGCAGTCTATGTCAGTCTTCCTCGGTTTGACTGAATCCTACTTCTCAGTCTCTTCTTGTACACTACTGGGCGCACCCCATCACCTGCGCACAAGTCAGGGATGCGTTGCCACAGGGGGAGCACTGGGGTCAGCCACCGCACCCTCCCTCCGACCCCTCCATGGAACACGTCTTGATCCAGTGATTATAGTAGCAGTCGCTATCCAACCACTAAAGTGGGCGGGGTGAGTTCTAAGTCAGCCACAGTATGGGCTCCCCTGCTCCTCATTTCCCCACACTTCATTCTCCATAGCCTTGTGTGCTTTTTCCTTTAATTGCTCTTTTGAACCGCCCATGAATCACCGGCTTCAATCCTTGCCCGAGTGGTTCTGTGGGAGGCCCAAATGGAGGAACAAATACACCGTCCGTGATGCAAACTCGAAAAAGCCGGCCAACATTAGGACGTGGGAGGAGCGGTGGCGCGAATGTGAGTAGCACCTGGCGATCCTTGGACCTTGGGAAGGTGGGTGCGAATAGATGGAAAGGAACCACAGGAGGAGTAGTTTGGATTGTTGGTTCTTGCTTGAGGCCTTAGTGGGCATGTTTTAGATTATATTACGTATGAACCTCTTGTAATATTTTTGGATACTGTAAACATTAGGAGACTAGTTTCCCCGCATGAGCGGTCTTATTTTTTGATTTTTGGTAATAAATTTACTTATATATGCAGGCAAAATGTTTTGACTAAAGTCATACGTAATTTTATTCCCCCCTTTATTTAATGATTAACTTTGCCAGAAAAAAATGTTTACTTGTTTCTATTTTAAACCTATTTTGAAATACGAGAGCCATGTTTATATGATTTGACATAATTCGAAGCCTTTGCGAGGTAGTTAGTATATTTAATATTTCAGTGCAATTATGTTAACGTAATTGGAAAAAAAAATGTTTACTGTTTCTATTTTAACCTGTTTTTTAAATCTGAAGCCATATTTATATGGTATTTATAATTGTATTTGCGGGGGTAGTTTTAATATATTAATATTTCCGGTGAATTATGTTCACTGCATAGTTAGGAGGAAAAAAATGTTGCTCATTTCTATTTTAAACTGTTTTGAAATACGAGCCATGCTATATGGTCTACGTATTACTCTCTTTCTGTGCTCTCTCGGGAACCTTTTTGCTAGAACAGGTGGATAGTCTTAGCGGGCTACTAATGGAAACAAAGAGCACAGACAACACATCTTCAGATCTGACGAGATGGTTATGATACAGATCAAGCGAGCACAGGTTTCTGAGATGGTTTTTTATTTAGAGACAAGCAACCCGAACATACGGTGACCACAGGTTTATACATATTTTTCTCTATCATGGATGATTTTGTAGAGCGTATATCAACAATACATGTCTCTGCTGCAGCTGCGCTATCCGCTTTATGATACTATTTTATGTGTTGAAAGGTTATCCTCTGCCTTCAAAACTAGCGATGTTAGTCTATCTTCTTTAGTTTATTGATATGGTCTAATGGTCTTTTATATTTTGGACATATCACACTCCTCCATGATTAGCGTTTTTCTCTTGTTTTCAAGGATTTGGGGTACTTTAATTTGTATTTGGAACAATGGACGTGATACTCTATCTATTGCTCTACTCTTCTACCTCCCTTTCTTCACTTTCTGCATAGATGCCTAGTGCATGTTGGATCTTTCTTAGATTGTCGATAATCTCCATGGACTGTCTTTTGAGTTTTATATCAGCAATACCTTATGTGACATGTAGTATTTTCTATCATTGTTTGGGGTGGGACTTACTTTGCGGATGGATATTTGGGTTCCAATCTTGATGTGAAAATGTAATGACTTATGAATTTATTCACCCTTATGTCTCTTCAATAATGTTTTTTTCTCTTGTGAAAAAAAATGAATTATTTATAATCCAATATGCAGGGAGTAGTTTATTATATTAATATTTCACGGTCGAATTATGTTCATAACAATTGGGAAAAAAATGTTGCCTGTTTCCTATTTTAAGCTTGTTTTGAAATACGAGCCATGTTTATATGATTGTTTATAGTCAAAGCCTTTGCGGTGGTTTATTATGTTAATATTTCTGATCATTGGAACACAATTCTATATCTTAAATTCTTGTCCTATTTTAAAAGTTTCATTTTTTTTTTAAATTGAACACATCGTTGGTATCTGAAAGTAACATACTTGTCGGTCTTAAACGATCCTTGAGCGATTTACCTTCGGTCTTGTGGCGTCCACCGATATTACGGCAGTTCTTCCCTGAGATTGGTGTGCGGCGGCACGATCGTCGGTATTCACGTACCTATGGGGCACATTCGGTCTGCGACCTTTTTGCAATACGCCGGTCTTGCGACACACTTTTGTATAAGCGTGAATTCGTAACCGGCTCCCACGATGGGCTTGTCGTATAAAAATGGAAGAGCGGCGTTCAAAACACGGACCACATTTCGTCAAATTGCGATAGTTTACAAACTTCGAAGGTGACGTTAAGCCGTCCGGACCACGGCTGCCGAATTCGTAATTCAGCATTGAGCAGCGGTTTGGGAAACGTCGAGCGGCAACTTGTTTGACGACGGAAAAAGTATCGTGTCGACACTTTAGCCAGTCGTCAGTGCGGCGTTATGGAAAACCCGTTCGCGTCCTTGACATGCGCTCTTACGGCGATATATATCGGAATAAGCGGCCAAGTAGCGTGAAGTATTGCCAAATTTTCTAGTGTCTTCACCCAGGTATAAAGATGATCCATTAAATATTACATCATTGGAAGCGTGGTGGAAATCATTGTGGAAACCCTTTAATGTCCATAACCGTTACTACTCTATACTGGTATTATGATTCAAGTTACCACCTAGTCATTCAAGTCAATGATTCCGATCCTAAGTGGTCATTGTTTGGTTTGTATATGACAAATAATGTTCTGACTTCATGGAAGGTTCGCAATGTTGTTAAGCAGCATCCACATTTCCCAATGTGTTCTGAATAAACAATGAAAAATATAGAATAAATTCTTACCCTATTACCTTGAATAAACTAATCTCATTTCACCAATTTCATGATAGCCGTTCTCCAACGATGCTTAGATGCCAGTGCTGAATTGCGCCAGCCCTTGTCCCATTTATTATTTGGCCCTTGGATACCATGATTTTGGTGCACATATATCATGATTTATAACTTAGAGGAATCACTTAGTTAATATTAAATCACTTGACAAAAAGTTTCACAATTCTTCTAGCCTTCATCTTTGGATTCCTTCTCATGATGTCATTCCCAACATTGCGATTTGTTGCCTATATCTTAGCAAACATGTATCTATTAGGCGTACTTTGGATCCTTCTTCTCTTTTCTTCTCATCTTTTTGCCAAGTCACGGAAAGATGTAAAAATTCACAGTTGCAGATCTTATTTTGTAAAAAAAATCATATATAAGATCAGCCTGTCATCAAACCTGTCTCCCGGATCAATACATCATAAAAAGTATGTCAATGGGATCAACCATCTTAAAACATATTAGTGGATAGAATGAGTACAGAATAGCAAAAGGGTTGAAAAGGTAGAGATATTAGATCAGCCATCATCAAACATAATATCAGTCAACGATCATCAAAACCTCTTAAGTGGATACTTAGAGAGACAGGTGAAAGAGCAAAGGTTGCAAAGGCGGAGAGATAGTTTTTTTTCAATGCCAGCTCAAATATACTAATTTCACTCAAATGCTCTACATGCTTCCTTCCCTTCCTATGTCCCGAATGATAAGCACCAACAGAATGGGGATTGAATTAGGGGCATTCCCAGCTAGCATCCTCATTGAAATTATAAACACATAAATTTAACCATCTGGCCCAAACAATGATGCAGGGTCTGGCCAAACTCTTTTCCCATCACTATTCATGACAGAAGGCCAAATGACAAAGTTACACTGAAGTTAAATCCAATTTCCAGTGTAGGTTTTTTAATTAGTTTTGAGTTTTGATCTGAGTTAGAGTTTCATATTTGATAGTTTTATTTTTAAAATGATCTTATTTATTTTTATTATTATAGAAAATTGAAAAAAACAACCCATAAATCAGTAAATTTTCTTTGTTTATGAGGGAATGGATGTTCCATTTGTTTATTTAACATTACTAATTTTTAGGTTAACTAAATTAAATAAGTAAATATAGTTTATTGGGCTAAGAAGGATAGACATTGTTTGTTTGCAATATAGGGGCTCTGGTTCAGAAACTTGGTTACTTGATTTGAAATAATCAATGAATATGTTTTCCATATGTTGAGTCAACGTGTACCATCTACGATGATACATGATCTTATCCCATTCTCGTCCTCCTTTATTTTTTGTAGGAATAGTCTCTTTTTACGATAGCCTAAACATTACATTTCATTGATTTATCTCAAGCCAAACTAACCATGAAGATGACATAATTGAATGCAATGTAGACTTCCATTTTGAATGGATGATAGATGTTACCTATGCAAATTTCAATTATGTGAATTTCCCAAAGGGTAGATAGGTAGGCATTCATGGCCAAATAGGTTTAATCAATTCGAGCGATAGTTAAACACATACGTATGGTAATATCTCCTATAGTTGGTATTTGTTGTGTGAATTTATTTTTGAATTCATACATTCTTATTTGTTTTATCGACGTGAGTTTTGTCATAAAGGGAGATATATGTGTGTGTGGCAGTGGAGAAGGGCGGCGAAAGAAGAAATATATATATATATATATATATATATATATATATATATATATATATATATATAGTGGCAAGTCTTCTATGTATACGTTGTTCCATGGGATACACATGGTTTCATTTTCTATATAATTGCATATGTTTATAAACAAATATATGAATCGAGGAAGAAAAAGACATCAAGTGTACAGTATTTGAAATCCATGTGATTTAAAGCTCTTACAATAACCTCTTCACCAAAGAACCCGAATGTTTAAATGATCTATTGGATACCATGTTATCTTGAACTTCCTTTAAGTCACACCTCTTAATCATTTCTTACCCTCCTAGAAAAATTACCCAACCTAACTTTTGAGAATAACCTTTCCACTTTCTCCTACAATTACAAATCCTAACTCCCCTCATGTTGTTAATCTATCAACCTTTTAATTTGGTAATCTGAAACTATAATCTTTTAGAAAAAAAGCTTTTGATTATAACATAGTTTCTTATTATATTTTTATGAATGTATTTTTAATAAATTTGGTGTGTCATTGTTTAATTCATTAGTGATGTTGAGGAATCCCATAATATTGCAATCCTTTGATTAGAAAATGTTGAAATTTGCGTTTACGGAGGGCCAGGTGGTTCCCTAAGGCTTTGATCTTTGGCCTAGGGAAAAGTGTCCAAAAATTTAATTTTTCTCCTAAAGTGACTTTATAATTTTTATAAAGTCAAATCTAATTTAAAAGTGACTTTAAGTGACAAAGTTACTAAAGTCTAATTTAAAAGTGACTTTAAGTAGTAAGTTACTAAAGTCTAATTTTAAAGTGACTTTAATAAGTCAATGTAAAATTAAAAGGAAAAGTGGCTGAAAATAAATGACTAAGTGAGGTCTTTATTAAAAGTGGGGGTACTTGAATTAAAAACCATGGAAAGTGAGATTTAGAGGAGCATTTAATCTCGGCCCTAGATCTCAATCTATTTCGGTCATTTGGTTAGAAGTTAAAAGTCATAGGGTTAGGTTAAAAGGAAAAAGGGAGGAAAAGGTCATTCATTCTTTCATGGCAGTTTGGGAGAAGGAAAGAAGGAGCGGGGAATTTTAAAACAATGAAAAGGAAGACGTGATGAAGAAATTCCAGCAAAATTACCATGACTGACAGCACATACGAAAGCGAGAAAATCCGTACCATGAAAATGATGTTTCCAAGTGAGGAGGCAGAAATCAAGGAAGAGGAGTACAAACCACAGCACTCAGAACTAAAATCAGCCCCATTTTTCAAGAAGGTAGTTGTCATTTCAAGCCACAAAAGCAAAGTAGCCTCTGACTCTGTTTAATAAGATTTGAAAGTTCTGTACAAAATACATGCAATCAAATACAACAAGAAATGTAATTTTGATGCAGCATGCTCACAGTGGACGTACAACATTTAATGCGTCCTAAGGTGCTATAAATTTTTTGTTTTCTGTTGTTGCTGATTTGGCACAATTTACGGCAGTGTCACAGCAAAAATGAAGTCATCCTTAAGTGGATTGTAAAATTTTTTAGAGTTTTCCTGTTTTCTGTAAAAAATATTGAGAAAAACAAAGAAACTTCAGGCGGTTTCCCCAAGAGTTGTAGGGGTTTTTCCGGGAGTCATATTTGACCAAAATATCGGTGTTAAATGTGTTTTAGATGGTTGTTTTATGCTTGCTGATTTTTATTTACGTATTTCCATTCTGGCAAATTTTCCGAATTTGTGTTTTCCTTAAAGTATTTTCCGGTTGTTATGTAAGGATATGGAAAGGGCATTTAGCTATTTGGAAATAAGGTGAAAGCGAAAACGGAGGTGAGGCAATTTCTACATGATATCCAGACTTGAGTCTTTGAAAGTGCGATTTTGGAGACAACAGGAGTAGAAATTTTGATTCTAAACGGAATCAAAGACCATTGCATTCCTCTGTGAGAGGAAAGAGAAATGATCATGGAATCTTGAATAGCATTGTCAATCTCTTGATGCCAATGAGGCTTGGAAAATGGTCAGAAGGAGAAGGCTGAGAATACATTAAGATGGAGATGGTGATAGTGTGTTGGATATCTCTGAAATGTAACCTTTAATGTGAGATGAGTTGGCGAAGTAATTGGAGAGGTCATTCCCCAGGTTAGTGCAGATAGATGAATGGCCTCCAGTTCATGGATGAACTTTCTTTGATAGGTTTGTGCCGTAGGACCCTTCCCATGAGAGGGTTTTGGGATGATTGCATTCGAGGCAGAGAGGTGAGAAAGGTCAGCTTGGGCGGCCAGCAGTTGAAACGGAGATGAGATGTGCTCTTTGTTGGCAGAGAGGCAAGAAAACCAAAGGAAAAAACGACTTCCCAAACAATAGTGAAGCGAAAGGCAAAGGTAAAGTAAAATAGGTAACACGAAGACTATTTCCAAGGTGAAAGTGTTGAAATTGTTGAAAGAATGAGACCTATGCGATTGTGTCCGAAAAAAAAAAAAAGAAAAAACAAAACATGGCGACATCACGCCGAAGGTTGAGGACGCTGCAGTGCGCTTTGGCCAAGAGTTTGGGTTCATTGCGTGGTTCCTCATGCGGGATTGCACCTTACAATTTTCGAAGGAAACATGCATTTCCCTCGTAGCGAGCATCTTGGGGTATACGGGTATGTCGGACGATTGAACTGCGTCATGTGACGGTGCGGTGAGTACTTCTCGGAAGCTTTCGGAAAGTGGGCGCTGATATGGTCAGTGCTCGGTGATGACGGAAGTTGTTCGCCGATCAGTTGTGGGAGAACAACGACATTTCGAAAGGAGGTCTAAACCTCCCTTGAAGAGTGTTAGAATGTTCTTTATGTGCCGAGATAGAGAAGAAACCTCATATCCGTCTCGCTGGAGGATAGAGGATATTGAAATGTTTGTTCGGGGGTGGACGGTCTTGATGTGTTACGGGGCGCTCCACTCGATTCGGCTAAAGTGATAGGTGTATGTATACAAAAGGTGTGCAAGTTTGCCGCTGGCCCCCGCTGCAACGTGAAACGTGCTTGTCGACGGTGACTAGCGATTCACCGGTGGCGGTTGGCACCGAGGATAGGGGCACGTGTTGTCATCGTTATGAGAACTTTGCGGAAATCACTACGGGTATGCAGTCCCGATCTTGATCACTTTGGTAACGAGGATGTGCGATGGGCGAAATTTTCCAAATCCCTTTTTCCCAGCGGTGGCAATGACGGCCCAGGGATAACGATTTGATTCATTAGATGTGAGCGATTAGGATGTCTCATATTTCCTTGAGTGAATGCAAATTATATGTTTTATTCATTGATGATCACTCTAGGAGACTGATTTATTTCTTGAAGACCAAGTGAGGTCTTCTGGCAGTTTGAGAGTTTAGAAGCTCTGTGGGGAGACACGAATGGGTGAAAATCAAGTCTTTGAGAGTCGGATAATGGAGGAAGTACACCCTTGGAGAGTTTGTTGACTATTGTCAGAGCGAGCATTAGGGAGAGTTCCTTGTTCCTTACAACTGACAAAACGGGGTTGCGAAGAAGAACGAATCCATCGGAGGCGCAAAAGCCATGATACATGATCGAGGAGTTGCCATTGTTTTTGTGGGCGAAGGCACATATAGCCCCATTTATTTGCGAAACGAAGTCACCTCGTGCCTTGGTACAGCTCAGAGAGCATGGAAAAGCACGTGTAGTATCTTGCGTATCTTTGGGTGTATCACATACTCCTACATACCCAAGAGAAGAAAGAGACCAAACTAGGAAACCCACCGTAGGAGTATCTTTGTGACTCTGATGGGAGACCTCGAAGCCTTTCGGTTACATTCACATGAAGAAAAGTTGTTGTGGTAAGGATGTGAAGTTAAAGGAGATAGAAGACACAGGGAGAGTCCACGAGAGTTAAAGTGTTGGATCGACCGAGACCCTCGGCGGCCGGTGAGTCGATCCTGAGGATCCGGTGGGCGGGGATCGGGGGAGGATCCCAGGAGGTACATCTATGATGATTTGAGTCCATCGGTGACGATAGCTCCACGAAGTTAGAGAGTGGTGCCAGGCGCTATGCGAAGGCGGTTCACTAGAGTCCACGATGGAGCGGTTCACGGTGCCTCGGCGCCTACGGGGATTCCAGTGCGAGCGAGAGACCATGACTAGTAATTGATTAGTCACAGTAGTAGTAGAGAAGTTCCTTCTCAGTGGAAAATGCTCTCGAAGGCAAGTAAGCAGGGCCCACATGAGAGAATACCTCATTCTGCCTGGGCCTAAGAGGCCGAGTCAGAAGGCAAACCACACGAGAGGTTTTGTAGCTATATGGCAATGGCTACCCGGCATCATGACTTCTGAGCCTTCTTTATAGGAGGTAGCTAGCCGACGGAGTGCGAGAGAGGCCATGCGGAGTAGCCCATCATGAAGAATGATGTTTGGGAGGTGGTGCCGGAGGCACGAGGGCAAATCCGTGGTTACTTCCGGAGATGGCTTTACAAGGGAAAGCACATCTTTATGAGAGATGGCAGCATTGAGAAATTCAAAGCGAGGTTTGGCTAGAGGGTTCTCCCGAGGTAGAGAGTTGATTATGAGAGACCTTTGCTCGTGGCTCGATATACTTCGGTCACTCCATTATATCGTAAACGAGAGATGGGTTGGAAGATCCACCGGATGGATGTGAGCCAGCACATTTCTCAATGGCTTCCTCTGGAGAGAGTGTACATTGAAGGGCAGCCCATGATCTTTGAGGTGCATGGGAAGGAGTCCATGTGTACGAGACGAAGAAGGCCCTTTATGGCACAGGCAAGCTCCCGAGCTTGGTACTCAGGATAGATACATACTTACAGGGGATGGTTCCACAAAGAGTGAGGTAGATCCAAACCTTTACTATATTGTGATAGGTGAGGAGCCTCTCTATTTGAGTCTTTATATCTTGGATGGAGTAGTCATTATAGGTGCAGAGAGACTCGCAGAGCACAACAAGAGAGATCTTGGGAGCGGAGTTTGCCCCAGATAGAGAGGACATCGGCTTGATGCATTGCACAGGTTTGGAGTGTAAGCCGGAAGTGTTTCAGCTGCAGGACGGAGAGTATATTGTGGACATCCTTGACGATTCCACATGGAGAGTTGTGAAGCCCATGTCAATACAGTGATCACCATTGGAAGAAGCTCCCATGCTTGGTCAGAGTTGGTGGATCCCACATTGTACGGTGGTGATTAGTTCCTTGATGTATTTGGTCAACACTAGACCGGATATTTGTTTTGAAATCAGCATGATGAGTCAGGTATGTGTGACCTAGGAAGGTTCAGGTGTACAAACACATTTTGCGAGCACGGAGACAGGTGGATTATGGTCTAGACTATAGGCGGGGGATGGAGTGAGATTGGCGGAGTTGCAACGATTCGATTGGCGGGTTATTGCTTACGATAGGAAAGGCTTCCCTTGAGTCTTATTTTGGGTTGGGTTCGACGGTGAATTGTCTTCGTTCGGCGGAAGCGGTAGTCGATAGCATTGAGTTCGGCGGAAGCGAGAGGTATATGGTAGCCGATCTAGCTAGTTGTGAGGCCATGTCAGCCGCAAGATGATGTTTGGCTTATTTGGTCTGTCGTTGAGACCTTCGGTGATTTACGCAATCATCGAAGTTGCATTAAACTCACGGAGAATCCGATATTTCATGACGAGCCAAAGCATATCGGGATAAATATCATTTCATGAGACTATGTTCGAGAAAAAAAGTTGTGAAGCTTGTGTATATACCTTGACGGCGGGTTGCGGATATTCTTACCAAAGCCTTACCACGAGCCAAAGCATGTCTACTTCGAGACAAGATGGGTGTGGAAGTGAGGAACACCTTCCTCGGTAGAGGAGTGTTGAAATTTGAAAGTTCTTGGAGGGGCAATTAGTTCCTAAGGCTTTGATCTTTTGGCCTAGGGAAAAGTGTCAAGAATTTAATTTTTCTCCTAAAAATTTGGCTATAATTTTTATAAAGTCAAATCTAATTAAAGTGACTTTAAGTGATAAAAATTCTCAGTCTAATTTAAAAGTGATTTTAAGTGATAAAGTTACTAAAGTCTAATTTTAATGTGACTTTAATAAAGTCAATGTAAAATTAGAAAGGAAAAGTGACTTTGGAAATAAATGACTAAGTGGGTCTTTATTAAAGTAGAGGTGAATTAAAACATAGAAGTGAGATTTAAATGCGCATTTAATATGACCCTAGATCTCAATCTATTTATTATTTAGTTTAGGGATTCCCAAAGAGTCACTTAGGGTTAGGTTAAAGGAGGAAAAAGGAAGGAAAAGGTCCATTATTTCTTTCATGAGCGATTAGAAGAAGAGGAGAAGAAGGCGGGAAGTTTTACGACGATGAGAAGAAGAAGGAGACGACGATGAAGAGATTTTATAAAGAGTACAACGACATTTATTGGCACACATGCGAGGCAGAAAATCCGTACAAGCAAAGGAGAAATGAGTGTTTCCAAGTGGGAGGCATAGAAATCGAGGAAGAGGGTACAACAGCAAACACGCACTCCAAGGCACAAAATCGGACACGTTTTTCATGGAAGAGGGTAGGTTTGTCATTTCCTAGCACAAACGAAGAAGAGGACAACGACTACAACTCTATTTTTTGGCATGAATTTGAGAAGTTCTTTGTACAAAATCTGTACGGTCAGATACAACAAAGTACGGTTGTTTCGGCATCGCTTCCCGAGGTGGCCGTACAACATTTAATGCTTTGTCCTAAGGTGCTGTAAATTTTACGTTTTTACGATTTGATATTTGCTGATTTGGCACAATTTTAGAGGCGAGTGTCTGAAACACGAAATCAAAGATAAATTTTTTGTAAATTGGTTCTTTGGAATTTTTACGAGTTTTCTGTTTCATGGCAAAGCAATATTCAGAAAAATAAAGAGAAGCTTTCGGCTTGGTTTTTCTCCAAGGACTGCAGGGGGTTTTCCAGGGTCATGTGACCAAAAATATGATGTTAAATACATTTTATGCTTCTTGATTTTATTCTGCATTTCCGGCATTCTGTAAATTTTCCGAATTTGTGTTTTCGACAAAAAATTATTTTCCGGTTGTTGCATGTAAGGATATAGGAAGGTCATTTAACTATTTGGGGAAATATGGTGGCCAGCCCAAGGGTGGGAAACGGGAAATTTCTATAGAAAAACCTTCCAAATCAGAACTTAACAAAAGAAGAACATGAAGCCCTTAATCATATCAACAACTACACTAACATTATCATTCGAGAGTGCCCAAGAGTAATGCCATTATCCAATGAACACTAATGACTAAGATCCCAAAATTAAAGAAGTACTATCTTAAATATTATCTCAAGTAAAATCATTTTTACATTCCCTCTGAAATAGCAATCTTATTAAATATAAAAAACCATAGCTTTAATATCCTCTTGATATTTGATCAAAATTATCCTTTACACT
This sequence comes from Pinus albicaulis, assembly GCA_034641835.2. Taxonomy (NCBI): domain Eukaryota; kingdom Viridiplantae; phylum Streptophyta; class Pinopsida; order Pinales; family Pinaceae; genus Pinus; species Pinus albicaulis. The sequence continues at coordinate 200,238,216 of CM076576.1, forward strand.
TCCGGGATTGGATATGTGCTTATAGTGTGGTTTTATAAAGAAAAAATAATATTTCTTATCAAACAAAAAAAATACCTAGCAGGTGTAGTTAATGCTAACATAGGGGTTGTTTGATTTGCAACCTAATATTTGAGTTAAAATTAATCTTTAAAGTCCAAGCTGGTGTATTTTGATAATTAAATTGCAATACAAGTAGTTGATAATCGTATTATTCATAGTGAATGAAGTATGCGAATCTTTATGCCTGTATTTGAGATAAATAGTGAGGGGCCAAAAATCTGTATTACTTTTGCCATGATCACATATTTTTAGTATACTTGCTTTGTTTTCTATGTATCACTTCTACATTTAACAATTTTCTTCCATAAATAATGTTAATGTAGTATTTGCTGAAAAATTCTTTCACTTGATTAGTTGTGATGTAATCTCTTGCTCAATGAATTCTCTGAGATCATTATGTCAAGTAACCCAAAAATTTCCTGCGTGGTTGAGAGATTCATCATCTGACATTAATTTCTTATATGCATCCAAAATTTTCAATATTTGCATTTCATTATCCACAATGAACACAATTTGTGAAAAATTAAACAAAGGCTAGTGATGAAAGCAAATGATCTCTCTCTTTCTCTCTCATGTGTGTGTGTGCGTGCACACACACATAATAATGTATAATTATATGCATCATGATACGATTTTCCCGCCGTTGCTTCTGTAAACATCTTCATCATTAAGAGATTTTGGTCCTTTGACTCTCATTTCGGTGAAAAGTGCGAGGGCTAGAACGTGGCCAGTGTCCTAGGTTTTCGAGCTCGACGGACAAGCTTGTGCTCTCCCAACAGCCGTCATACCATGCACGGAGGTCACATGAAATGAGTCAGCTAAGTTGGGTTGGGATGGCGGTCTTACGCCTCCGGCCCTGCGTCACCGCTGCTCGACGGAGGTGTGAGCACGCGGCTTCGGTTTTGGAGGAGGTCTTGCACTATTGGAGCACGTTTTGGCACCCTTTAACTTGCTCACGAAATATGGTTGTTGCGTAGTTCGGTTGAGATTTAGACCCGGCGCGGAAGACTGTTTAGCGGTTTGGGGGCCGAGGTGTCGGCGAAGAACCTAGGCAGTATATTCTAGATGAAAGCTAGTGATGCGGGTCCAAAAAACAAAGATCCGAAAGGGCACAGGATATTTCGAACGTCAGGCTCTCTTGAGAGAAGCCTAAGTACTCGGTTAATGGAAAGAGCACGAACCAAGGTTTTTCGGCAATCAACAAACCACGGGAAACAGAGAACCGCACAGCCTTGAAAAACCTGTTAAAACCTATGCAGCCGGAGTATTTCATGATCAGTACCTACTCTGAGGAGTTTGAAGCCTGGAATTCTAAGTTTTTTGGCATGCAAGTCTTGTCAGACCTTAAGGGTTTCTTGGGAAAACCACAAATTTCGAATCTTGGCGAAGGCCATTTTGGATGCTCCTAGTGCCCAGCCCTCATCGTTGGCGGGGAGTGGTTTTCCTTGAAAATATTCTCTTCTCATAGGGGGTAAACGATGAGTTCGTGGTAGGAGAAGTGGGTAAGGGTTTGTCTAAAAGCCCTAGTGTCTTGCGGCAGATAATGACTATGTTGCTTGCTCTTGAGGGTTCATCAACACCGAGTACTGTAAATGGGAAACAGAAGGTGTTTTCCAAGATCCTGGAGTGAAAAGGCGCAAAGAAGTGTCTAGGGCGGCAGACTACATAGACAAGGAGGCCTATACGGAGTCTGTTCAACATTCTTGAGAGGGCAACCTGGAGGTCGCTCGTTTCTTGAAGAACAGATGCTATGAAAAGGTCGTTGGAGGGTGAGGAAGGTGGAAGAGTGGGGTTGCGGGGAAAAAAGAAAAGACAAGTTGATCGAGAAAGATGAAGAGAGCCCATGTTGTGTGTGGTGGACATTTCTCATTGGCCAGTAATGGGCAATAGCTATTCTAGTGAGCGGGAGTCAAAGGAAGAAAACACTGCGTAAGACCACGTAGAGAGCGGACAACCTCGGCATGGGTGGATGCCCCTGGGAGTCCACGAATGTCCAAACTTGGCAAGGGGGTGGTTCAGTCAGTTGAAAAATAGACATGCGGAATGGTATGCTTTGGCCAGATTTGAGAAAGGCCTTTTCTATTCGGAAATGGATGCCATTGTTTGATGCTCGAAGGAAAAATCAAAACACTAGTTTGGGTAAGAAAGCTTTAGGGCTACCATTGCCTTACGGATAGATTAGAAATTTAGATCTGTTGGGGAACATCTTGGGTCGGTTCCTAGAACGGTGCAATCTTAGAACAAACCCGAGGACACAGCTGCTAAATTTTGGTCAAATTTAAACCTAAATAAAGGACTAGCAGAAAATGTACACTCAAATATAAGGAATTAAGTTTACCACAGTCTTTTGGGCTGTGAACACTTTCCTTTCGTGCCAGTAGGCATAAATATGGACATTTGGCAAAGGATCGCGCTTGGACAGAAGAAGTAGAAGCGAAAGGATAAATCGAGAGACCATTTAGGCCCTCGGTATAAAGAGCAGAGGCATGCGAGAGATGATGGGAGGGTCGATGGAGACGGAGTGGCAGCACTGACGGAAATAGATCCTGTGAGAAAAAAATTCCAAGAAAAAAACAGTCCTATTCAATGGAACAAGATCAGGAGCACCTCCGGCCATCCTCACCCTTCAGAGATTGGAAAACATGGCATACATTAGGAAGGTATGTCTAGTCTTCTCACCTCCTTTCTCCTCTTCCTTGTACTTGTTTTTCTTGTTAGTCTAGATATTTTGGGCAATGTCAAATGGAATATATGAAAATGAATGATCAATAATAAAGTCTTTGGACAGTATCATAACCTCATCAGATTACCCCCTTGAAGACCCCCCACCCATTCTTTGGACATGGATCGCCCCCTCCTGGTAGTATATCCAGCGGAAAACCCCATATAAATTAAGATATCTAAGCATTAAGCCCACATGAAGAGGAGGAGGTTATTGGAGGTTTGGATTCTAATCCAATTTTTGGTAGGCCCTAGAAGATGAGGTGGAAATCCAATCCCTCCAAGGCTCAAGTTAGGAAAAAATTGGCCTCGCGGTGGAAGTAGCATTCCTATTAGAGGGGTTTTCTTAGAGTAGCGTGAGTCATTTCTAGGTTATCAATGATTATCCTCTCTGTAATTACGAGTTTTCTAATTGACCTAAAGTAGCATTGAGGAGCTTTGAAAATGATCCCTCCCAGACAGTCCTTATGTTACATGAGACCTTGGGATGGAAGAAGTGGTTGGTCTGTCCGGGGGATGTTCTCGAGGTGGTATTTTCAGACACGGATGCTCATGGAAGATGCGGGGATTTGGTGATGGGCATAAAATCCGGGAGGCTAAAGGAAATCTCCTCTTGGGGTTTTAAAGAAAATTCTTTATCCATGGAAGTCTATTCAAATGATCTACTGTCACCCTCTTCTTATTTTAAGTGTATATGGGCCTTGTTTGGATAGGGTTCCGTCACAGAACAAAATCTTTGCTAAGTCTGCTTGGAATAACTCTAATGAATTTCTGGAAGCTAGGAGTACTTTCTTGGGGATTCAAGGTCACCAGGTCCTTCTACTTGTGGGGCCCTCACGATTTTCCTTAAACAAAGCAACTTCCTCTCACTGGGTAGGCTGTCGCCCCGGTCAAGCCCGGGCCACTTGGAAGGCAGAAAATTGATGAGGATGGGGTGGCTAGAATGCGGATAGTTTCCTCCTTGATGAAGAAATGGTTGCTAGATCCTCTATTTCTAGGCTTGTTGGAGGTTGGGGAAGGAGACATATACGACCACCTCCCCATCCTCCTAGATATCAAAGGTCCTTACAAGAAAAGTGGGGGCACCCTTCAAGTTCAACTCTTCCTCTCAGATGAATCTTCAGCCTTTGTTCCATGCATGGAGGAAAGGAGGGACGGATGAGCGGGTAGTGTGAGCACAGGCACATGGAGAAGACACTCCAGAAAATGAAAAACTACCTTGGAATGGGTAAGGCAGAAATCAAGAGGAGAATATTTAAGAAATATAAATGAAGAATTTGATTTCCCAGCCCAGAAGCAAGGTGCCGGATATGCCTCCGGCTTCAGATGAAGGGACAAAGTAAGAGCCTTGAAAGAATTTTTATTGGAAAGGAAGAAAGTTGGCATCTCAAAACGAGGCCCATTTAGTTTGACAACGAGGGGATAAAACATGAAATTTTTCTAGAACCTGCAAAAGGAAGAAAAATATTTACTATTTGAGGGATGCGGAGACGGACGAGGAAGTATTGCACGATCTTCAGACTTATCTTCTTTGGGAGTGAAGCACTTAAGACATGACCAAGCCCATAAGGCCCCAATAGCTAAAGTGATAGAGTTGCTCAGTTTTCCCGGATATATAGAATAAGAATGAATGATAGCATAATGGAGCTTGTTTGAAAGAGAGTGGAAAGGATTCTCAAGGCGATGCGAAGGACAAAACCCAGAGTTGAGCAGTTGGTGGTAGAATTCTTCCTTACTTCTTGATCTTTGGGAGAGGACATACTGGTGGTGGTTGGGAAGTCAAGATACACGAGATCCATCTATCAACCTTTTGGCTCACTTTCTCGCCCCTCATCCCACGAGAAGGAGGATCAAATATTTCGATGATTTCAGACCTATCTCTCTGTTTCTTGAATATATAAAATCATTGCAAAGTTGATAGCAACTCGCCTTAAACCTTTTCCTCTCTTGAAACATATCCTTGAGACAATTTGGCTTCCTAGATGGAGAGAGACAAATACACAAGGTGTTGGGGTGGCACGAGCTATTCTGGCTGAAAAGAAGTTGGAAAAAAGGAGAAATTGTAAAAATAGATCTATCAAGGCATATGACGAATCGGTTGGATGTATCTCCATCTGCTCCTGACCCACCTTGGTTTGGTTTTGGTCATCTTGAAAAAGATGATGGGGTGGCCCTTCTGCCAGCTATCTTTCAGTCAGAGGTTTCTACCAACTTTTTTCATGTTGAGAAGCCTTCATCGGATGCCCTTTATCCCCCTCCTCTTCCTTCTGGCTACGGAAGGACTGTTGATTTGATGATTCATGATGCAAAAAGAAGGGGAGAGTTAAAAGGCATTGATGTAGTAGTCAACCTCTCCGTAACCACACTCTTTGTCGATGATATTCTCCTTTTCGATAGCAGCATAGAATATATTCGACGAATAAAAGTGGTGCTGGACCTCTTCTTAAGAGCTGCAAACTTGGTGTAAATAGTCATAAATCTGAAATTGTCATGGAAGGCCTTTCACCGGCAGTGGGTAGAATCTGCAGTGATGTTGTTTGATAAAGGCCTGTGGGGACATTCTCAAATATCTGGGTTTCCATCTAGTTAAATTCTTGTGAATACGGGGTTGACACGCTTGTGGAAATAGTGAGTCAAGGATGAGCTTGGAGTTTTAGATGGCTCTCTCGAGCGGGGAGGCTTGTGCTAGTATATGCCTTTGCCATGGCCATAAGATGTAGTGGGTTGCCCTTTCTTGGAGATTTTGCTTATTCTTTCTTCGCTAATAAACTACGTGGCAGGGTTTTTATGTCGGGGTCAAAGGTGGAACAAGTAATTCACATGGGTGGCATGGAGAAAATAGTCAGCCAGAGAGGCACCAGGAGGATGGGGGAATCGAGGGCTCCTCTTTCCCCACCTCCTCTCTGGCTACAAAACTGGGTTTTGGAGACTCATCACTGCGGAAGACCTTTGGTCATCGGTAATAAAAATAAGTGACCTAATGCTGGTAATGAATGGTGGTATTCGCCCAGCAAAAGGAGTGAAAAATACTTCGTTATGCGGAAAGCAACTGGACGCCGGTGGGAGTCATTAAACGAGTTGGCTTGGCATGTCGGGGATAGTACTCTGATATGGCCGGGTGGCGTGATCCATGGGTGGGGTGCAGGGGGCTACGCCCTATCAGGAAGGGAGCAATTAGAGTTGGATCAACGCGGTTTTCAGTACTTTTAGTAATATTTGCCCAACATAGTTAAACTACTATGTGGAAATAAACATGAATGTCGAGGCCCTTTGGCAGAAGACGGTCAATACACACGAAATTAGACTACAAATGGAAAATGTAAACAGGGATTGAGGCAGTGGTGGTTCAAATCGTTATGGGAGCTAAATGGTCAAATAAATAAAAATTGTTTTCTAGATGCATTTTCTGGAAAAGTTCATCCTATGAGATTTCCTTCAACGGAGAGGCAAGGTGGTCTGGTTGGTGCTCCTTGTACAAGTCTAACCCATGATCGAGAATTTTACCTTTTTTCTCACATGTACATATAATACTGTATATTAATTTTTGTCTTGAAGGCTCTGTAAGCTTGGCAAAATGGAAGGTCAATTGTTTGACATGAGAGATGGTGGCGGGAATCATAAATAATAGAGTGAGGAACATCCTCTCATTGTTGCCTGAGGAACACGGATTGTGAGAAATCGAGTCATATTTTAGAACTTTTCTTTTCATCAACCCCTATTGGTTGTGGAAGGTATCTATTTTTGAATACATTTCTATCTTGTGAGAATCCCAGCATACAGAGTTGTCAGTGGAAGAAAGTGAAAGGGAGACATATCGTGGGCATATTTTCATGGGGCATGTGACCCTCAAAAGCAGATGTAGGCAGGCCTCTCCTGCCACTTTCCTGCGGGAAGAGTGCTTGCAAATCTTCGGTTGGCCTTGGGCATGGGACAAACAACTTCCACGAACTTAAAGCTCTTGTCTTTCCTTCTATCTTGGATCTCCTCTCTCGGCGGGAGAAGCCCCCGATTTTGGGGCTATTTTGAACATCACTTAAAAATGGTTTAATGGATCTCAGATACATAAATTACATTTGACTCCTTATATTAGATGAGTTCTTGGTTTTAAATCATATTTTAACCTTATCTATGCTTTTCACATTTACAGGGAACTAAACGGTAGACGGACCTCCAATCTAAGGAGGGCGTTCATGAATATGGGAGCTCACAGAGTAGCAAAAAGGTGATGGAGGGTTCGTCCGGATCCTTCCGAACAGCCTCCATTCGCCGCCTAGATCCAAATTTCATGTTTTCTTTTACTTGTCTCTTTTATCTTGTAGGGCTTGTCCAAAACTTTTGGTGTTAACGTATTTTTATATTTTGTCATACATTGAACCATATAAAACTTCAGTCTCATTTCGGATTTTTTCCTCTTAAGAATCAGGAAGCAGTTTTCTTCTTTTTTATTCTGTTGGATTGTAAATCTCAATAATGCGGAAGGTACTACCATTAGGTTATGTTTTTGAAACAAGCGACAACGGAGTATGTTTTCCACCCCTGTTTCGAGCGTTATTTCCTAATATTTAAGGAAGCTCGGAAATTTTGGAAGAAGACATATTTTTATGATTGTTATTTTTGAAAGAGTTTGGGAGGAACGATCAAAAACCTTTTCTTCCTAATCAAACCTATAATTCCATCTTTTTCCTTTCCAAAAGAGCATCTTAGTTCTGACTGAATGCCACGCATATACTATGTAACTTTCTATGCTACTCCAATAGGTGTTCGATTTTTCTTTGGAAAAATGATACAGAGATTTTCATGGAATAGTATTATTTTATGTTGTTATGTTTCAATATATTATTCCACTTAAATAATATATATTGTTTATATATAAAGAGGCTATGTTTATTTTCATTTCGAGTAGTCTTTGATGGAAGCTTTTGAAGCTTTTAAATTCTTAATTTCTCTAAATTCCGTAATTTATTGAAAAAGAAGTTTGATTGCTAACTTTGCACAATCAAAGTACCTAGAAGTTTAGGTCACAGATCCATATAGAGTCAAAAAAGAAACCGAGTTTGAATAACAAAACCAAGATTTTTTACCTAAAAAAAATTTCATCGGATTCCGACACCTAAAACTTCAAGTCTTTAAAGACAACTCCTTTTCATTTTAGTTTAAATACGTATAAATTATGACTTTCATTTAACAAATATATCTCCAACTAAGTTTATGTATGAATAAAGTTATAATCATCAAATCAGATAACCCTTACTTAAATATGAGTTTAGTTATGCAAATTTTATTATATTATATAGAAAATGTGGATGGTCACTGCTTTTATTTGTTTATTTTTGCAAATAATAGAAAAATATTCATACATTAAAATGATATATCAATCATATAAATGTATATGATAAAGAACATGAAAGCAATATGACATTGAAATAGTCCCAACATTTTATCTATTTTGTTACTCATTTTCATAATAATAATAAAGTATTATTTTGTTTAAGAAGGTACCAAAATCCCCTTATCGACACGCCCTTTCTCCTCTCTTCTTTTTCTTTTAGTTTTATTTTTAGCTAAGTGTACAATCAATAATTATCAATTTAATAATTTAAATAATATATTTACCATAAATTTTGATTTATAATTAAAACTTTATATTTGAAATAATTAATTTAATAATTATTGTATGTATCTTCATATTTTGAATTTTCATTTTATTTAATAAGATAATAGATATTTTAAACATATTTTTTTTATAATAATTGATATTTTTGTATGTTTTTGTGATTATATAGAAATTATGGTTTGATTTAAATTATGTGTTTAGATGTTGAAATGAATATTTATGATATATTGATTTATATTTTGAAATGTGTGTAAACTTGCTTTGTGAAGTAATGCTGGAGTGGTTAGATTAGGTTTGAATGGTTGTGTTTCATCATTTTTGTGAGTAATGATTAATGACTTTTATGTATGAATTTTCAATTTTTTGTTTTGTTTTTGATGTGTATCCATGATTGTGTATCCGAATATTGGTTGTTGGATTTTATTTATGAGTTGTATGTCCATGATGTATTTTAATATATGGCACCAAGTGTGTGTGTTTCATTTTGCAACACTTTTGTGTATCTCTGATGTTATTATTTAGGCTTTTAATTATATGATTGTGTAATGTTTTTATGTTGTGATTTTTTATTGAAAATTTTATGTGTGTGAATTTATTAGTATATTTATATGATGATCAAATTGGATGTGTGTGAATTTTGCAATATGTTTGTGTGATGATTAAAAAATTTGATGTGTATTCATGATTATGTATATGAATGTATATTTGTATGGATGAATGTATGATGTGTATTCAGGTGTTGTATAAGAATGTTGTCTTGGTTTTATTAACATATTTGGATCTTTCAGAATAGATATACATAGCATGTTGGTTAACCTTTGCTCTTGGTTGTAGCGATAAAAATTTGATGTGTAATTTAGAATGTGTGAGTTTGCAATATTTTTTTGTTGATGTATACGTGTGAATTTCCTTGGAAAATATTTATATGTTTGTGATTTTTTATATATATCATTTTTGAGGATTGAAATGCGTTAGATAAGTCATTCATCTATGACCATTTCTGAGAGGTAGTTGTAGCGGACTAATTTCTCATGATTTTTGAATAGTCTACTTAACACTCATTGCATCGGGTGATGCTCACGGGGTAGAAGAAGTGGGATTGAAACTAGTAGAAATGAATCACACAGCATCAATCATCATGGAAGCTTCCGTATGAGGGAATTCTCGGGAGGTCACCCATCCCAAGGATCCTAAGCTCCATGGCTTTCTTGTGGGATTTTTCCCCACAATCAAGCCCGCAGCTTGCTACCCCATCGAAAAACCTTAGCAAGTATTGTGCCTCATGAACCATTCAAGTAGAGATCCTTTACTCTTTGTATTTTAAGTATGAGGGGTTTTCCTTGATTACGTATATTATATATCATTTTTTAGGATTCAAGCTGCGTTGAGTAAGTCATTCATCTATGACCATTTTCCATGAGAGGTAGTCATAGCTCACTAATTTCTCATGATTTGGAATAGTCATAGCACTCATTGCATCAATTGATATACGAGGTAGAAGAAGTGGATTGAAATAGTGAAATGAATCACACTGCTAATAATCCCATCACTTCTTGGGCACACTGATATGAGGACTTCACGAGGAGGTCACCCATTAGAAACTCCTCTTTTGTGTGTGAATTTGCAATATTTTTGTGTGATGATCAAATTTTGATGTACGTGGGTACAATGTTTATGTACAATGAATAAAATTTGATGTGTATTCATGTATTTTCAATATTTATAATGGCAGTGAAGAAAATTTGATGTATTTCATATTTGTACATTTGTATTTTTATTGAAATTTTGATGTGTATGAATTTACTGATATGTTTTTGTGATGATCAAATTTGATGTAAGCCAATATATGTGTGATGAATAAATTTGATGTGTATTCATCCTTTATGTATATGAATGTATGTTTGTGTGGATGAATGTATGAATGTATGATGTATGTGTGATTGTGTATAATAATGTTGTGTTGGATATTTGGAATGAGTATGCATGGCATGTTGACTTCTAATTTATAGTGTGTTTGAGTTTGTAGTGATCAAAATTTGATATGTAATTTAGAATGTATGAGTGTACACTATTTTTTGTTGATGTGTATTCATGATTGTGTATAAAGGACTTTTTGGAGTTTCACTATGTGATTATTGTGTATTTACAATAGTCTTATTGTGTATGTTTTGCATCTGTGAATTTATTTTTGCAATGCTTGACATTTACATTATGTTTGTGATGTATAATGTTTTTTCATGTGTGAATTTTCATTAAATGTGTATGACCTGTATAAATGTGCTTTGATAAATTGTGTATATTGTCTTGGTGTTTATGTTATTTTTATGTTTGTAATGATCAAAATTTGATGCATGATGTTTTGGTGCTTACATTTTGTTTATATGTATTCACAATTTTTTGTGGTGATGATCATAATTTATTCATTTATTATATATCTTGTCTTGTTTTTGTAGCTAGAATTTGATGTGCTTAGTATTTGCAATTTATATGTAAACCAAGGTTGTATTTTTGTACTTCCAAATTTATATTACATAATAAGTAAAATAGATAAAGTGAAAATGAAATAGGTGGTTATTAAAAGTGATGAAGTGGTTAATTAGGAAATTGAAGTGAGGAAAGCCAAATGTTTCACCTTCCTCGTTAGTCTTGTTAGTAAATAAATTATTATTCTCAAACTAAAAAAACTGCGCAATATAATGCAAAAATATATCATTATTATACATTTCTCAAAATAATAAATTGTATTTCTTTAAAATCATTAAAATAAAATATTATAGAAAATGCATCTTCTCTAAATCACTATTAAAAAATTTACAAATAACTACATGGGTAATAAATCTAAAATTTGAATATTAAATAGATCTTTATTTATTTTTTTTATTTTTTTTAATAATATATTTTCTTTAATTAAAAATAATATATTGTTATAAATAAAAAATGTTTTTTTATTATCATTATTATTATTATTAATTTTATTATTTAGTTTTTTTATAATATATTTTCTTTAATTAAATAATGTATTATTATAAATAAAAAAAATGTTTTCCATATATCACGTTTTGGATTATTTTTTTAATTAATAATTAATAATAAATATTTTTAAAAATGTTATTAATTAATTTTTAATTAATAAGTTTACTTTTTATTTTAAATTTTAATTAATAATAAATAGTTATAAGTAATATTAGGCTAGGAAGTACTTCTCAAAAGAAAATTATTGATTTTGATATTAAGACAATGTAGATATATGCATGTGGAAGGCTTTTGGGCTTCATTTCTAGAGTGTCTCTTCATATTCCAATTCTCCTTATTTTCTATTTACACTATTTTACATGGATTATCAATCCCAATTAAGTGCTTAACCCATTCTGCTCTTAATTCGAAGGGATGTCAAGCATCATTGAATCTTTTTTCAAACATTTTAGCGAATATGTCTACAATCTTCTCATTGTGGAATTAATGGTGTAGGTGAATTGTCTTGGCCTCAACATGATGTAAATTAGATGGTATTTTGTGATAGATATTATTTGTTCAGTCAATGGAACTTTGGGTTCTGGCAATTTATTGCAAGGATTTCGACAATCATGAAGTTGAATGCACTTGTTTCTCTACCAATCTTCTGAAAATTTTCTTGAGCCCACATAATTTCCTTTGTTGCTTCAATCGATACCACATATTTGCCTCGGTTGTGAGTCTGTTTGGAATTGATTATTTACATGACCTATGGAGATAGCTCCAGTCAAAATCCCCATAACCTGCTTGCAAGTAGATACCCAGTTTCTTTATGTCCATCGGAGGTCTGAATCATAGTATCAAATCAAGGCTGAAGTCGGTCACACAGTGTATGTAGAGTCAAAGTCTTGTGCCTAGAACTCTTTTACGGCAGACCAATGCCTCACAAGTATTTGCCATAATAGAGGATTCCCAGCGGCAAATGAAATGTAAAGATTACATTGTCATTGAGGTAGTTAGAGACTTCTACAAGTTGTTTATACTTTGTTTATCCTCAAATTCTTTTCCTTCAATGGACGTGAGCTTTAAGTTATGTTCCATTGGAGTAGTCAAGTTGCACTCAACCATGCCAAACCTATTCAACGGATATCCAATGTACTTCTTCGAGAGAGGAATATAAACTTCAGATGTTGAGTTACTTCAATACCAAGATAGTAGTGAACCTGGCCCAACCGATGATTTAAAACCTTTCCTCAATTCCTTATTTATAGGATGCAGATAGCTCTCATTGTTCCTTGTCAACAAAATATCATCTACATAGACCACAAGATATACAAACTCATTTTCCAACTTTCTTGACAAACAAGTTTCATGATAAGATCATAATTTTTGAAGTTGATTCAAAGATGTTGGAATTCTTCTCCTATGACTCATGATGATTGGCAGAGGCCATACAGGATTTTTACATTCTTGCATACTTTTAATATTCTGTACTTAAAATCCTTCGCTGGCCTTAAATATATTATTTTCATATCTCCATTTCAGAAAACAATTTTTACATCCATTTGATGGACTTTCCAACCATTCTCAGATGCCAAGGAAGAGAGTGTACGGATGGTAGCCCATTTTTACGTAGGGAAAAGTCTCACTCCTGTCGACAACTTCCTTGTACAAAACCTTTTATCACATGCAGCACTGTGCTTGTCAAGTGGCTTGTCAAGATTTATACTTGTTCTTGTAGACCCAATTGAAACCTATTGGTTTGGTTTCCCAATGGAATCAGCAGATTCTAGGTGCACATTCTTTATCGAGCATCATATTATTTTTTCATCGCTTCTTTCCATTCATCATGAGAAGAGCTTCTTTGAAGGAAGTTGGTTCAAAATTTGTAGACAAATTCAATTCACAATCATAAGAAACATCCATATCAACAAGTGAATCAAAATCATCCACATCACCTCCATTTTCCTAGTTGTACTTATTGTTTCTTGGCTGCAACCTCATAGACTGACACGCAAATGTATTTTGTGAGCCTTTAGTGGACCTTTAGAATTCCCTGGAGAATTTGCTCAGTTGGCGGAATTTGGGCTGAATAAGTTGTTCTCCCAATTAAATAATCACATCCTCCAAAGTATCATCATTTGGTTGGAATTCATGTAGAGGAGAAGTGATTAAGAGAAGATTCTGATTGATCCAAGATAGAATCCCCTATCAAGATGTGCAATCTCATTATAAAATTCTTGTCTTTTCATATAAGGAACCTATCCAGCGTCAGAGATTCTACTCAACAACATTGTCGGTCTAGAATATTCCAGAAGTATCCATCTCTAGATACTACCAAACTTCTTGTTAACTTCATCATAGAGATGAGTATGCTTTGGAAGTCATTTCAAGACCCCAAGAAGATACACTTATGACTCCTTGCACCAAGTTTGTTGGGTTCCTTAAGTATCAATGCATAACAGTGGAACCAGGAATACGAGATGCTTTGCGAAGGAATGTGGCCATACCACATTTCATAATGAATCTTGTTTCTAATAGCATTAGATGGACACCTATTCTTTATATACAGCACATATATACATCATCTAAATATCTGTTGCATTCTTGAGAAACATCATGGATCATACCATATTTAACATTGTCTGTTCATTCTTTCGGCCTACTTTGTTCTGACTGGGATTATAAGGCATAATTGTTGATACTTGATCTACCAGCAGATAGTTTTCAAATTCATTTTAAGTGTATTTCTTTCCATTATCATTTCTGGAAATAGAGCCAATGTAGGTGTGCATCATTTTCAATCCATGCATGAAAAGTTATTGAATGTTTGAAAAAACATACGATTTGTTCTTCAATAAGTAAACCCAACACATTCTGACTGTAGTCATCAATAAATTTCATCATATTTTAATACCATTTGCACAGAAAAGCATTTATCCACATGATATGAATGAATAAGTTTCAAGTTTTCTATATCATTCTTGAATGAGAATCATGAAAATATGGTTGTTGTACTTTCCTAGAATGTAAACATCACATTGGTTAAGTTTCCTAGAATTGTAGGACAACCGATGCTTACAATTTTTCTTCCAAAAATAGAAGTTGTCATAGTTCAAGTCTTCTCATCTCGCCTTCCATAAAAACTTGATGGAAATTTACCTTCATTATGATAGGGAAGCGTATGAAAAGTTTTGTGCCTGAAAGAAGAGGTACCTTTTAGCTTGAGAATTATTTCTTTTTCTATCCTCGTCATGACTTAAGTGAGTGATATGATGCTTTTATGACCTCGTACTTGCCATAAAATATGAATGGAGTGTCTTAATTAGATATGTGGACCAAAGACAGCAAGTTTCCCCTCGGCTCAAAAGGGGTATAGAAAATCATGTAGAAGAAAGTACGGGAAGACTCGTAGTTTGAGCACGATGGTGTCTCTATCAACATTGTCAGTGAATTATTAAAAAAAAAACTCTCCTAAAATTCATGTGACAAGTTATATGAATCAAACAACCAATCATCTTTCCATAAGTCAGAAATTTGATATTGAATAAGTCTTGATTACTCAATGTGCAATATTATACAACATATTGAGTGGATTTGGGTGCTTTACCTTTCCCTTTGTCATTAGTTTTAATTTTCCTTCATTTCTTTCCTGCTCAATTATGTCTCAAGTAACCACATGTGGATGCATCATGTCCATCTCTATTGCATTGTATGCAATGAACATCATACTTTTCTCCTTGGGGCACTGACCCCTCCCTCTAAAATTCCTTCTTCCTCTTCCTCTTGACCACCCTTCCTCTAGAAGAATCTTGTGCATGATTCTTCTCTCTATTTTAAGACACACAACTTATTTATAATACTTAGGAGTTTTCTTCTTCCAAAAAGCCTTCTCTCTCTTAGCAAACTTCTTATAGAAGTCAAGATAATCTTTTGAAGATTTCCACTTCTTGCAATGACTCAAAATAATGAATAAGTGGGATAGAGTGCCTTGACATAAACTATGAGGAAAATGTATATTTCAACACCGGTGGTTTATATCATGCGTAATGGATCTTACTTCTGATGCTAAAGCAATAGGGTCATCATTTTCAATTCAAGGATAAACAATTTAATCATCAACTAGACAACTTCAAGTTCAAAGTGTAGGAGTCATACAATTCCTTCAAACTATTTAAGGCTCATTAAAATAAGAGTGTATTTTATATTTCATGACCAGCTGGATAGTTATCTTTTCCAGAGAAATTAATCTAACAATTCATATCAATGAATACATTAAAAAATATGTGCACTATTTAAAAAAAGTAGTTTTACTAGCTATACTCTTGTGAAAAAACGCACTTCTAGTATAAATTTATATGAATTTATTGCGGGAAGGATTAAATGGGGAAGATAGTGTAGTGTATGGGGGAAGGGTTATATAGGGGGAGGTAGTATTGGGGGAGAGTGATTATGCAGGTCAATGCATTGACTGAGGTAGAAAGTGTTATATATATAACAAAAGGTAGGAGTGTTATATAATGGAGCGGGAGTGTTATATGTCATATAATGAAAGGCGAGTGTTATATAATGGAGGCGGGAGTGTTATATATCATGTAATGAAGGAGGGCGTTATATATGTAGTGTATGATATATGGTGTTGTATGGTATGTGAGGAGGGAGTATATGGTCCTAATAACTGGTGATGCGTGATGTATGAGTGGTAGCGGTCGTTTGATGCCACGATGGCGTAACAATAAACGGCTGCGGCATAGAGTTTCTATGAATACGAGACCATACCATGTTAGTCCATACGAGGTTTGGATGCATACCATACAACACGATCACACCGTCACTCCGTACTTCATAACATACCATTCAAAATCGACTGTGTATGCCCTCTGTCTTTACTCAAGATGAATCTCTTTGTGTTCTTGAAGATGAAGCTATAGGTAGTGTGATTCAATGGCAGCTTAGAAGAATTCAATTTCGATTGGCTTTCACTTCTTCGACTGACAACCCTTGTAACTCGGGATTTGCATGTTTCAAACCCAAATTTGGTCCATTTTGCGAAAAAAACAAAAATTTATCCTCAAATTATTTGGGTATAAATTGTTGATGAGTCTCCCGAAAGCACTAAGATTTTGTAGCCACGGGCTCGGAGAGGTGAGAGGAGGAAAGCGTAGTGTGCATAAAATCGGCTGTAGTGAGAGATTTTAAACGCCAGAGTGTCAATTCTACAATACGTGAGAACATAGGCGGGGAGGGAGTTACAGGCGGGGAAAACCAAAATAGAGGCTTGGACCTATGTAAAAAATACCATGTCATGGCAACTCCTCAAAATCAAATTGTGAGTTTGTATTAAGATTGATCATAGATATATACATGGAGGAAGACTCTTAGGCTTCCATCCCTAGTGTCTCTTCATATTCCAATTCTCCTTATTTTCTATTTACACTATTTCACATGGATTACTATAATCAAAAGATTTATGTGTCAATAAGTCTATGGTCATTTACACTCTTTTAATTAAATTAAATTATTTTTCAATATTTCATAAAACGATAAGACATACATCTTTAATAATCATTAATAAATAAAAACTATATTTCTAAAATAATTAAATTAAATATTAATGTTTTATATGATTATATAATATTATCATAAAATATCTCATTGTAATAATCATTATATATATATATATGAAAGCATGGAGCTGGGTTACATTTTTTGGCGAAATAAGGCGTGTTTGGAGTGAAAAAAATGACTCAGGGTTGAGGGTTAAAAAACAAACCTTTGATCGAGTTGTAACATTCAATCAAGCATTATGACTCGATTGTGTAAGACTCGATCAAGCCCTTTTTTTAATAAATATTATTTCATTTGCATAGACCGCGGTTAAACTAAAACTCGGCGAAAGTGTGTATTAACAATACAGTGTGACGATGAAACGGCCCCGAGTATTGGAGGCTCAATCGAGCAATTGAATCATGGAGCGTTCAAATCAATATAAAATCAACCACCCCACCATGAATTCCATTTTTATTTTTTATTTATTTAAAAATTTCACTTAATTTGTCCCTAAATAGAAAACAACAAAACTATAACCAATAAATAAGTAAATTAGAAGCTTGAGATTGACATAATGAATATATGTACTCCTAGTGAACCTCTATTTATAAAAATAAGAAAAAAATATTTTATTTTATTATTTTTAAATTTAAATTATTTTATATTGTAAATATTTTTTTAATAATAAATATAGTAGGATTGTAGTTTGAAGTTAAAAAATCTAAAATATATATATATATATATATATATATATATATATATATATATAGCTTAGTTATGTAGAATATTTACTATATATAATTATAACATTTATCATAACATATATATAATTATATAATATAACATAACTATATATAAAATATATAACATAACATAAAATTATTTAACATATATAACATGTTACAACATAACAATAACTATAGTTCATAACATAACTATATAACTATATAATTATATATATTTAACTAAATTATAACTTAGTTATAACATGTATGTATATATTGTTATAACATAATAGTTATATAACTATTTAGTTCATAACATAAAGTTATAACATAAAACTCTATAATTATTTAACATATATAACATAAAGTTGTTTAATGTAACACACACATATAACATGTAATGTAGCATAACTATATGAATTTGCTATTATACCTATAACACATACACACACACACACATATCATTTAACATATAATGTTGGCAATATGATGCAATATGTTGTCCTTGATGGAAACCTACTTGATGAGGTTGTCCTTGATGAGAAACCTACTTGATGAGTTACCTTTTGATAAGCAACCTATGTGTTAAGATGTAAAATGATGTTTCTACGAGTCGGTTGAGATGTGAAAGAAATTTGATAAGTACGAGAAAATGAAACATGAAATATTTCTCAATGTATCCTTGAGTTATGAAGGCAACTCGCGTATGGAAACAATGTATACACTACTTTTATGAAGGCAACCCGCGTATACATTGAGAATAAGTATATATGCGGTTTTATGACGAGAAGTCACGTATACACGCGGATAAGAACGATCCAAGTCACGTATGCCTTTTGCGCTCTAAAATTATGAAACCAAGGGGCATTACCATGGTATTAGCCCATAGTATTGACGTTGTATTATCTATTTGACTCCATCAAAATGCCATGTTGTTGTGGTTGCAGCTCATGGTATTAGTAAAGGCTAAATCTATATAAGGAAAAGATATCTATAGTGTACAGTGTACAAATCAGGGTTATTCTTGAATAAATTTCTCGAGGTATATACGCATGGGATGAACTGTTTTAATTGATAGATCTGAATCTATGATGCACCCATGGATCTGATGATGGTTTAGGATCTCTAGATCTGAAATGACTATGCTCTTGTGCAGTCCATTTGAAGAGATTATTAGATCTATGACTTGGTGCAAGTTTGTTGAAGTCAAGTAAATAAATGCGGGTAAGTTCTATGGATCTAGTTCATTCTACAAAGTTTATATCTACAAATCTATACGATATTTCATCTCGAGTAAAAGCGCGTATATACACGTGTTTGCTTGAAAAGGCACGTATGGTAGTTAGGGTTTTATGAAGCTTATTGCAAAAGGTTTTTTTGTTTATTCCTACTATTTGTCACATTTGTACGTCAATGAAGTCTTCTTCATAGATCGGGGTTGTTTGAATCTTGTATATCTTTTATGATTGATTATGTAAAAATACGATCAATAGAGAATAAACATGGTTGATGGTACAATGGCCCCGATGAAGGGTTACGCATTTCTAAATATATACGGCGAAAGCCTCGGATCTAGATGCGAGGCCGATTACATTCGAAAAATAGTATTCACGAGCTATATACGAGGTTGGTGAAGGAAAGTGGGTATACCGAGTTCGGTAGGCAGTAGCGTATGCATTTAAAGTTGATGAATGTTCGGGGTTGAGTTTGTATGCATATTTATTTTTGAAGTCTAGGTTATTTATGAGTTACGGTTACGATTGATCTGTTTATTGCGGTTGAAGCTATTGGAGTGAGTCTATGGTTGTTGATGTTTACATGAAGAGTTGTGGTGATGTTGTTTTGATCCAGTATGAAAATTGATGAAACGTGGTCTGAGTGGTTAAGTTTTGAAGCCTTGATATGATAGAAGCTACTTGCCGGTAAGTGGTGTTACGATTAGGGAGTTGAAGCTCCTTCAGTGGTAAATAGATAAAACGAGATTAGGGGATTATAGCTCCTTTCCAGTGGGAGTTGGAAAAAAGAAGGTTGTAGCCTTCGTAGGTAGATGTCTGCATAGCGATAGTTTGTATCGGTACAATATTTTTAAACGAGTTTTCCATATAATAAATATTGAAGACGAACGGCTTGCAGCGAGTGATTTTCTCCCGAATTGGGTTTTCCATCTTATCTTGGTGTTCATGTGTGTTGCACTTGTGTGATGATTTATCTTGTTATTCCGCACATATTCTTGATTATCTAACGGATGCATGACTCGTAAGGCGGAGTGAAAGATTGTTGCTAAATTTTTTCTTATGCAGCAAATTATATTTGTATACGCTAGTTTCTTTTAGTATATGCACGTGTATACGCAGAGTTGGGTTCATCAAAATCGCATATGAAATTACGTAAATAAAAGTTAAATTTTGATAGCTCAAAATCTTGATTCACCCCCTCTTAGTATTTTTCCAACAATTGGTATCTGACAGGTCCTTTTTGAAAAGCTTAATTGCTAGAAGATTAGCTTGATAAATAATCAAGAGAACAACATCTATCAGGCCTCACTCTCTTCGGAAACAATTTAATCTTACGGAAGACAAGGACAAGATCCTATCTTCAATCTCTTGGAAATGAATGTATGGGCTATAGTTGAAGAGTTATCAATATCCGACATCAATTCCAATAGATTCAACGAAATAAAGAAATAAACCAATACAAAGGCGATTGATACATTATTGAAATCGTGGATAAAATTGTCAAATTCATGTAGTTAGACCACAACAAAAGATATAGGACCAGAAATAATTATAAGCTATGAAGAATTTGATATAAAGGTAAAAAGTGCTAAACTCCAAACTCTCAAAAATTCAATATGAAAATCTCGGGATGCATAATGAGGAAAGCATTGCCGGTTTCTTTTTACGTCTAGATGATATTGTAAATCGTATGAAATGCGGGTGAAACCATAAGCGGCACTACTTTGGTAGAAAAGGTTTAGATCTCTAAACTTCCAAATTCAGTCTAAGTGTGCTTTATTGAAGAAAAGCGGGATCTACAAACTCTTACTATTGTTTTCAACTTCATGGCATTACGAATGCTTGTGAAATGAGAAAGGAGGTCCATCCCGGAAGTCCAACGAGGTTGTCTTTAGAGCTACTACAAAAAAGAAAAGCGAAGAACAAGAAGGATCGGGGTATGTTTCGAGAAGAAGATGAGATAAGCTTTGTAAAGAAGTTACAACTTGGCACGGGAAGGTTCGGAAGGTAAGCTTTCACACTAAATGTTTTGTTTTAACTGAAGGTTGGGTCATTATGTTGTTAAGTGTCCTTATAAGAATAACATAAATGAGAGGAAGTGGCAAAGAAATAAAAATGGGTTCATCAATAGAAAAAGTTATTATACTCCTTGAAGATAGTGATGGGCTATCAAATAATTGTGAGAAGGAAGATACGTGAAGATGTTAGACTACTCATGGCTTTGAAAAGACTCTCTTTGAAGCTAAAGATACTAGCTATGGATGCTCCTAGAAAATGATTTTCTTGAAGAAATTAATACGACTCAAATATGTTTTTGAAGAAAACAAAATTTCCACCGTCTCTAAAGAATCAACTTATAGAAAAGGATAAGCCGATGAGAAATTAAAAAATGTGAAATAGTAACTCTAAAAGTGAAAAGAGAAAACTTTAAATCTTAGATTTGCTAAAGGAATCGAAACCTCGGATGAAATTATCAAGGTTCAATGCTCTCCCCTCCTTTTGTAAATACAAGTCTTGGATATCAGAGAATCCCTCTCAATTTTCAGCACAAAGCTCTCATCTTGACTAAAATCATGACCTACAACATTTCGTCTCCATGAGAACAAAACTTCTGGGTAAAAACATGACCACTTCAATACAAAAAGAACAATGAAATATCCAATTAGAGAAATACCAATCGACGGTAAACACAAATAGAAGGTTTCATGATCGCACAAATTTCTTCTTTAATGGGCAATGTTTCTCATGTCATAATTTTGGTCATAAAGCTATTCAATGTGTTGCTACAAAACCATCATGACTTTAGAAACAAGAAAGCAAAGAAATGGGAACTAGAAGAATAAAAGAAGAATACTTATAACAACTTTTATCCTCTTTAAAATGAAATTGAATGTGCTTATTGCAATAACTTTGGTCATGGAGAATCTGAATGCGGATCAAACTTCAGCCAAAAATACCTTCAAATTCCAAGGTATGGAGAAAGGACTTACGGGTTGAGAAGCTGTGGCATAGCCTTATTTGCGAAGGGGAAGAAAATCAATGGTACATTGACAACGGATACTCAAAACATATGACGGGTGATAGAAATAAACTCTTTGTATACAATGCTCTGAAAGAGAGAAAAATGTTACCTTTGGAAATGATACTCTTGCTATCATTAAAGGAGAAAAGGTGCATTTTTCCTAAAGAAAAGGTAAAAGCTAACAATGTTATGTATGTGGATGGATTAAAACATAACTTTGTTGAATGTGAGTCAAATGTGTGATCAAGGAAATGAAGGATTGTCTTTATTTCAAAAAGTCTCGTAGTCTGTGAACTTGACACGGAAAAACGATGTCAAAAGAACTAGAATACCAGCAATCTGTATGTATTGAAAGGTTGCAAGAACAATGTACAGGAAAATCTTCGAAAATTGGTTAGCACGAAGGTGGGGCACTTGAGCTTCTCTCAAATCGGAAAATCTAGCCAGAGACTCAGAAATTTGTTAGTGATCTTTGACATCCACTTTCCTTAAAAAATCATATAAATATTGCCAATTTGGTAAGCAAAACGGTAGAAATTCAATACCAAGAAGGATCGACAAGTAAACCTCTTGAACTCATACATACGACTTATGGACCTATGAGGGAAAAGCCACCTCGTAGAGAACAATGCTATATTCTATTTATTGATGACTTCTCTAAAATGCATTGGATTGGGTTACTCAAACACAAAGATGAAGCATTTGAAAATTTCAGATCTTGAAAGCCACAGTTTGAAAATGAATTAGGTCTAAAAATAAAATGTCTTAGATGCGACCGAGGAGGGGAATATACTTTCAAGGATGAATTCTTTGATTTACGCTTAGACAACATGGCATAAAAAATGATTTTACGTAGTAAGAACACACAACAAAATGGCATGGAAAAGAATGAATAGAACAATGCAACAAATAGCCCGTGCTAATGTGATGGTCCCAGAACACGATGCCTTTTGGGAGAAACTGACACATATTTCACCCAATAAATATTCTTGCTCTGAGCTGTGTTCATGTAGACGGTGATAAAACTCCTTATGAGCTTTCTACAGTATGGTAATCTTCAGCTAATAAAAGAATTTTTAGGTTTGGAAGAAAATGTTTTATCAAGAACAATGATGAAAAACTTGATAAGTTTAGACCTACTGGCAAGATGAAGAAATATTTCTTGGCTATTCTTCTAAGTAAACATAAATGTTACAATAAAATACTTGAAAGATTGTTGAATGCATTGTCTTATAGTGATGAGTCTCTCTCAGCTCTTAAAAAGGAAATACCAACAACAAATGAGGAGAATGATGATGATATATCCTCCTACATCCAAATAACAACAACATGGAAGAGAACCCCTACTACAGCCATAGAAAGACAATCTACATCAAGAAAAATCTCCATCTGATTATGTTCAAAAGAATCTATCTAAATCTCAAATTTTGGGAGAAAAGGGATCAAATTATCCAAACAAAACTCTTTAGCAAAGGATCTCTAGCTATTTAGGAAATTATATCCACTGTACAGACACAAAATGTATCAAACTATAAAAGATAGAAGGTTAGTTAAATACATAGATGAAGAACTTGATCTGTATCAGAAAAGAATCACACTTGAAGTGGTTCCAAGACCTCATGATAAAATGTGGAACAAAATGGATGTTCAAAATAGTTAATGAAAATGGAGATATTTACTAGAAACAAAGCTAGGCACATGCTACAAAATTATGTACCCAGCAAGAAGATTATAGACTTTGAAACATTTTCACTCCTGTAGCTAGACTTGAAGCCATAAGAATGTTCTAAACCTTTTCAAGCTTTCAACAATTCAAAGTCTATCAAATGGATCTTCAAATCCTCTTTCCTCAATGGTGATCTAGAAAGAAGTTTATAACAAAATAGCAGAAGGATTCATTTGGAAATAATGAGAAGGTATTTGCAAACTTAAAAAAAGGCTTTATATGGTCTCGAGCAAGCTCAAGGGCATGAAATCTTATCATCTTGACAAATATCTTCATCAACGAGGTTTTTCAAGGGATGTAGCGTGGCAACTTATACACAAGAAGTAGAAAATGATAAACTATTGATTGTAGTTGTATATGTTGATGACATCATTTTTGGAGTAATGAAGAGTCAATGACTCGAGAATTTGCTTCTCTTATGCAACAATAATTTGAAATGTCTTTACTTGGGGAACTAACAGCACTGCAGCACAAGTGCAGCAAGCAACAAATGGCATACTTTTATCCAAACCAAAATATCTTCCTTAAATTAAGAAAAGTATGGGATGGAAAAACGCCAAGCACCTTAAGTACACCAATAGTGCTTGGGTGTAACCTCGGTTCTCATGATGATTCTCCCGGTGGAATCAACTAGAATATAGATCCATGATTGAGTATGCTTTATATGCGGGACAATGCCCGCATTCGCGCACGTTTAAGGATTGGAGCGATTCCAGCTAATCCAAGGTCTCACCTTGGTGTAAAAATATTTAAATATTTACAAGGGACTCGAAATTTTAGATGCACGTAATTAATTCAAACAATCTTTGATCTCCTCTTCATGCTTACAGATACGGATTAGAGGCTGAAATATTTGATGAGTCGAAAAAGCACTAGTGGTGGTGCATTCTATATGGGACGATTAGTGGTATCTTGGTTCAGCGAAAACAAATTTCTATTGCCTTATCTACTGACGAGAAGCGAGAATATGCTGTTACTTGCTTCATATTGCACACAACCTACTGGATAGTCTGAGGACTGCAAGACATTTCAATCAAATGTTTCACCTCCATCTCCATTTTGTGACAATACAAGTGCCATTAGTATCTCAAGAGATGCGCTGTGCATTCCAAGACCAAGCACATTCCTATAGTGTCACTTCCTACATGACAGTGGCAGACAAAGGTTAAATTGGTGTCTTCTCTCCAAAGAACACGTTGCGATATATTTACTAAACCTCTTCCCGAAGCATTTCGAATTCTCGAATAAAGGCAGGAGTTGTCTCTTGCCTCTCGAGATCGAGGATACGCTTGGTTACAAGAAAATTAAATTCGGTACGGGGTTCATAAAAGCAAATTGTATATATAGAGTTTACGTGCATGAAGCACGTATAGGTTTCTTGTATTCTTTGGGTCAACATTTGAAACAATTGTGGTGTTGTTGGGTAATCTTTGTTGTTGTTCCAGTATTCATATTTCGGTATCATTTCTACGATATTTTTCTCCTTGATGAAGATACTTTGATGATTTGTTTATTGAAGGTGTTCCGAATGCACAGCTAAGGGAGCACTTGTCTTGTGGAAAATGATGCAATTGTTGGCATTATTTGATTGGTTGTTGTGTTATGGTTATGTTTAGAATTATTTGGTTTTGGTCATAAATGATCATATATGCTGTAATTTGATGAAAAGTTCATGTTGGAGACCTATGATGTAAAATTGCTATGTTGGTCATGCAGGACTTGTTCAATTTATTAAACCACTTGGTTGGGTGGTTGAGTCAAATATGTAATTCCACTTGGTTGGATCATTGATGTAAGTATGAGTCCTTGGTGATAGGAAAGGTCCTTACTCGATTGAGTTATAAGTCATGTACTTGACTGAAAAATATTAGAATTCGGCCATGAACTCGGGAGAACAAGGTAAATTGAGTGCACATCAAATCTTCAGCTCATCTTCTGAGAAGAAAACCTTATTTTGGTTTCGATCAGCCCTTTGCCCTTGATGTAAGGGAAAGTATTTTGGTGGTTGAATAATGGTTATGATTAATGTATTTATCTATTGTGGTAATAAAATACCATGCGTGGTTGCCATCAAGTCTAAAGGGGAGATTGTTGGCAATATGATGCAATATGTTGTCCTTGATGAAGCCTACTTGTAAGTTATCCTTGATGGAAACATATTTGAGTAGGATTGCTTTTTTGATAAGCAACCTATGTATTAAAGATGTAAAATGATGTTTCCCAGTCCAGTTCAGATGTGATAAATGAATTCCGGTAAGTGCAAGAGAAATGAAACGAGAAAATATTTTTCAATGTATACGCGAGTTTAATAAAGGAAACCGATATGGAAGTGATATTATTAACTGGCACATGGAAGGCAACCTCATGCATTCCAGAATAAGTATATCTTGATTTTTATGATGAAATCGCATATACACGCCGGATGAACGATCCAAGTCTGAAATATGCCTTTTGCTCTAAATTATGAAACCATTGTGCTGGTATTAGCCCACAATATTGAACGTTGTATTGTCTATTTGGCTCATCAAAATGTATCAAGCTATTGCTTGGTTTGATTCTGGTATTGATAAAGGCTAAATCTATATAAGGAGAAGAAGATCATAGTGCAAGGTGTGCATGAGTAAGGGTTATTCTTGAATAAATTTCTTTGAAATTATGTCATGGGATGAATTACCATTTTAATTGATAGTCTTGAATCTATGAGTACATGGATACAATGATGATTTGAGACCTCTAGATATTAAATGACTATGTTCTTGTGTGATCATTGAGAATTATTAGATCTATGACCTCGCGCCGATTTGATGAAGTCAAATGCATCATCTGAGTAAGTTCTATGGATACGTTCCTTCTTGCCAAGGATTTATATTTATGGAATCTATGTGCTGGATTGCGTCTTGATGAGACGTATATGTGTTGGGTTGCTTCCAAAAAAGGCACGTATGGCGGTTAGGAGTTTTCTAAATCTTATTTGCGGAAAGTTTTTCTGTTATTCACCTGTTGTCTGACACGCGATGAAGTCTTCTTGCTGAATTTGAGTTGTTTGAAATCTTGTATGCATTGCTAAGTTGATTATATAAATTTGATCAATAGAGAATAAACATGGTTGATGGTGACCCATTCTTGATGAAGGGTTCCTGCGTTTCTACCAAGAAGATATCCGACTAAAAACAGCAGATGCGGATGCAGGGCCGGTACATTAGAAAAACAATATTCACGGAGAGATATCATAAGTTTGTGAAGGAAAACGCATATACCGAAGGTTTGGTAAAACAAAGTAGCGTATGCATTTTAGGATTGATGAATGTTCGGGGTTGAGTTGTATACATATTTATTAGAAGTGGGTTATTTAGAGTTTTAGTTACGATGATCTCACTATTACGGTTGAAGTATTGGTAAAGTCTATGGTTGTTGATGTTTATGAAAAGTAGTGTTGATGTTGTTTGATCAATATGAAAAAGTGATGGCTTGTGGTCTACATTAGTTAGGGTTGAAGCCTTCGGTATGGACGTGAATCTTCTTACCGAGTAGAAAGCTAGTGTTACGATAAGGGTTAGGCTTGTACTCGATGAAGTATTTGGTAAATGAGATTAGAGGTTGTAGCTCTCTTCTAATGTATTTGAAAAGCAGAAATCTTCTTGTATACAGCGAGTAGATGTCTGTGTCTTGATATGAGTACGCATCGATGCCATAACCATGATTTCCTGCATCATCTTAAATGACAACCAGTAGTGGTGGTTTTCTTCCAGAATTGGTTTCCACCTTATCTTGGTGTTCCCATGTGTGTTACCTTGTCATGATGATTTATCTGCTGTTGCGCACTGTTCACCGATTATCTAATAGATGCATGGTAGTGGCGGGTTAAAGATTGTTTTCTGAAAAGTTTTCTTATAAATAAAATTATACATTATACGGTAGTTTTTTTAGTATATGCGTGTATATGCAGAGTTGGGTTCATTAGAGTCGCGTGTAGATTACGTAAGAAAAGTTAAGATATTTTGTTGACTCTAAATGCGGTTGCTCTCCTCCCCTCTCGGTATTTTCCCACGACATATGTATATATAAGTTAAACGTTTCAGCAATGCATCATTGATAGATGCAGCTAAATCCATTATGAAAAGTGCATTTGTTCTAGTAAATAAACATTTAGACACTTTTCTAATTTTACCATATTGTTTCATTATGTAGTGTTGTACAAGAAACATTGTCTTCATGTGCTTGCACCTAGTATATGTCATGTGTCAAAGTTAAACATTAAGAACTTAAAGTCTATTGTAGTATTTGGTTGGCATGAAATTTTATTAGTTTTGTAAATAGGTTTATTTCTTGTTTATATCTATTTATATATTTATGTGTTATAAATAAAATGAATTATTTAGAAACGAAAAAAAGTGCAGAAAGTGGAGTTGATCACTTCTTTCGGTGTGTTTATGAAACTCAATACTTCAGTTGTCAACTATCAAAAATGGACTCCAAAGTTTAGGACTTGAGCTAGATTATTGCTTGAGTTTGGGCCATCACGGTGTGAGAGGTTAAATTATACGAGATCGGGATAAATGCAGTAGATCACATATCCCCAGGAAGTTCATGTTCCCTCATATATCTGCCTGCGCGCCGGTGAGCAGCTAGAAACAATGTTTTGTCTGTTGGTAATATGCTACTTATGGTGGACCTTATTTGCTTATTTCCGTATACCTCCTTTTGCATTTTATGGGCCCTCGGTAGGTTGGTGGAGTATGAGAGTGCAACCTTCGATCCTTCTGCGGGATGATGGTACAGCTCATATCACATTCAGAGGATGTTACCAGCCGTTGTCATGAGATCTTAGCAAAGATAGAAGATCCTTGCCAATTCCACCGACTCATTTTGCATTGCATTTGATGTTGGATAGCATCAATAGGTTGATGGAGACATGCTAGGTTAAATTTGCAGTCACATGTACAATCTATAGAAGTTAGGAGGCATCGGTTAGAGTCTAGATGCTTGGGAGTGGTGAAAGAGGCCACCAAGACTGATGTTCATGGGGAGTCTTTTGACAATGTTCCACCTTCTTACATGAAGGTATGATTCCATTTGAAATGTTTAGAAGATGTCGATGCCAACCCATTTTGTGTATGATAAATTCATTTTGGAGCTTGAGCCAGATTTCTTCCCACCACCTTATTGACCTATTCATTTTTCCAGTGTTACAGGTCCTATAAATATAGGATTCATAATTTTGGATGACTTTTGATAGTCTTGTAAATATACTTGCATACCTTGCTTTGCAGTTGTTTTCCATATTTTGAAAAAATGAAAAAATAAAAAAGCCAAAAGAGGTAAAAGTCCTAAAGAAAGATCAAGGACTTGAAAATGTAGACCCCAAAAGAAAAAATGGTAAATAAAGCACGAAAGTGAGCAAGTCCAAATGCCCTGCTTTTACTTTTACGCAAAATAAATGATTATATGCGAGAGTGTCAATAAATGCCACAATCCATGATGATTCGACTATTTAATCTTAACTTGTCATGTTTTGATTTCATGTTTTAGATAGTGAATAAAGATTTGTGAATGATTTTGAACTGACAAATCAATGAATGAGTGAGAATAATGGGATCTCCAGGTTTAATGGGCCCTCGGATGAAATGGGTAGATCTAGGTGGTTGCATTTTAAAATAATAAATGTTTCCAAGGTTTGGCGTAAGTATTTTGCCAAAATGGAAGAAAAATGTTGAGGAATGAAGTGGGTGGGTGAGAACGTTAGAAAGCATGTAATAAAGTTTCACAGGGCAAAATCACTAATTTCTCCTCCCTACAAGTATTTAGTGTTCTGAGCTATCGGTCAAAACGGACTCCGAGCATTCTATGACTTTTGTTGGGGCCAGACCAAGGCTCGACAGGCGGATTTGAGATTTAATCATGAGTTCTTATATTAGAAATCCACATTTATCATTAATCCTTCATTCATACATAAAAACCCCTTTTCCTAGTAAAGACACATTCTTACTTAGCGAGATTCATCCTATAATTAATTTCATCCTTAGAAACATTCATAAAACTTCTCTTTATCCTTTCTCCCTGTCTTCTGACATCATCAAGTAAAGCAGCAGTGTGAAAACTGCCATCTGAGTTTCATAAGTAAATCTTTTAAATTTCCTCTTATAGTAGCTAGGTATTCTAGTTTATAGTCATGATAAGAGAACATTTCTCACATTTAATAGGGCCAGACCAAACTCGATGGCCCAGTTAAGTTGAAAATATTGAGTTCTTATGTTAAATCCACATTTATCATTATTAATCCTTCATTCATACATTAAAAACCCTTTTCCTAAGTAAGAACACATTCTTACTTAGCGAAAGTTAAAATCCCATATAATTAATTTCATCCCTTCGGAAACATTCATAAAACCCTCAAAATACATTCTATGCAAAGTAATGGTAGAAATACTTAAAATAAATATGCTTTACTTTTACTTACTTAGTGATTTTATGTATTTTTGTTTTATTCCACTAAACTTTCATATTAATTTTATATATTATATTAATCCCTAAAAATACCTTATCCTACTTGCTAATTCCCCTATGTTTAAATATCCCAAACCCACTATTACTATGTTTCCTTGACTTACTTCTTATGTACTAAATCCAGCCCCAGGTAAATGCCTTGCAGTCTAAAACTATCGATAAGTAAATATCCGCCCCTATGGTCTTCCTTAATGAAAGAGTTCCTTCTCATAATAAACTAATCTTGCACCCTTTTGTATTTTATTCCTTATATTATAAATGTTTTAATTTAAAACATATCAACCCACCTTTGTATTGGTTAGCAACTATCTTATAAATGATTATCCCTCCCAACCCTCTTACTGGTAATACATACATAAACACCCCTAGTAGTTTATAACTCAAAGTTTATTAAAATAAACTGAGTTCTTTAAATAAATTAAACCTTTCCAGTATGCATATCCTCACATATTATATAAATATACGCTTTATATAATTAACCCATGTATATATAAACCCACCCGATATATGATTAAAACCTTTGCCCTCGAGATATATTTCATAAAGTTTAATTATATGTTTTAAACCGCCCACATGCATATGAAGCCCGATCCCACCATTTATTTTAGCCGCGGCTTTCCAATCCAATCTTGACCCTTCGCATCGATCTTGAGATCTAATGGATGATACTCAATATCGCGTTGACAAACTAATCGATCTCCCAATCTCCAAATGCACGCGAAATATGTTGTTTTGATTTCCCTCCCTCCACGTGGCTGCTATTCATTGGATCGCGTACATTTGAATAAAACAACACCACTTAAACATTGAAATGCTCTTTGTTTGGTTTTGCATTTAAAATCCAACCACCCTTCATGTTGATATGACAATTATTGATATAGAAGTAATATAGCCCAAATGTATATAAAAACCTTTGAAAATACATTTCATTCCTTATCTTACAACGCATTAGCCTTAACCTTGCACGAAGCCTCCTATGACCATTAAGAAATTTGTTGAGGGCGCTGCATTGCTCCAAACAATTCACGAAGGTTTCAACTTGTTCTAAAAAACCTCTAAACTTATTTCATAAAAATACCTATTTGGAAGGAAAAGCCAAAAAGAGACTATAATTGCCCTATTTTTTCCATGACCTATCTTGTGCAAAGAACTTTTAGCCCAAATTATTCATTGAAAAGACAAAACCTCTATTTCTTGTTCTCTAAATTGAAGTGAAGAGTGTTGTAAATCATTTGAAAATTTGAAGTGAAAAGAAAATATCAAGGAAAACCATATTCTCAGTTTTGTCAAAACCTACATTAAAATGCATCTTTTGTAAGCCATTTAATCTTGCAGTAGCCCAAAATGTCTAAAAAAGCGAGTTAGAAGCCTCCAAAGTCAAAATTCATTTCCCAGTTTTTATTCCCTTGAAATATCTGCAGGAGGGATTATGGCTGCATGATAATTGGAAAACTGTGGAAACAGACGGCTTTGGAAATTTAGCTTGAACTTAGACATTTTTGGGCTATACCTCAGATTAAACTTACTTTAAACGAGGTTCTTGGATGAAAATCAGTAGAATATGGTTCTCTTTCAGACTCAATTTTCCAAATGATTCTGGTGCCTTTCACTAATTTAGAGAACGAAAACTCTTGAGCCTGATGAATGAGCTGAGATAAAATCTTTAATGGAACAACATGGAAAATAGGCAAATTATAGTCTCTTTTTGGGCTCACTCCAGATAGACACATGAAATAAGTTTAGAGATAGAACAAGTTAATTCTATTGGTGACTCCTCAACGATCTTTGTAATTCTTGAAAATCTTAATGCAAAATTAGAACTAATGCGCGAAGACCAGGTTTATATACATTTGGGTGTATACTTCGACATTGAATAATTGTCATATCAACATGAAGGAAATGCAAACCAAACGATGGTTATCCTTAAGTGGTAAGTTATTTTATTCAAAACATGATCCAATGAATAACGGCCACGTGGAGAGAAATCACAAAAATAGCATATTCTGTTGGTGGGAATCATTCGAACTGTCAACATGACAAACATCTCCATTAGACTAAATGAGAATAAATCCAAGGTATTGAAAAATAACGTAACAAAATAAATGGTGGGATCGAACTTCGATTTTAAAGCATATAATTAAACTTTATGAAATATACGAAATTAAAGTTTAATCATATGTCCCAAAATTTATATATGTGTAAGTTAATTATATAAATGAAATATATGGTGGGAGATATGCATGCGGGGAAGGTTTAATTTATTTAAAATAAGCCTTAGTTTATTTTAATAAACTTTAGTTATAAACGAGAATGTTTATCAGCTATGGCGAAGATAATCGTCATAAGATAATGCTTTTAACCAATACCAATATCATTTTTAATTAAAACATTTATAATATGTTGAATAAAAATATAAAAGTGCGTATTTAGTTTGTTATATAGTTTTAAGCCTTTGCGAATAGTTTTAAAAGGCCATGAGCGAAGAATATTTACTTATGGAAGTTCAGGTATTTTTGGTAGGGTTTTAATTTGCTTTATAGATATGCTTTGATTTAAAGCATGGTAATAATTGAGTTTTGAAATGTTAAGCATGAAATTAATAATTATTTTGAGTTAATATTAATATTTAAGAATTAATGTAGAAGCGTGATGTGTGTAAACAAAAATACATAAAATCACTAAATGAGAATAGCAAAAGTAAAGCATAATCTTTATTATTCACCCTTCAAGTTAAATGTGAGGTTTTTATGGTGAGGAGATAAAGTATTATATGGAATTTTCTTTTCGTAAGTAAGAATGTGTCTTACTTAGGAAAGAGGTTTTAATGTATGAATGAAGGATTAAATAATGATAAATGTACTTATAAAGACTCCCATTATTTTCAGCAGCAGTCATCGGCAACAGGTGATCCAACAAAAGTCGAAGAAATGCTCTTGTTTGTTGTGATAGCCTAGATGCAGGAAAGTAGTGATTTGCTTCGTGAAACTTTGTGCATGCTTTCTATACATTTCCTTATCTTTATTATTTCACTTATTACTTAAGGATAAATGTATTTTTGAGTTTTATGAATGTTTACAGAGGATAAGTAGTATATGGGATTTTAACTTTGGCTAAGTAGATGTGTCTTTAGAAGAGTTTTAATGTATGAATGAGATTAATAATGATAAATGAATTTATATAAAGAACTCATCTTTCAGCAGCAGTCATCGAACGGAATGCAGGTGGCACCAAAAGTCATGAAATGCTCTTGTCTGTTTGACGTAGCCTAGAATATAGGAGAACAGTGAGGAATTTTGCCGTGAAACACCTTTGCTCCCCACCTATGACCTTCATTATTTTCTTCATTCTTGATACATTACGCTTTATATAAACGTACATTATTTTAAAATGTAAACCGTCTACCTTATTTCATCGAAATTTCAGTGCTTGTCCAGAATCCTCATTATTCTCTGCCTATCTGTGGGACAGCTATCATCTTTATTCACTATCTAAAACATGACGAAAATATGACAGGGTGGGTAAATAGTTTAACTTATCATGATTATGGCATTTATTCTTGCATAATCTTTATTTCTTGAAAATCAATGTGTGCATTTAGACTTGCTGATTTTATTTTCATCATTTTTTCTTTTTTGGGAGTCTATATTGATCGCTGATCTTTGCCACTCTTTTGAAAGCTTTCATTTTCAATATGGAAAAACAACTTGCAAAAACGAAATTATGTGCATGTACAAGACTATCGAAGTCAATTCAAGTATAGTCTATATTTATGGGACCTAACCGAAAAACAGGTAGTGCCTGGTCATGTGGAAAAATTGGCTTCCAGCTCGATAATTTATCATAAAATAGATTTATCGACATTCACATAAATATTTCAATGGAATCATACCTCTATGTGTAAGCGAGAAATGTGTCAAAAGACTCCCATGGGCTATCAACTGTCCTTGGTGGCCTCTCTGCCTCCCAAGTATCAGCCTCACAGCCTCATGCCTCCTAATCTGCATAGATTGTAATATGTGACTATATGAGCCCGAACTCTATTTATGTCTCCATCAACCTATTGATGCTATCAACTCCATCAAATACAGCTAAAAATGAAATTAAGTCTTCTTGCTATGATCTAGATACCTTTGGAGACTAGCATCCTCTAATAATGACAAACGGAAGAACTATATAAATCACAGTAAATAAATAAAAATAGAGTCACGTAAGCATAGTCATCCGCAGAACCATGTACACTCACTTGTACATCAGCCAGTATGAACATAATTTCGATGAGTCTATCACGATCCGTCTCGACCTCTCACCTTTAGTAATACAAACTCCAGCGAATAATCTGGCATAGTCTTTGAGTCATTTTTTGATAGTTTATCAGCCAAGTATTGGTTCATGTAAGCACAATCGAAAAGTGATCAAATCTACCTTCACACTTTTGTTCTAAATATTCATTTTATTATAGCATAAACTATGCTCAAGCCAGACAATAGCGATTGAAATATGTACAAACACCATGTAACCCATCTTACAATAGACTGAGATTCTTAATGTTTAACTTTGACACATGACATATACTGATGCAAGCACATGAATGTTTCTTTATTATAACTGCATAAATGAAGCAATAGTAAAAGTAGAAAGGTAAATGCTTTATTGCTAGAAGACAAATGCACTGCATAATGAATTTAATGTATCTGTCAATGATGCATTGTTAGCTTGTATATAGTTATATGGTGGAAAATGCGAGAGGAAATTAATCATTGAAACTGAAAATATTTTAACTTTTCTTTACGGGGGCCCATACCTTTGACTTTATTCCAACTGGGGCTTCTCCCCTTGCGCATATACTAAAAAACACTACGAATGTAATTTCTGGTCACTTTTCGAAAGTGATTTATATATTGAATGTCAGTAAATGCGATGCTGTGATGCACCACAATCTGACACATGAACCTGTCTTAAGTAGAAACTGTATCGTCTGTCTTTAATGTTTATTTTATGAAGCTGTTCTGATAATAGTGGCAGTGGAGATATCTACCTCTGACTGCTCTCTCGTTTTCAGTATATCTTAGAAAGAGCTGCAACCCCTAATCTCGAGAGACTTCAACCTTATCGAGCCTTGCTCTCTTTAGTAGAAGATTCTCGTCCTCTTGAAGGAAAGGAACCAATGTAGACCACGTTTCATCAATTTCATGTTAGATCAAACAACATCAGCACTACTCTTCATAAACATCGACCATAGACTTTACCCCTGGCAGAATAGTGAATCCTTGTAAGCCAAAACTCGAAATAACCCGAACTCGAATAAATGTCTACAAACTCAGCCACGAACATTCTCAGCAAAATGCATACGCTACTGTTTCACTAACTGCCCCAAGTGTATATCTCCCTTCACGCAAACAGATATCTACGTAATATTGTTTTCGAGAATCAACAATCGATCTCGAATCGAATCTAAGGCTTTAATCGGGTATCTTTGTCACCCTTGACAGACTATTCTCATTGTCAAATTTATACATAATCAACGCGACATCTCAAACAACCCAAATGCAGAAAGACTTCATTGGCGAACTGCAATTAAATAGGAATAACAAAGGCATAACAACAAATTTAAGCAGGCTTGAGCTACATATATATAAACTGGGCAACTAGCATACTAGATCTATATAAACTGCTTGAGATAGGCATGCTACTTGATTCCTTTACTTGACTTCATCAAACTGTAGCCCGGAAGTCTAAATCTAATAATCTGTAATGGATCACACACAAATATGAGTCATTTCATATCTAGAAGGTCCTAAGAAACCTGTTGTATCCATGGAGTTATCACTTCATTGATCTATCAGTAAAATTCATCCCATGCGAATATACATGAAAATTTGTATTAACAACTTTGCCTCATGCACACTGCTTGCACTATAATCTTCTTCTCCTTATATAGGTATGCTATATACCATAGTCAAAACCACACAACTTTCGGTGATGTATTCTTGGATGGGTCAAATAAGTAATACAACGCTCAATGTTTAATACATGGTAATACCCTTGGTTTCATAATTTTAAACAAAAAATATGCGTGACAGATGATTCTTATAAAACGTGTATAATAAATAAAAGCTAATTATATGCATTTTGTACTTCATAAAAGTAGCATATACATTTACTCCATACGCGGAGCTCACTACAGTAAACAACGTACTACGGTGAAAATACACGACAAACTATGCTGCACACTCTTGGAATTCCTTCTCTATCACATGGCTGTGCATGGAAACATCGACACATCTTGCTACATAGGTACTTATCCAAAAGCAACAAATGTGTTTCCATCAGGGATAACTTCGTCAGCTTCCCTCAAGAGACAGCATGTGCCACATCATGTGCCAGCAATCTCCCCCAGACTTGTGTAGCCATGATAGTATTTTATTACACCAATAGACAATGCATTGTCATAGCCGTATTCAACCACAAAATACTCTCCCCTTTGGCATCAAGAGGCAAAGGCGGATCAAATGGAAGAAGATGAGCTTTGAAGATTTGTCTTAGCACCTTCCCTGATTCATGCGAATCTTGAACATATTTTCAATGAAGTACATGACTCTATAACTCAGTAAATTGTATTTTCTTTATCACCAGGACTCTAATACTGATGATCAGCCAAGTGAATTACATATTTGGCTCTTCTGTGATGAGTTACAAATTTAGACAAGTCTGCATGACTAGAAATATAGCAATTTTACATCATAGAGTCTCAACGCAGACTTTCATCCATTACATATGACTGTATGACCCAGCCAAATAATCTCAACCTTGTCATAACACAACAACCAATCGAAATGCCAACAATAATCATTCCTGAGACAAGTGCTCCCCTTAACTGATATCATGAACACCTTCAGCAAACCGTCATCAAGCATCTTCATCAGGAAAATGTCAGTGCGAAATAGCACAGGCAACAGCCCAAAGTACCTTTAACATACAGTATTACATCATTGACTAAAGAATTTCGTCGTGCAGAAACCATGTGATTTTATCTGCAATAATATGCCTGTTGGCTATCTTGGCTAATTTGAAATGTAAAATCAAGCGAGTCTGAAAATAGTAACGAAAAGTACAGAAGACAATAAATATAATTGTACATTCAAGCACTAGGTGATACTTTAAATAGGAATGTCTTGGTCTTGGAAATGCATAGCAGCTAACAGTTACTAATGGCACTGTAATTATATGCACAAAGATGGAGATGGGAATTGAACATTTGATTTGAATGTCTTGTAAATGCAAAGTAATTGTATTAACATGGCAGCGATCTAGACAAGGCAATAGAAAATTTGTTTCTTGCTGAACAGATACTAGAGACTACTTCAGAATGCCTGATCATCCGCATTTCATTCAAATCATCATCTGTGTAAGCATGAGTGAATCGACGTATTTGAATGCCTATGGGCAAAGTCTTGAGTCACACTATGTATTTGAATATTCTTTTGACACAGTGAACTCTTTTTGGTGCTTGGGTCGTCCTAGCTGTCAAGTATTGTCCCGATTATATAAAGCATACTTCCAATCATGGATCTATATTCTAGTTGATTCCTTGTAGGAGAATCATCGCGAAGCTGAGGACACGCGATTCCACCATTGTGTACTAGGAGTTTACGGTATCCTGCTTCTTGGAAATTTGCTTAATATTTTGCTGTGATAAAGAATAGCATAGGCAGCTCGATATTGTACGTAAAGGCAAAATTTGAGTCATTGACTTCTTCATTACTCCAAGCTGATGTCATCAACTGTATACCTTCTGTCGATAGTTTATCATTTTCAATTTTGTGTATAGTATGTGATCCTTTAAACTGATAATTTGAACCTTTGAACCATATCAAAGCCTTTTTTTAAGTTATATTTTAATTTTCTCATTATCCCAAATAATCGCTACGGTATTTTACTATAAACTCTTCTTCCTAGATCACCATTGAGAAGAAGGGCTAACATCCATTTGATAGGCTTTGGTGAAAGCTTGGCGGCTAATCATGCGGAAATTCTATACCTTCTTGTTACGCCTGCCCCAGGTGAGTCCAACCTGTATTTCTAATAACATCTCCGTACCATTTAACTTGTTTTTGAATATCCCATTTGTTCAATAACATCATGAGATGGACTATTTCATATAATCCAGAGTTCTTCATTCATAAAACTGAATCAGCCTAAATCTTTGTTGGCTTGATTAACCATTTTGTAGTTTCAACTAATTATAATTTCAAATAACTAGAGACCACAGAATATATATTTGGATACACAATCCACCTGCTCCCAAAATTTGAATTTAGATGATTCTTTGAACATAGCTTGGATGAAATTTTCGGGTAAATTAAATGCCACCCCGACCTACACTCCCATGTTGTTATTTGATATGGGAAGGATATACATCATCATCATCTCATTTGTTGTGGTAAAGGAGAACTCATCAATTACAACATCAATGCATTCAACAATCTTCCGAAATGTAACATTTGCTATGCTTTAGAAAGATAACAAATGCAGCACCAGGTTCTACCCAGGATTTTCATCATTGTTCTTGATAAAACACAAAAATAAAATTCTTTACGTGGAAATTACCATGCAAACTCAGAAACACGTATATCTTCTCCCAGATATCGAATGTTCAGGAAATCATCGAAGCCTTTGTTGCATTGTTCTATTCATTCTTCTTCACATGCAGTGTTCAGTAACTCTGAAAAGCTACATCTTTATGCCATGTTAATTCCACTGAGAAGATTCATCTGATATATGTCCCACTCTGTCGAATCCTAAGACATTTGGCTGGAGCAATTCATTTTGAGGAACTGAAGATCTGAAATTTTCAAGTAAACATGTTTAACAATAATCAATGCATTCTAGAAATCTCAATAAATAGAATATAGTATTGTTCTCCACGAAGATTAACCTCTCATGGGTCCATGCCAGAGGAGCTTGCTATCCTTCTTTGGCATTGAATTTCACTCACTGCTTACCAAATTGGCAATATTTTCATATGACAAAACCAAATCTTGGGAAGATCACGGGCAGCAATGCCTTTAAGGCCACCACGGTGGAAATAGAGGTACCCCATAACCAGAGATTTTCTAACGTGATTAACAGCCTTTCAATATGCAGTGACTGGCTATTCTAGTCCCTTTAATGCTGTTTCTGTGTCGGATTCTGATTACAGTCTTTGAAACAAAGACAGCTTCATTTGTCACACATTCAGCAGTTATGTTTTTAATCCATCCTTACACTTGCGTGACCCAGCTTTTACCTTTTCTTTAGGGGAAAACGAGAACCTTCCTTTAATGTCTTGAAGTACAGCTCATTTCAAAGGTAGCATTTTTCTCCTCTTTCTAGAAGCATTGCTGCTACAAGTTTGGCTGTATATGCATATATTTGAGCATCATTGTCAACGCAATGTTTTCTTGCTCTGCAAATGCCTGATTCTCAGCTCTCCATGCCTTGGAATTTGAAGGTATGCTCTTTGGTGGATTTGGTAAGTGCAATAAGCACATTCAATTTCATTTAAGAGGATAGAAGTTGTTATAAGTATTCTTCTTTATTTCTGATCTCATTTCTTGCTCTTGTTTCTCTGGTCATGATGAACAGCATTGAATAACTATGACAAAATTATGAAAACATTGCCAGTAAAGAGAGAATTTATGCGATCATGCTCTATTTAATGATTTCTTTACAGTGAAAATGACATTTGCCATTATTCTTTGTATTGTGGTCATGCTACCTATAGTAGGCTTAGAGCATTTAAGAGCTGTGCTGAGAGTGAGATTCTAGATATCAGACTCTTGGTAGGAGAACATTGAACATGACTAATTTCATGCAGATTTAAAATCTAAGATTTGATTTTCTCTTTCTCAATTTCCTTTCTTCTAGAGTTACTATTTCACTATTCTCATCGTCTTTTTTAAATCCTTTACTCATTGTTCTTTAGTATCTATGAAATTTTGTTTCTTCCAAACATATTTTGAAATGGTCTTCTTCAAATCATTTTCTTCTAGAGCATCCATAAAGGTATCTTTAGCCGGTAGAGCCTTTCAAAAGCCATGTCGTCTAACATCTTGTCCAGTGCTCGTCACTGTGTATCCTCATCTTCATGATATAACTTCTTTTCTATTGATAGTGATTTTTATTTCTTTGCCCTTTCTCATTTTCATGTTATTCATAAAGACATAACAACATAATGACCAGCCTTCCACAAGCAAAGCATTTAAAGAAGCACACGAACACCTTTCTGTCTGCAAGTGCTTGCAAGCTATCTCATCTTTCTTCTAGAAACATACTGATCCTTCTTGTTCTTGCAGCTGCTCTTTTGTAGTAGCTCTATTTAACACCGTTAACTGGTGCAAGCATTCGAAATACCTGAGACAGAACAACAGAGCCAGAGTTTTGTAGATGCCTTTCTTCAATCTTGAACACTTTAGACTCAGCTGGAAGTTGAATCTTAGAGCCTTTCTGCCGATTATGGTTTCATGATTTCTCATGCAATTTGCAATATCATCTAGACGTAAAGAAACAGCGTCTTTCTCATTATGCATCACGAACACTGCATATTGAGAATTTTGAGAGTTTGGTTGCTTTACCTTTATATCACCTTCATAGCTATAATCCCCATATATTCCAACTACATGAATTTGAGATTACAATTTGGTCGAACTTCCCAATAACTCATTGACCTATTGGTGCAGTATTTCTTTGGCTACATTTAGTCTTCTTAATTGTCTTTATAGCTACATATGCATGCAAGGTGAAGATGGATCTTGTCGCTGTCTCTTCCGAGAAGACAAATTGTTTCCGTTGAAGAGGAGACTTTGACTAGATGTTATTTCACTCTTGATTGTATCTTAGCTATCTCCTTCACTGATGCTTTCTTTCAAGGACTGCAATTGTTGAAACTACCCCAGAAGAGAGTGGGCTCCGTATTTTGAAACTGCTTGAAAATTTTAGCTTTGACTGAGAATTTCATAACGTGCTACATGCTCTGCGTATACGCCTCTTAGAAAACTGGCGTATACAAATATAATTTTACGAATGAAAAATTTAGCGTTCTGATCATGCATCTGTTAGATAATCGATGAAATGTCTTGTCTCTGTTAATAAATCATCACACAAATACCTTTATGAACACCAATATTAGATGGAAACCCAATTCGGAAAACAACGTGTCGTCTACGTCTTCAATATTATATGGAAAGCTGTTAAAACATTGTCTTGTCCTGAAACTCATGTCGATGCGCGAACATCCTGAGAAGAATATCTTATCTTGAAGATAATCCTAATCTCGTCCTGTCACTCTTTGGAAAGGGCTTCAACCCCTATCGAAACGCCGGCTCTAACGAAGCTTCTATACATCTTGGCTTCGAAGTGCTTGCGGAGCACGTTTCATCAATTTCATGCTGAATCAAACAACATCAACACAACTCTTTCATAAATCCACCCCAACACCGCAGACACTATCTGCGAGCAGTGGGCAAGCGAGGCCATAGCCCTTAGACTTCAAAATAAATAATGCGAATACAAAGCTGTATTCATGACTTCATCATGCATGCACTACTTTCCATAGACCTTGTACTTCTACTTTCACCAACACATAGCTGCAATAGTACTATTTTGAGAATGTAATCTCGAATCTATACAGGCTTTGTCGAATATACACTCATACATCAATACATGTTTATTCTCTCATTGTCAATTTTACAATAGCATCATTGTTAAAACATTACAGAATCTACAAGTACTGATGGCAATTTAACAATTAAACAATAGGGAGATAAACAAAAAACTACTTTGCAACTTCACTTCATAAAATACAACTACCATACGTGCCTGCAAGCAAACAAGAACAATATATACGCGCTTTCTGGATAATATAAAACTACATAGATTTGTAGATACTGTAGAATGGGCTTAGATCCATAAAATTTTACCCTAATTTGTTTACTTAACTCAACAAACTTGCACCAAGTCATAAGATCTAATAATGCATGGATTCAGATCTAGAATCTAAACCATCATTCCATGGAAACCATGCATTGAATCTATCGAATTAAAAC
This sequence comes from Pinus albicaulis, assembly GCA_034641835.2. Classification (NCBI taxonomy): domain Eukaryota; kingdom Viridiplantae; phylum Streptophyta; class Pinopsida; order Pinales; family Pinaceae; genus Pinus; species Pinus albicaulis. Next base: position 200,280,408 of record CM076576.1, read on the forward strand.
AAAGTTAATCCATCTGAAAATTTATTCGATAACATGACTACCTCCTTGCACCTATGACTCTTTCCTTATATAGATTTAGCTTACCAATACCATAGTCAAAACCCTGCCGGTGTGTATTAGTGGGAGTCAAAATAGATAATACAACGCTCAATATGAATATGTATAGTAATACCTTGTTTTATACAGAAGCATAAAGAGCATAAATTGACCCCAGACCAAGATTCTTTATAAAAACGTGCCATAAATTGACTTCTCGTCACTACTTTTGCATATATAAAACATTGCAGATAATGCAGCGGGATTTATACCTTCATAAAAACCGAATAGCCCTTATTTCTGAAAAATAACATTTATACATTGTATTTCATGTTTCATTTCTCTTTACTTCAACATATACTGTCATGCAGCGGCACTACTTTAGAAACATCATTTATCTTATACACATAGGTACTTATCAAAAGGTAACTCCTCAGTAGGTTTCCATCGAAGGATAACCTCATGTAGGCTCCATCAAGAACAGCATATTGCATCATATTACCAACATTATATGTTAAATATTATTAATATTTATTTAATATTTATTATTCTCGTATAATAGATAAATTATACAGATTATAACATTATATTATATATGTATTTATTAAATAACATGATTATATATATTAAATATAATTTAAATATATAATAATATTTTCTTTATATTATGAACTAAATATAATTTATATATATGTTATATTTATAAACAATATATACATAGATGATATAATATATATATATATAATTATATAGTTATATAATTATTATTATGTTAGCATGATATATATATTAAATAGTACATGTTATATTATATATTTTATATATAATTATATATATATTATATAATTATATATATTATATTAAATATTTATAATTATATATAGTAAATATTCTACATAACTAAGCTATATATATATATATATATATATATATATATATATATCTTTTAGATTTTTAACTTAGTACAATCTACTATATTTATTATTAAAGCACAATATAAATAATTTAAATTTAAAATACTAAAATAAAATATTTTTTCTTATTTTATAAATAGGGATATAATTTTTATATTCATTATGTCAATCTCCAACTTCTAATACTTATTTATTGAACATAATTTTGTTGTTTTATTGTAGAGACCTTTAAATTTTTAAATAATAAAAAATAAAATGAAGCGTTGGTAAGTGGTGGCGTGTGGCAGCTCCATGTCCAATTTAGCACCGATTGGCTCAATACTCAGTCAATGCTGTCACTCGTGGTCCGAAGCTCTTTGTCACACTCGGTCAGCAACGCCGACCCTGCAAGCAACTTTTAATAGCTTATTAAAGAGACTTGTCAGCCACTGTCGAAGTCATAATAACGGTGAATGTTACAACTCGATCAAAGGATTTGTTTCCTCAGCCGAGCCATTTTTTCACTAAAACACGCCTTTATTTGCGCCCGTAACCCAGCTCCCATCTTTTCATATATATATAATGATTATTACAATGAATATTTATGATAATATTATATAATCATATAAAACATTATGTTAATTTAATATTTTAGAAATAGTTTTATTTATTGATTATTAAAGATGTATGTCTTATCGTTAGAAATATTTGAAAATAATTTAATTTTAAAGAGTGTAAATGACCATAAACTTATTGACACATAATCTTTGGTGCTTCATATTGAAATAGTGTAAATGAAAGTAAGGAAATTTAGAATATGAAAAGACACAGAATGAAACCCTAAAATGCTCACCAGCTCTTCTATCTATGATCCAATCTTAGCAAACTCACATTGTTGAGATTATGACATGGTATGAGCATGAGTCCAACATATTTGGTCTCTCTCGGCCTTTATGGCTCCCTCCTTATGTTACGCTGTCCCTGTAAGTGAGCACTACTCGATTAAAATCTCTCTGACTTTCATTTTACTTCAGCTCCTCTCTCACTTTCTGGCTATTAATACCAGTGCTTTTCAGGAACTCATCAGCAATTTATGCCCAAATAATTTGAGGATAAATTTTATTTCTTTAAAATGAACAAATTTGGAGTTTAAACATGCAACCGAGACCCTGAGATTAGTTGGTCGAAGAAGGCCAATAAGTAGACAACTCAGAAATTTGCCATTGAAATAGCGCTGTAATTCATATACAAAGAAAATCTTGTAACGAGCATGCAGAGCGATTTTGGAAAATGGTATGGTATAGTGGCTTTGGTATTATTTAATGATATATGGTATGCATCAAATTTTCGTATGGACTAGCATGGTATGTGCAGCATAGAACCTATGAAGTCGTCATTATTACATCGTGGCATCACCCCTCACATACCATGCTTCCTTGCTATCGCCACTATATAAGCCTCATGTAAGCCTTCATTGTTGCTATGTACTCCTCATCCCTTGCCTTTTATTTATAACACTCTCACCTCTGAGCTTATGCAATCTCCCCGGCCTACTTACCTCTATATAACCCTTTTTGCCTACATTTGTCTTGTCATAAATTTATACTAGAGATAGTTTTTTTCACAGTATATAACTGGCAAACTACTTTTTAAAATAGTGCTTTATATTTACAATGCATTCATTGATATGGTGTTAGGTTAATTTAAATATAGGAAAGCTATCACAAATAGTCATGAAATATAAATGCCTCTCATTAATGGGCATAAATATTTGAAGTATATTTACTGGATTGATGATTAAATTATTTATCCTTGGAATTAGCATCAAATAAGATCCATACGCATATTATAAAACCCTTGTGTGAAATATACATTTCTCTCATAACTAATCCCACTCTATCCAACATTCACATTATTTTAGTCATTAAGCAGATGAAATCTGCGAACTCCTTGAGAAGAAGTTTGCTACTTGGAAAACTCTAAGTAATATAAATAAGTTGTAAAAATAGAGAGAAAGAATCATGCACAAGATTCTTCTAAGAGTGGTGGCGAGAAGGAGAAGAGGGTGGCGATTCCAAGGAAAAGTATGATGCATTGCATACAATGCAATGGACATGATGCATCAATAATAGGTACTTTGAAGACATGAATTAAACGCAAATATACCTTTGTGGGCTCTTGGGCTTTATTCAATACTTCACTTAACTATGGAAAGATGGTAATTCCATTTGATTCAAGAGTAACTTGTCATGAATTTAGGAAGTTTTGCTCCGTAATGTTGATAGAACACCCATCGAATTTCAAACTGCCTGAGTCTTCCGGACTTCTTCTACCTTTTCTACCTCTTTGGAAATTTGAGGAAACTTGTTGTCTTCACATATTCCATCAGGGCACTCCATTCCTTTAATTTTATGGCTTAAATCTGAGAACAAACATAAAATCACTCACTGTCATAACTGAAGGATAAATACAGCAAGTATATATGTGCATAATAATTGGCCAAATGTTTATGGAATACTATATTTACATAGACTATAGCAACCTTCGAAGAAAGAACAATTGCTAATTCCTAGAAACAACAATGTGATGCTTATATTCTAAGTACAACAAACCATATTTTCATGATTCTCATTCGAAGACATAGAAAAACTGAACTTATTCATTCATGCTATGTGGATAAATGCTCTTTCTTGCTCTTAAATATTATTAAAAATATGATGAAATTTATTGATGACTACAACTTGAGGATGAATTTACTATTGAAAGACAATACGATGTTTTCCAAACATTCTTTCATGCATGGGTGAAAATGTCTAATCTCATATTGAAGAATAAAATGATTTAGAAAACTACTTCGTGAGCATGAGATCAAGCATCAAAACAATTATGCCTTATATTGTAGAAAAGAATAGTAGACAATATTCATGTGATCCATGATGTTTCTCAAATGTAAACGCAGTGTTTTGGGATGATGCTAGTTACTATTGCTATGTAGAATAGATTGTCCATCTAACCAAGACTCATTATGAAATATTAGTATAGTATTCCTTGGAAATAAAACATCTGGGGAATAACAATTCCTGATATACGCAAAGAACCCGAAACAAACTGATATATAGTAAATGGATAGCTGAGTGCATGATTTTATATGATAGAGTTAACAAGAAGTCATGAAGTATCTAGAGATGTGATACTCTTGAAGTATTACAGAAATGACAATGTTGTTGAGTGAATCTTATTCGCTGAATTAGATTTGATTTTAAAAATATTTTCAAAGAATTTTATAATGAAGATTGCACATCTTGAAGGATTCTATCTTGGGTCTCAATGTGGAATCTTCTGAATCACTCTCTCCCCCACATGAATGCTTCAACCAATGATGTTACTTTTGAGTGATGTGATTGGCAGATCTCGATTCCTTCTTTTCGGTCCAGAAATTTGGCATCTAGGAAATGCCGAAGATACCAAAATGGGCAAACCCACATTTGAGGTGTTATCTGATGGTGGAAAGTCAAGAACAATAAATTGCAACTGGAAAACGAATGATATGGTGTCACTTATTGATATGGATGATTTCTTATGATTGTGAATTGAGAACGTCTACAAATTTTGAATAACTCCTTCAAAAGAAGCCTGCCTCTCATGATGAATGGAAAAGCGTGAAAAAAATAATATGATGCCTTGATAAAAAATGCACCTAAATCACGTTGGTATCTGAAACCAAACCAATAGATGTGGGTCTACACAGAACAAGTATAAATTTGGCGATACTTGACAAGCACAAAGCCTGGAAAAGTCCGTATGAAAATTCAGGCTAAAATCAGAACCTCTCTTCATATCCTGAAAATAGTTGGAAAGTCCATCAAATAGATAAACAAAACAAAAAAAAAATAATATATTTATGTCATAGCGAAGAACACAATTAAATACAGTATGCAGAATGTAAAATCACTTGTAATAAGCAATCATCTCCTTGGCATATTCATGAAGTTAACATCTTTCAGAAACTCAACTTCAAAAATTATGATCTTATCATGAGAACTTTTGAAGAAATTTGGAAAAAGCGATTCCCAGTATATCTTGTGGTCTATATTAGATAAAATATTTTATGACAAAGAATTTTAATGGAAACTTACATTGCATCCATGGAAATAGGGAGTGAGAAAGGTTTGAAATCCATTGTTTTGAAGATTGGGGTCCTGCAGTATTGAAAATGCTCAACATCTGAGACCCCTATTCCTCTCACCAGCCCATTAGCTGTTGAATAAGGACAGCATGGTTGAGTGCAATCACTGACTACTCAATGGAACATAGCAAAGCTGCGTCAATGAAGGAAAAATTTAATGCAACAAAGTATAAACAAGCTTATGAAGTCTCAACTACCTCACCTTGTGACCTTCATATTTGTTAGAATCTCTAAGGACATACAAAATACTTGTAGTACATTGGTCTAAATATAAAAGGATTCTGGACTAAGTACAGTGGCAACCCCGACTTGAATAAGATACTATGACCGATGAAGATAAAAACTAGTATCCGCTTCGAGTTATGTATGATTCTTTGATCAGTATCTCATAGGTCATTGCCAAGGCAATGATTCCATTCTGTAGAGGGGGGGAATATGTGGCATCGATTTGAGCAACAAAGAAATTGTGTGGCTCCGATAAAATTCTAGAAGATTTTGTAGAAGAAACAAGTGCATTCAACTCCTCTCATACTACCTTCGAGAGGATTCCGTGACTCCGAGCAAAGCACATGTACAAAATGCCATCACAATGCGACATCTGTTGGGCGAGACAATTCTGCACCATTGTTCCGCCGGTTTTAATTTATCGGAAACCCCGTAAGTGTTTGAAGGAGCCGGAAATGATAGCCGGACCCCTCCCTTCAATTAAGAAGCGAGAATGTTGCCGGCAAGTTAGATACATGTAAAATAATTAATAAATAGAAAATAAGAAGGAGCAAATTATGAAAGGAGACGGGGGGAGCGAATAATATATATATATATCTATATATATCTATGATTAGTCTGCCTAGGCAATTTTTGAATTACCTCACAATATATTATATATAACTATTTATTATTAATTAAAATTTAAAATAAAAAGTTAAACTATTAATTAAAAAATTAATTAATAACATTTTAAAAATATTTATTATTAATTATTAATTAAAATAACTAAATGATATATGAAACATTATAATAATACATTATTTAATTAAAGAAAATATATTATAAAAAAACTAAATAATAAAATTAATAATGTAATAATGATAATAAAAAACATTTTTAATATAACAATATATTATTTAATTAAAAAAAATATATTATTAAAAAAAAATAAAAAAAAATAAATAAAGATCTATTTAATATTCAAATTACTAGATTCATGCTCATGTAGTTGGTTTGAAATTTTTGAATAATGATTTAGAGAATATTTACTTTCTTAGCAATATTTTATTTTTAATGATTTTAAAGAAATACAATTTATTATTAATGTATAATAAATTTATTATATTTTTGTATTTATATTTAAAAAGTTTTTTTTTAGTTTTGAATAATAATTTGACACTAACAAGACTAACGAGATTTGAAGGTGGAGGACTACATTTGGCTTCTCCTTCACTTCCTAATTTTCTAATTAAACTGCTCTCATCACTCTTAATAACCACCTATTTCATTTTCTACCTCATATTTATGTATTAACCAAATTTGGAAATGCAAAAATACAGTACTTGGTTTACATATAAATTGCAAATACTACACATCAAATACAATACAAAAACAAGGCAAGGCCATATAATAAAATGAAAGCAAATTATGATCATCACCACAAAAATTTAAATAGAATACCTTATAAACAAATGTAAGCACAAACATCATTGTCATTACAAAAACATAAAAATAACATAAACACCAAGACCATATATCAAAAGCTTTTTGCACATTTAATGAAAATTCTACCTGAAAAAACATTGCTTTTTATCCTGAAACATAATGTAAATGTCAAGCATACAAAAATAAATTCACACATTTCAAAACACAAATAATGTCATACACATCTGTATAAATACACAATCATAATAGTGAAACCCAAAAAACATATACAATCATGAATACACATCAAAATAGTGTACACTCATACATTCTAAATTACATATCAAATTTTGACCACTACAAACTCAAACACCTTATAAATTAGAAGTCAACATGCCATGCATTCAATAGCCCAACACAACGTATTATACACAATCATGAATACACATCATACACATTCATCACACACAAATATACATTCACTGCACATAATGATGAATGCACATCAAACTACCGCACGTAAATTTTGATCATCACAAAACGCTATTGCAAATTCACACTATCCAAGAACTCAATAAAAAATCACAAATCTTTAAACATGAATACACATCAAATTTCTTCATCACACATAAATATTGAAAATGAATACACATCAAATTTTATTCATTGTACATAAACATTGCAAATTCACGCTATTAAAATTTGATCATCACACCAAAATAATACAGAATACACACACAAAACCTTGAGTCTTGGAAGTGTGATTGATATGTGATTCATTTCACTTGGATTCAATCACTAATACCCTTGTGGCATCACTGAAATGCAGTGAAGTGCTAAGTGGGCTATTCAAAATCATGAAGAGGGCTATGACCTCTCATGGAAATGGTCATAGATAGTGACTTACTCCAACGCGGTGGATCCAAAAAATGATATATATATAATACCTTCTGCCATTCATACCATCTGAAATAAAGGGATCTCTACTGAATGGTTCATGAGGCAATACTAGAGTTTTGAGATGGAGGCCAGCAACTAAGTAGACTTGATTGTGGGAAAACTCCCACGGATACTTGGCAGCTTGTGGATGAACCCTCAGAAAATTCTGGTCCGTGCAATATGGTGAATACTATGTGATTCATTTCACTAGTTTCAATCCACTCTTTCACACATCACCCGATGCGATGAGTGTTAAATTAGACTATTCAAAAATCATGAGAACAATTCACTACCTCTCATAGAAATGGTGAAATAGATGAATGACTTATAACGCATTTGAATCCCCAAAAATGATATATCACAAACTATAAACACCAGGAAATTGCGGCAAAATACATCAGAAAAATAATTCAAACTCACATTCTAATTACACATCAAATTTATGTACAAACTTCACATATTCTAGAACAAATCAACATATATACTCATTCTAAAGATCCAAATATGGTAATAAAACCAGAATATATTCATATACTTAATACATTCCATCCACACAATATGATTCCTCCTCTATAATCATGGATACATCAGATTTAATCATCACAAACACCTATTGCAAATTCACACATCAATTTAATCATCACATAAATATACTACAAATTCACACATAAATTACAATAAAAATCACAGCCCTGCATTACACAATCATATAGTAAAAGCTCAACAATAAACACTCATATATAAAAAGTGTTGCAAATGAAACACACACTTGAAAATATATTAACACATCATGGACATACAACTCTATAAATAAAATCCAAACAATAACTGAACACAATCATGGATACACATCAAAAACAAAAAACAAAATTGAAAATTCATACATAAAGTCTATCATTACTCAAGCAAAAATGATAAAACATTCAAACCTAATCTAGCCACAGCTACTAAAGCAAACACACACATTTCAAAATATAAATCAACATATCATAAATGTCATTTTAAATATCTAAACATATTAATTAAAATCAACCAAATAATTTCTATATAATGCAAAAAACATACAAAAAATATCAATTATTATAAAAAATATGTTTAAATATCTATTATCTTTATTAAATAAAATGAAAATTCAAAATGTTTTAAAACATACATAATGAATTATTAATTTAATATTTTCAACAAATACTTAAAGTTTTAATTATAAATCAAAATTTATGATAATATATTATTTAAATTATTAAATTGACATTGTGGATTAAAATAATTCTAGTTTTTTAAAAATAAAACTAAAAAGAAAAAGAAGAGAAGGGCGTGCAATGAAATGGCACTTATCAACAAAATAATACTATTATTATGAAATGGTAATAAAATAGATAAATATTGAACTATTTCAATATATTAACTCGCTAATAACTATCATATACATTTATATGATTGATATATATCATTTTAATGTATGAATATTTTTCTTATTATTTGCAAAATAAAACCGTGACCATCCATAATTTTCTATATAATATAATAAAAATTTGCATAAACTAACCACATTTAGGAATGAAGATTATTTATCTAATTTGATGATTATAACTTATTCATACATAAACCGAGTTTGGAAGGTCATAATGAAAGTCTGGAGTGGAGCATAGCAACTAAACTAAAATGAAAAGGAGTTGTCTTTAGTGCGACTTTAGGACCGTGCCGGAATCAGTGAAATTTTTTAAAATTAAAAATCTTGTTTTATTCTTCAAGCTGAGTTTTTTGACTCACACTGTTCGGCACTAAAAAACTCTAGGACGGTTATGCAAAGTGCTTAATCAAACTTCTCTTTCAATAAATTCTGTCGGAGATTTAGAAATTGCCGTAAAGCCTTGAAAAAGTGCGCAAAACTACTTTCAGAAAATGAAAACAAAGCACCAACACTTCTTAATATAAGAAAACAATATATAGTATTTAGAATGGAATAATATATTGAAACATAACAACATAAAATAATACTTATTCCATGAAATTGTATCATTTTTTTCCAAAGAAAAAAATCGAATCTAATCCATTGGTATATAGAAAGTTACATAATATATATCTTGTATGCATTCACTGCTCCTTTTTGGAAAGGAAAAAAGATGGAATTATGGCTGATTAGGAAAACTGTTCCGATAACAAAAAATAAATCATAAATATGTGGCTGAAACCTAATATTAGGAAATGCGCTACAGCGTGTACACATTCACATGTCCTCAAAAACATAACTGGTAGGCACCTTCGTTCCATGAGAACAAAAAAACTAATAGGATGTGAAGTGAAAAATGTGAAGTTTGGAGTATGGTTCAATGGCAGAAATGACAAAATATATAAAAACGTTAACAAAGAGACAACATTCCCATGGTAATAAAGAGACAAATAAAAGAAAACATGAAATTTGAATCTAAGCAAGCGAATGGAGATTGTTGACAATTATTAATATACATCATTCTTGCACGAAGCTACACGCCCTCCTTTAGAGTGAAATTCTTGTAATAACATAGACAAGGGTAAAATATGATTTTAAACCTCATCCCAGCAAAGGAATCAAACAATAATTTAAGAGCATCTATCCATGCATCAGGCACATGATGTTGAAAGAGTCTCAACTCTGAAGAGGAGAGTGAGGCTCCACATCTGTTTTGAAGTATGTATGAAATATGCCTGATAATCTCTAATTTCTTCATAGTTAATGCAACATGTTAGCCTAACAGTAAATTCTTTATTCAAATAGATGCCCCTTCCACAAACTGAATAGGTGATGGAAAGAGAGTCTTGAAATGACTTGATCAGTCACTGTAATGAGAGGATGTTCACTAAAGCAGCTGGCATTTGTGATTCACCTTACCATGCAAGCTGTTGACCTTCCCATTTTGCGTAACAGAGCCTCAGGTTCAGTCACTATAGTATTATATGCCTGTGAGAAAGGTGGTACCGACTCATGCTGCCAGGACAATCTTGCTACAAAGTGAAAATCCCGAGGAAGGAACAGCTAGAATGCACTAGAAAAACAATTTTTATTTTGTCGGACCATTAGCTCCCATAGCATTTGAACCCTTATGCGACATTTCCATTTGTAATTTGAGTGTATTGACTTGTCTTCAAATAGGCCTCCTTATTATCATGCTTGTGCCTCACATGTGAACCATGTTAGTATAATAAAATCTGCTTGAATTGATCCAACTCTTAATTGGATTCTGCAGATAAATATTTATTACCCCACCCATGGATATCTGTATTACACCTATTATATCACTGACATGCCAAGCCAATCCTGTTGTCTTGACGATGTCGAGTTACTTTGAATAATCGATGCATTTTCAATTTCTGTGGTCTGTATATTCATTTACTTAGCATTAGATGAATGTAATTTCCTTCTTATTCTTGATGACCATCTTCGAAGTGATGAGTCTCCAACCCAGTTTTGTAGCCGAGAAGAAGTGAGAATGCAAATTCCCCACCCTCCAGTACCGATATATTTCTCCCATGCCACCCATGGAGTACTTGTTCCACCTTTGACACGACATAAAATCTGGTTACTAGTAATGGAAGAAGAATGCTGCGCAGAAGGCAACCTACATGGCCGTAACCTTCTTGCCTCACATATGTCAGCTTTCAATGCTTCATCCTTGACTCAATTCTTTCCGCAGCGTGTAATCTGTGTCGAACTTTAGATGGAAGCGGTGTTGAGATGTCGACTTCAATCGCCGGAGATTCTACCCGCCGACTCAGCGTGCTCCATGATGTGTGGACTATATGAGTGTGCTAAAGAGTCAACACCACTTATTAGATTCGAATATATTCTATAACTACGTGCTGAAAATTGCGACAAGTAGATACCGAGTTGAAACTACTACATCAATACCTTTGCTCTCCCTTCTTTGCATCATGAATCATCAAGCTGAGTCTGTAGCCAGAAGAGGAGAGAGCAAGAACAATGAAACCAGACATGAGAAAAGTTGAGTAGAAACGTGGTGTAATGCCCATCACTCGGTGTCAGACACGAGGCAAGGTAGTCGAGTAGATGGAGATACATCCAACCACGGCATATACCTTGGATAGATCCTGAGCACACAATTTCTCCTTTCCAACTACGGCAGTGGACTCGCATTAACACTAACAACCTTGTGTATTGTCTTCATCTAAGGAAGGCAAATTGTTCAGATGTTCGAGGAAAGGTTTGAAGGTTACTACATCAGCTTTTTACAATGATTTTATATATTCAAAAGTCTAGGAAATCATCGAAATTTGGATCACTAACTGAGGATGAGGGCGAGGAAGATGGAGCTAAAGGTGATAGATGGATGCCAAGATGCATCTTGACTTCAACCACTATAGTAGCAATCACTCTCCCAAGGTCGAAATCGTGGAAGAATTTCACCGTCAACCTGTCATACCTGTCTGTAACTCACCTCCTCTTGGCTCTCCATTATGCTGTCATTCCATTCTTGCTACCTCTCTCTGGAAAAACACAAATCAGCCAGCTATTGAAGCCTCTGTGAAACTGAACTGAAGTGCTTCCTCCCAGAAAGACAAAGTCTCAGAAAATCAAATGCAATACTTCCTTAAATAAATATGTATTAATATTTTCCTTCCTTTAAACATAATTCCTATTTCATGTTTTCATCCTATTGTCAACCAAATAGCCTGCACAGATGCCCAACTCCCTTTCCAACTCAGAGCAGACTCTTTACTGTCCTTCCGGTAATGGGAGGCATACAGCCTCATTTCAGAAATCCAAATTCTTCATTTATATTTAAAATGAAATATTCTCCTTGTTTACAGCACCCATTCCAAGACAATTTTTCATTTTTCTTGAGATTCTGCTTGAAACCTGCCTCCCACGATTTAAGATCCTCGGAATAAAAGGTTGAAAGGTGAAGTTAGACAGTGCTAACTCTTAATGGGATTGCTCACAGCAGCCACAACCTGGATGCAGCAACCATTTCTTCATGGAGAATATCAGTGCTTAGCCACCCATCAGGCCACTGTTCACCAAGTGACAGGTGTCAGGGACTCGTCAGAGAACAAACTATTAGGGAAAATCTGTGAGGAATGCAAATCCCCGAAAAAAATTTAGCTCTCCTCACACAAGTGACATTCGTGACAGCAAGATTTTGTTCCGACAGGGCAAGGCCCTTCTAAGAGAGACGGCGAAGATCATTTGAACTTCCATGAATAAAGAATTTTTCAAAACCCCAGAGGAAGACTCGCACAGCCTCACGGTTTCTCTTATCCTCGGATCCTTCCATGGCCTCCGGGCCTGCTCACGCAGCATCTGGGCAGACACTTCTTCCCCATCTAGGTCTCATGTAACATAAGGACCTTTGGTTAAATGAGACCATCAAGCCACTGTCTTAATTTTAGGTTGACTGAAAGAGCACGCAGTGAAGAGGATTAATCATTGATAACCTAGAATGCTAAGTGCATTAGAACTAATAGAGATGCTACGCTCCCATGCAACGTATTTTTCCTAGCTGAGCGCTAGACAGATTTCCCCACCCCTCATCTTCTAGAGACCTACAAATTGGGTCGTAAACCTCAATAACCTCCTCCTTCATGGAATTTTGTATCATTAGATATCTTAATTTATATGGGGAGTTTTCATGTGATACAGCAGCTGAAGGGAAATACGGCACGTGAAATTTCCAGAGTGTCGTCAGAGATTATGATCTTGTCAGACTTTATTACATCCATTCATTACTATATATTCATTTAGGCAACCTAAAGCAGACTAAAGACTAAACAAGAAAGCAGCTATGAGAGGAGAAGGGCAATATCATACCTCTGAAGAGCTGCAAATAACTTCATGGAAGAATGTGAATCTTGTTCCATTAATTCTGAAATTTCAATAGAATCTGTACATGTCTTCACTATTCCCGACCTATCTGCACAGGCTCCTCTCTGGCCCTGTTGTCAACACATTTCACTTCTTGTTAGCGGCGATCACTTCTGCGTAATCATCCCCGCTGCCATCGTGTCACGAAAATGTTGTATAGCCGATGTCTGTGTAAACTCTAATTTCATATATTTAGTACGGCCTAATACCTTAGTCATATTTAGAGTTTAAGTATTGCGTCATATCTCAGTCGCGGTTTGTTACGTGCGCTCTTGACATGTTAATGTATCTAATGGAAAGTGATAGGCCACAGCTTGCTTGGAAACTAGTGTTTCTTTGATTTTTCCTTGCGGCATCAACAATGGCATCCATTTCTGAATAGAGAAAGGCAGCTCTCCCAAAATTCCCCGGTTGCAATGCTATTACCCGGCCAGTCTCCTATGAAACAGACCACCCGAGCTAAAGTTGGATATCTGTGGGATCTAAGAACCCATGCCTCCGTCTCTAATGTATTTGTGAGTGTTTTCTTTGCCTACTAGAATAGTTTTTCTTGCTCAAACCCTTCGTCGATGAAAGAATGTCCACTCACGAATACTGGCATGGGCTCTCTTTCATGCTACGTCAACTGACTTCTTTCTCTTTTTCTACTCAGCCCCCCTCCTTCCACTTCCTCCAACGTGCCTTTGTAAGCATCTGGTCTTCAGAGCAGCTAGGGCCCTACGAAGAATGTTGAATAGATCCCGTATAGAGCCTCCTTATTCCTTATGAATGCAGCAGCCCTAGACAGATATATGGGATCTTGGAACACCTTCCTGTTCCTCGATATAGACTTCAGTTGTCAGGCCAGTAATGCCATGCCTTATGGGATTTAGACAGGCACTTACCTGATAAATATCCCCTATGAGAAGTATTTTCAGGAAACTAATTCCCTTGCTTGATGAGACTTTGCTAGGAACATCCAAATGAACTCCAGTCTGAAATTCTCAAAATTATGGTCACTGTATGCCAAAACTAGCAAGCTATATCTTCAACCCAGCCAAGTTGATACACGATACCATAGGTTTCTATAGTTTTTCAGGCTTGTCTTGACTCTATTCTTGAAAAACACAGTTCGTCTCTTTCCCTCAAGCGCAGACCTTTCTATGGTTTCTTCAGGGGCTTGCATCATTATTATCAATTTGCCTACAGATCTTTGTTTTCAGACTGCATCACTAATGACTAGAACACTCTGGGAACCTTATTACTTCATTATACAAGCTTATACTAGCAGTCTTCTGTGTGTCCAAATCAATAGAATGCGTTAAATAACCATATTTCTGTGAGTGTTAGTGCCAAAGCAGCTCCAATGATCCTCCAAGCTTGAGAAATATTCACCTGCGTCAATAGCAGATAAGTTGTATAAATAACCAACAACCAATCATTGCGGCCTCCAGCAACAGGCAATTCTTCTGTCAACCTGGGCATCGTCAAATCACCACAAACCTTTCACTGAAATGAAGTCAAATCTCTGGAATGATGAAAGATGTTAAACTTATATGAAAATCATTATCATTATATTCATATAGTAAGGTTTAATATGTGTGTGCGATACCCTTACACACGAGAAAATCATTTGCTTTCATCACTAACCTTGTTTATTTTCTCATAAGTAATGTTCATTGTGGAGATAATGAATGCAAATATTGAAATTTGGATATATAAAGTGAAGGTGATAATGATGGAATCTCTCAATCCCAATTAAAAATTTTAAGTTACTTGGATATAATGATCTTGTAAATCATTGATAAGCATCACAATATCAAAGTGAAAATTTTCAGCGTGAAAACATGAAAGAAAATTATTAAATGCTAGAAATTGGATACATAGAAACAAACAGAAATACTAAAAATATGTGATCATGCAAAGTAATGTACAGATTTTAGGTCTCATGACTATTTATCTCAAATTAATAGACATAAAAGATGCATACTTCAATTATGCTACTTGTATTGCAATTTTAGTATCAGAGCTACACTGCAGTTGACTTCTTGAAAACATTCCTAGCTCAAGCTGATTTACTTGTCCAAACAACCTCTATATTGCGTAACTTTACACCTTTGGTATTTTTGTTGATAAGAGAATATTATTTTTCTTATAAAACACATATATACATCAATGGTGTAAAATTTGCACTCTTAATCAAATATCAAGGATATTGAAAGTTGTTGGGATTTTATGTTACTGATATCATTATTTATGATGGAAATATGCAAAATGACACAATTTCTGTGAATAATATTTAAGATAATTTTCTTTAATTTTAAGTCTTAAATACGTAGTGGGCATTACTCTTTGGGCAGGCATGATAATGTTAGTGTAGTTGTTGATATGATTAAATGTTCTTCTTTGTTAAGTTCGATTTGAAAGGTTTTCTGTAAACATTTCCGATTTCACCATATTTCCCAAATGAACCAAATGACGCTTTCCCCATATCCTTGCATGCAACAGCTGGAAAATAATTTTTTCTTTGAGAAACGCAAATTGAAATTTGCGAATGTTTGAAAATGCGAAGGCAAGCATAAAGCGGTATTTAACAGCGATATTTTAGTCAGCATGACCTGGAAAACTACAACGAGCTTTGGTCAGCGCTCTGCTACTGCGGGTATTGCTGCGAAGCGAAAACTGAAAATTCGACAACTGACTGCGGGCTTATCTGTTTCCGTGCTTACACCTTTACCGAAGAACGATATCATCGGCGATAGCAGCGAAGAGCACGGCACCTTTAAAGACGGCATTAAATGACCCAGCCGACACCGAGCGTCTGGCATTAGCAGGTACTTGACGCGCGGTAACAAATTTTATGCGACAACGCGAAATTCATGCCAAAAAACAGAGTTAGGCTGTCCTCTTCTTGGGACTTTTCTTCTAAGAATGACGGCCTCTTCCGGCGTGCACCCTGTGCCTTGGAGTCTTGCGCATTCTTGTATACCCTCTTCCTGCTGCCTCCCTTTTGTTATCGCGATTTCTCGTATGTGTATTAACAGCATCTTGTTACCTTTGCGTCTCTTCGCTGTATACCCTTTCTTCTCCTTTGCTGAAAAATGCCGATAACTAGAATGCCCTTCATGAGAATGAATGACCTTTTCCTTCCTTTTCTCCTTTAACTAACCTAAGTGACAGGGTATCCGTAGACAGCCACGACGTAAATCGCATTTATTCTCACTTTCTGTTTTAATTCACCCCATAACATAAAGACCCCGCTGTCATTTATTTCAAAAGTCACTTTTCACTCTATTTGTGAAACTTTATTAAGTCACATTAAAATTAGCTTTAACAGCTTTATCGCAAATCACTTAGTAGGCATGTAGCACATCACTTAAAGTCACTGCGTAGATTTGACTTTTATAAAATTATGAGTCACTTTAGGAAAATTAAATTCTTTGGACACTTTCCCAGGCAGATCCAGAAGTATGAAACCACTGTCTCGGTGGCAAATTTCAACGCCCTCTTACCGAGTATCTCTGAAGTAGACAATACTTTGCCTAGATGAGCAGAACTATTAGAATATCACACCTTCTAGTCGATGAGATATACAAGCTTCGCAACTGCGAGCGTAGTCTCGATGAAATGATATTTGATCACGTGCTCTTGACTTGTCGTAAATGCTAGTTACCGTGGATTTAATGCAACTCTGACCCTCCGCGATAAATCAGCAGTCTGACGGCAGTAAATAAGCAAACATCATCTTCGCGGCAACCTCACAACAACAGACGCTTGCCATATACTCTAGCCGTTGCTCAATGCTAACCAATTCTTCATTTGACCTTGACAACAAAGCGACACCTGAGATCTCTTCCTATCGAGCGCAACTGCTAAATTGACACCTTGGAAATCCTCCATCCCCTGCCTATAGTCTGGGTATAATCCTTTGTCACAAGTACGCAGGTATTATTTTCGTGAACCTTCCTAGGCTTTTCCCCGCATAGAATGACTCATCATGTTGTTCTTCAAACAAATATACGATGCAGTGTGACAACCCCATCGAGAACCCATTTCTCTGTACAATGTGGATCATAACCGATCGAAGCATGGAGCTTCTTCGGTTGAGTGATCATCGGTGTTGACATAGGTTACAATCCTCCATGGAATCTCAGGATGTCTACAATATAGAAATGACCCTCACCTTATATAAACCCAAGCGTAATGCATGGCCCGTGTCCTTTCATCCCAAAACTCGGCTCCGTCTCTTGTTGTCTCTCACACTATAATGACAATTCCTCGACACTAAATGAGGCTCCTCACAATATAGCAAGGTTTGGATACCTTCATACTGTGAAACCTACAGCTGTATCTATGCAGGTACAGCTGCAGAGCTTGCTGCTTCTTAGATACTGCACATGAGACTTTCCCTTCCCATGCACCTCAAGCTGCTGTGAACATCGGCTGTACACCTCTCTGTATGAAGCCGACTCATGCAGTGGATCTTAACCATCTCTGTTATATGTGGGCGGTCAGCCCTGTCAGTACGCGTAAGATCTCCTCATATCAACCATACTACAAATTTCTAAACTAAAACGAATTTTGTCTTGCCATGCAGAGCATTACTCACTGAAAATACATCAGAGCTAACAGCAGTTTACCATTTACCAGTATACCTCCCAAACATCATTCTTCATGATAGAAGAATACTCCTCTTGCATGGCCTCTGCAATCACGACCTGCTGGCAAGCTACCTCCTCATAGCTAGAACTCGAGTCGAGGATGGCAGCCGATATACATATATAACACAAGGCCTCTTCAGTGTTTTAATATAGGCCTCTTAGGCCGACAACAGTGGCCTCTCTCAGATGATCACTGAAGCCCGCCTTCACCTTTGGAAGAATGAAACTCCTCCTCCTCATCATCATCGGAGCTGAACTCTGACTATGCATGCCGCAGACAGAAGGCTGAGATGCACGTGAGCCTGAAGCCGATCCATCGGTAGGACTCCACTAGTGAGCTGCTTTTCCTCCGCATGCCTACCTCTGTGACATGCTCTTGATAGACACCGAATATCATAGATGCCTCGGATCCTCGATCCACCTTGAATACATGGCTGACTCAGAAGTACAACGATCTGCTTCCGTGACCTCCCAAAGCTTATCCTCCTCGAACTTCATCACATCAGACAACAACCTCCTCTATGCGGAATCAGCCTTTGAGATGCTGCCCAGCCCACAAATACCTTCTACGGTGGGCTCTAGTTTGGTCTCTTCTCCTTGGGTATGTAGGGTATGTGATACACCCAAAGATGTCGAGCTTCTTCCCGAAGGCTCCTCCGGAGTCATGTGCCCCCACGCGATGCGGATCCTCTGACCCTGCCGGTGCGTGTGACCTACCTCTAAAACAATGGCAACCTGTCATGCTGTTTTAGGCCTAAAATAGTTCCCTCCATGGCTCAGATTTCTTCAGCCAATTATATGCAAGAACGTGAAACTTCACTCTAATACTGCTCACCACAATCGACAGCCTCTCCGAAGTCCACTCCCATTGTGGGCACCGAGACCTCTTTCGACACATGCCTGTCTCCACAAAATACTGAAACCGCTTGAAGACACATGTGTCTTCAAGGCTTCGTGATCATCGATAGATAAGACATAGTACTCATATCCACTCAAGGAAACATGAACCCATCAAATATGAAGAGTTGCTGCCCATCATACATCCTCTGCCAGTATCAAGTGATCAGTACTAGCCTCATATTGATCTCACACAACTCCATATGCTATCTGATACTCATCATTTCGAAACTGCTGCTCAATGATCTCTGCTCAATGCAAAGAGGCTGAAATGCAAACTATACCTTTGCATGGCATGCCTGCTCACTCTGGCTGAAATAGAATGGGCTTCTATGAGCACACAATCCACTTGAAACGATATCTATCTCAAAGCTGGGCAGTATGAGTGCTTCATCACACGGCATAAAACGTCGACACCTCAGAGGTTTGCAGACTCCTGCAATAATCGTGTTCCCACCTTGCCAGCTGCTGGCAACTGTCATCATAAATGCCTACACCTTATCAGCGCCACTCTGAAGCTGCAGCGGACTACCACAAACATGATGTGAAGCCCCATGCCCTGAATGCTGCGCTGAGTCAGGAAATGTCTCCTCTGTAGTAGTAATCTGCCCTTTGAAGGCCTTGATAATTTGAAGAAACAGTGCAATCTCAGCTTACTCTGTTAATCTTTCCTTCTTTCCTGATTCTTCCCCTTCTTCTTCTTCTTCTCTGGACACACAAGCATAGTATCCCATCTTCTAACAATTCCAGCACTTCACCTTGAATAGTCACTTACGTAATGTTACCTATTTACCTTTACTTTTGCCTTTGCCCCCACCACGTACTTGTGACTGCTTCTTTCCCCTTACACTTGCCTACCTCTGCCAGCGTGCTACATCCTCATCTGTAAGCTATTGCCAAGTAGAAACAATCTCTGTCTGAAGATGCGTCTCCCAAGGCCTGCTCCCATGGGAAAGTGCCTCACGTGCACAAGCCCATGGTAAGTTCATCCCATGGCCCCAGGGAGAGCCATTGCTGTTCTCTACTGCAACTCGTGGGTGGGAATGACCTCTCCAATTCTTGCCAGCTCATCTCTCACATTAATGATATTTGTGAGATATCCGGCTACACTGTCGGCCTTATCTTAATGGTCTTGACTTCTCCTTAAATGTACCTTTCTGACAGAACTTGGACAATGACTGTCCACATCATGATCATTTCTCTCACATGAGAATGCAATGATGCTGATTGCGTTTAGAATCAGTCTACTACCCTGTTGTTCCAAAGCTGCACTACATTTACTCAACTGCATTCTATGTAGAAATTTCACATTTCACCACATTTTCGGTGCCTACTATTTCTCCAAATGAATATGCCTTTCTACATCATGAAACAAGCTGGAAAATAATTTTGCACAACTAAATTCACGAAAATTCTGAGAATCTTGGGAAAATCTGAAATCAGCAAACATAAAACAACTTCAACACATTTAACTTGATATTTTAGTCCATATGACCACTGGAAAACCCCTACAGCAGAAAACTGGTCAACTTCTCATTTTTACGGAATATTTCTTTGCGATGCTGAAAACTCGAAAAAATTCTAGCAATAGTATCTCGACACCGCCTCCGCAATAAATCAACAACAAGCGAAGAGCTCGCCTGCAAGACGGCATTAAATATGCGTCCACCTCGGAAAGCGTAGGTAAGCAATGCAGTAGCCGAGCTGACTCTAAACCTCTCTCAATCCATGCCAAAGCCTGTGGAAGCCACCCTCTCACTTAATACTCTGTGCAATGCCTTGAAATGCGTGCTCTTATTATGCCTCTTTCCTTGATTCCCATGCCTCCTCACTTGGAAACTGCTCCTTTGTTATGCGAATTTTAATGCTGCCAATAAATCTTTGTTGGCTGCCTTTGCTGAAATCTCTTCCTTCTTGCCCTCCTTCTTTCTCATTCCCGACTCTCCCCTTCTACTCCCCAGCTGCCCTAAATGAAGAATGAAATGACCTAGCCTAAGTGACTTTGAGACTCCACAAATCCAACAGTGTAGTCTGAGGCTGAATTCTCTTTCATTTAAATCTCACTCTATGTTTAATTCACCCCACTTTAATAGACTCATAGTCATTTATTTCCAAAGTCACTTTCCTTTCTAATTTTACATTGGCTTTATTAAAGTCTTTAAAATTAGACTTTAGTAGCAATAAAATCACTTTATGGGCACAATGCTGTCACTTAAAGTCACTTTTAAACTTTATAAAATTATAAAATCACTTTAGGAAAAAAATTAAATTCTTTGGACACTTTCTAGATTAGATCCTATCTCTACAGTAACCAAATTTCAACATTTTCTAATCAAAGGATGCAATTGCAATATTATGGGTCTCAATATGCCAAACAAATGACACTAAATTTTATTAAAAATACATTCATAAAAATATGTCAGAAATATGTTATAATCAAATTTTTTTCTAAAATTGCATTACCAAATTAAAGTTGATAGATTAACAACATGAGAGGATAGGATTTGTAATTGCTAATTATTCTCAAAAGGAATTAAGGTTAGGTAATTTTCTAGGAGGTAAATGATTAAGAGGTGTGACTGGAAGTTCAAAGTGATCATTTAAACAATCGGTCCCTCCCCCAGATTGAAACATTGTAAAACTTAAATGCGAGATTTTCAACATTGTCTGATGCTTTTTTTCTACAGCAATATATTTATGAGTAAACATACATGCAATATATAGAAAAATGAAAATAAATATACATCTACATGGAACAACGCATACATAGAAGACATATATATATATATATATATATATATATATATATATATATATATATATATATATATATATATATATATATATATATATTCTTTCCCTTTTCTCGTCGACTTCCCTCCATCACACACACACACATATATCTCCTTTTATTATCAAAACTTTACGTCGATAAAATACAATAAAATCATGATGGTGAAGCCATTCCTCGTGGGCTATTAGTAAACACGTATGTGTTACAACTATAAACCCTTGTATTAAACCCATTTGGCCATGAATGCTACAATTCATATAATTGAGAATTTATAGGAGCAACATCTATCATCATTCAAATGTATTGCATTCAATTATGTCATCTTCATGGTTAATTTCATTGGAGATAAATCAATGAATGTAATGCCCAGATTTAAACAAACCAAAAGAAGTATTCCTTACAAATAATGAGGCAGCAGAGCTAGGATAAAGTCATGCACTCTTGGTACTGCGTTTATTCAACATATGAAACATATTCATTGATTATTTTAAATCAAACAAACCTAGAGATGAGGTAAACTATAATAAATAAACAATGTCTATCCTTTCCTTAAGCCCAATAAACTATATTTACTTATTTAATTTAGTTAGCCTAAAAATTAGTAATAAGTAACAGGCAAATGGAACATCCATTCACTACACAACAAGAAAATTTACTTCACTTATGGTTGTTTTTTCTTTTTCTATGAAATAATGAAATGAAAATGTTAATCTATTTTAAAATGGAGCTGTCAGAATGTGAACAACAATCACTGAGAATCAAACCACAAAACTAATTAAAAAAAAACCTACCTTGAAATTTGGATTTGAATATAAATAACAAATCTGCTAGTTTTAACCGGGCCTTCAATGGAAAAAAAGAGAGCCAGTCGAAACCTATCTGTGCCGGTCGAACGTATTAACCCCATCTTGCTTTACCTTCAATGAGACAAGCTGAAAACAAGGAATATCAACGCCATCTTGTTGAAAGAAAATCATGCAGAGAAGAAATATGAAACATTTGAGAATGAGCATTTAATTTGCTACATTGTATCACCTTTATCAACCCTTTTATTCTTTTCACTCATTCTCTATCATAATATGTTTTGATGTCGTTGTCACGACTATTATGTTTTGATGAACCCGATCTCTGCCCTTTTCAGCCTTTGTTATTTCACTCATTCTCATATCACATGATGGTTGATCCATTTATGATGGTTGATCTGATATTATGTTTTGATGATGGTGATCTTATATTAAGTGATTTTTTGCTAAAATAGATGCAATGGCAACATTAATTCTTCTGACTGCGGTATAATCTTGAAAAGTCCAAGCAGCCCATGAACATGTGAAGAAGATGACGGCAAGCTGGGCTGTAGAAGTGGTATGAAGGAATGTGGTAATCTCATCTTAATCGTCATTGTCCCCAGTTATAAAATCATGATATGTAATATAATCGAAATAAATATGATCGAACAAAATTAGTTTTGTTAAATTTCACCTTTGGTATACAGTATAGTATGAAATTGTGAAATGGGAGATTTTGTTAAAAAGCGAATAAATTGAAATTTATTCTATATTTTCATTGCTAACCGTAACACATGAGAATAATGAATATTCTGCTACGTATAATTTAACCACATGAAGTGGTAAATTTCGTGTCATATATAGTAATGACTACTTGGGGCTTGAATCGTGGCCCAATTGACTGATGGTAACTTGGAAAAGTAGCATAAAATTATTCTTGTTATGACGCATTAGGAACCACAATGATTTTTCCACCCATTCCAATGATGGTGAATTTGTCTTTGGCTATTACAGGTAGACACTAGAAAATTTGGCACAATTCCGGCGGCCACTTAATCGCTGCTCCTTCTCTCCGTCATAAGCGAAACAAAAGCGTGGACATTGACGCCTTGAAACAAATGTAAAATCTGTACTTTCGATACGGCTAGATAAATCTTCACGACGTTTCCCCAAACGTCAGCTACGTTTAATAAGTAACCAGCAATTCGACAATGTGACCGGCGTTTGGCGATGTAACTAGAAGTTTGAAACTATCGCAATTTGAAATGATGCGTGACACGAGCATTAGGCTCTTAAGACATTTTTATACTATAAAACAACCCATTGTTCATTGTCGCCTTCGGCATCTAAAATTCATAGAACGATGCATTGCAAAGTATTAAGACGGCGATACCCCCATAGGCTGTCGCCTCTTGGCAAAACAACCGACACAGAAGAAGCTATTATCAGGCGTCTAGGCAATGAAATCGTTAGTAGAAGACGGCAGCTTACAAGCGTCGATACTACCAACGGCGAATTCATTTAAAAAAATGAAGACAAGCAAGACGATAAATCTCCAATGTATTCATGAGCAATTCGAATTGTTCCAATGGCTATTGAAAATATTAATATAATAAACCACCCGCTGGCGCTTTGACTATAAAACAATCATATATTGTAACCTTGCCGACTCAAGCAAGTTTAAAACGAAGCGAGCAACATTTTTTCCCAGTATGAACGACGCGTGAAAATGTTCTTATAATAAACCACCCCGCGCGGCGCTCGGCCTATAGAGTAATCATTTTCGCAGAAAAGCATTGCTTTAATTACCTATTATATGAGTGAAAACGATCCATGAAACATCCATCGAGAAAAGTAAACAATGATATAATGACTATAAGCCGATAACTGTACATAAATTATCGACAATATCCAAATACTACGTATAAGAAAGTAAATATATATCAAATGAAATAAAAATTGAAATATCGGCGTCCATTATTTCAAATACAAATTAAAAGTACCCCAAATCTGAAACGAAGAAAAACTTGTGTCATCAAGAGACCATTGAACCATGTCAATAGCCGAAACTAGATTTAATGAAAAATGAAAATTATCATAAAAGGTCTGAAAATGTCGCAGATTTATGTATACAAAAAATCATCATGATAAGAAAATCTCTATAAACCGAATTGTTGTATGTGCAACTACTATTCGAGAAATAAGAACCATGCAAAGCTCCAGATAAAACATTCCAAAATTGGCAACCACAATTACGTAGATTCGGAGCTCTCTTGTTTCCATTAATGGCAGCTATCATCCACCTGTTCATAACATGCAATAGATATCTGAAGAATATCGTAGATATATAAACATGGCTGCGTATTTCCAAAAAGCGAATTTAAAGCGAGCAACTTTTTTCCCAGTATTATGAACATGAACCGGCAAAAATATATTAATATAATAAACCGCATGGCTAACCGGCCTATAAGCGATCATATAAACATGGCTCTGTATTTCAAAAAGCGAGTTTAAAATAAACGAGGAGCAGCATTTTTTTCCAATTGTCATGAACATAATTAAAATATGAAATATTAAATTCCATTAACCGCCTCGCCGATATATTTAAGATATAAGCAATCATATAAACGTAACCACACGTATTTCAAAAAATAGGTTTAAATAAGCTTGACGACATTTTTTTTTCTAAGCAAGTAATCAACGTGGAAGATAAAATTACGGCATGACTTTAGTGAAAACATTGCTGAACGTGGCAAATTTGTCATCAAAAATCAAGGGCTTTGCCGAATTTTAATGCTGAATATTTCTGAGTAAATATGCAGTGCAATAATATAATCACCCAATTAAATGAACAACAAAGCATAAGAATTAGCCAAACTACTCCTCCCGTGGTTCAGCGATTGTACCATCCTTCGAAGTCCGGGGTCGCTAAGATATCTCCACATTCGCCACCGCCTCCCGAAGACGGGGATGTGGCGGCACTGGCTGAGCAGCAGACAATACGATATTCCTCCAGCTGAACTCCTACCTGAAAACTGCGGTGGTGAAGACATGATTCATGGAAACATTCAAACAGATGGAAAAAGCAATGCGTAATGGATGAAAATGATGACGATGAAATGAGGAGAATTTATACACGTGGCGAATCGAGGTGACAGCCCATGCAGAGTGTTTGGACACAAACGTCATATCCTTGGAGGCTGGAAACAGCGGGGGTGACCTCCCAGATGCTCCCCACATTGGCACTAAGCAGCAGTAGATGCGATCTCAGCGTGGGCAGACGGAGAGTAGGACTTCAACAGCAGCATGATGCATTCAGTGAAACCAGCAACATCTGGTGATCTAAATGCTGATTCAACAATACTATCTGTATACAGATAATATATATGCCAATAAAAACCATAGGAAAACATCATTTTATCAACTCAAATACTTGTGTGAAAATTCCGATACATAATAATCTCTCATTAATGAGCTTGGCAGTCATGTAGACATCTTGAGAATAAAACAATAGGTGTTAAAACATTTGATGTGAAAACAGACAAATATGATAATTGAAAGGGCGTTAAAACTTTAATGCGGTGATATAATTTCCACATCCATGTCCCATCGCCTTAAGCGCCATCGAATGCACCATAACATCGCAAGGCAAATTTTGATTGAACTTGCGTGCTGAAAATTGTTAGGCGGGCTCGCGCCGTGAAAATCAGTTCCGAAGATAAGGCGATTTGACAAAAACCGGCGTCTACTAAACAACTGGATATACAATGTTCGAAGCGTAATTCATTTATTTCAGCGTCACAAAGTATTGCTATCGTATGCGGAAACAGTTTAGTATGGTTTATGTCCGGCGTATATACCGACAAGAAAATTTTTGTTTGATCCCATCTTATAAAATTTGTGTTGGTTTTCTTTGATAATACACATATTTATAATAAATCATGGGAATACCACACTAGAAAACATGTGGAAAAGTTATATAAATTATTGAGAACAATAATTTTTATGTAAAAATATCCCAATGTGCTTTTGGGAAATAAGAATTCGAGTATTTGGTTCATATTGTTTTAAAGGAAGGAGTGAATTTGGAGCCTCAAAAGATGCAAGCTATTACAAAATGACCTATTCCTATGAAAATCAAGGTTCTTAGAATATTTTTTAGACTTACATGATATTATTGATCATTTGTTAAAAATTATGCATGCATTTCAAGTCCACTCACATATCTCTTGAAGAAAATATCATTTATATGGAATGATGAGGCTACTTTGGCATTCTCTCTTTTAATGGATTCCATGTCTTCTACACCAACATCGGTTGCACCTACTTTTGGTAAAACATTCATAGTAGAGTGTGAGGCACTAGGACAAGGAATTTACGTAACATTAACACAATAAGGGATATTATTGGCTTTTAAAAGCAAGGAATTCAAAGAAAATATTTGGTGAAATCTACGTATGAAAAATAAATGGAAGCAATATTACATGCAATAAAAAATGGGGATAACATATCATTGGGAGGTACTTTAAAGTCAAGATATACCATGATAGCATAAAGTATTTTTTGAAGCTATGGATTTCATTGGAAGATTAACAAAAATGAGGAGAAAAAATGCAAAGTTTTAATTTTGAGATAATCTGCAAAAAGGGTAAGAAAAATTAGTACATGATGCTCTTTCTAAAATAGAAGAGGCCTCAAATTTATATCCAATTACATTTTCTATTCCTAGGTGGCTAGAAGAAGCTTGCCATAATGGAAAAATGACAATAGTACTAAACAAAAAACTAAAATTTATAAAGGATGGGATGAACTCTATGGAGCATTGGGAGTGAAAGAGAGATATACTTTGGTGCAAATGTAGAATATTTTTATGCACACAAGCATATTTGAATAAAAAAATATTAAGGGAGTCCCATGTCTCTGTGATGGTAGGACGCAGGGTTCCTTAAAACATCTCAAAGGATCAAAAAATATATTTTTGGAAGGAATGAAGAAAGATATTCAAAATTTTGTAAGAGAAGGTCGAGTTTGCATAATAAATAAAAGAGAGATAGTAAAATCTCTAGGGTTACTTCAACCATTCCACATACATATTCAAAGACTAGAAGATATATCAATAGACTTTATTACAGGGTTACTGAAATATAAAGGTAAGTATTACATTTTTGTGGTCATTTATATTGACAAATTTTGTAGATTTTTTTTGTAGAGCTCAAAGTACATAAACAACAAGCCAAGTGGCAGAAGTGTCCATGAAAGAAATTCATAGTCTTCATGGTTTTCCTAAAGTAATAGCAACAAGAAACTTTTGGAAACAATTATTTAATATGAGTGGAGAAACACTAGCTGCCATTAGTTCTACATATCAAACACAATCAAATGGTCAAACAAAAATAGTTAACAAATGTTTTTAAGGTTATCTACAATGTTACTATTTAGAAAAGCAATCTTAATGGATGAAGTGGGTTCGTCAAGGAAGAATGGTAATATGATACTACCTATCACACATCTACTAAAATTTTCCCATTTAAGGCCCTTTATGGATATCCAACTCCTAGTATCTCATAATTTTTGCAAGATAAGTCCAAAGTATAGGAAACAAAGTCACATATGGAAAATACTAAAGAAAATTTGAAAATTATTATGGAAAACCTTCAAATGACATGAAACATGATAAAACAACAAGGGGAACAACATTGAAGTGAAAGATAATTTGAGGAGGGTAATTGGGTATTTCTTAGATTATAGCATTATAAGCAATCTGCATTCAAGAAAAAGAAGAATAAAGAATTAGCTCAAAAATGTTATGGCCCTAAATAATTATTCATAGGATTGCACAAGTAGTATAGAAGTTATATTTTCCTTCTTCTTGCATTCATAAGGTTTTTCATGTATCTTGCCTAAAAAAGGTTTTGGGAAAAAATATGCCAATGTAAATAGAACTTCCAAAATTAGATGAAGAATGAAAGTTGATTCTTGAACCACAAAAAGTTATAGATAAACATTCTGTATCTCTTTGACATAAAACCATTATGAAGTACCTAATCAAGTGGAAGAATATTCCTCTAGAAGAAGGTACATGGTAAAATGATCAATTCGTGATGAAATACCCACGGCTAAAGGGTTCGTTTGAAGTTTTGAGAAAGGTTTTGTTATATGTTTTATATAACGCGTGATGGAATAGTTTTATTGTTTGTTAAGGTCCCACACAGTGATCAAATTTGAAGGGCAGGTCCAAATTTCAATTAGAAGGGCATATATCTATGTCGCCCTTCCATAATGAAAAGCTTTAAAAAAAAACTTTTCAATTGACCACAATAAATTATTTTTACATTTCATTTTCAGAAAGACAAAACCATCGATCTTTATATTAATAAAAGACTGTTACATATACAACAATGAAGAAGGCTCCATCTTTCATTGCTTAAATATCTCATTGGCAATGTCAACATAAGTCTTGAAGACACTATTATAAGAATTTGGATACATACCACGGGGATATAGGAGATTCTTATGTGTCAGATTGTGTAATGCAATTTTGACTTTGTCTCACAAGGAGCAGCAGCATGGAGGTCTGGATTTTTCTTATAGAACTTTTTTATTATTATTTGAAACATTGTTTATAGATATGAAGACAACAATGAAATTATGAGCATGGTGGGCAATTAGTCAAGCTCATGATGCCAAACCATGATGATGTAAGTTTGGAATTTAACATTTTTACATGTTAAAGACAAATAGTCAAAATCACTGACAACTTAGTATGCCATAATTAATGATCATTCCCTGTTCACTTTTGTTAATAGGTTTATGTCACACGATGATCTCTCTTCTCTGGCATTTACTTGTATTGAAGATTACTATTCTAGGAATAAGGAGTTATTTTCTCCAAAAATAACCCTAGCCAAACATTGACAATGCATCAAGGATATCTTTCTATGCTTCATAAGTACATATGTTCTACTTCTAAATCATGTCTTGGAAGTGGTTGTTTCACTGGAAATTATTCACCAGTTGGTTTCATACCAAAGTCTTTTTCTCATTTTCAGCATCCAATACATGAAAAAGATAATGGTTTAAAACAACATAAATTTTTGAAATTTTGCAAGAATTGTCTGGCACACTTTGAATATTAATTTTGAAGTCAAGTGCATGATTTTGTATAGGATCAAGTGCCATTTTGAATACCAAATGTTTCACAAGAAACTTCTCAACATGCTACCTTGCAGTAAGGATTAAATGACGATATTGCATCAACTATTTCCATAATAAAAGTGCACCTCAGCCATAAGACTAAACAACTACAAATTTTGTAGATCTAACAAGACCACACAATCAAATGTATTCCACAAGGCCAATACTATATGAAAAATGAAAATGAGTTTGCAACCAAAAATACCTTAGGCAACTAATTCAATTAGATACACCAAACCATCAGCAAAATGGAAAACCAACCTACTCAAAAGGCAAGAATTTACCTCCTTTGACAAAATTTTGAGTTCCGAAACAAGGGCCTTTATTGTCTTGTCAATGCCCCTAGTAATTTGAACGGGGTTTGCACCTGCTGCAACAACCTAAACAAAAAGGTTTCTTTTCAAATTATTTTCCACAAATTTAAGATACAACCATTGTCAGTTTTGTATTTCCTAACAAGCTCATAAATTTTGAAAAAAGAACCAAATTTTTTTAATACCTGATAGCAATTTTTTCACTCAAAAACTATCTTAGACTCAATAAGCCCAACCCAAAACTAAAAACCCAAACACCAGAAGACCCTACAAAAATGAATAGATGATCTTAATCCAGTACTATCGACAAAAAGTTACCTTCACACCCTCACTTATTAAACCCTATGCTGTTGAATTTTAACTTCAACTGCTGCAGCAGAAGGACGGATGCAACAACAACAATTTTTTTTGGAGGTTGCTTGCACGCCATCCAGAAATTTAATTCAGCATTTAAATTCCTGCAAGTTTTTTTTGTAGACGGCCGCAGCCATATTTCTGTACAGGATTGTATTTAAACACAACAACCAATATTAACGCAATTCACCAACCAGAAATTAAACAAACAGAAATTTACCTCCCCGTTTTGTAAATTCAAAAGGAGGACACGTGGAGCATTAATATTGGATTGCATGAAATTGAAGGGAATCTGAAAACTTGAAAACCAGACCCGAATTTTTTATAAGGCACATTGGATTGAGAATTCACGTTACATTTTGGAATGCGAATTTGGTTTGAAATTCAATCTATTCAGACTTTTGAAGTTTGACGGAAAGGGTTATTTAATGTTTTGATAATTTAATTTTATGTATGCTATAATATATACATATGTTTTAAGCATATGTTATATATATACCATATGTGAAATGAAAGGTGGGCCATAGAATTTAGTTTTAATTTTATTTTTTTAAAAAGAGGGTTTATTATAATATGTTTTATATGTTACGGCATATAAAAATAAAAAGGACAAAAAATCTTGGTAGTTTTTTTATAGACAATACGTAAATTTTTTATTACACAGTAGTGTGTAAAAAGTGAAAGACTGAGTGTAACTTTTTAAGTGTGTATGCACAGTAGTACGAAAGTGAAAAACATAGCAGAGTGTTTTAGAGACAGTGTATGTTTGTTTTGAACAGACAGTGAGTTGGTTTTATGCACTGCGTTTTGTAGCAGTCATAATTTTGTAATCCCTCTCAGTGAGGAAGAAGTGTAATAGTTTTTTTTTGAGTTATTGAAGGGAATAGAAGTTTTTTTTCAAAGTATTGAAACTCTGTCTCCTGTCAAAGAAATTTTTATTTTCTCTGTGTTAGAGGAAGGCAGATTTATTCTCCATTCATTGTTCTGGAATTTTTCAATATTCCAACATGTGCAAGAACAACAGATGTTGTGGTTCCATCCCCAGCTAAATCATTTGTCTTTGACGCAGCTTGCCTTACCAACTTGGCCCCAATATTTTCAACTGGGTCCTCTAATTCAACCAATAAAAAGGCCAAAACCATAGCATTGAGATACATTTCATTACACTTTCAATAACAATAAAATTTGACTCAGCCATAACCCTTTCCTTTTATTGTTGTGAAAAGCTTTATGCATTGCTCTAATGTGGCTAGTCCATAGGCCAAGTAGACCACTGGGTAACAAATATGTTTCCTTTCACCTTTGAGTTTTCAAATTATGCCTACCAAATCTAAGACATTTAAGAGGGGAACTAATACAACGTTAAAAAGAAAACCAGAGCACACATCTACAAATTACCTCCTTAGCTACTGTCACACCATCATTAACTATTTTCGGAGAACCATGCTTTCTCTCCAAGACAACATTTTGCCCTTCGCCCCAAGGGTGACTCCAACAAGATCAGCAAGTTTGTTCACACCGCCTGCAAGACAAATTGACAATG
Source organism: Pinus albicaulis (assembly GCA_034641835.2). Classification (NCBI taxonomy): domain Eukaryota; kingdom Viridiplantae; phylum Streptophyta; class Pinopsida; order Pinales; family Pinaceae; genus Pinus; species Pinus albicaulis. Next base: position 200,312,475 of record CM076576.1, read on the forward strand.
CTTTCAGTAAGTGTGCAATTGAATGCGAGACCATATGCCAAAACAACCCTCCATGAAAAATTAAAATAAAACATTAAAATTGAATATAAGTGGACAAGGAAAGATCCACCGCAGTGAAGTTTCACGTGCAGGTGACCTTCCTTTAAACATAATTTTTTCTCTGACCTGCAATTTTTTTGTCACTGAGCCATCCTTGTTGAAGTACAACTCCTTTTCCATAACTCTTGTATTAACTACCTTCTCTCTGTCGCGTAATCTCAGAGTCCCTCTTCTGCTTGAGCGATTAAAGGAAATGGGTGAAAAAACTGAAAGAGAAGACAATTGTCTGCCATAATTATCAAACATTGCACCCAAATTATTCCCCTTTCCATTGTTACCTAATGAGGTAGATGTGGAAATTGTTGTCATACCGCCCAAAGCAGAGGCCATCTTCTCTTATGCTGAATATAGAATTACAAGATCTTCATATTAGTATGAACCTTAAAAAACATGACTCCCATTGCTAAAAACCACTTTTAAGTTGTAACAGGAAAACTAAACAACTATTGCAACTTTTGGCAACTTCTAGAGCATTAAGACAAAACAATCTTTAACTAGTGTCTCTCGCGGCCTTCAGGTTGCCATGTTAGAGGTTGCATATTTTTAATTTAAATTCTTGACCTCTCGTGCCCATCTATGAATGCATCCAATGGGATATCTACATCAAATGCTCCTTTATATCCCCAAAAACAAATTCCCTACTACAAGAGCACCAGTATTGATGGATCACCCCACATCATCCCACCCACTAGAAACGGTGAAAAAGGAAACCCGAGAAACCTTCTGAAATATCTCAAGATGACTATATGGGTGGTTCTTATGAATCAACCAACCATTCAGAACATGCTCATCAATCCAAACCATGAGTATTATGTGACAATATTCAAGCAGGCACTGAATCAGATTTCTGAAGCTATGTTAGAGAAACCCTAAACTCTCACTGAAAATAGGTAAAATGTGGCACCACTCAGAGATTGACATGTGCCAATTGGTACAAGTGGTAGACAATTGGCATGCTCAAACAACGAGGTGATGCAGGAATGACATGAGGGAGAAAATATCAGAAAAGCCCCAAATTTGGAGAACTAAAGCTCATCACCAACCCGAGATTGACAACTTTACATGATGTAACCTATGAAATCGTAAATGGAGAAATCATAGTAACAATAAAGTAACCTATGTAACAATAAAGTCAGATTCATCCTGGGAGTGGTAATGGGAGAAATCATAGTGAACAACAGGAAACATGCATAGTTGCTTACAATCAAATAGATAAAAAACACATACAAAAAACCTAGATAATAATCGTGAACAAGCTTAATATTGAATTATGAACTGTAAAGGAACTTACAAAATGTGACATTACGAACCTGGTCAAGCGCACAAGCAAAAATATCTTGGACATGACCCTCGTTGACAAGTTGTATTGCTCATGATGCAAGAGGATTTGTACCTGCACTGCCAAGTCAATCAAAATCCATCATTATCTATACAATAAATACAAGTAATTGATGTAGTATTTTTTACTCTAAGATGCATTCTTATGATAATGTTAGAACATATGTTGAAAATGTCAAAACATACCTGAACAAGCTCCTCTTCGTTTCAAGAACAATTTATTGGAGTCGCATGAACTTGGAACAAGCCTCCCACGATCTGAAAGAGTAGCAACTAAGTCAACAGTGACTTTTTTGTTGCTACGCTGGATCAAGGGAGGTTTGCTCCAAGATTAAATCGCTCCAACAAATTATTCTCTACTAAACAGGGCCAACCACGTGAAGGTGGAAGCTCTTATGGCCCCTGCCCCCCCCTCACATCACTCTCAATTCCCCAATACCCAATCTATATTTCATTTTTTACTTTCATGAGCATAAAAAAAAATATTCAATAACTAATAAAAAAAAAATTCAACAAAAAGTACGCAAGGAAACATTGCAATTAATGCTTGACATAAAAATAGTATGATAAATGAGTTTTTTATACAACGCAAAAAACGTTCCAAGTATGGTAACGTTTGTCTTATAATAATACAATATTTTACATTATCAAATTTTCTTTTTCTTCTTCCTATTTCTAAAGCTCCTAATTACATCATCAATATCATTGTGCTCTGCTCCTGTTTCATGCCTTTCGACCCGCACTGCTAACCTAGTTGCGTAGCACGATGTCTGATATCATCCAGTGATGGGGCATCGCCTACAAAATAGATAATATTAAATTTTAATTGTCAGTTTTTAAATATCATTGAACTAGTTCGGTAATATTAATAAAAAAAATTGCAATGAGATTATTTACCTGGTGCACCAGTTGTCGCCGCTGACCTAGTTGCGTAGTCACGATGTCTGGTCTCATCCAGTGACGGGGCATCGCCTACAAAAACAGATAATATTAAATTTTAATTGTCAGTTTTTAAATATCATTGAACTAGTTCGGTAATATTAATAAAAAAAATTGCAATGAGATTATTTACCTGGTGCACCAGTTGTCGCCGTTGGGACTGTTGCCCTGTCTTCCTCTCTGATGGTAAGATCCTCAAGGGAAACATTCTCTGTCATTTAAACAAAAAATGTTATAAGGACAACCATCAAGGTATAATTAGAAAAAATTATAAGTGGAAATTAATTAACGTCACGGCCCTCACTGATAGCAGCATTGTCGGCCTGGTCCCCACTACAATGATCAGGTTGCACGAGAGGATCATCTACATCTGGCTCTAAAACTGGGTTATTTGCCTCGTCGGTAGTGTTTCTCCCCTGATTTAAACAAAGTTGTTAGACATTAAATTTATGGACGAAAACAAAAATATTGAAAGGTTAATGTTTTACCTTATCAGGCATTCTGGATCTTGGGACCTGCCCCAAGCTTCTGCGACGTTCAACTACAAGTTGATAGCCAAAATGGAAAGCGATATTTTTATCTTCCTCTGTAGTTTTTGTTCCGAAGTCATCACCCTACATTACATATGACTGTGTATTTTTAATCATATTTGATAGAATTACAAAAACGTTGGAAGGCAATACAATTAATTATAAGATGTTTAGCTACTTAATTACAATTCTTGCAGCTAATTTCAAGTAGCCGTCCTAGCCTAGCTTGTGATGGCCCTTTTTCTCAATCCTAGCTTTGGTTGCTTTTGAGGTGTCAGGCAACCTAGCATCAACAAAATTGAAGTCAGATATGAGGTATCACACTTTTATTTTAGACATAGAGAAAATTAAAGCTATTGAATTAAAGTTGTAATTTACCTTGCGGGTCCAGTTGGCATTTTTCCTTCTTTCTTTGCCCTTTTCTCTTTTCCGTCATGGATGAGTGCTCTCCACTCACTCTCTGGAACTGCGAGAGGACGCTCATATCTAGGGTTAAATTGCAATTGCGTCCTATAGGTGTCCCTGGTATATTTCAAATATTTGTCGGCTACCCAAGCCACCGTTGTTCTGTCAAATGTGCCGACCCCAAAAAGGGCTTCTAGATAATGTAGAAGTTCTTTTTTCAGGTTGGAATTTTGGGAATTCCACCCTGTGCGTATGGTTGGGCCAAAAATTACCAACGCATGGCTCTCCAGAAACCTGTAGAACTCATTGTTTCCTACACAGATAAAAATAAAAATAAAAATAAAAAAAGAAGGAGAAGAAGAAGAAGAAGATATTATCATTAATTTAAAAATAAAAATCATGATAAATATGTTTTAGATAAAGTACATGAAATAGTTAAAATATTAAAATTTACCTGGGAGTTGTACATGCTTTATAGGGACACTCTCATCGTTCACCAACAACGTGCCATTAATGGTCCCTGTGGAGCTGACACGTGTAGCTCCAGGAAACGCAATAATGTAGCTGGCCATATCAGCCTCATCATTGCCAACACGTTCAGCAGTTGGCTGGGTGTCAGCTTGAGCAGGGTGTGTTTCTTGGCTAGCACCTAAAGGAGTAGAAGGTGTACGAGAGGGTTGTTGGACAATCTCTTGCCCTTGTGTCCCACTACCACCAACACCGGGTTCAACAAATGCCAGAAGACGCTACATACAAAAGAACTTTTTGTTAGTTTAGTCAATGTAAAAATTAAAAATCAAACTATCACAATTCATCTCATGCAGAACAAAAAAAATATCCTTTTTACTTTTTATTATTACCTGATATCTTTCTAGCTGGCTCATAAGATGTTTTATCCTCTCTTTTGTTTCAGGTGTTTGAGGCGCGTCTATCAAAGTATTAAATTCTGACCTTGCATCTCGTGCCTTTTTTTGCAACAAGAACACTGGAGATAGGGATGAAGAAAGCTCTTCCTCAAAGAGGGAATCATCAGGCGTACCATGGCTAGGTGTCCGCATATTTGAACAAAATTAATATTATTTCAATTATGTAAATAACTAAAATACCTAAAGATAGAGCAATGCTGGCACTTTACATGTTCTTCCGCTGGCCTCTTTCCGCGATCATCCTGTCTCGGGGTTGTTCCTGCACTGCTCTGATCAGTCTGCCACATTGTAATAAAATTATAAATGTAAAAACTTGAAAACAATATCTAACTTGAAAACACAAAATGAAAACTGAAATAATTTCTAATAAGACACCGGACGACAAAGTTAGAGTTTCAAATATGCCTTGCATTGAATTCAGTCCTGGAAACATGTCATTGCACATTAAGACACCCAAACAAGAGACGAGTTAACAATGAAGACCTTATTGAATATATTGTTGGAGCAACTTCTAGTAAACTTGTTGTAAAGACCTTGAGGACATTTTTGGAGCAACATTGTTGAAGCTGATGGTATAGCATTGTTGGAGATGATCTTGAAGGGCCTTGAAGTGAAGCTTTTGGAACAACTATTGAAAAATCCTTAGAGCATTTAAGTAAGGCACTTTCTATCTTCCATCACCTTTTTCCTTTCAATATCCTTTAAACGATTTTTTTGATATTTAATGTTTGAAATCACGTTATAATTCCTTGATTATATGTGTTTGGGGACTTTCCCTTTGAAATTACCCAAAAATACCCTGGCAATTTTATCTTCAGGATGCATGTCTGACCCTATTGTTCAATATTTTGATTGATAGTAGTAAACATAGAGAGTTAGGGGGCTCTTGACTTAGTTTGGTTGGGCCATTAGATCCCTAACATCTACTAGGGAGAACCCCCCTTGAGTTGGAGGAGAGCTAGCCCGAAGTGAAAAGAGGTTGGTGAGGTGACAATGGGGCTATTGAATTACACATGGTATCACACTTTAGCTTTAGGACTTTATCTTGAGAAGTGCGAGATTTTTCTATATCAATTCTAAAATTTTTTACAACACTATTGTTAAGAACTAATAAGAAGTGATGTTGAGGGCTTTTTGGGTATAACAAACAATACCATTTAAAAACTAGGGTTCTCGGTCCTTGGCATTCCTTCACCTAGGCCTAGGGGCACACTAGAATAATTTCACACTAAACCATGCAAACTTAAAACTAACTTAACATATCCATAAAGTAATAATAATCATAATTACTAATTCCCTATTGTACGATATGATGCAAATTATTCAAACATGAAGCAATGAAGACATGCAATGTCTGAATTTCAAGATTGATGAACCAATACAAGAAGTTAGAAACTACAACTTTGATTCAATACTTTGTGTCCTAACTCCAGGAAGGAATCTACTTTGTAGGAATGAAGAGGTTGTTATCTTTACAATCCCATCCCAACATCAAATTCAGTGATAAGTTTCTATGAGGTTCTGGGTCAAGGAAACATTCACTCCACGAATGATATATTTAAGTAGTCTTCTCCTATTCTGGGAAAACACCATACCTATAATGCATTCACTTGCATGTATAAAGGGAAAGGAAAACATGTTTTCATACAACGGTGACAAAGGCATCTTGGGGAAAGGTATCTTCACTTTTTATTTATGTTGTTCACCCACACCACTCTCGTGTTTTCACTAGTCCTGTTTTGTCATTTTTAGATTCAAATTAAGTTAAGGCCTTAAGTATTTTTTGACCTTTCGGTGTAGTTTTCATAAGTGGCATGTATGGATTTTCTATTAATTCTGCACTTTTTCTCTTCATGCGCATGTTTCCCTGGAAATCAAATGCATGATTTAGTCCCATACATTTAACAAGTTGTTGGATCAACTCCATAGGAAATATCATGTTTCCTATTCAATCAAAATTTATCTCAGTTAGGGTAGGTAGGAAGGTTTTCCCTTTGTATTAATAGGGCACTTCTAGCTTGCATTTTTATTATATCTTTAAAATTTAGTGTCGTTTCAATTAGGGCATGAATTTTTGCAACTTTCAAGGTGAGAATGAACAAGACAAATTTTTGTGATGGATGATTGTATATGACTCCAGGCCAGAGGAAAATGCACTAATCTACTTCTTCAAATATCTATAGTTCTCATTCACCTCATACACAGATGGTCCCTGATTTTGAGCCAAATGTTGCAGCAAAAAGTCCCCCCCCCTCCATAATTTGGTATTCAATGGAAATTTCTTAAATTGATGATGGGGCATGATTATGGAACATTGGTACATACATATGTAATGGAATTCCAAGATCATGATATATGTTTGCATATGTTTATGGAGGTGGTGGAGCAAAAAAGAGCTCAAATAGAGCTGAAATTTTTCACATAAAAAGGACTGTGGGCTTGACTAATGGTTCCATTTAAAAATGATATCTAGACAGAGAATAAGTGTAGCATGCAAACATGCATTGAAAATCCATCTGAGTTTGCATTGTATTACTTATGATGGATTCAAATTTGGGTTTCAAAATGCCAGGTTATGGCATGATTTTGTCGAGAAACCCTTAGTTGGATTCTCATGTTGGTTTAATTTATTTTTTAAGTTTGTTTTGCAATCTTTGGGTGATAGTAACTCATGAACTAGGTTACCAATGTGTAACAATCATATTTCAAGAATAAAGTTGTGATTTTTTTATATTATTATTATTATCTATTAGCTACGAGTATTGACACCTAATGCCCGGAATTTTGACATCTTGATAGCATGGATAATTTCGAAAATGTTTCTAGTAATGTTAACATAATAACTATCATTACGTGTCTTCACTTTTGTCACCATAATAGACCTGTGATATGGACTCATCACACAACTTCATATGCTATGTCCCAACAAGTTCAAACTAGTTGAATCTACCTCATAGTGTGGTTATTAAGGACAAGTTGCTTGGTATATAACTCAATAGCATAGACCACGTTGCAGTTCTAAAAAGAATCCTCAAGTGTCAAAAAACCTTCACAATATGTTCTACTATAAAGCCTTTTGGGATACCTGAAATAATATATGTATCATTGATGACTTTTAAAGTATGACAAGATCCAGAGGGAAAGGAAATCAATGGAAGAGTGATCCACCAATGAGAACCTAGAATTTAGCATCAGATGAGTTAGAGTCTAGGAAATTGAAACCCTATAATTTTAAGTAGTGATGAAGGACATCACATAGGTAATTATATTTTCGTGTAGAATAATCTGTTAATTCAAATTTAAACTACATAATATGAAAGGCATACCATAAATTTTTCCACGTAAGTCCAAACAACCTATAAAAAGGAAACCTTCTTTTTCCATGGGAAATAATTTACCTTTCCTTTTTCAAGATAATCTAAATCACAAAAAACATGAACTATACTGCACACATTCTTGGATAATGTGAAAGTGGAAAAGGAATACCCTACACAAGTGATGTACACATGTACATTTGAACACTAATAGATTTTTGTAGTTGAAATGCAATGCTTGTTTTCATTTAAATGTAGGGTTTTTAAAGCAGGGAGAAATAATGGCTGCCAAATTAATAAGCATTTCTTTGGGAAAAAATTAAATCTTGTATTGGGTGATGAAGATAATAGAGGGTATTTAATCTTGATTCTTGACATCTAGAGAGAACCCTACAACCTAACACAATCCAATGGAATTGACCAAAACAACCCAAATAGAGTCAACCCTATTATAAGAGGAAGAGCCTGCAGTAAGAACTTACCATTTTGCAAGAGCTGAGGGCGAATGCTGTTCTGCAAGAGCTCAGGGCGAATGCTGAGGGCGAATGCTGTTCTGCAAGAGCTCAAGGCGAATGCTGAGGGCGAATGCTGTTATGCAAGAGCTGAGGGCGAATGCTGAGGGCGAATGTTGTTCTGCAAGAGCGGAGGGGCTTAATGCGCCAAGATGATATCAGATGTTAATGTAGCACACATGTACATTTGAACACTAATAGATTTTGTAGTTGAAATGCAATGCTTGTTTTCATTTAAATGTAGGGTTTTTAAAGCAAGGAGAAATAATGGCTGCCAAATTAATAAGCGTTTCTTTGGGAAAAATTTAAATCTTGTATTGGGTGATGAAGATAATAGAGGGTATTGAATCTTGACTCTTGACATCTACAGAGAACCCTACAGCTTAACACAATCCAATGGAATTGACCAAAAAAACCCAAATAGAGTCAACCCTACTATAGGAGGAAGGGCCTGCAGTAAGAACTTACCATTTTGCAAGAGCTGAGGGCGAACGCTGAGGGCGAATGCTGAGGACAAATGCTGTTCTGCAAGCGCTGAGGGCGAATGCTGAGGGCGAATGTTGTTCTGCAAGGGCGGAGGGCGAATGCGCGCGTGATATCAGACGTTAATGTAGCTATTGCGACGGACACGAAACAAAAAATCATTTTTATGTAGCACGCATATAAGTTTTGTATTTTTATGTAGCGCGAATATAAGTTTCGTATTTTTATGTAGCGCGCATATAAGTTTCGTATTTTTATGTAGCGCGCATATAAGTGTCGTTATACCGACGGCGGAAAAAGTGTACTGGGACGGCTGCCTCCAAACGTCACAATTGCGACACTTAGACATTGTGTCGTACTTGCGACGTTTGGAGGCAGTGGTCGCAATAGCGACGCATTGGGCCATAGTGTCACAATTGCGACGTCTTCCTCCAAACGTCGCAATTGCGACACTTTGTCTAAGTGTCGGTATTGCGACACTTTTCTATAAACGTCGGTATAGCGACAGTTTCGGGCAAGATGGAAAAAATTTGGGGAAATTTCCGACATTTGGTCAAAAGCATCGGAACCAAGTGTCGGAATTTCCGCCAAATGTAGTAGTGAGTGCACCCGTTTTCCATGTTTCATGCTTAAAGAAGGTTATAGGTGACAAACTTCCAGTTCAAACAATATTGTCAGAACTTGATGAAGAAGGAAAAATCATATTGGAACCTGAAGCAGTCATGGAAACAAGAACTCGGCAGCTACGAAATCTATCAATTTCAGAGTATCTCATCAAGTGGAAGAACTTACCCACTCAAGATTCCATATGGGAGGATGAGAATTTTATATAGAAGCATCAAGAGCAACTAAAATGTTGAGGACAACATGGTTTTGAATGAGAGGGGCATGTCAGGTCTCTATATTATTAGTGTAGTCCCTTATTGTTGTTACTGTAGCCCCCTTATTGTTATTGGTGTACCCTTGTAGTCCCCATATTGTTATTATTGTGCCACATAAAACTCCACTATTGTTATTGTTGTGACCCCATGGACTCTTATATATAGAAATGAGGTTTTGTCATTTGAATCATCCAAAAATTATTCATTTATGTAATGTAAAGGAGGTTGCCCCCTCGAAGTCGCTGATTTCTAAGGCGTTGATCTCTCTTTTCTTCTATTTTTGGAGTTGGTTTCATAACACCTAACATCCCAAGGCATGCCTTGGGATGCACCATATTAAATGCACGTCCTTTTAAAAATAAACCACCTTACCATATACATTACATGCAATCAAACCTCCAAAAAAACCCTTCAATGAAATGCCAAATAACTAATAAACCATAGGATGGGATAATACCATAGTGCTTGTCGTGTTGTGAGGCATGATTCACATTGTATACCATATGAAATGACACCTATATAATAAGAATACTTTGCAAGGTTCAACCACAACATATATTATTCATCCCAAATTGCATTGTATATGAACCTATCAACATTGTTGTGGTAATGTTGAAGCGCCTAACATAATATTGTATGCAAACTATTGTAAGAAGTTACCCCAAAGCCTTGACCATATCGATATTAAAACTTTATGCTTCCAAAGTCTTTACCACCCAAACTTTTGTAATGTGGAGATGCCATACAAAACCTATCAATATTTTGTTTGATACTTCTTTCAGATGGCATGAACCATGACATGTAATGTTAGAGCTTAAGGAGTACACAGGTTTTATAAAATTCATGCAAAGATCTTCAAAGTAAGAATGACCATCTCACTGCCAAGATAAAATGATAAGCAGCATGTTTGATCCTTGTTGTGTTGAGTAAGGTATCATGCACATATAGCATTACCATATAACCAGAGTTATAATATGAAAAGTCAAACATGTGAGTGTGTAAAACCATGAAACAAGATACTTAGGCATTGAGAGTAATGGTGTCCAAGCATATCATCAATCAGAAAACCATCATCAGAGCTGCATCTTATGTCTGCTATGAGCATTATAAATTATTGTGCATAAAACAACCATAATCATGAAAAGTGCTGAGAACCATCAAATTCTTATTCTTCCTGGGGCCCCACCTACTAAGAGTTTGTTTTATTATTATTATTATTTCTTTAAGAGGAGAGATCAAGTGCAATGATTTGCACAATTTTCATAGGGGTGGCTTACAAATTAGGCATGAATCAACACATTTAACACCACATTACACAAAACTTAACACAAAATGTTGGAAAAACATGTGAATCAATCAAATCCTAAACGGTACACTTGCACTATGAAAAACACCTTATATGTAATGCCATTTTATATTTTTTTCATCAATCTGTAATGGGATGTTGTGTTCTGAATTGCTTTCCATGTCGCGAGTTTGAAATTTGCAGTATATTAGCACAAATAAACATATGTAAGAGTTCCTTACAATCTTAACCTTAAGATCAACTACATGAAAAATCCATCATGAACTTGGATTAGTACTCCACAACTTTCCATATAGATAACAGAAAGGAGGGTTTTATTGGCGAGAATAAATGTTCAAAATTTTATAACAATCCATGCAGTCTTCCTAGAGGATTGGTGCGTGCAATAAAACCAGATTGAGAGAATACTGTATGCCATGTTTTCTCCAATATTGCAAGAAGAACACCTCCTGTATTTGAGGAATAAATATTGCAAAGATGAAAATTCATAAACTGTAGGTGTAGATCTTCAAATAAGAATTGAGGAACCTTGGAATTTTTATCAAAATATCTAGATGAAGTAACAAGGACTTTACCCCTTGGTGTTCCAGCATAACGTGAAATGTGAAATGGGATTTATATAAAAGAACAAAAAATTAGAAACCACTAAAACTGCCTTGATAAAAATGGAACTCAATTACAAACCCTAGCAATGAAATTTCTGAAACTAGAAATGACTTACTGGACATTTTTTCAGTACTTAATAAATGTAATTGTCAATTTCATCGATACCATTCTATTCTTTCGTAATTGTCCAAATATAGTAGTAGACTCTACAAGCTGATGTGGACAAAGATCAATTTTACTGAGTGTCGCTGAATCCACTCGCAATTATAAAACAATTGTTACGATCTAGTTAAGAAAAATGTTCGTACAAACTATATTGAGGACCCAACGAGGAAGCTTGATACAGATTATGAACTGTTGCTTTGCTCTTGTAAGCATCTGCAGCATTTGCAGACAAATCCATAATCTGAAAGTAATGATTGGCGCTCTTTCCATGGCACGTCTTCTTCAATGTAAGATATAAAGACCTGTAGCATAAAACAATGAATCAGAACGAATTTGCAACTGCTTAAAAACATGCCCCTCTGAATATTCTGGGCTAGGAAAAGTACAGCAACTGCAATATATGAGGCTGAATGTACATCCATATTATAGATACTAGGTTTACAATGGAAACCTCAAAATTGGCTACTTCAGTTAATTTTTGTGTTGCAAACTAAGTTCATGATGTTATACTTGATCTTGCAACTTCAAGATAATTGATGTTCTCTTAAAATGGGCATTGAGAGTTTGGTAGTGATTATTATTCAACTATAGCCATGTTTACACACATGCATACCCGATTGTTATGGATAATGGCAGAAACATTATCAGGATCCTTCCTTGTAGTCCCTCATAAATAATTCTATCTCCTTTGCATTATGATCAGTTCATCATCATTATTCATTCTGCTCTGCTTTTTCCAGTTTTATAGTTCTGTTACAACTGAATTCATATGCGATGGATTTGTCTCTATCCATCCTTGTACACAACATCTCACTTAAATGTTCATAATGAACCTTAACAGGTTTGTGAATCGTTATTCATATTGTGCTACTTTTTTCCAGTTTTACGGTTTTGTTACAACTGAATTCCTAAGTCCCCTGATACGGGGATTCGGGATTCGATGGATACGGGGATTCGAGAATCGGATTCAGGATACGGTGACCCCCAGAACATGACACTTCCGGGACACGATACGTTATATATTATTTTATTATAAATATATATATATATATTAAAAATTAGATATGTTTTACACAAATTCATTGATTCAAACATAGATTTAAGATCTTAGATACTCATACATGATACATTGATACATCATACAATTGTCAAATTTACTCAGAAAGACAAGATAGTAAGATACTGTAGTTTTCTCATTAAGTCATCAGAATCAAAATGTGTTACATAAGTACACTGCCAATGGCAAATAGAAATAGAAAATACAAAAAAACTACAATCTACAAGACTACAAGCCTGAAGTCTCAATGAGTCAAAGTCAATGAGTCATCAATCCTCATCATCATAATCAACATCACTGTCCTCATCCTGATCATCGTGCTCACCACTGCTCTCCTTTGATGCATCCTCCTTTGTCATCTCTGCATCTGCTGGTGTGGAGGATGACGCATGCCTCTACTGTATCGGCATCATCAAATGTGACGGGCTCTATCACTAGCGCATTGAGATCCAAGTTGTCCAATGCCAACTCAACGCTGTTGTCCAAACCCATATCATCAGGAAAGACATCCCACATCTTTGTCTTTCCCTTCAACCAATCCTCCCTTTGCCTGTAGATGAGACGAAGGTTGGTGTGCACATACACCATTGTCTCTGCCCTGGACTACTCAAGCCTGCTCTTCTTCACACTATACAAATTCCCATATGTGCTCCAATTCCTCTCGCAACAAGAGGATGAAGTCACTTGAGAGAGGAGCCTCATGGCTAATTGCTGCAGAGGAGGGCTTGTTGCCCCATGAGTTTCCCACCAAGAATAGGGCTTCTTAGCCCCCCTGTCTCGAATCACATCATAGCCTGCAAATCGCCCAGTGCTAGTGGAAAATTCTGCAAATGCATCCTTCAGCTCATCAAGGGATGCCCTCTCCTGAAAAATCCTCCTCAATGCATCTTTCCTCCCCTGTGAGATTTCACCATCCATGTGAAGAGGGAATCTGCGGGAAGGTCCACCATTCAGCCACTCATGGCTGTAGTATTTTGCGTTCAAGGAGTGAGCCAAACAATGTAAAGGTGTGAAATTCTTGTCCCATCTGCTGACAAGAATATCCTGTATGTCAGTGAAGAAGGCCTCTGGTGATGTCTCATACTCTGGGCACTGACTCTGTAAAACAATGATCCTCACAGACTCAATCATGGAATCCCATCCCTCATCAAGCTCTCTTAGGATGGGTTGGTCTGTATCTGCAAATCGAAGCAAGGAAATGATAGGCTCCGTGATCTGAATAACTAGATCTACCTTCTTCCACCATAGATCATCCAACACTGTGTCCTTCACTTTCTTTGAGGATGCTTGATCCGTCTTTCTCCAAAAAACTCTGAAATAACCATGGCCCCAAGAGTGGTCTTGACCTCCCTCAACCCCTTCAACATGATGAATGGAGAGGCAAACTGTGTATCCGCAATCTTCAACAATGATAGATTGTTGTACTCCTTGTAGATAGTGAGGGCATTTGTATGGTTTTGTACAAAGTTGCGGATATGTCGTGCATCCTCAATAATGGCTCCAATCCAAAGCACATCAGAGGCAATAGATTTTAGTGCCAAGCTCAATGAATGGACAATGCAAGGTGTCCAAAATATTTGTGGATATTTTTCTTCCACAATCATGCCAGCAACCTTGCAAACAGGTGCATTAGCTGTAATGATTTGCACACAAGAATCGACACCTACATCTTCAATAATTTTAATAAATAACTCAGCCATATATTGTGCATCCTTGTACTATCCAAGTGCATCCATCGCTTTCAAGAAAACTGGACCATTCAAGGATGACACCATGAAGTTGATGAGTGGGTGGCGTGCTGGATCTGTCCATCCATCAGAAACAATGCTAACCCCAGATGTTGGCCATGTTGATTTAATAGGCTCAAGCATTTTTTCCACCTCTTTCTTTGCCTTTGTCAACAATGCACATTTGAGCTACTCTAAACCTGGTGAGGCACATACCCATTGTTCTGCTAGATCAAGAGCTCGACATCTCAATAAATAAGATATAATTCTATAAACATTAAAGGATACAGTCTTATGAAAAAAAATGCAATGGTGAGATCAAGCTCTTCCCTCTTCTCTTTTTGAAAAATCTTGTCCATTGGACCAACTGCAGTTGCCTTTCTCTTTGCTGATTGTCCCCTACTAAAACTCTCAAAAGGGAACTTGGTGTTGCTTTTCCTTAAGAATGGAAGGGGGTCATCATTCTTGTTTTGTTTTGATTTTGATGCCACAGTTGCCGCACCAAAAAATGCCTCTTTCTCCAATTCCTTCCTCTGTGGCAAGTCAATTGTTGTACAACATTTAATGCCACAACCAGGCAAACCCAACAAATGAGCTTTCACACGGAAATATGTGGAAGTGAAATGGTTGTCGCATATATTGCATTTCCATGAATAATTTTCTCCTCCCTTTTCCATTTTGCCTGTCCCTCCCTCTCTTGTCACATATTTCCACAATGGGTATTTGGGGTCATGAGTTTGTTTTCCTTGCACATTTGAAGCTGCTGTTGCAACCCCACTTCCAATAGATCGAATACTTGCAGACCCTGATGAAACAGGGACAGGAGGGGCATCTCCAATGGGGACATTCTTCCCCTTTCTTTGCCCTTGTCTTGCTGCCTTTGATTGAGCCAAGAATACTGTAAAAAATAAACAAAAAAGACCAAATGTATAAAACATATGCACATGCAAACACTAACAGCAAACTAAATGCAAAATATAGAGGGACACTGCACTTACCGGATGCTCGAATCTCTTTGAAAAAACTCTCTTTCTCCTTGTTAACCCTTGCTCCTTGCTCACTTCACAAACAAAAACAAGTGAGAGAGAATGAGAGAAATCCCTTTTTTATAACTGAAAATCGCACTTTTTGGCCGTGTGAATCCGGCTGTACGGAATTCGGCCGTATCCATACAGGGTACGGCCGAATCCAGAGAATCGGGTACGAATCCCACAGTATCGTATTTGATACGTAGGATTCGGGATTCTTGGGTCCTGGGGGACGAATCCAGTTTCAGAGCTGAATTCATATGTAATGGACTTGCCTCTACCCATCCATGTCTACATCATCTCACTTAGATGTTCATAATGAACCTTAATGGGTCTGTGAATCGCTAAAATTAATCTTAGGGAATCCTCAATTAGACTTTTACATTGGTGGCTTAACCGTTATATTCCTCCAAATGAAGGCATTAAGAAGTTTTACAATTTGCTTGTTCAATTTTGACAGAAGATCCTTGGTATGTGATGATCATGTTAAATTAAGAATCAGAATGATTTATGGAGTCTACCTTAAAGTGAAAGTATAGCCTGTGGTTGCAATATTTCTAAAAATTTGTGAGGAACCGACTGGAGTAGAAGTTAAAGTTTGTCATACAACTAATGGCATTATGGGGTGACTATGTCAATGGTTTACAAAGAGTTCAAGTTCAATTCTAATTCCCCTAAAGTTAATTGTTAATTACTACTGTTCAACACCTAATCTGCTAAGGGTTATGGTGTGGAAGTTGAACAATCTGTTAGAGTCCTATGCTATAGTAATCAAAGTCAGGATTAGTCTTTTCATCTTTTGGTCAATTTGTAAAAGTGTTGCTATGATCTCATAGAGATCAAGTCCTTATTTTTTGTGAAGAGGCTGAGATCAAGTCTTTAGTGTCAATTTAGGACAGGATATATTAAAGTTTTTGAGTGGTGAAAGAAATCAAGTCATTGATTTCTTAAAAAGTCTAGGGTTAATGTGTCATCCAAGTTATGGATAAAGGTAATAGTGGGTTTGGTTTTTCATCATTGGACAAGTTAATTGTGTCTTCTCAGTTAGTTACATAGTCAAATCAGATTGTACGTTATATCCTTGTCACCACTTGCAAGCACCAAAGGTGTAAGATTTCTGCTGCACTTCTGCAAATCGAGGGTTTTATCACCACCACAACTACTTCCAGGTTTCAAATTTCTGTTTTCTAGAATGATTCATGTTGTGTGCTTTTTAATTCATCTTTAAAATTCGAGGAGAGCACCCAGATGCTCTTTCAACCCTTAGATTCTTTAACCCGCTGCGCTTTCTTCATTGCACCTGTGTTCTAGTGAATTTGTTGCGCAACTGTCAAAGGCATTGAGATTTGGTAGAAGATCAGAGTTTTGGCACTCCTTATGTATGAAGGTTCAAAGAAGGTATTTGAGATTGTCAACATCATCCATCAACCATCTTGCTCGGTCAAAGACTTCAACACCCGGTCAAACCCATGCGACTGAAGTTTCATTGCTCATTCACTGCATTTTTTTTGTAGGTGATGATTTTCAAGAATGGAGGTTTGTAGTTTGAACCAGTGTGGCATGGGGACGCGTCCCCCAAGGTCCGGTGCACGCACTCCTTGCACCCCACACACCCAGGACGGGGGAACGTCTGGGGGTGTGTTTCCCCACACACTCCTTTCGGGGAGTCGTGGGGAGACGCAAGGGGGTGCGTTCCCCAGTGTGGGGAACATGACTCCCCAAAAGGTGTGCTTCTGGGTGTCCCCCTCAAAAGGGGTGCTTTTGGGCGTCCCCCCTCAAAAGGGGTGCTTCTAGGTGTCCCCTTTTAAGGGGGATGCATCCTTGATGTTGATTTTATTTTCAGTCCTCATTGTCCATTTTTACATTTCAATTTTAACTTTGTGTGATACTAGATATTAATGACCTCAGACCGATTACTGACTCCTCACTCTTAACTATTTTTGAGTTTGAGGCTTTGAGTTATAATATATATCAATTTTGAATTTCGTGATTTACTATTTTAGTGTTCAAACTTTAGTATCTAGTATATAGTAATATACTAGTCTGTTTCTCTTTGAAATTTTAATTTAGATTCTGGATTGATGAATGATGAAATTAATTTTTAAATCAATGTAGATTATAGAACGATGAATGATATGGATCAATGTATTTGAATATTTCATTATTGAATCTCATGGTATGCATGAATGATGAGTATGTCATATGAATGATGAGGATGGATCAATGTGTCATTATTTAATTCAATTATGAATTTAAATTTTATATGTGGATCAATGTATTTACTATTACTATTAGTCTATTTATGCTTTCATTATTGATATGAACTTGAATTACATATACATACACTGACGTCCCCCCGCACCCTCGAAATTTCCATAAAATTTAAGGGTACTCCCACATGTCTCCCCTGTGCGTCTCCTCGCACCAGAGTCTCCGTGGAACATAGGTTAATAGTGACTAATTAACTATATTCCCTAAGTTTAGACTTAGGTGATATTTAAAAATCCGTTAATAATCTAATTCAGACACTTCTATGCGGAATTTCTAGAAACGATTTTTGGGTTTTGGAGATCTCATGTATTCTAGTCTCTCCACAAAGTTTCCTGGCTAGAACACATCCAATGCTACAAAAAATAACACTCCCTCTTAGCCAGGAATGTGTTCTAGTGCTGCTGCCCACCCTGTACCAACACTCTGTCTCTGCATAATCTCCTCTCACACTGTTGATGTTTTGCCACTGCTTCCAACCAACGATTTCGCAACTCTAATATTTGTTGCATCTGTGTTGCTGCTGACCCTACTGAACTATTGCCAACACTGCATCTGCACTGCAACTCCTCATCTACCGATGTTGCAACTGCAACATCTGCAACTAAGAATCATCCAAAGTAACATGTCTCTACTACTGAAACGGGTTCTCCACCATACCCATATGTTCCCTGAAATAGACTAACTTAGCTCTATCTAGAGCTTTCGTGAGTATATATGCAACCTGTTCTTCTGTGGGAACATATTGTAGTTGGACTGATCCACGTTGTACACAATCTCTGATGAAATGACACAAAATATTGATGGGTTTCGATTTGTCATGAAACACTAGATTCTCAGAGAGCTTTATGCAACTCTGATGATCATAGTAAGCATTGGTCGCCTCCATCCTCTACCTAAACAAACTTACTAGCAGCTTCTAAAGCCATATAGCTTAGCACATAGCTTTGTTAGCTACCATAAACTCTGCTTCTACAGAGCTCAGTGCTACTGACTTTTGCTTCCGACTACACCAAGAAATCATCCCTGATCCAACGCTGAAGCGGTACCCAGAGGTACTTTTCCTATCCACTGAACTGTTTGCCCAATCTGCATCTTTGTATCCAAAAAGTCTAATGTCATCCCCTCAAGTATATTTCAATCCATACTTGGATGTACCATGAATATACCTCAGAATATGCCTCGTTGTTGCCCAATATACGCTCTTCGGTTCTACCATTAACTAAATTAGGGTATTGACTGCGAAGCAGATATCTAGCCTAGTGTTGACCAAATGCATGAGAGACCCAATAAGTTGTCTATATAAGGTGGGACCGACATCGTTGTCATTTGATGCATCTATCTTCTTCCAGTTGGTGATCATGGGCATAGACATGGGTTTGCAATCCTAAATTATGAATCTCTTTAGAATATTTGTAGCGTATCTTCCTTGCCCAAGGAAGATGTCCCCATTCTTCTGCCACACTTCCAATCCTAGGAAATAGTGCATCAAACCCAAATCCTTCAAGTCAAACTTTGTTCCCAGGTTCCTCTTGCAGTCCTCTATAAGCCCTCATGATCTTGTCAAAAAGAGATCATCCACAAATGGAACTAGAATGAGTGGCTCACCCTCTACCATTAGATAGTGCAGAAATTTTAGCCCAACCCCGGTTTTCAATTTCTCCTTATTACTCCCATGTAGTTAAATGCCCATTCCCATAACCATTCATTCAACAAGTTGGAAATAATAAATATTTTCTGAAAACACAAATTCTGGAAATTTCACAGTGCTGAAAATGCAGAAATAAAAACTCAAAAAATATATCAGCCCCACATACAGAAAATGAAATGCTGATTTTTGGTCAATATGCCCCTGGAAAAACCCCTTACAACTCTGGGGGAAAACCAGTTCGAAAGCTCTTCATATTTCTGAATATTGCTTTTACGGAGAAATGAAATGCACAGTAAAAATTCCAGCAACCACATAAATGTACTTATCTCAAAAACCGTGTTTGTACTCCACCTCGATTTTTGTGCCAAAGCGAAATAAAAAATTACAGAGAAATGTACAGCCTTAAATGTTGTACGGACACATAGAAAATTGTGTCGGACAGCTGTACAGCCTCCTCGAAAATTGTGTTGTACGGCTACCTTGAAAATTGTGCTGTACGACTACCTCGATTTCCGTGTTGTACAGTTGTTGTATGAACTTTGGTTTCTGTGCTGCTGTTGTTGTATGGACCTTGAAAATAGTGCCTCCTTGCTATTGTACAGACCTCGAAATGCATGCCAATATATCAGCAATAAATATTGTTCTCCCTTCCTCGATTTTCATGCATCTTGCCTTGAAAACCGTGATCTTGATTCGCTGTACGAATTTGCTGAAATGGTGTTGTATCTCCTTTTCTTCTCTGTTCAGAAAATTCTCTTGCTCTCTTCTCCTCCTCCTCTCAATCTGCTCATAAAAAGCTGAATGATATTTTCCCTCTTTTCCTCCTTTAACCTAACCCTAAGTGATTTTTGGGGTATTTCTAAATCCAATGGCTAAGATAGCTTTAGATCTAGGGCCGAGATTAAATGTGCATTTAAATCTCACTTTCTATATTTTAATTCACCCCACTTTAATAAAGACCCTCTTAGTCATTTATTTCCAAAGTCACTTTTCAATTTCTATTTTCACATTGACTTTATTAAAGTCACTTTTAAATTAAATTTGACTTTACAACTTATAAAGTCACTTTAGGAGAAAAAGTTTAATTCTTTTGGACACTTTTCCCTAGGCCAAAGATAAAAGCCTTAGGGAATCACTTGTCCTCTGGTACCCAAATTTCAACACTCGCTCTTACCGAGGAAAGTGTTCCTCACCACACCCATTTTGTCTTTGAAGTAGACATGCTTGCCTTGTGGTAAGGCTTTGGTGAAAATATCTGCTACCTGCTCATCAGTGGGAATATACTCAAGCTTCACAGCTCCCTTCTGAACATAGTCTCTGAAGAAATGATATTTGATCTTGATATGCTTTGACCTGTCATGAAATATTGGATTCACCGTGAGCTTAATGCAACTCTGATTATCGCAGTGAATCACTGAAGGTCTCAACGGCTGACCAAATAAGCCAAACAACATCTTGCGAAGTCATATGGCCTCACAACTAGCTAGATTGGCTGCCATGTACTTTGCTTCCGCTGAACTCAATGCTATTGACTGTTGCTTTCGGTTGAACCACGACACCACTGTCGAATCCAACCCAAAACAACACCCTGAAGTGCTCTTCCTATCAGAAGCACAACCTGCCCAATCAAAATCAGTGTACTTTGCCAATCTCACTCCATCTCCCTGTCTATAATCCAGACCATAATCCACTGTCTCCTGCAAGTACAGCAAAATGTGTTTTGCAGCAACCCAGTGCACTCTCCTAGGCTCACACATGAACTGGCTCATCGTGTTGACTGCAAAACATATATCTGGTCTAGTGTTAACCAAATACATCAAGGAACCAATCAGTTGTCTATACAATGTGGGATCCACCAACTTGGAATTTGAAGTGTGAAGCTTCTTCCAGTTAGTGATCATAGGTGTTGACATGGGTCTACAATCCTCCATGTGAAATCTGCTAAGGATGTCCACAATATACTTCCCCTGTCCCAAGAAGAAATGCCCCTCCTCTTGCCACACCTCCAAACCCAAAAAGTAGTGCATCAAGCCAATGTCCTTCATCTCGAACTCTGAGGCAAGATCTCTCTTGCAGCCCTCTATGAGTCTCTGCACCCGTAATGACCAAGTCATCCACATACAACACCAGAATGAGAGGCTCCTCACCTATCACAATAAAGTATAGGTTCGGGTCTGCATCACTCTTTGTGAAACCCATCTCCTGCAAGTACGTATCAATCCTGGAGTTCCAAGCACTAGGAGCTTGCTTCAGGCCATAAAGGGCCTTCTTCAGTCTGCACACATGGGACTCCTTCCCATGCACCTCAAAGCCCTGCGACTGCTCAATGTACACCTCCTCCTGTATGAAGCCATTGAGAAATGTGGTCTTCACATCCATCTGGTGGATCTTCCAACCCATCTCTGCTGTTATCGATATAATGGAGCGAATGGAAGTATATCAAGCCACGGGAGCGAAGGTCTCCTCATAGTCAACTCCCTCTACCTTGGAGAATCCTCTAGCCACAAACCATGCCTTGAACTTCTCGATGTTGCCATCTGCAACGTGCTTTACCTTATAAAGCCATCTGGAAGTAACCATGGATTTTCCCTTCGGCCTCTGCACCACCTCCCAAACATCATTCTTCATTATAGAAGAATACTCCTCCTGCATGGCCTCTCTCCAGACCTGCTGGCTAGCTGCCTCCTCATAGCTAGAAGGCTCAGAGTCAACGATGTTGGCAACCATTGCCATATAGCTACAAAACTGCTCAGGTGGTCTGCTCTCTCTGACCGGTCTCTTCGGCCCAGCAATAGATGTGGCCTCTCTCAAGGTGTCCTGAAGCCACTAGGGCTTCATCTTCCCTGAGCACACTTCTCCTACCGGAGAGTGAAATTCCTCATCCTCATCAGAAGCCTGAACTCTTGAATGTCTGTCTGCTGTCCTCCTGCCTGAACCTGTACTTGTAGATGTTGAAGTACCGTGTGAAATGTCCATTAGTGGACTACCTAGTGGACTGCTCTGCGAACTGCTCTGCATGATGCCTGAAGCACCACCCCTTTGACTCTACGAGCCACTGCTCACTGATGGACTTGACACCGTAATCGATGTACCTCCTGATCCTTGCCCACTGAATCCCTGCGACTAACTCAGCTGCTCTTGAGGGTTGGCCGATCCAGATACTCTAACTCCCATGACCTCCTGAAAGCCCTATCCTCCTCGAACTTCACATCCCGCCTGACAACAACTCTCCTCTGTGTAGGAATATAAATCTAAAAGGCTTTCGAGGTCTCACTGTAGCCCACAAAAATAACCTTCTCTGCGGTGGGCTCTAGCTTGGTCCTCTTCTCCTTGGGTAAATAGGAGTATGCAATACACCCAAAGATATGTAAGTGACCAACATTAGGCTTCTTCCCAGAAAAAACCTCCTCCAGAGTCACATGCCCCAAGGCACGATGTGGACTCCTATTGTACAAATACACAGCAGTGTTGCAGGTCTCTACCCACAAAAACAATGGTAACCCTTGATCATGTAGCATGGCTTTGGCAGCCCCAACGATGGATTTGTTCTTCCTCTCCGCAACTCTGTTCTGCTGGGGGTTGTAAGGAACTGTGAACTCCCTCCTGATTCCTGCCTCCGCATAATAATCAACAAACTCACCAAGGGTGTACTCCCCTCCATTATCCAACCTGAGGGACTTGATCTTCCGACCTGTCTGAGTCTCCACAAGAGCTCTGAACTCCTAAAACCACTTGAAGACCTCACTCTTGGTCTTCAAGAAATAAATCCAAGTCTTCCTAGAGTGATCATCAATGAATAAAACATAGTACTCATATCCACTCAAGGAAGTATGAGACATTCGACCCTCACATCGATATGAATCAAATCAAGAATCCCAGTCGATCTGTTGTCACTGCTGGGAAAAGGGGATTTGGCAAGCTTCCCCATAGCACATCCTCTGCATGTATCTAGGTGATCATCACTGAAATCTGGCACACCTGTAGTGATCTCCCGCAATGTCCTCAAGGCCCCATGATACATGTGCCCCATCTTGCGGTGCCAAATCTCGCACAACTCTTAACTCCTAGCTCTGCTACTGGTACTACTGCTCAATGCCAAAAGGGGCCGAAACGCAAACTTGTACACCTTTGCATGGCGTACACCAATCACTCTAGCTGAATCCGCTGGAGCGCCCCTGGGATATATAAGCACCTGTCCTCTCTGAACAATAGCTCGTACCCTCTGTCCTCCAATGCTTAGATGGATATAAGGTTCTTCCTCATCCCTGGCACATATAGAACATCTGACACTTTCAAGGGAGGTTCGGGTTTCATATCAAATATCAATGTCTCCACACTGACTGCTCTAACAATGTTGTCGTCTCCGAGTACTACCTCTATATCAGTGCCACTCTCTGAAAGCTCTGAGAAGTACTCATAGACACCTGTCATATGATGTGAAGCCCCACTGTCAACATACCACATACCTGAAGATGCTCCGCTAGTGGAGGGAAATGCACACTCCCTCTCAACCTCCGTGGTAGGTGATCCTGCACTAGTGGACTCACAAGCAATGAACCTAAACTCCCAGTCAAAGCTCTCTGAAAAGTCCTCTATCTCTGCTGATGCTGTCGTGGTCTTGTCCTTTCCTTTCTTCCTCTTCCCCGGACACACAACTGCATAGTGTCCCATCTTCTGACAATTCCAACACTTCACCTTGGAATAGTCCTTCTGCTTGTTCACCTGTTTACCTTTAACTTTGCCTTTGCCCCCACCACCACTTGTGGAAGCTTGCTTCTTTCCCTTGCCTTTCTTGCCTCCTGCTAACAGTGCTACATTGTCATCCTCCTTAATTGGTTTGGCTTCCCCAAGCTGGTTCTTTCTGATTTCATTCTGTATGCAATTATCCCACAACCTCTCCCAAGTGGGAAGGTCTCCTGTGCAACAATCCCATCAGCAAATTTCAGCCATGTACTAGGAATGCCATTCACTATAATCCGTACCAACTCAGTGGGTGGAATGACCTCTCCAACTGCTGCCAACTCATCTCTCACATTAGTGATCTTTGTGAGGTATGCAGTAACACTATCAGTCTTTGCCATCTTAATGGCCTTAAGCTTCTCCCTTAAGACCATTTTCCTGTTCTCATTGTTACTCTGGTAGAGATTGGTCAAGGCTATCCACATCTCATGAGCAAGTCTCTTTCCTCTCACATGAGGAATGCAATGGTCTTTAATACCATCCAAAATCAGTGTCTTACCCTTGTTATTATTCTTATTAAAGTTTGCCAGCTGAACAAGGTCAGCAGGCACATTAGCAGGGTGTTGTTGGGTATGCACCATTATACCCCAGACCAATGTTGCAGGAAACGTCACCTCTGGCTCCAACCCCCAAAACGCGGTCCGTACAGAACCGTACAGGATTCGCATTTCTGAAACGCGTTTCACAAAAAAATTGCGCTTCCTGGTTTTTTCTTAACCATACGGACGGATCCGCGTTTCTGTACGGCAAATCTGCGTTTACGTACGGATCCGACTAGCGCAGCAAAAAAAATGACTTTTATTTTTTTTTTTTTAATTTTTACCTTTAGTTGGGTTAGAGGGTGGGTTAGTGTTGAGTTAGGGATAGGATGAAAAATATATAAGCTCTCTTTCACCTCCTTAGATGTTTCTTAGATGCTCCCTCATGGTAATGTTAAATTGTTAAAGTAAAAGTGACATTCTCCTTTATTTTTCATCCTCCTTTACTTAAATTTTTAACATTACCATGAAATGACTCAAGATGTTTGAGAGTGGTCCCAGCTTGATCAAACTTCATATGTAGATAATAGAATTTCATATCATATTCAAAATTCAGCAGACTTAACAATTTTCAGGAATTCAGGATCAATGGTATGGTGGCATTTCATTAGATTATATCATGTACGAGGGTATGTGATTAGCATTTAATCAAGAGCACCAAGCCCTATATGTACCCAGTGTTGGTGGTGTTAATTGTTGAACTCCTTTGTCATGTCGTTAGCAAAAAATTACATTTCAATCAACTCAAAATCATCGATCAAGCATGTTAAGTTCTTTCTACCATGTTTTAATGCTTGCATTAGGTAGTTTGATCAAAATTGGGCAATTTTGACTAATGTCCCTAGATAATCGAGGTAGAGGCAAAGGCTAGACAAGAGGAGAAGAATTTAGATTATAGATGGTTGATGCATCTAAATGGTTGATGCTCATATAGTTAATCATTAATGTACAATGGATGTCACATCTATCTTGATTTATGTACAAATATGCATGCTTCCATATCTTCTACAATTAATTTGGTATTTTGGATGTTTTTTTAATATAAATGCAAATATATATATATATATATATATATAGTAGACGCTTCCGAGACGCTTCGCTTCCTAGATTTTTTGGAAATGACGCTTCCGCGTCCCCGCTTCCAAAAAACGTCATCGTTTCGTGCAATGTTGCCCCAGACTTCTACCTCCTCAAAGATGTTGTGCATTCTTTCCTTCCATGTACTGTAGTTGTTATGCCCATCCAACCTATCCTCCACCCTCAAGCCCAAAGACATGCTTGCTGTCCTAATAAACTGAAAATTTCACTGCTGTGGTAAAGGTTCAGTTTTCTATGTGTAAAATCAGCTTGCTGTAATTTTTCACTTGCTATCCCAAACTGCACTTTTCAGCAAACTGGCTCTGATACCATGTAGAAATTTTAGCCCAACCCTAGTTTTCAGTTTCTCCTTATTACTCCCATGTAGTTAAATGCCCATTCCCATAACCATTCATTCAACAAGTTGGAAATAATAAATATTTTCTGAAAACACAAATTTTGGAAATTTCACAGTGCTGAAAATGCAAAAATAAAAACTCTAAAAATATATCAGCCACACACACAGAAAATGACACGTTCATTTTGGTCAATATGACCCTTGAAAAACCCCCTACAACTCTTGGGGAAAACCAATTTGAAAGCTCTTCTTATTTCTGAATATTGCTTTTACAGAGAAATGAAATGCACAGTAAAAATTCCAACAACCACATAAATGTACTTATCTAGAAAACCGTGTTTGTATTCCACCTCGATTTTCGTGCCAAAGCAAAACAGAAAATTACAAAGAAATGTACAGCTTTAAATGTTGTACGGACAACATAGAAAACTGTGCTGGATAGTTGTACGGCCTCCTCGAAAACTGTGCTATATGGCTGCCTTGAAAACTATGCTATATGATTGCCTCGATTTTCGTGCGGTATGGGTGTTGTACGGACTTTGGTTTTTGTGTTGCTACTATTGTACGGACCTTGAAAACAATGCCTCCTTGCTGCTGTATGGACCTCGAAATGCGTGCCAATATAGCAGCAATAAATGTTGTTCTCCCTTCCTCGATTTTCGTGCCTCTTACCTTGAAAACCGTGCTCTTGATTTGCTATACGGATTTGTTGAAATGGTGTTGTCTCTCCTCTTCTCTGCTCAGAAAATGCTCTTGCTCTCTTCTCCTCCTCTCAATCTGCTTGTGAAAGACTGAATGATCTTTTCCCTCTTTTCCTCCTTTAACCTAACCCTAAGTGACTTTTGAGGAATCCCTAAATCCAATGGCTGAGATAGCTTTAGATCTAGGGCTGAGATTAAATGTGCATTTAAATCTCACTTTCTACTTTTTAATTCACCTCAATTTAATAAAGACCCTCTTAGTCATTTATTTTCAAAGTCAATTTTCACTTTCTAATTTCACATTGACTTTATTAAAGTCACTTTGAAATTAGACTTACTAACTTTATCACTTAAAGTCACTTTTAAATTAGATTTGACTTTACAACTTATAAAGTCACTTTAGGAGAAAAATTAAATTCTTTTGAACACTTTTCCCTTGGCCAAAGATCAAAGCCTCAGGGGACCACTTTTTCTCTGGTACCCAAATTTCAACAGATAGTAAAGGTTGGGATCTGCGTCACCTTTGACGAATCCCATTTGCTGCAACTAGCTGTCAATCATACCACACCACGCCCTGGGAGCCTGCTTAAGTCCGTATAGAGCTTTCTTCAATCTGCCCACATGAGTGTGCCTCTCATGAATCTCAAAGCCCTCTGGTTGTTCTATGTACACTTCTTCCTTTATCACCCCGTTCAAGAAGGTCGTCTTGACGTCCATCTGGTGAATCTGCCATCCCATCTGAGTTGCCACGGATAAAACTGACCAAATAGAAGTGTATCTGGCAACTGGGATGAAGATCTCCTCATAATTTATCCTTTCATTTTGTGCATACCCCTTTGCCACGAACCTAGCCTTGTACTTTTCCACACTGTCATCTCCAACATATTTGATCTTGTAGATCGACCTAGAACCGACAATTGATCTGTCTTCCGGCTTTGCCACTACTTCCCAAACATCATTTGTCATGATAGAGCTATACTCTTCTACCATGGCATCTACCCACACTTGATGTTGCGCGACCTCCTGAAAGCTGGAAGGTTCTGCAACCTGAACCACCAACGCTTGCTACCTGTCAGGCTGTCTGCATTATCTTTTGTTCATCCTAGGAGTTCCAGTAAAATCCTCTGCAACTCTCAATGTCTGAAGAACCTCTCTGTTGGCTCGATCACTAGTCGTGGGAGGTTCAACCAACTCCACATCCTAACTCTGTTGCTCCATCTATGGAGAACTTCCCGAATTTCTTGTACCTGAGGAAATACTGGTACTGGTCACAATACTCGATCCTTATGATTGTCCTCCAGCCTGTCCCACTGGCTGCCCATGTGGTTGCCCCTGTTGTTGGACCAAAGGAGCTTCTGTTGACTGATTCTGATCCCCCGCAAGCATCTCATGAGATCTCCTAAAAGCTCGGTCCTCAAATTTTAATTTTAGTAACATGTTCTTTGCTAAGATCAATACTCCAATAAATCATTAGAGCCCAAGATTAATTCCATTAGCAATCACATAAACTATTATCTCATTGACAGTAATTGAAGAAAGAACATAAATATCATTTGCAAGAGACAAGCCAAGACAAGAGAACACCAAGATTGGCTCAAGCCAGGGAAAACCCCAAGATGGGGAAAGCCCTTGATCAGATCCTCTTATTATTATTATTGTCAAATGTTAAACAGACAGAGAGAAGGAGAAGATACAATCAATGACAAGGAGGTAGCCTAAGCACATCTTCCATTTTGCCTTCAAATAATAGCAATCAGATTCAACCTTAACCAAAATCAATAACAGACATAACAATTATAAGGAAGACTCAAATACAATGCGGTCCTAGTAGAATTAGAGCGGCGCTCATCACAAGTTTTAATGAACCCAAAACAGATGCAAATTAGGTCGAGGAGATGATGTAACTGCAGAAGATATCGAACAGGGTTACAAGGCACTGCAGCTAGGGTCCTTCTACATGCATCTGCCTATAATATGATTCGCTGAGGGAATAAGGCCTATCGGCTCTTTAGGCAACCCAGAATAGACCAGCGGTCCTCCTGTAATAACTCAAGGCATGCGGCCTATCAAACAGGGAGCCCTTGCTGCATTTCGGATACCATCCAAACCCATCGACAACCCAGCCAACAACCCTTAGATACTCTGGGCCTGTCCTCCTTATGTTGTGGCTCTTTCAGAGAGAAGAGATCATGAGAAGTGATGATCCAAATAAGGATTAGGGAATTCCCTTATATACAATTTGACATGATGATTTTGGAGGCAAATTCAAAATTCAAATTTTCACTTTTTCTCGCCTAAACAATAATATAACTTATATCATTTTCTTTGAATAAACAAATATTTCCTTGACCAAATTTGACAATATTTACATAGATTTTAGTCCTCTTGAAAAAAGGAATTCACTTAAATTTGGACCTAGTTTCCAATTTTAACACTCACTCTCAACTAGGGAGAATTCCACCTACCAAAGCATTTACTGCTATAGATCATCATGAACCATCTTTGTCATCTCTACTCTGTTGAACATTTAATATGAATAATAAAGAAGAATTGATCGAGAGTGAGTCACAAGGCCTTGCCACTCTCCACTAACAAAAAGTCAGATCTCATAATCAAAGAGTGAACTTCAATCAGACTTGATCCCAAGTGATCAAGTTGAAGAACATCACGCATCCTAGACATAGGGAGTACGGCAGTACACGATCCGTCCATCGGTAGTGCTATGCTCCCAAACCACTATTCCCAACTCATTGGCCAGATGAGAGGTACTTCCCATGTGTCCCAGACGACATGGGTAGGATGATGCAAAAACACCAGCAGGGAAAGAATATATCACAACCTGCTAATAATCACATGTAGGGAAAGGATAAACCACATCCTACAAACACAAATCATAACCATATGTAGGGAAAAGATGAACCACCTCCTACATGCATGCAAGAACACAAATAGTAGGGAAAGGATGAACCACCTCCTACACGCATGCATAAACCCTCAATAGTAGGAAGGATCCAACAAGCACGCAGAAACTATCAATACTAGGAAGGATCCTACACGTGGGGAAAGGGTGAACCACATCCCATCGACATGTCAACCATCAATCGTAGGGATTGAGCATCATGTATATGTGGAAAGGATGAACCACGTCCCACCAACATGTCAATAGATGCCTATATGCATCTCTCACTGGGGTACCTGCAAGAGAAGGTGAACCACTCATCCTGCTCATATGTAAACCATCACAGGGGAAGGTGAACCACTCATCTTGTACACAACGCACCACTTGTGGTCACTCATAGCTCAATAAGTACCCCAAGCCCCCAAGAGCTCTCAGAGCTCAATGTTCAAACTTAGCCAGAGATCCCTTCATATAGGGATTAGTGCTAGGCTACTTTCTGAAAACCAAGACTAGTTCTTGGTGATTATCTTGATGACTCATACGTCAATAGGAGCTTCATTGCTCCACCCAGCAGCACATAGATGTATATATGAAGGCACGTAGCTTACGAATGAGCTTGAATAGCCACACTGACTTTCGATATTCGAACAACAGGGATCTTAGCAATTCTTGGACTTATACATTTCAAGATTCCAAATAAAGAAAATACTTAACTGCTTTTACTCCCTCTTACTCAAGGAGACCATGCACTGAGTCCATCAGACAACCTTCTCATCATAAGATCTGTTCACCATAGAACAGAAATGATCTTTGTTGTACCATATGGAGTGGTGTGAGAAATACTGGATTCTCGGAATATTATGTAGAAATTTCTTGTTTTCCCACCCAGGTTTTCAGTTTCACCTTATTTCTCATTTTAGTTAAATGCCCTTTCCCATATCTTTACATTCAACAACAGGAAAATATTTTTTTTGCTGAAAACACAAATTCTGGAAAATTTACAGAATGCTGGAAAATGCATAAATAAAAATCAGCAGATACAAACAGCCATTCAACACATTATAACACAGTGATTTTTGGTCAAGGTGACCCTGGAAAACCTCCCTACAACTCTTGGGGAAAACCAGTTCGAAAGCTCCTCCTTATTTCTGAAAATGCTTTTTACAGTGAGGCAGAAATTACAGCAAAAATTTCAGCAACTAAACAACTGTACTTATCTCGATTTCCGTGCATTCACTCTGCCTTGGAAAACGTACAAAACAGTGAAAACCCAAAACAGAAAATTTTCAGCTTTTTTGACAGCATTAAATACTGAAATCAGCTTCTCGATTTTTGTGCCCAACTGTATGGCCGTACTGCTGTACAGACTGTACGGAAAACCCAGGAACTTCTCCTCGAAATCTGTGCTCCTTTGCCTTGAAATTTGTGCCGAAACTGACTGTACGACTGCTGTACGGATTTCTAGAAATCCATACCACCAAGCAGCAGTCTCTCTCCTCGATATTTATGCCCAGAATCTGCCCAGAATTAAATGTTGAACTTCCTGTATAGTCTTCCTTGTTTACTGTGCCTCTCTACCTCGAAAAATGTGCTCAACACTTGCTGTACGGATTTCTGCCTTGGAAACTATGCCTCTTTGATGTTGTACGGATTTTGCTGAAGTCTCTATCAGCTGCCCTCTTTCTCCTCACTGCTCAGAAATCTCCCTTGCTCTCCTTCTCTCCTTCTCCCAATCTGCTCATGAAAGAATGAATGACCTTTTCCTCCTTTAACCTAACCCTAAGTGACTTTTGGGGAATCCCTAAATCCAATGGCTAAGATAGCTTTAGATCTAGGGCTGAGATTAAATGCTCATTTAAATCTCACTTTCTATTTTCTAATTCACCCCACTTTAATAAAGACCCACTTAGTCATTTATTACCAAAGTCACTTTTCCCTTTCTAATTTCACATTGACTTTATTAAAGTCACTTTAAAATTAGACTTTAGTAACTTTATCACTTAAAGTCACTTTTAAATTAGATTTGACTTTATAACTTTATAAAGTCACTTTAGGAGAAAAATTAAATTCTTTTTGACACTTTTCCCTAGGCCAAAGATCAAAGCCTTAGCGAACCACCTGTCCTACGGTAACCAAATTTCAACACTCCCTCTTACCGAGAAAGGTGTTCCTCACCACACCCATCTTGTCTCTGAAGTAGACATGCTTGCCCCGTGGTAAGGCTTTGGTAAGAATATCTGCAACCTGCTCATCAGTGGGAATATACTCAAGCTTCACAGCTCCTTTCTGAACATAGTCTCTGATGAAGTGATATTTGATCCCAATATGCTTTGACCTGTCATGAAATACTGGATTCTCCGTGAGTTTAATGCAACTCTGATTATCACAGTAAATCACTGAAGGTCTCAACGGCTGACCAAATAAGCCAAACAACATCTTGCGAAGCCAGATGGCCTCACAACTAGCTAGACTGGCTGCCATATACTCTGCTTCCGCTGAACTCAATGCTACTGACTGCTGCTTTCGGCTGAACCATGACACTACTGCTGAACCCAACCCAAAACAGCACCCTGAAGTGCTCTTCCTATCAGAAGCACAACCTGCCCAATCAGAATCAGTGTAACCTACCAATCTCACTCCATCCCCCTGCTTGTAGTCCAGACCATAATCCACTGTCCCCTGCAAGTACCGCAAAATGTGTTTTGCAGCCACCCAGTGAACCTTCCTAGGCTCACACATAAACTGACTCATCGTGTTGACTGCAAAACAGATATCTGGTCTAGTGTTGACCAAATACATCGAGGAACCAATCAGCTGCCTGTACAATGTGGGATCCACCAACTCAGAATCCGAAGCATGAAGCTTCTTCCAGTTGGTGATCATCGGTGTCGACATGGGTCTACAATCCTCCATGTGGAATCTACCAAGGATGTCCACAATATACTTCCCCTGCCCCAGGAAGAAATGGCCCTCCTCCTGCCACACCTCCAAACCCAAAAAGTAATGCAACAAGCCGAAGTCATTCATCTCAAACTCCGCCGCAAGATCTCTCTTACAGTGCTCTATGAGTCTCTCTGCACCCATAATGACCAAGTCATCCACATACAGCACCAGAATGAGAGGTTACTCACCTATCACAATATAGTAAAGGTTCGGATCTGCCTCACTCTTTGTGAAACCCATCTCCTGCAAGTATGTATCTATCTTGGAGTACCAAGCTCTGGAAGCTTACTTCAGGCCATAAAGGGCCTTCTTCAGTCTGCACACATGGGACTCCTTCCCATGCACCTCAAAGCCCTGTGGCTGCTCAATGTACACCTCCTCCTGTATGAAGCCATTGAGAAATGCGGTCTTCACATCCATTTGGTGGATCTTCCAACCCATCTCTGTTGTTATCGATATAATGGAGCGGATCGAAGTATATCGAGCCACGGGAGCGAAGGTCTCCTCATAATCAACTCCCTCTACCTGGGAGAACCCTCTAGCCACAAACCTCGCTTTGAATTTCTCAATGCTGCCATCTGCAGCATGCTTTACCTTGTAAAGCCATCTGAAAGCAACCACAGTTTTGCCCTCAGGCCTCGACACCACCTCCCAAACATCATTCTTTATGATAGAAGAATACTCCTCCTGCATGGCCTCTCTCCAGACCTGCTGGCTAGCTGCCTCCTCATAGCTAGAAGGCTTAGAGTCAAGCATGTTGGTAGCCATTTCCATATAGCTACAAAACCTCTCAGGTGGTCTCCTCTCTCTGACCGGCCTCTTAGGCCCAGCAACAAATGTGGCCTCTCTCAAGGTGTCCTGAAGCCACTTGGGCTTCCTCTTCCCTGAGCATACTTCTCCCACTGGAGAATGAAACTCCTCCTCCTCATCATCATCAGGAGCCTGAACTCCTGACTGTCTGTCTGCTGTCCTCCTGCCTGCACCTGAACTTGTAGATGCTGAAGTACCATGTGAACTGTCCATCAATGGACTCCCTAGTGAACTACTCTGTGGACTTCTCTGCATGCTGCCCGAAGCACCACCCCTCTGACTCTGCGAGCCACTGCTCACTGACGGACCAGACATCGTCATAGATGTACCTCTGGATCCTCCTGATCCCTGCACACTGGATCCCTACGACTGACTTAGCTGCTGCTGAGGGTCTGGCTAATCCAGATACTCTAACTCCCATGACCTCCTGAAGGCCCTATCCTCCTCGAACTTCACATCCCGCCTGACAACAACTTTCCTTTGTGTAGGAATGTAAATCCGAAAGGCCTTTGAGGTCTCACTGTAGCCCACAAAGATACCCTTCTCTACGGTGGGCTCTAGTTTGGTCCTCTTCTCCTTGGGTATGTAGGAGTATGTAATACACCCAAAGATACGAAGATGACCAATATCAGGCTTCTTCCCAGAAAAAGCCTCCTCCGGAGTCATATGCCCCAAGGCACGATGCGGACTCTTGTTCTGCAAATAAACAGCAGTGTTGCAGGCCTCTGCCCACAAAAACAATGGCAACCCCTGATCATGTAACATGGCTTTGGCAGCCCCTCCGATGGATCTGTTCTTCCTCTCAGCAACCCCGTTCTGCTGGGGGTTGTAAGGAACAGTGAGCTCCCTCCTAATGCCTGCCTCCGCACAATAGTCAACAAACTCTCCAAGGGTGTACTCTCCTCCATTGTACGACCTCAGGGACTTGATCTTCCGACCTGTCTGTGTCTCCACAAGAGCTCTGAACTCCTGAAACCGCTTGAAGACCTCACTCTTGGTCTTCAAGAAATAAATCCAGGTCCTCTTGGAGTGATCATCAATGAATAACACATAGTACTCATATCCACTCAAGGAAACATGAGACATCCGACCGCTCACATCGGAATGAATCAAATCAAGTATCCCGGTCGCTCTGCTGTCACTGCTGGGAAAAGGGGATTTGGCAAACTTGCCCATCGCACATCCTCTGCAAGTATCAAAGTGATCAGTACTGAAATCTGGCACACCTGTAGTGATCTCCCTCAAAGTCCTCAAGGCTCCATGATACATGTGCCCCATCTTGCGGTGCCAAATCTCACACAACTCAGAACTGCTAGCTCTGCTGTCGGTACTACTGCTCAATGCCAAAAGGGGCTGGAATGCAAACTTGTACACCTTTGCATGGCGTACACCTATCACTCTAGCTGAATCAGCTGGAGTGCCCCTGGGATACATCAACACCTGTCCTCCCCTGAACAGTACCTCATATCCTCTATCCTCCAAGGCTGAGACGGATATGAGGTTCTTCCTCATCCCTGGCACATAAAGAACATCTGACACCTTCAAGGGAGGTTTAGACTCCCTCTGAAATGTCAGTGTTCCCACACCGACTGCTCTAACAACTCTGTCATCACCGAGTACTACCTCTATATCAGTGCCACTCTCTGAAAGCTCTGAGAAGTACTCACGGACTCTTGTCATATGACGTGAAGCCCCACTGTCCACATACCAGATACCCGAAGATGCTCCGCTAGTCGAGGGAAATGCATGCTCCCTCTGAACCTCTGTGGCAGGTGATCCTGCACTAGTGGACTCACACGCAATGAACCCAAACTCCCGGTCAAAGCGATCTGTAAAGTCCTCAACCTCTGCTGATGTTGCCATGCTCTGGTTCTTCCCCTTCTTCTTCTTCTTCTCCGGACACACAACTGCATAGTGTCTCATCTTCTGACAATTCCAACACTTCACCTTGGAATAGTCCTTCTGTGTGTTACCCTGTTTACCTTTACCTTTGCCTTTGCCCCCACCACTGCTTGTGGAAGCTTGCTTCTTTCCTTTGCCTTTCTTGCCTCCTGCCAACAGTGCTACATCCTCATCCTGCTGAACTGGCTTGGCTGCCCCAAGCTGACCCTTTTTGATCTTTGTCTGAATGCAATCATCCCAAAACCTCTCCCATGTGGGAAGGGTCTCACATGCACAAACTCCATCAGCAAAGTTCATCCATGAACTGGGGAGGCCATTCACTGCTATCCGCACCAACTCAGTGGGTTGAATGACCTCTCCAATTGCTGCCAACTCATCTCTCACATTAGTAATCTTTGTGAGATATCCATCTGCACTATCGGTTGCCACATCTTGTGGTCTTCGACTTCTCCTTCGAGGCCATTTTAAGGTTCTCATTGGTGCCTACTGCAAGTAGAGATTGGACAATGCTGTCCACATCTCATGAGCATTTCTCTTTCCTCTCACATGAGGAATGCAATGGTCTTTGATTCCGTCTAGAATCAGTCTCTTACCCTTGTTGTTTTTCCTATTATATGCTGCCAACTGAGTAGCATCAGTAGGCACATTAACAGGCTGCTGTGTGGTATGAACCATGATATCCCAGACTTCTGCCTCCTCAAAGATACTCTGCATTCTCTCCTTCCAAACGTTGTAATTGGTATGCCCATCCAACCTATCCTCCACCCTCAGTCCCAATGACATCCTGCTGTCCTAAAAACTGAAAAATAGCACTGCTGTAGTAAAGATAAAAATTTTGTGTGAAAAATCAACTTGCTGGAATTTTCTGAGTGAAAAATCAACAGACTGTATTTTTCTTCTTGCTGTCCCAAACTGCACTTTCAACACTCAAGCTTTGATACCATGTAGAAATTTCTTGTTTTCCCACCCCGGTTTTCAGTTTCACCTTATTTCTCCTTTTAGTTAAATGCCCTTTCCCATATCCTTACATTCAACAACAGGAAAATATTTTTTGCTGAAAACACAAATTCTGGAAAATTTACAGAATGCTGGAAAATGCAGAAATAAAAATTAGCAAGCTCAAAACAGCCATTCAACACATTTAAACACTGAGATTTTTGGTCAAGGTGACCTTGGAAAAACCCCCTACAACTCTTGGGGAAAACCAGTCTGAGAGCTCCTTATTTCTGAAAATGTTTTTTACAGTGAGGCAGAAATTACAGCAAAAATTTCAGCAACTAAACTGTACTTATCTCGATTTCCGTGCATTCACTCCGCCTTGGAAAACGTGCAAAACAGTAAAAACCCAAAACAGAAATTTTACAGCTTTTATGACAGCATTAAATGCTGAAATGAGCTTCTCGATTTTTGTGCCCAGCTGTATGGCCGTACTGCTGTACGGACTGTACGGAAAACCCAGCAACTTCTCCTCAAAATCTGTGCTCCTTTGCCTCGAAATCTGTGCTGAAACTGACTGTACGGATTTCCAGAAATCTGTACCACCAAGCAGCAGTCTCTCTCCTCGATATTCGTGCCTAGAATCTACCCAGAATTAAATGTTGAACTTGTTGTACGGTCTTCCTCGTTTATTGTGCCTCTCTCCCTCGAAAAATGTGCCCAACACTTGCTGTACGGATTTCTCCCTTGAAAACCTTGCCTCTTTGTTGTTGTACGGATTTTGTTGAAGTCTCTATCAGCTGCCCTCTTTCTCCTCTCTGCTCAGAAATCTCCCTTGCTCTCCTTCTCTTCCTCTCTCAATCTGCTCATGAAATAATGAATGAACTTTCCCTCCTTTTCCTCCTTTAACCTAACCCTAAGTGACTTTTGGGGAATCCCTAAATCCAATGGCTGAAACAGATTTAGATCTAGGGCTGAGATTAAATGCTCATTTAAATCTCACTTTCTATTTTTTAATTCACCCCACTTTAATAAAGACCCACTTAATCATTTATTTCCAAAGTCACTTTTTCTTTCTAATTTTACATTGACTTTATTAAAGTCATTTTAAAATTAGACTTTAGTAACTTTATCACTTAAAGTCACTTTTAAATTAGATTTGACTTTATAAAATTATAAAGTCACTTTAGGAGAAAAATTAAATTCTTTTTGGACACTTTTTCCTAAGCCAAAGATCAAAACCTTAGAGAACCACCTGTCCTTCGGTAACCAAATTTCAACACTCCCTCTTACCGAGGAAGGTGTTCCTCACCACACCCATCTTGTCTCTGAAGTAGACATGCTTTCCCCGTGGCAAGGCTTTGGTAAGAATATCTGCAACTTGCTCATCAGTGGGAATATACTCAGCTTCACAGCTCCCTTCTGAACATAGTCTCTGATGAAATGATATTTGATCCCGATATGCTTTGACCTGTCATGAAATACTGGATTCTCCGTGAGTTTAATGCAACTCTGATTATCACAGTAAATCACTAAACGTCTCAACGACTGACCAAATAAGCCAAACAACATCTTGCGAAGCCAGATGGCCTCAAAACTAGCTAGACTGGCTGCCATATACTCTGCTTCCGTTGAACTCAATGCTACTGACTGCTACTTTTGGCTGAACCATGACACCACTGCCGAACCCAACCCAAAACAACACCCTAAAGTGCTCTTCCTATCAGAAGCACAACTTGCCCAATCAGAATCAGTGGAACCTGCCAATCTCACCCCATCCCCCTGCCTGTAGTCCAGACCATAATCCACTGTCTCCTGCAAGTACCGCAAAATGTGTTTTGCAGCCACCTAGTGAACCTTCTTAGGGTCACACATAAATTGACACATCGTGTTGACTGCAAAACAAATATCTGGTCTAGTGTTGACCAAATACATCAAGGAACCAATCAGTTGTCTGTACAACGTGGGATCCACCAACTAAGAATCTGAAGCATGAAGCTTCTTCCAGTTGGTGATCATCGGTGTCGACATGGGTTTACAATCCTCCATGAATCTACGAGATGTCACAGCCCATCTTCTCTACTTGCAGGAAGAAGCGCCCTATCGCCACCTCCAGGCCAAAAGTAATGCAACAATAGATGTCCTTCATCTCAAACTCCTTTAGCAAGATCTCTCTTAGGTAAACTCTATAGTCTCTACCATTTGCTAGTAATGACAAAATGTCACAGCCACACAGCACGGAGACAGAGTATATATCACAATATAGTAAAGGTTCGGATCTGCCTCACTCTTTGTGAAACCCATCTTCTGCAAGTAAGTATCTATCCTGGAGTACCAAACTCTGGGAGCTTGCTTCAGGCCATAAAGGGCCTTCTTCAGTCTGCACACATGGGACTCCTTCCCATGCACCTCAAAGCCCTGTGGCTGCTCAATGTACACCTCCTCCTGTATGAAGCCATTGAGAAATGCAGTCTTCACATCCATCTGGTGGATCTTCCAACCCATCTCTGCTGCTATCAATATAATGGACGGATCGAAGTATATCGAGCCACGGGAGCGAAGGTCTCCTCATAATCAACTCCCTCTACCTGGGAGAACCCTCTAGCCACAAACCTTGCTTTGAATTTCTCAATGCTGCCATCTGCAGCATGCTTTACCTTGTAAAGCCATCTGGAAGTAACCACGGATTTGCCCTCGGGCCTCGGCACCACCTCCCAAACATCATTCTTCATGATAGAAGAATACTCCTCCTGCATGGCCTCTCTCCAGACCTGCTGGCTCGCTGCCTCCTCATAGCTAGAAGGCTCAGAGTCAAGGATGCTGGTAGCCATTGCCATATAGCTACAAAACCTCTCAGATGGTCTGCTCTCTCTGACCGGCCTCTTAGGCTCAGCAACAGATGTGGCATCTCTCAAGGTGTCCTGAAGCCACTTGGGCTTCCTCTTCCCTGAGCACACTTCTCCCATTGGAGAATGAAACTCCTCCTCATCATCATCATCAGAACACAACTCTGTTGTCATCTGTTGACCCTCTTGCTACTTTGAACCTCCAGATCTTGGAAATCATAGTGTGAACTATCCATCGGTGGACTCCTAGTGAACTATACGTAGTGCCTCTGCATGCGCCCGACACCTGGCCTCTGGGAGCCACGCGCAGCGACGGACAGAGACATCGTCATAGATGTACCTACGGATCCTCCCGATCCTACCTTGCGGATCCACTGCGGGACTGGGTGCTGAAGAGGGAGTCGGCGATCGGGCGCTCAGCTCAGTGACCTCCGGAGAGAAGGCCACACGTCCTCCTGGAAGACACCATCCGCGACAACCTTTCCTCTATGCGAGATGTCCGAAAGGCCTTGGAGGTCTCACTGTAGCCCACAAAGATACCCTTCTCTGTGGTGGGCTCTAGTTTTGTCCTCTTCTCCTTGGGTATGTAGGAGTATGTAATGCACCCAAAGATACGAAGATGACCAATATCAGGCTTCTTCCCAGAAAAAGCCTCCTCCAGAGTCATGTGCCCCAAGGCACGATGCGGACTCCTGTTCTGCAAATAAACAGCTGTGTTGCAGGCCTCTGCCCACAAAAACAATGGCAACCCTTGATCATGTAACATGGCTTTGGCAGCCCCTCCGATGGATCTGTTCTTCCTCTCCGCAACCCCGTTTTGCTGGGGGTTGTAAGGAACAGTGAACTCCCTCCTAATGCCTGCCTCTGCACAATAGTCAACAAACTCTCCAAGGGTGTACTCTCCTCCATTGTCCGACCTCAGGGACTTGATCTTCCGACCTGTCTGTGTCTCCACAAGAGCTCTGAACTCCTAAAACCGCTTGAAGACCTCACTCTTGGTCTTCAAGAAATAAATCCAGGTCCTCCTGGAGTGATCATCAATGAATAAAGCATAGTACTCATATCCACTCAAGGAAACATGAGACATCCGATCGCTCACATCGGAATGAATCAAATCAAGTATCCCAGTCGCTCTGCTGTCACTGCTGGAAAAAGGGGATTTGGCAAACTTGCCCATCGCACATCCTCTGCAATTATCAAAGTGATCAGTACTGAAATCTGGCACACCTGTAGTGATCTCCCGCAATGTCCTCAAGGCCCCATGATACATGTGCCCCATCCTGCGGTGCCAAATCTCACATAGCTCAGAACTGCTAGCTCTGTTGTCGATACTACTGCTCAATGCCAAAAGGGGGTGGAATGCAAACTTGTACACCTTTGCATGGCGTACACCTATCACTCTAGCTGACTCTGCTAGAGTACCCCTGGGATATATCAGCACCTATCCTCCCCTGAACAGTATCTCATATCCTCTATCCTCCAAAGCTAAGACAGATATGAGGTTCTTCCTCATCCCTGGCACATATAGAACATCTGACACCTTCAAGGGAGGTTTGGATTCCCTCTGAAATGTCAGTG
The DNA here is from genome assembly GCA_034641835.2 of Pinus albicaulis. Taxonomy (NCBI): domain Eukaryota; kingdom Viridiplantae; phylum Streptophyta; class Pinopsida; order Pinales; family Pinaceae; genus Pinus; species Pinus albicaulis. Next base: position 200,353,039 of record CM076576.1, read on the forward strand.
TCCCCACACCGACTGCTCTAACAACTCTGTCATCATCGAGTACAACCTCTATATCAGTGCCACTCTTTGAAAGCTCTGAGAAGTACTCATGGACTCCTGTCATATGACTTGAAGCCCCACTGTCCACATACCAGATACCCGAAAATGCTCCGCTAGTCGAGGGAAATGCATGCTCCCTCTGAACCTCTGTGGCAGGTGATCCTGCACTAGTGGACTCACACGCAATGAACCCATACTCCCGGTCAAAGTGATCTGTAAAGTCCTCAACCTCTGTTGATGCTGCCATGCTCTAGTTCTTCCCCTTCTTCTTCTTCTTCTCCGGACACACAACTGCATAGTGTCCCATCTTCTGACAATTCCAACACTTCACCTTGGAATAGTCCTTCTGTGTGTTACCCTGTTTACCTTTACCTTTGCCTTTGCCCCTACCACTGCTTGTGGAAGCTTTGTTTCTTTCCTTTGCCTTTCTTGCCTCCTGACAACAGTGCTACATCCTCATCCTGCTGAACTGGCTTAGCTGCCCCAAGCTGACCCTTCCTGATCTCTGTCTGAATGCAATCATCCCAAAACCTCTCCCATGTGGGAAGGGTCTCACGTGCACAAACCCCATCAACAAAGTTCATCCATGAACTAAGGAGGCCATTCACTGCAATCGGCACCAACTCAGTGGGTGGAATGACCTCTCCAACTGCTACCAACTCATCTCTCACATTAGTAATCTTTGTGAGATATCCAGCTGCACTATCAATTTTACCCATCTTAATGGTCTTCAGCTTCTCCTTCAAGACCATTTTCCGGTTCTCATTGGTACTCTGGTAGAGATTGGACAATGCTGTCCACATCTCATGAGCATTTCTCTTTCCTCTCACATGCGGAATGCAATGGCCTTTGATTCCGTCTAGAATCAGTCTCTTACCCTTGTTGTTCTTTCTATTATATGCTGCCAACTAAACAACATCAGTAGGCACAACAACAGGGTTTTGTGCGGTATGCACCATGATGTCCCAGACTTCTGCCTCCTCAAAGATATTCTGCATTCTCTCCTTCCAAACGCTGTAATTGGTATGTCCATCCAACCTATCCTCCACCCTCAGTCCCAATGACATCCTGCTGTCCTAAGAACTGAAAAATAGCACTGCTGTAGTAAAGATAAAAAATTATGTGTGTGAAAAATCAGCTTGCTGGAAAATTCAGAAATAAAAATCAGCAGATACAAACAGCCATTCAACACATTATAACACAGTGATTTTTGATCAAGGTGACCCTGGAAAAACCCCCTACAACTCTTGGGGAAAACCATTTTGAAAGCTCCTTATTTCTGAAAATGCTTTTTACAGTGAGGCAGAAATTACAGCAAAAATTTCAGCAACTAAACAGCTATACTTATCTCGATTTCCGTGCATTCACTCCGCCTTGGAAAACGTACAAAACAGTAAAAACCCAAAACAGAAAATTTTCAGCTTTTATGACAGCATTAAATGTTGAAATGAGCTTCCCGATTTTTGTGCCCAATTGTACAGCCGTACTTCTGTACGGACTGTACGAAAAACCCAGCAACTTCTTCTCCTCGAAATTTGTGCTCCTTTGCCTCGAAATCTGTGCCGAAACTGACTGTACGGATTTCTAGACATCCGTACCACCAAGCAGCAGTCTCTCTCCTCGATATTCGTGCCCAAAATCTGCCCAGAATTAAATGTTGAACTTGCTGTACGGTTTTCCTTGTTTACTGTGCCTCTCTCCCTCGAAAAATGTGCTCAATACTTGCTGTACAGATTTTTGCCTTGGATACCGTGCCTCTTTCCTGCTATACGGATTTTGCTGAAGTCTCTATCAGCTGCCCTCTTTCTCCTCACTGCTCAGAAATCTCCCTTGCTCTCCTTCTCTCCTCCCAATCTGCTCATGAAAGAATGAATGACCTTTTCCTCCTTTTCCTCCTTTAACCTAAACCTAAGTGACTTTTGGGGAATCCCTAAATCCAATGGCTGAAATATATTTAGATCTAGGGCTGAGATTAAATGCTCATTTAAATCTCACTTTCTATTTTTTAATTCACCCCACTTTAATAAAGACCCACTTAGTCATTTATTTCCAAAGTCACTTTTCCTTTCTAATTTTACATTGACTTTATTAAAGTCACTTTAAAATTAGACTTTAGTAACTTTATCACTTAAAGTCACTTTTAAATTAGATTTGACTTTATAAAATTATAAAGTCACTTTAGGAGAAAAATTAAATTCTTTTTGGACACTTTTTCCTAAGCCAAAGATCAAAGCCTTAGGGAACCACCTGTCCTCCGGTAACCAAATTTCAACATATTACTATAGAATATAAACAAAGGTGTGCATAAATGGCTCACTGAAGATCTTCTTTAATAGAGAGGCCTCATAGTAAGCCATACTTGCTGATTAGCCTTCATAATGATCCTGATTTCATAGCATTTAGATGTTCACTATTTATCATACTGTCTGACCAACAAAATTTCAGCAATGTATTGCAATGTATTTCAGAAGATAGGGTCACAGAGATATCTAAGTAACCAGCAATCCTTGATGGGGTTTAGTAGCACCTCCATCTTATTGAACCTTTTAGTCTTAGGGCCTTTCATCTTGATCCCTTAATAAGAGCTCCCTCTTACTCTGATAATTGAGAGGGTTATCATCTGGTGGACAGATGTCATCAATAGTTGTATCATAGTTCCCTCTTACTCAAATCATATTCATAGGTATGTCTTCAACCTGCTATTAATCCAGAGATTTTATAGTTCTCAGTGGAGCCTTGCTTTGTTTAATTTCCAGAGCTTCCCATATGGGCTTCAAGGAAGTTCTAGGTCAAAGATGAATTTTCTGAAGTAATCTTACATGGAGTTGATTTCAATAAAGGCCATTCTTTTCCTAAGAATGAAAGATTCAAATGTTGCACTTCTTTCACAGTGATTTCTCTGTAGCTTCTTCATAGTAGAAGATGTTTCAAGGATAGTCTCTCCAATGTTTACATCTGACTTCTTCACAACTTGATTGTGAACATAGGCATGAACATACTAGTCCTACAACATGTCACCACCGCTACTATTCTTGTAGCGATAAGAGAACATAGATGATTTTGAAATTTCATTTAGGGCAGTGCCACTAATATCGCATATAAACAGGAAACTTTACTACACAAGATATTATTCTTGATAACTACAGATCTTCATACTTTCAAGGTAGGTAATCGTCATAAGCATTGTTTTGTTAACAAGGTTTCTTAGCATTATTCCTGAGATGATGGAAGAACATGTCCAAAACTAATGAATATCTGGCGACATTGCTGTTGAAATTTGGTTACCGGAGGACAGGTATTTCCTTAAGGCTTTGATCTTTGGCCTAGGGAAAAGTGTCCAAAAGAATTTAATTTTTCTCCTAAAGTGACTTTATAAAGTTATAAAGTCAAATCTAATTTAAAAGTGACTTTAAGTGATAAAGTTACCAAGTCTAATTTTAAAGTGACTTCAATAAAGTCAATGTCAAATTAGAAAGTGAAAAGTGACTTTGGAAATAAATGACTAAGAGGGTCTTTATTAAAGTGGGGTGAATTAAAAAATAGAAAGTGAGATTTAAATGAGCATTTAATCTAAGCCCTAGATCTAAAGCTATTTCAACCATTGGATTTAGGGGTTCCCCAAAAGTCACTTAGGGTTCGGTTAGAGGAGGAAAATGAGAGAAAAGATCATTCAGTGTTTCATGAGCAGATTGCGAGAGGAGGAGAGAAAGCTAAAGAGAAATTTCTGAGCGGAGGGAGAGCAGCAAAAGACACACGGCAAATCTGTACAGCAAGAGGGCACATTTCCCAAGGCAGCATTTTCAAACAGTAGCAATTATTTGGCATGGTTACCAAGACAGAATTTGTACAGCACTGCTAGCACGCTTTTCGAGGCAAAGTACATCGTTCTTTTTGAGGAGAAGATTCAGCAGTCAAGGGCACGATTTTCGAGGCAAATTTTATGGGCACGGAAATCGAGGAAGGGATTGTTGTACTGTCTATACAGTGTCGTACAGTACCGTATAGGCAGAATCTGGGCATGTTTTTCAAGGCAGCAAGTACAGCATTTAATGCTGTATTTTTTCCTGTAATTTTTTGTTCGCTGTTGGCACGATTTTCAAGGTGGAAAGTTGGCACGAAAATCAAGTTAAGTGGGTTTTGTGTTTGCTGTAATTTTTTACTGTGTTTCACTGTTCACTGTAAAAGCATATTCATAAATAAAGAGAAGCTTTCAAACTGGTTTTCCCCAAGAATTGTAGGGGGTTTTTCCAAAGTCATCTTGACCAAAAATCAGCGTATCAAATTACTGTGTGGCTGTTTTATTTTTCTGAGTTTTTATTTCTGCATTTTAAGCACTGTGAAATTTCCAGAATTTGTGTTTTTAGAAAATATTTATTTTTCAGCTTGTTGAATGTATGGTTATGGGAATGGGCATTTAACTTAATGAGAGAAATAAGGAGAAACTGAAAACCGGAGTGGGTCTTAAAATTTTTACAATTGCCCTGATCATGTTCAACCTGAGAAGCAAGGTCTGTCCTTGATCTAAATGATACAACCTCTGACAAGGTCACTACAACATTTTGCCGATAATGTGTATCGGTTATGTACCTATTATACAACAACAAGAGGGGAACCTTTTCTATTTATTATGTTGCCATGAAAACTACTGCAAGCAGCCAATTTTCAACCCAAATCTATATCTTTAGAAAGCTACATTAATTCAGTAAATTGTCTTTCTATCAAGCTAATACTTCTACCCTTTGTCTTTGTTCAAGGAGATGTTTCATCTTAACCTTAGCTTTGAATGATTTCAGTATTTCAAGAGAGAGAGGAGATCAAGTAGTTTTGACAACTAGGAGCCACATTTCACAATATGATACAGCTCTGCCTTTGAAGGAAATGATACTATAATTTGATATCAATGTCGGAGAAGAGGTTAGGATAAGGCTGCCAAGGCATCGAATATGAGATCTTATGAAAGCTACAGTTTCGTGATCTCAACCTAAAACTTCAAAATAGTGCACTGAACCCTTAGTACAGAGAATGGGTTGCCTTACTTACCATCAACAAAAAGACTTGATAGATCAGTCTTTAAGCATAGCCCATAATTCCTTTTATGTCAGACAGATGCATATTGTGAGGAAATTAACTGTCAAGGTTCAATGAGGCGAAATATCTTCTTGAAGAACGCCAATCAAATGTTGCAAGAATTACATTATTATTTAGAGATCAGGATTCTCAAATCATGCTCAGAGCAAGGTTACTCAAGACCTTAGAGCACGTATTAAAAAGAAAGGATGTATTGCCTTGAAATATCAAGTGATCAATACATCTCCCATAGTGCCTTTGCATACTTTTGCTCAACTGTCGAATTATGACAAATGGAGGTGTCGATGTATAATCATGTATCCCCAAGAGACTGCTGTAAAAGTTAGTGCAATTAGGTCCTTGTTTAGATCGTATCTAACATTGCTCCTGGATCTAAAAGATTTCCCAGAATATATGTTGTAGAGGATAATCAGGGCTGATACTAATATTCAGAATTGTCAACGAACTCTAGAATACAATATGACTATTCTCAGCAAAGATTCAGTGCTCATGCTCAAACTAGGTTGACTTCAATATACCCTTTAAGGACTTGCCTTCAAATTCTCTCACATATGAAAGGTTCCAGGGGTCTTAGAAAAATACAAAAATCTCATAAAGAAATTATTCTTTTAGGAATGATACAGACCTCTAAAATGAGACTTGCAATACTTCAAACAAGGATCTACAGTCAACATTTCAACATTACCCTTAGGTCCTGTCAGTATTCTGGTGCAACATAGCCTAGAGACATCTTCTCTAAAATACTGAACACAGTCAGCTCATGGGACCTTGTTCACACAAAGCAGATATGAGATTTCACTGCGGCATACCTTTATATACTCCCTCCATCAACACACATGCCCTTAATCATCTTCAAGGATTCAAGAACGAACTGTTCTACTCACTGTTTAAATGTGACAGACAGTGGCCTCCTTACATGGTCTCCAGAACTGAGGATCAAGGATGAGGTATGGATGGAAGTGGCCCTATCAGGTGCGGCCTGTTTCTCAGAGGGATCATCCATGAGCATAACATAATTCAGCCTTTAAACCTATGTTGCAGGAAATGTGGGTCCCACCCCCGTTTGACCAAAAAAACAAAATGAAAACGCGTTTCTGCATACCGTACGCCCTGGAAACGTGTTTCTGACAATAATGGTACATTTCTTGTACGGGAAACGTTGCCAATACGGCCAGAAATGTGTTTCCAGGTCGTACAGTCGCGTTTCCTTTGACTTAACATGACTTAAGTTGTGTTTTTTTAAATTTTTTTCGGTTTGCGTGCGTTTTAATATTTTTTTTAATTGTTTAAAGTGTCTTTTGGATGCTTCTAGATGGCTATCTCAACTTATAAAAAGACTCTTGCCTCATTCTCTCATCACACGAATTGAGCGAGTCGTTTCACTTGGAGAAGGGTGACTTTACCAAAGAGAAAAGAGGAAGAGAGTAGTGCTTTAGCTAGGGCATTTTCAACAGTGAGCAAAGGAGATTTCAGCAGCAAGAGAAAGATATTTCAAAAGCAGACTTGGAGTGTGAAGTTTCCAGCTACAGCATTCTTGGTTTTTGGCTCAGCTACAGCCATATTTCTCTTGTTTTTTCTGGCATTTTGGGGTAGCTTCAGCTACACAAAATTAATTTGGGCAAGAAGCATTCAATTTCTTGGTTTTTTCCCATTGTTTCTTCTATTTTTCAAGGGTTTATGCTACCAAAATTATAAAAAACGTTTTTTTTTTTTTTTTTTTTTTGTAGCAAGGGTTTCTATCCAAGGTTCAAGTTCAACCCCCAAGGCGAATATTATCCTCTTTGGAGGCATGTTAAAAAGCTTCAAAGATGTGGAGGTGGTGGCTCATGGAAATGGCGATGTAATCTTTGCAGTAATTCTTACAAGGGCTCTTACCCAAGAGTGAAGGCACATCTTTTGCATGGAGGAGGACAAAGGATTGCAAGTTGCACAAAAACATCAGACCCTGTGGCGAGGAGGGTGTTGATCATGTTAGCCCCCTATTAATTTTTTGACAAGCAAACAAGGGGTCAAACTGTCTTTGAGCTTTCAAGGAATGCATCCCCTCTGAAAACACATCATCCTCGAAGCCTCCTTGTGCTTTTGTCCTTTGGGGAATCCTCACTGTTGTTCCCAATTTTGAAGCCCCTCTGTTCGTGAAGAAGAATGCCCAAAAAGGCCTTTTCCCTCTTATTTCATTCCCTCTAAGCCTCTGTCTTCATCATTCTTCTTCCCCTTCTAAATTCCCCACTTATCCTATAAATCATCCCAAATCCCCTTTTAAGCCTTTTAAATTACCTTTGTTCGGCTTAAAACCCCTTGTTCCCTTTACTGAATGCCTCCTCTGGCCCTAAAATGCATTAAAAATAGGCCAAAAACCCACTTTCCTTCATATATCAGGCCTAGCCCCTTTCGGCCAGCCCCCTTAACCATCTCGCCTCCATATGCCCCGCGCCTGAGACCAGGCGCTTAAGGCCCAGGCGCTTATCGCAATCAGAGAAGCGGACGGAAGCGCATTTCTATGTTAAATGAAGAAAAACTCCGATGCGATGACATTGTTCTGTGATTCTCGAGAATAATCTCCACCGTTGATTCTCATTCCGATCCGACGGTCACCGCACCGTCGCCCGATCGCTAATCGCAAATCATAAACGGTGCTACCCTCCGCCCTTTGCGATTGCGATCCTCCGATTGATATCCCCGCTGTCGATTTCCCTTTTGATCCGACGGCCCTCGCTTCCCTGCTCCGATCGCAATCGCAATTTTCAGATCGAGCCACCTTCCATTCCTCCCGATCTGCGATCCTCCGATCCGATCGCAGCCGTTGATCTCTTGAGATCCAATGGTCCAGTTTTCGTCGCTCCCGCTCATTGCGCCAACCTTCCTCCCCGCCGATTTAATCTCTGCCATTGATCTCATCCCAGATCGGACGGCTGGTGCTCAATCGCGCATCGCCAATCGCAAGTTCTAAAGGTGTTACCCTCTGTCCCTTCCGATTGCGATTTGTCGATCCAATCGTGACTGTCCGTTTGATCCAGATCTATGGCCCACAATGTATCGTGCATTTCACCATTTCTCTTCATCGGATATCCCCATTAACTCCATCAGATGATCCCAACCGTCGATCTCCTCTTGAGATCCGACGGCTCACATTGAATCGCCCTCCGCCTTAACTGGGTCCCACCATCAAAGGCCTAATTCCATGCGTTCGACCCATTTCCTTTGTATTTTCCTGGGACTAAAAACTCTAGGATTTACACTAATTATCATTTCTTCTCCTGTTTTCACCATTCCCACCACCATTCCTCCAGGCCTTCACAGCATTCCTTCCGCCACTCCCTGGATTTCTTGATGAGTTTATCGTATTGTGTAGGGTTGTTACAGAGTGATGAATTCACTCCAGGTTCCACAATCACAGTCACTGTGATTCGGAACGCAGAGAGGTTATTGTAGCAGCAGTCAGAGTATCAGTGTCGAAGACCTGCCACGGCAGAAACAAAAGATTGAAGACAATTTGGGGATTTCGGCTAAAAGATTGATTATCAAAAGCTCGATCCTCCAAATTAAATTAGAATTAAACAAAATCATAAAGATCTACAGGCAAAAAAGCCTCCACCGCCACATCAGAGGCAAATCGATTCCTCTCAGCCAACATTCCGCCATCCGTGACAGCGACAGCGTCAACTCCACCTCATCAGTGAACATCGTCAATTCATGATTCGGCCCTAGTGGCCTTTTACTTCCATTTCCTTTTACTTCCATTTTAGTTTGTTACTTTTAAATTTCGGGTGGAATTCACCTTCCACTCTGGCATTTCACTTTCTGTCAGAAACTGTTGTTTAATATTTTTGTTTAAAACGGCCGTGAGCCTAACTGTCAATGATGAGATGCCCCTATTCCTCATCATGATTTTGGTTATTTTTGATGGAGACCTCAAACTGATTTCCAGCACGCGAGGAAGATATTTTTCCCAAAAATATCTTCTCGCTCATGTTTCTGAGGCTTCTATATAAGCAAGAACCGAAGAGAAAAACAGGTTCCAGATTTTCTGAAGAATTGGCTGTGAAAGAGTTTCTTGTATGCATTTTGTTGAAGTTTTAATACAAATGTGAGGAGCCCGTTGGGTCTCAACGATAAGGAGTTTTACCTTTGATGAGGATTCTGGTCTTGATGCTTTATAGTTTGTAATTCTGTCTTATGTGATATAGTTTAGCTATTCATTTCACTATTTCCATCCTTCTTGTATCATGCTCTGGAATGCGAGTGGCTCACTGGTTCTGGTATGAATTTATCACGATCGATACTCATGCTAAACCTGTCTAGCACTTTAAATATGGCTCAGTCGTGATATGCTATTTCATTTTCAACTTCATCCACGTTTCTTCTATATTAAGTGCTATGGGATGTTATTTTTGAAAGCTATGGACATGTATGGATTCTTATTATCTTAAGCCCATCTCATGTTCAGATATGTTTATGGAATTTCATCTCATTAGTAGTTAGTATTCCTTCTATATTTCTTACACAGCATGCCATCTAATTTTCTATCTCTGTAAAGCATTTTTAGATCAGCAGCAAGAGAAAGATATTTCAAAAGCAGATTTGGAGTGTGAAGTTTCCAGCTACAGCATTCTTGGTTTTTGGCTCAGCTACAGCCATATTTCTCTTGTTTTTTCTGGCATTTTGGGGTACCTTCAGCTACACAAAATTAATTTGGGCAAGAAGCATTCAATTTCTTGGGTTTTTTCCCATTGTTTCTTCTATTTTTCAAGGGTTTATGCTACCAAAATTATAAAAAACATATTTTATTTTTTTTTGTAGCAAGGGCTTCTATCCAAGGTTCAAGTTCAACCCCCAAGGCGAATATTATTCTCTTTGGAGGCATGTTAAGAAGCTTCAAAGATGTGGAGGTGGTGGCTCATGGAAATGGCGATGTAATCTTTGCAGTAATTCTTACAAGGGCTCTTACCCAAGAGTGAAGGCACATCTTTTGCATGGAGGAGGACAAGGGATTGCAGGTTGCACAAAAACATCAGACCCTGTGGCGAGGAGGGAATATCAAAGAGAGCAAAATCAGGCAGATGGAATTAAAAGAAGGCATGATGATCTTAGTCAAGCTACTACTGAATCTCCAACAAACATTGAGCCAAGGATTGTAGCTGAAGCAAGGAAGAGGAGAGCTACTCAACAACCAGAACAACCACCATCTAGAGGGGCATCCGGTATAGTTCAAGTTAACAGAATTGCTAAATTGGTGAATATGCATGCAAGAGAAGAAGTTGATTCCAGAGTGGCTAGGTGCATCTATGCATGTGGTATCCCATTCAATGTTGTTCGCTCTCCTTACTGGCAAGATATGATAAGGGCAATTAACAAAGCTCCTCAAGGGTACAAGGGGCCCAACTATGAGAAAGTTAGAACTCAACTTCTAAAAAATGAGAAGGATCTTGTGGAGGATGTCTTATCACCAATTCGTTCTTCTTGGAGTAGCTCTCGGGTTACCATAGTCTCAGATGGATGGACAGATACAAGGCATAGACTATTGATAAATATGATTGCCACTTCACCAAAAGGAGAAATGTTTTTAAATGCGAAAGATTGTTTGGGAGAGGTAAAAGATGCACAATTCATTGTTGATGTTATTATAAAATCTATTGAACAAATAGGTCCTAACAGGGTGGTGCAAGCTATCACGGATAATGCACCAGTATGCAAAGTTGCAGCTTTAAGTATCGAGGGAAGGTATGACCACATCTTTTGGACACCTTGTGTTGTCCATAATCTGAATCTGATCTTAGAGGAGTTCGACAATAAAGTCCCATGGATAAAGGAACTCACAGGGGAAGCAAGGGAGATTGTTAAATTCATCACCAACCACCACTAGTCTCAAGCAATATTTTGAGAGTACTCCAAATTGGAGCTGTTAAAAGTTGTTGAGACAAGATATGCCTCAAACTTCATAATGTTGTGCTGCCTTGTTGAGGTTAAGCAAGCATTAGTGTCTATGGTGGTGAGTCAACTTTGGGTTGAGTGAAGACAGGCAGATTCAGAGCGGGGATATATGGTGCGTAGATTGTGCCTTGATGAGGAATGTTGACACTGACCAACCTTTCTTAGGAGAGGTATATGATGGCATGGATGTGAAATTTTCAATCCAAAAATTCTATAGTTGCAGTGATAGATTTATTTCTCCTACTTATTATTTCAATAAGTTATATACAAAGATCTATCAATAAACTTCGAAATAAATACTACTGCAACATTCACAATTATATATACAAAGAAGTAAACAGTGAAGAACATAAGCATAAGAACAAATCACAAGTACACAGTTATTTTTGGACAAATGTCCCGAGAAAAATCCAATGCAGGAAAACCGGTGCAGCAGATGAGGGTTTTATTAATATTCTTCAGCAAATGAATCTTTACAAGGAATACACTGGCAGATAAGATCTGAAAACACTTGAGACAGAATACTCGGCTCCTCCTGACAATTTCCAAACACCCTGATCAGCCTTTGCTTTCCTCTGTGCCTGTCTGCATGTTTCTTTGCGCTGGACTGCGTATTTCTGCGTAGGATTTGCATGGGTTCATTGCGCTGCCTCCTGTTACCCACTACGTCCCTCTGTCCTTGCATTCAGTCACTATTGACTCCCTCCTCCTTCTGCTTTTGCAACTCTCCGCCCTGCAACTCTCCCACTGAGATCGAATTCTATTCCTTCAGAATTGATCTCCTTCTACTGAGTGCATGCCCGGCTTGTTTTCCAAATGACCCTCAAGCCTTCTTTTATAATCTTCTCATTGATGAATCAACAGCCCAAATTAGAAGTCTAATCAATGGCTAAGATTAAAACTTGACTTGATCTTCATTTTCTAGAAGATTCACACTCCGTCTTATTAATACTCTTTAATTATTTAATTTCCTTAAGTTTAGACTTAGGGTCCCCATTAAAATAATTAATTATTTTAATAAGACATGAACCGAGTGGAATTTCCACAAACAGTTTATGGGTGCTTTGGAATATTGATGTCCAAGTCTCCTCACAAAGTTTGAGATTTAAAACACTTTCCGATGCTACAAAAATCAACAATGGATTCCATTGTTGAGAAAACTATGGAAATAATTTCACAAAAGACTCCACAACTTTTGTTTGTAGATGATCATTTTGCTGAATTAATCAAGAAAATCGTTTTTGATAGGTGGAACAATTTCAACACTCCATTGCACACTTTAGCACATGCCTTAAACCCCAAAATTTTTAAGATGAGGAGCTTATTGCTCAAAGCAATGGGAAGAGGAAGGCACCCCATAAGGATAGAGAGGTGGCTAATGGGGTGAAAAAAGTCGTTATGAGAATTTTTCTAGCTCATCTACACAGGGAGGTGAAGGAAGAATTTGCCAGATTTACTGCAAGAAAAGATGATTATTTAGATATATCATCTTTGGAGGAGAGAAGCACCATGAAGCCAGTTAGGTGGTGGATTTGTCATGGAGCAAATGGTGTACATTTGCAAAACCTTGCCATTCACCTCCCTTCACAAGTGGCAAGCTCTTCATCATCAGAAAGGAATTGGAGCACCTATGGTTTTATTCATTCTATGAAGCGCAACAGGTTGGGCTCACATATGGTAGAGGATCTTGTTTATGTGCACTCCAACCTTTGCCTTGCATCTCGTAGGAGTCCAGAATATGGCAATGGTCTTTCTAAAGAATGGGATGTGGATCCAGAAAATCCTGATTTGGATCTCTCTCTTGCTGCCTTGAATATTGAGGACCAGGATCATAGAAGTGGAACTGGCCAAACATCTTCTTTAGTTACACCATCCACGGCTGCTATTTTTGATGAGGATTCTAATAATGAGTATTAGTCTTTTGACTTTATAGTACTTGCATTCTCATACTCTTTATTGTACTTGCGACCTCATATATATAATAAAGGCTGATTCTGAGATTTCGATATATAATAAAGGTTGGTTTTGTTGATTTATGGTAGCATCGGATGTGCTCTAGCCTTGTAACTTTGTATATAGGCTAGGACACATGTATTCCATAAAACCCGGAAATGGTTTTGGAAAATTCCACTTAGAGATGGTTTAATTAAAATAATTAATCATTTTTTAATGTTTTCTTAAGTCTAAACTTAGGGAAACTGATTAATTAAAGGGTATTAATTAAATCAAGGGTGAATCTTCTAGATAAAGTCATGGATCACCTCCAAGTTAATCTTAGCCCTTGATTATGTTTTAATCTTGGCCGTTGAAGGGCCAACGGAAGAATATAAGAAGGAGGGTGAGGGACCTATGGAAAACACATTGAGACACTTGAGCCATTGAGCATTTTCGAGTTTGTGTGAGGAGACAACTTTTGATCAGAATCAAATCACTAGAGCAGGGGGTTTGCTAAGTGATTTTGATTCAGTGATCAGATTCAGAGAGGGGCAAAAGCAGAATTGGTAAGAAGGACCAGGAGTGCATTTCAGAGAGAGGCAGCAGTGACATAGAGAGAGACAACGCAGTTTTCTTAAGAGGTGACGCAGTCCCTGCAGGAAATCACACAGAAGCAGCGCAGTGTCTCTTGGAGTCGGTCCGGAGATAGCTAGAGGCTAGGGTTTCTGAGCCAAGAGGGCCAAAATCCAGTCTTAGATCAACTACATCAAGTTGCAGAGGAAGGTGACACAGTTCCTCAAGCTTTCCGATGTAGGATTACACAGTTCCAGCGTAGGCAATCACGCAGAGGCAGTGAGGGCTTCACTAATGCTGTCAGATCAGCTGGAGACTTGCAAAGTGAGGTATATCTCACATTTTTCACCAGATTGTCTAGATTTCTCTGAAGGGTTTGTCGGATGTTGGCACCTTAGTTGTACTCAAGATTCTGCTGCTTAATAATACAAACCCTCAGATCTGCTGCACCAGTTATCTAGAGTTGGGTTTTTCCGGGGACTTAGTCCAAAAATAACTGTGTCAAATGTGGATATTTTTCATTGTATTTTGTTCAGATTGTTTCAACACTTAGATTTATTCCACAGCATTATTTGTGTAGACTGCTTCAGAAATTACTTTGATATTTCACAGTGATAAAATAATTATGAAACATAATAGAAGTAATTCAAATTTGTTGCAGTAGGAATCTGGATCTAGGATTTTTCACAGGTTTTGGGTATTCCGATATTGCTATTTTCATTATGTGTCTGTTATCATTCATGAGTAAATGTGTTGTAATAGTTTATGCTTTGAATGTAATAAATTATAATTTATCATGTATGTTTTATGATTTCACATAACATTTCTTAAATGTCCTAAATTCTAATATATATATATATATATATATATATATATATATATATATATATATTGCATTTCCCTGTTTCCAAAATTTGGGGAGGTCGCATTTCGTATCGTACCCCATTTCAGAAACTCGTTTCCATTTCCCTGTTTCGTGCAACTTAGCTTTAAACAGTGCGAGATCCTCTGCCCTAAATTCGGATCTGTAATGTAAGATGAAGACCCAAGATCAAGATACAGAATAGCCCAAACAGCCTTGGACACTAGCCGATGGGACCCATCAAGGAGACTTTTGATGATGTTGTCTTTAGCCCTTCCATCTTTTTCATCTATCGCTTCATGACTTTCAACCTTTGCTCGAGATGTTCGAGTAGCTCTTGGATTGCTGCCCATGATTACAAATTCGACATTCTTGAACTCAAACATACCACAGAGGGTTGAAGGTTTAATGAAATTCCTCAACTGTTTCTCGATGATTGCATTCTCTTATGCTTGGGCTTGTCCTCACCTGTGCTCTGATACCATGTCAATTTTAGTAACATGTTCTTTGCTAAGATCAATACTTCAATAATCCATTAGAGCCCAAGATTAATTCCATTAGCAATCACATGAACTATTATCTCATTGACAGTAATTGAAGAAAGAACATAAATATCATTTGCAGGAGACAAGCCAAGACAAGAGAACACCGGGATTGGCTCAAGCCAGGGAAAAAACCCAAGATGGAAAACCCTTGATCAAATCTTCTTATTATTATTATTTTCAAATGTTCAGCAGAGAGAGAGAAGGAGAAGATACAATCAATGACAAGGAGGCAGCCTAGGCACATCTTCCATTCTGACTTCAAATAATAGCAATCAGATTCAACCCTAACCAGAAATTAATAGTGGACACAACAACTACAAGGAAGACTCAAATAGAGTGCGATCCCAATAGAATTAGAGCGGCCCTCATCACAGGTTCTAATGAACCAAAAACAGATGTAAATATAAGTCGAGGAGATGATGTAACTACAGAATATCTCGAAAAGGGTTACCAGGAATTGCAGCTAGGGTCCCTCTTCATGCATCTACATGTTACATGACTCGCTAAGAGAATAAGGCCTAGCAGCTCTATTAGGTAACCAAATATAGGCCAGCGGTCCTCCTGTAATAACTCCAAGGCATGTGGCCTATCAAACAGGGATCCCTTGTTGCATTTTGGATACCATCTAATCCCATAAACAACCCATCCAATAACCCTTAGATACTCCGGCCCTGTCCTCCTTATGTTGCGGCTCTTTCAGAGGGAAGAGATCATGAGAAGTGATGATCCAAATGAGGATGAGGGAATGCCCATATATACAATTTGACATGATGATTTTGGAGGCAAATTCAAAATTCAAATTTTCACTTTTTCCTGCCTAAACAACAATATAACTTATATCATTTTCTTTGAATAAAAAATATTTCCTTGACCAAATTTGGCAATCTTTAGATCTATTTTAGTCCTCTTGAAAAGAGGAATTCACTGGGATTATTATCTTCATCAACTAAACAGATCTAAGTCAAATTTGGCCCTAGTTGCCAATTTGAACATCAATGAAGTTTACGTCTCGCCTTACTACAATCTTCCTATTGCTAGAAATGTAGATTTTATATGCCTTTGAGGTTTAATTGTACCCAGTGAAGAACCCCTTTTCTGCAGTCTGATCTAGTTTGATACGATTATCATTAGGCACGTGGCAATAAGCAACGCTACCAAAAATTTTAAAGTGGCTAACCTCTGGCTTCTTCCCTATGAAGACTCCTCCTAGCGTCTTCTTCCATAATGCTCTATGAGGAGTCTTGTTTTGAATATATATTGTCGTGTTACCTGCCTCTGCCCATAGAAATCTGGGTAGATCCTGGTAATATAACATAGCTGTTGAGATTTTGTGTATTTGGGGTAGCATCAGTTGTGCTCTAGCTCCCAAATTTTATGGAGGGACTAGAGTACACTTGATCTACAAGACCCAGAAAATGATTTGGAAAATTTCATCTGGTTTAGGAGATATTAAATTAATTAATTATTTTAATGTATTTCCTAAGTTAAAACTTACGAACTTAAATAATTAAAGTGAATTTAATTAAACATGTGATGAAATTGTCTTAAGTCACACGGATCAAGCTTTCTTTTAATCTTAGCCATTGATTCAAGATCTGATCATGGTCGTTGATTTGTCAACGAGAAAAGAATAAAGGAAAGGCTTGGGGTCATTTGTAAAGACACATAGAGGCAGAGCACTGAAACTAAGCTGAGATTCTAGGGCAGGGTTTGCTAAGAATACTCAGAAGTGTTTTAGCTATAGAGAGGGGAATTTAGGCCAAGGGGATGATCTAATCCCGGGGTCTAGAATACACAAGAGGCAGAGATCATCTCAAGGACAACGCAAAAGAAGGCAGCAACAGTAGTAGCAAGGACAGCGCAGTCTCTCAAAGGACAACGTGATTTTCAACAGGAAACCCTCAAGGGTTACACAGAGACCCTTCAGGGGCAGCGTAGTGACTACGTCACCCAGTCTGGGGTAACGCAATTCCTTTCGGAGCAGCGCTGAGGGTTTGGATGACTTCAGAAGCTGATGCAGAGGCTTTCAGGGGTAGCGTTGGGGTTTCTAGGCCCTGATCTTGGCTGAGATCTGTAAATCCCATTTGAGGGTGTGGATCAGTCATCATTTTGGCCCTAGATCAACCAGTGAGTTGCAGATCTAGTGTTTTCTCTGCCGGGTTTTCGAGATCTGGAACCCAGATTTGTGTATTCAGAAATATTCTTAATAATAGAATCCTCCAGCAGCCAGAGAACGGTTTTCCCACATTGGGTTTTTTCGGGGACTATTTGTCCAGAAATAAATGTGTCACTTTGTCAATGTGTGCATGTGTTTATTCTAGATATGGATTGGTAGAGATCTGTTATGTGTTTTGCTTCGATTTTAACTTGAATATATTCAGTTAATAACTTGCATAAGTAGGAGGAGCATAATTGAATTAACAGTAATAATTTCTGCATAAAGGATAAGATTTAGAAATTTCTACAATAGCCTCCTAGAAACACCCTGAAATTATCCTAGTATTCTTTTTCCTTCTCCTTAATCAAGTTGAGCCTCACACTATAGACAATTCGCTTTCTCCTTCTTGAGAAAATCACTTTTCCAAAAATATTGTCGCTGCCTCTCTCTCTTGTGTTCTTGGGTCTTCACCTCTTCGCTAGGCTTATTTTATAATCTTCATTAAGCCCAAATCCCTAACCCTAATATCCCTTCCATAAGATCTAGGAGATCAATGGTTGAGATTATTTCTAGGTTACTTAAATAATTATATTATTTATCCTTAGAAAATGACTTAATAGTCCACAATAATTAATTGAATTTGAGTATTGTACTTTTCCTAAGTTAGACATAACAATGAAGACATAAATCATTTACTCAACCAAGCAAGCACCTAAAGAGAAAGTAAATCATCTTCCACAAGCTAAGACACAAAGCCTATGAAGAAGACCTTCTGAAGATACCACAAGTTTCAACAACTAGAATTGAGTGCAATCAATCTCTAACCCAAAAATACATCAACAAACCAGCTCTAAATGGCCTCTAGCATCAAAAAAAAATCATGCTACAACAAATACCTACATATCATCAAAATTGTTGCCTATATTGGGATCTTTGTCATCAATATCACCATTTAAGCATTAAAATAAGATAGAAAAAGCTTAGCATGTCAAGTAAGGATTTGTTTGAGTGATGGGTACACTTTTACTAGGGTCATGATAGAGGAGTTCAACAATCAATGCCACGAACATCAAGGTACATAGAGGGCTTGGTGCTCTTGATTAAATGCTAGTTCCATGCCCTCATACATGACAAAATCCATTGGAAACAACGCAGTCCTCCCCATCTTGAAATCTTAAAAACTATTAAGCTTGTCAGATTTTGAGTGGGATCTAAAATTTTACGTTCTTCATATGAAATCCAATGAAGTCGGAACCACTCTCAAACATCCTGAGTTAATTAATTGTATGGTTAAAATTTTAAGTAAAAGAATAATCCTTTTACTTTAAGAATTTAACATTACCATTAATTGCATAGCATTAGTAGAGAAATATGGTCAAATACTAGGCTTCCCAACTCATATGTTATTGCCTTAAAAAAATGGGCATTCAAAGGGTCCTTGGTAGCATTGTACAAAACTGAGAAGTTTGATACTGAATCAACTGGTTTCGTACAAGAACTGGCCGACTTGGTACCAAACCAGCCTTTTCCAGTCCAAGACAGCGGTTCAGACTAGTTTTCCCTCGAAAACCATCAGACCGATCAGTTCGGTCCAGTCCAATCCAGTTCTTATAACAATGATTGGAATAAAATCTGGATCCTAATACTTAAGGAATGTATATATTTACAAATGAATGCAAAATTGAAAATATAAAGAATTCACAAGTTTAGTAGTGAATTTAATACAATTTCATCAACCTAGTCTGTCTTGCTCTATATAATGTTAACATACAGATGCACATCATTTGTATATTCATTATGGATATACATAAATGTTGAAAGGCTCAAAAGTTGAAAAAATCAATGAAGCTTTTTGATTCACTGAAATTCACTATTAATCATCCAAAATAGTGATTCCTTACCTGTTCACCTTTCTTAATAGGCCCAATCGCTACCAACGTCGCTTGACCATCTCTGTCCTGCAAGGTTCAATGCATAATTGTTAGCTGAATGAAAAAAATGCTATGACCTAGAAACCATTAATAGAAATGACATGGAACTATGAGAACAGTGATCATTTTGGAAGCAGTAAATAACAGTACCTTCTGAAAATAGCATAAACTTGTAAAATCAACTACAAAAAATGAATATCATTTTGTGAACAAATATTTGTCGTAACATTACCTAGAAGTCATACAGATTTAAGGAGCTTTGTGCATATTTCCAATCACATGCTTTGTAATAATAGTGCAAAGTTTGTTCTAAATACTCCCTCTACCAATTAAAGCATTGAGAGCTCTATGTGCTAAGTTGCACTACACTTGGAAATGGGAAAGGGTTTCAGAAATAGGAATGCATGCAACACACCCATCGCTCCCCCCACCCCTGCACCCCTGGCGCAACCCAGAAAATTAGTACATCAGGGAAACATGGTAGAAGGATAGATAGATAGAGTTTATTTTTAAATAACACATTGAGTTTATTTTTAAATAACACATTATCTTGCAAGAGAATAAGAATAATAGGTTAATTTTTCAGTAGGTTTAGAAACAAACTCGAGTTTAATTCGTCTTCATTTTCTATTGATTAGGGGGTTTTAGACTTTATGGGCCCCACATCTAAGCGCCTCTCATGGGCACTTATCTGGCCTTGGAAAACTTAAAATCAATGTTGCAAACATCGACATCGGGATAAAATCAGCAAGGGTCCAGAAAACCAAAAGATGATAAAAATCAAGAAAATATCAATAAAAATCGGCAAATTTTAGATACCACCAAAATATCAGTAAAAATCGGCAAACATTGGATAGGCCAAAAATTTGTGATTTCGCGATTTTTTTCGCGATAAAATCGGGATGTTTGCAACACTGCTTAAAATACATGCCAAAACACCCTAAACCATACCATACAATGTTGTACAACATAGCTTGAAGAGTTTCCAAGGTATTCTGTACCTGTTATAGTGAGTTTCTGGTATTAATACACAGTTAAGATTATTGTCTGATGCTCAACAACTTATCAAAGATCTTATAGGCATGTCACAAGCATTTTATTCATGTGCTTAGCATTTCATTAGAAAGAGACATTAAAGTCATCCACTTTATGCATTGGACGTGCATCAAAACTTTAATGTCATGCTTCTGTTGTTCAATGTTTTCCCTTAACGCAATCACAGTTAACAGTCAACAATCATGGGTGCACTCTCTGCATATACTCTGTTTTTTCTATTGGTGTCTGCTATCAGAACATCTTCCAATATTTATGAGTGGGCATTGGGCCTGCTTGCAAATTTCTCCTTATACACATGAGATGCGAATTGTAAATATGAAATCCTGTATGTAAAAATCTACCCAAAAAAAAACATGCCAGGTGATTCTGAACAAGACCTAAACAATGGCATTTTCGGATTCTCCCCTGGTGATCTCATGCACATTGCCAATAATCCAGTTTCTCTAGAATATCTCCAAGGAACAACTCGTTTTAGAAAAACTGATAAGGACAGAAGGATAACAAATAGATCTGCAACATATATGCAATGAAACACACACACCAACTACAACAGCATAAAATGAACATGCACACATTCATATCATAAACAAGAGTTCACCTCAAGATATTAATTCTGTGACAAAATTTCTAAGGATTAGAACTCTGGCTCTCCAAGGCAACATCTACTCCATCCTTCAAGGAAATTTCCTTATTCTTCCTCAAATTCTCCAGCGCACATACCACCACATGCTTAAGCACCTTATGCTTCATTTCCAGCATTATATCTTGCTCCAAATACAGTTACAGGTATTGACACTTATACATGGTGCACAACCTTGGATACATAATTCCTATAGAATCTGCCTATCAAACTACAGATGCAGCAGCTGAGGTTTTCTCCTACTGCATCACACCAGTGATCAACAAAAGAACATCTGCTTCAGAGATTTAATACTTGTCAACAGAATCATGAAGAATACACAGAAGAAGCCAAGATACTGGACACATGTTCAGCATCCATCTTGTTTCATGTCTTCATATCACCTTCAACAGAAAGTGTAATAGGAAGTGTTACCCACCAAAGTGCATGACCCCTAGGAGAAACTTTTCTCCTATTCATCTTTTCCAGCCAGCAGCCAGCGGCCCCTGAGAGCCACTTTGTAGCCGATGTGATTTTTCATTCATATCTCCGCCTTCTGCAGTAGTCGTGTTTCCTGTCAGGCCAGGAGGTAACTCCAGCAAAACTGAATTAATTTGCATTAATAAAGTAGAGTGTGAATCTTCTAGAAAATGAAAATCAAGTCATCTTTTAATCTGAGTCATTGATTAAGGATATAATTTGGATCAACGACCCAGACTATAAGAGAAGGCTTGCGGGTCATTTGAAAATCAAGCCGGGCACATTCTCAGTACCCGAAGGAAATCAATTCTAAAGCAATAGATTTCGATTTCAGTGGGTGAGTTTGTAGAGGCAGGGTTGCAGAGGCAGGAGGAGGAGGGAGAAATCAGCAGATGGAGAAGAAGAAATGCAGAAGGATGCAGGGAAGACAGCGCTGAGCAGCAACACTAGCCCTCCACACAAGATTACGCAGTCCAAGCAGACACTGCACAGAGAGGCTACGCAGATTGACGCAGAGGGTGTAGGAGGTCATCCCGTGTGTCGGGAATTCTTCCGGATTGTCCAGAAAATTCATATCATGTGTATGCTATTTGATTTTGCTCGTCAGGACTTCTATAAATGATCTTTTCACTGCTGAAGATAAATACAAATCCTCATCTTCTGCACCGATTTTCCCACATTAGGTTTTTCCGAGGACAATTGTCCAAAAATAATTGTGTTCATGTGGTTGTTTCTATTATGCTATATGTGTTATTTTTTTGTTTTTGATTAGAGTGAAGTACTGCAGCTGTATTTATTTCAAAATTTACTGAAGCATCTATAAATAGCTTATCAAATAAGTAGGAGAAATAAAACAATTACTGGAGTAATAATTTTCATAGAGAAAATTTCACAAGCGCAGTGATGAAGGGCAGCAGGCCAGGCATCAGCGCGGAGACCCAAACCAGAGATCATTGCAGAACTCGGGGTGAAGTATTGTTGGTAGAGCACATTCCTCGCTAAGAGGGAGTGTTGAGATTTTGAGGTGTTAGGGTAGCATCAGATGTGCTCTAGTTTCCAAACTTTGTGGAGGACTAGAGTACATGAGACCTCCAAGATCCAGAAAGCGATTTAAGAAATTCCATCTTGTTTAAGAGATATTTAATTAATTAATATTTTAAATTAAGGACCCTAAGTCTAACTTAGGAAAATTAAAAGATTAAAGTTAATTAAATTAAACATGTGATGAAAATGACTTAAGTCACACGGATCAAGCATCTTCTAATCTTAGCCGTCGATTCAATATTAGATCACGGTCGTTCATGTTTCAATGAGAAAAGTATAAGAAGAGGGCTTGGGGTAAGTTGGAGAACACACACAGTGGCAGAGCACTGAGACTAAGCTGGAATTCTAGGGCATGGTTTGTTAAGAATTTCCAGAAGTGTTTCAGCTGCAGTGAGGGGCAGTATTGGTGAAAGGGATGGTTTTATCCCAGGCCAAGAGTACAACCAAGGCAGGGAGGCAGCATACCAAAGTAGCGCAAAGGCAGTTAGGAGCTACGCAGTCCAGTAGAGGCCACGTAGAGGCAGCAAGGGCCATGCAGGGTTGATGCAAAGCTAGCCAGGGCAGCATAACCCAGTCTGGGGTGATGCGGGCCCTTCCTAATCAGTGCAAGTGCTGACGCAGGCCAGTGAGGCTGACACAGACGGCTTCAGAGCAGTGTTGGGCTTTTTGGTGGGCCAGAAAGGGCTCGAATTCATAATTCCCCGTTGAGGGTTGAATCAACCATATTTTCTGTCTCTAAAGATAGAGGTATCACTTGTATTTTTCTCTGTAGGGCTAACCAAGTTTCGTGCCCAAAAATGTTGTACTCAGACTCTGCATAATAATAAAACCCTCCAACAACGAGAAGACCGGTTTTCCCGCATTGGGTTTTTCCGGGGATAGTTGTCGAGAAAATCCTTGTGTGTCACTTTGTCATTATGCATGTTATTCAGTTTAGATCTATATGTGTAGGTTGTTGATATATTTACTTCGATGTTAATGCTGAATATTTCACATTAATAACTTGATGTAAGTAGGAGAAGTAAATCTAAAAATTAACAGTGGGTTTTCTATTTGAGATATTCGGAAATTTTCACATGGGAGAGAGAGTGCTTCAGAAGAAAATTCCACAGATTGATTTAGTATAGGACTCCCCCCTTCAAGATGTGGAATCTGATTATCAAATTCTTGAAATGACTTTGCATGCTCGAATCTATCCAAGCGATCAAGCTATCGCTCAACAACATTGTCAGTCTTAGAAGATTCAAGAAATATGACATCTCTAGATACTACAAACTTCTTATTGACTTCATCAGAGAGATGGTATGCTTTGGATGTATTTGAATACCCCAAGAAGATACACTTATGACTCCTTGCACCAAGTTGGTTTCTTTGATCCTTAGGTATCAAGGCATAACAGGAGAAACCAAAGACTGTGAGATGCTTTACGGAAGGAATGTGGCCATGCCACAATTCATAAGGAGTCTTGTTTTTAATTGCATTAGAAGGGCACCTATTCTTTATATACACAGCACATAGAACTGCATCAGCCCAAAACATCAATTTTACATTCTTGGAAAACATCATGGAACGTACCATATTTTAAATTGTCATGTTCATTCTTTCGGGTACACGGTTCTGTTGGGGATTCTAAGGCACGTTGTTTGATATTTGATCCCATGTTGGCGAAGATATTTTTCAAATTCATTTGAATTGTATTCTTTTCCATTATTAGTGTGAATAGAGCCAATATGAGTTTGTGCAACATTATCAATCCATGCATGAAAATTCTTGAATGTTTGAAAAGCATCAGATTTGTTCTTAAATAAGTAAACCCAACATGTTATGGTGTAGTCATCAATAAATGTCATCATATATTTATTGCCAGTTGCAGAAGGAACAAGCACGGGGCCACATAAATCTGAATGAATAAGTTCAAGTTTTCTATGTGCTCTGGAATGTGAATCATGAAAAGGTTTTTTTCTATGCTTTCCTAGAATACAAGCATCACATTACTTAAGTTTCCTAGGAATTGTATTCAAACCAGTAACACCATTTTTCTTCAACAATCGAAGGTTGCCATAGTTCAAGAGTCCAACTCTAGCATTCCATAAAAGACTTATGGGAATATACCTTCATCATAGTTAGAACTGAATGCAAAGTTTTGTGCACGAGCAGAGGTACCTTGCAACTTTAGAAGTCTTTCTTCTTCTATCCCCGTCATGACAAGTGAGTGATCTGATGCTTTTCTAACCTCAACCTCGCCATCAAACATATGAATGGAGTGTCCTTGTCGACGGATGTGGACCAAAAACAGCAAGTTTCTCCTCAACTCTGGGAGGTATACAACCTCATGTAGAAGAAAGTATGGAAGACCAGGCAGTTTAAACCTAATTGTGCCAAGCCCTGATGGCTTGAGTTTTGATTTGTCTACAAAGTATAATGTTCCATCAACCTTGTCAATAAATTCATTAAAAAAATATTTTCTAAAAGTCATGTGGCATGTTGCTCCTGAACCAAGCAACCAATTATTTTCCCAAGAAGAAAGTGAAGCATTAGACAAGCCTCGATTACTCCAATATTACAATGTGCCACAACATAATGAGCGGATTCAGGTGCTTTACCTTCGTCTTTGTCATGAATTTTACCTTTGGCTTAATTTCTTTCCTGCTCAATTCTCTCCCAAGGTAGCTTACATGTGGATGCATCATGTCCATCTCTATTGCACCGTGTGCAATGAAGATCATATTTTTCTCCTTGAAATTGGCTGCCCCCCTACCTCTGAAATTTCTTCTTCCTTTTCCTCTTCGGCCACATCTTCCTCTAGAAGAATCTTGAGCATGATTATTCTCTCTATGTGCAAGACACGCAACTTCTTCAGAAGACTGAGGAGTTGTCTTCTTCCCAAAAGCCTTTTCTCTCTCTGCAAACTTTTGCTCGAGGGATTCAAAGGTAATCTTCTTGAGGTTTCCACTTGCTTGCAATGACTCAAGATAATGTGAGTAAGTGGGATATAATACCTTGAAATAAGCTATGAGAGGTATGTCTATTTCAACACCAGTGTTTTTAATGTCATGCACGATAGATCTTACATCTGATGCTAAAGAAAGAGGGTCATCATTTTTCAATTAAGATTGAATATTTTAATCATCAATTGAACAACTTCAAGTTTTGAGTGTGAGTCATACAGTGTTGAGATTTTGGGTCTGGGGGTAGCATCGGCTGTGCTCTAGCTTTGAAACTCTGTGGAGGGGCTAAGACAGACAAGACGTCCAAAACCCAGAAAGCATTTGGAGAAATTTCATCTAATGTGTGAGATATTGGAATAATTAATTTATTTTAATGAGGATCCTAAGTCTAACTTAGGGAATTAGAAAAATTAAAGTGAATTAATTAAACACATGTGATGAAATGTTCTAAGTGACGCGGATGAAGTAGTCTTTTAATCTCAATCGTCGATAAGAGATTAAATCACAACATTTGATGTGTCAACGAAAAAATATAAGAGAAAGGCTTGAGGGTCTATGGAGACACACACACGGAGGCAGCGCTGAGAAAGACTAAGTTGGAATTCTAGGGCGGGCTTGCTAAGAATTTCCAGAAGAGTTTTTGTTGCAGCGAGGGGTAGTATTGGCTAAGGGGATGATCTGATCCCGGAGCCAAGAGTCAGCAAGAGGCAGAGGAGCAACAACCAGGAGCAGCGCAGAAGAAGCTGAGGCTACGCAGAACAGAGGGTTTCAGCTGCTACGCAGGCCTAGGAGGGGCAGCGCTGCAGCTTTAGGAGGCCACCAAGGTTACGCAGAAGCCATCCAGGGCAGCGCAAGGACTACATCACCCAATTTGGCGTTACGCAGTCCCCTTCTGAGCAGCGCAAGGGCACGCAAAGGCTAGCAAGGCTGACGCAGGCAACTTCAGAGCAGCGTTGGCGTTTCTAGAGGCAGAACAAGGCTGAGTTCTGTAAATCCTGTTTGAGGGTGTGAGCCAGTCCAGTCTTCAGTGTCCAGAACAGCAAGTATTGTTGTAGATCTATTCTTCGTTGTCAGGTTAACCAGAAAGGTGCCTAGATTTGATGTACTCAGATTCTACTTAATAATAATAAACCCTCATATCTGTTGCACCGGTTTTCCCACATTGGGTTTTCCGAGGACATTTGTCCGAAAAATCTATGTCACTCTGTTGAATGAGCGTAATATTAATTAAATCATTTGTATGTGTGTAGGCTGCTAGTTGTGTTTACTTCGGTATTTTCTGAAAATAACTTGTATAATTTAATCACAACTAGGAGAAGTAAATCAAGATACTACAGTAGGATTTCTGTATTATTATATTCACAAGTTTTCCCATCGTATCAGAGCGATTGCAGATCAAGTTGAATCTCCAACAAATCAGCTGAAGACATATTTTCTGCAGGGTAGCAACAGATCCGGAGAGGGCAGCTCAGCAGCAGGAGGACGCAGTCCCAGCATAAGCTACGCAAGGGTTGACGCAAACTTATCTGGGTGACGCATAGATAGCGCAGTGCCTTCCAAAAGGATGCAAGAGCAGCCTACGCTGCACAGAGGCTACGCTGGGCCAATCTGCTCATGCAGAAACCAGCTAGAGGGACACAGTCCAATTATTTTTTCTGTTGCCGAGAAGTATTGCCGAGATCCGGAAGCATTGCTTCAGATCTTCAGCAGTTGCTAGTGTGGTGGAGATTTTGTCGGTGCAGAATTGTGCCTAGCTAAGTTGACAAAGAGCGGGAGGAACATAGTCACTCAGCAAATCTGAGCCAAACAAATCTGAGATTCGATCAGGAGGGTGATCGTAGAGAACTGTATGATTATTTTTTTTGGTTGAAGATTTCCAAGAGGGAAATCAGTTGATAGAGGGAGCAGCTACTATAGAGGGTTTATGATCGCCAAGAAACTCAGATCCAACATTTATGTTGAGTTTTGCAGCAGGAAGAGGGAGAAGAGTATTGTTTCGTCAGATTTGAGCTAGATGGCTTCTCATCGGTTGAGAGATCAGGACATGTTGGACGGTGTGGCCAACTTCGTCATCTAGAGAGCCTGGATACTAACAGTCCTGGATGAGCACGACATCAAGAACCATGCGGAGAATATCCTAGTTGAGCTTGCAAATCCAGATCCTCTGAAGAAATTCAAGGAAATAATGGCAGAACTGTCCTCAGACACATAATTTTATTAATAGGAAAAGAAATTACATGAGAAATTTGCAAGAGTTTACACCCGTAGACTCCAACACTCTTGCAATTAGCAAAATGACCTATTTATAAGCTACATGTCCTAACTTATTTTAGTTATGGACCACTTAATAAAACAACAAGTGTCCATTTACAATAAATATCCTCCTAAGTTCTAACAAAACTACTAACTGTTTTCCTATATTAGAGCCTAAGATACGACACTTTTCTAGAGTCATATATTTTTTAACAATATTCTATTTCTAAGTGTCTCCAATATTAATTTAAATATTCTAATTTAATAAATATTTTATCCTAGCTTTAAACTATGATATTTGGATCATCTAACATTCCCCCCTATGATCCAAAGATACATTACAACCTATACCAAGTTCATCCCTGAACTTAGTAAATTTTATCCTGCCAAGAGGTTTGGTGAACATATCGAAGATCTGATCTTCTAAAGGACAATAAATTGGCTTGATGACATCCTTTGCAATGAGTGATCTGATATGATGATACTTGGTGTCCACATCCTTTGTCTTTGAATGAAAAACTTGGTTCTTGGCAAGCTTTATTGTTGACTGGTTGTCGATGAATAATGATGTAGCTTCTGCTGGAGGAATTCCCAAGTCCTGTAAAACTCTACACAACCAAACAATCTCACATGTTGCTTCCCATGCTGATATGTACTCTGCTTCTGCTGAAGAAGTGGCCACTGTAGCTTGTTTCTTGCAACTCCAAGACACTGCAGCTCACCGCCTGTTCATTAAATAACTTAAGGTTGATGCCCTATCATTAATACTACCAGCAAAGTCGACATCTGAAAATCCACCAAGTACATCGTTTTTAGTCTTTTTGTACAGAAGACCAAAATATTTTGTTCCTTGGATATAGCGAAGAACTCTTTTGGCTACATTCCAATGGTTGTCTTGTGGTTCCTACATAAAGCGGGAAAGAACACTGACGCCATAAGAAAGATCTGGTCGAGTAGTTGTCAGATAAATCAGGCTGCCAATCAACTGTCGATAAGTAGTGCTATCCACCATTTCCCCCCATTCAGATTTTGAAAGTTTCAAGTTTTGTTCCATGGGGGTAAGAACAGGCTTGCAATCCTGCATTTCAAATCGTTGAAGAACCTCTACTGCATACTTACTCTAAGAAATGAAAATGTGATGTGGACGTTGGAATACTTCAACTTCAAGATAGTAGTGAAGTAGTCCCAAATCTATCATCTTAAAACCTACATGTAACTCCTTTTTCACTTGTGCAATATGATCATCATTGTTGCTAGTGATAATCAAATCATCTACATACATAACCAAAATCACCAAATTTTTACCTTGTTGGCGTACATACAAGGTATCATCAGATTCACATCGTTGAAAGCCAACTTTCCGAAGGTATTCGTCCATTTTGGCATACCAAGCTTGGGGAGCTTGTTTTAACCCATATAAAGCCTTTATCAGTTTGCAGACTTTATGTTGTTGTCCTTCAATTTCAAAACTTGGTGGTTGTGTCATATATACTTCTTCTTGTAAATCTTCGTTGAGGAAAGCACTTTTTACATCCATCTGATGAACTTTCCATCCTTTCCAGGCTGCTAATGCAAGTGTTAATCAGATGGTGTTCCATTTAGCCGTAGGAGAAAAAGTTTCCTCATAATCAATCCCTTCCTGCTGCGCAAAACCCTTGGCAACAAGTCTTGCTTTGTACTTGTTGATATCTCCATTTTGCTTGTACTTAATTTGGTAAACGCATTTGCATCCGATGGGTTTAACATTTTGAGGACAATCAACAAGTTTCCAAGTGTTGTTGTCGAGAACTGCCTGATATTCATCAACCATAGCCTGTTGCCATTCTTTATGTTTTACTGCCTCTCTATATGTAGAGGGTTCAGTAAAATCATTTGCCTTCACTTCTATGTGATCCCCTTGTTCCTGTTTTATTTTGCTCATTAGGCTTGACATCTTTCAAAAGTTGAAATGCCCATTTTGGCAATTGATGTTCACTGGTGTGAGATTGTGAAAAATCACCATCATTGTAAAGAGGGTTGATGTAAACAGATGTTCGTTCATTAATCGTAGATTCTGGGGGTAGAGAGTCACAGTTAGAAGAACTGCTGCTACTAGGAGATTTGGATGAACTACCAGAAGACCCAGATGTTGATTTATGGTAGCATCGGATGTCCTCTAGCCTTGTAATTTTGTATATAGGCTAAGGCACATGTATTCCATAAAACCCAGAAATGGTTTTGGAAAATTCCACTTAGAGATGATTTAATTAAATTAATTAATCATTTTCTAAGTCTAAAATAAGGGAATTTGATTAATTAAAGTGTATTAATTAAATCAAGTGTGGATCTTCTAGATAAAGTCATCGATCACCTCCAAGTTAATCTTAGCCCTTGATTATGTTTTAATCTTGGTCGTTGAAGAGTCAAGGAAAAGATTATAAGAAGGAGGGTGAGGTGCCAATGGAAAATACACTTGACACTTGAGCCATTGAGCCATTTCGAATTTGTGTGAGGAGACACAGCTTTTGATCAAGAACAAATCACTAGGGTTGGGTTTGCTAAGTGATTTGATTCAGTGATCAGATCCGGAGAGGGGCAGAAGCAGAGATTGGTCAGGAGGGCCAAGAATACATTTCACAGAGAGGCAGCATCAATGCAGGAGAGAGACAGCGCAGTTTCTGGCTAGGGTGACGCAGTTACTGGAGAGAATCACGCAGAGCCAGCGCAGTACCTCTTGGAGTCAGTCTGGAGAAAGAGAGGCTGGGGTTCTGAGCCAGAAGGGCCAAGATCCAGCTTCAGATCAGCTACAGGAAGGGGTGATGCAGTCCCTCTAGCTTGCCTACGCAGGCTTACGCAGATCTAGCATAAGCAATCATGCAAAGGCAGTGAGGGCTTCATCAGCGTTGTTTTTTATTAGCCAGAGACTTGTTGAGTGAGGTATATCTCACAGTCATTTTTGCTGTCTAGATTTCTCTAAAGGGTTTGCCAGATGTTGGCACCCCAGTTGTATTCAAGATTCTCCTGATTAATAATACAAACCCTCAGATCTGCTACACCAATTTTCCCAAGTTGGGTTTTTCCGAGGACTTAGTCCAAAAATAATTGTGTCAATGTGGTTGTTTTTCATTGAGTTTTGTTCAGATTGTTTCAGCACTTAGATTTACTCTGCGATATTATTTGTGTAGACTGCTTCAGTAATTACTTCGGTATTTCAATGTAATGAAATAATTATCAAATAATAGGAGAAGTAATTCAGATTTGTTGTAGTAGGAATCCAGATCTAGGATTTTTCACATGGTATCAGAGGCTATTTAAGCTGAAGTGCAGGAGAAACGAAGAGAACTGGCAGATCAGCGTTGTAGAGTTTGGGATCTGCGTAAGCAACAACAAACCCTCCCAAAAAATTACATTGTCCAGGCCAGGAGGGAATTCCAGTGCAGAAAAGGCTCCCTCTGAGAGACTTGACAGAGGGGTAAGCTTTTCAGTTGCAGAAGAGGCAGCATAGTTGAAGGACACAGTTACTACACAGCAGTAAGAGCTGGTGCATAAGCGTCAGAAAATTCTGAAAAACACAGTTGGGGATTTCTTGATCTCAAAGGGTTTCTTACTCAAAGAAACTCAGTCTTTCCCGTGCAGCAACAGAAGAAGTGACTTACTCCACAAGGAGTGGCTAAGTCAAAGCTGAGCAGAGGGTTAGAGCAAGGCATCGACAGTTGAGGAGATCGACAACAACGGACTGCGTGAACAAGATAGATTGGAGGGTGCCTCCAACTATGTTATCTGGAAATCAAGGATAGAATTTCTCCTTGATGAACATGATCTGAAAGCCCTCATAGACAGTGCAGTTACAAAACCTCTTGATGCGTCACACCTCAGGCAGTTCAAGAAGAATATGGCTAGAGCCAAAAGATTGATCCTAGATGGAGTGAAGATCACATTGTACCTCACATAGCAGCCAAAAACACTGCTAGAGAAACATGGGTGGGGCTAGAAAAGTTGTACCAAGGATCTTCCGAGCAGCGGAAGATGTACCTAGAAGAGAAGATGTGGAATATCAGGATGAAGAAGGGAGAGCGTTTTGACTCCTTGTCTCGGATTCAGGAGAACCGAGATCAACTGTCTCCAGCAAGATCTGCTCCTAAAGACTTAGAGCTAGTAAGGTTCATGCTGAACTCTGTTGTTCACGCTGAACTCTGTTTCAGAATATTATCAAGTCTTCGTCCAAAGTATATTGGGCAGAGAAAAGCTTCCAGGATGGGAAGCAATGTGGGCAACATTACAACGAGAGAAGTTGAGGAGAGATCTTCTGAAAATCCACTTGGTGGATGGCAGTAACAGTTCAAAGGTCAAGAAGGAGGAAGAAGACAACACTACCCTTGCATCAAAAGGGCAATCAAAGCAGAAGAAGAAAGATCTATTTAAGATCAAGTGCTTCTGGTGTGGGGAAATGGGGCATTATGCCACACAATGTCCTCTCAAGAAAAAGGATAAAGAGGAGAAGGACGATCCACATGCAGGAGTTGCCAAGATTGAGACAGAGAAAGATTGTGCTATGTTAGCTCATATTCCAAAAGGAGAGAAGTGGGTTGACTTGGATTTGTAGATCCAGAATCTACAAGGAGGCAAGATCCTAGAGTATTTCTGAACTCTTGAATCACAAGTGAGCTACGACAACCTAAAGACAGTAGCAAGATGGACAGTTGCAGTAGAAGATGATGAGATGATACAGTGGCTAGCAGTACTAGAGCCCGATCAGCGTAGAGAGGGAGCAGCAGCAGCAGTTGAGCACCAGCAGTGCAGTGCAGGGCAGCAACAACGCAGTATTTTTAGAGAGCTAGTACAAAAATTAGCAACATTCAGTCTTATTTTTCAGTTGCAGATCTACTTGTCCAATTTCGGACGTTTTTCTGTTGCAATTAGCAACAGTGCAGCAGCAACAGCGTAGTGCACATAGAGGCAGCGTAGTGCAGAGTGGTGCTCATGCAGTGCAGAGCAGTGCTCACGCAGTGCAACATCATGGTTGCAGAATTCAAAGGGAGTTGCAGTACAGTGGCAATTGGCAGCAGCATGCACAGTCAGCAGTAGTACAGTGGCAGCATTTTTTGTACAGTGTTGGTGAGCAGCATCAACAACAAAGCAACAGATATTACAAAAGTCAGATCAACAGCACATTGAGTGGTCTTGCTAGAGCACTTTCCTCGCTAAGAGGGAGTGTTGATTTATGGTAGCATCGGATGTGCTCTAGCCTTGTAATTTTGTATATAGGCTAAAACACATGTATTCCATAAAATCCAGAAATGGTTTTGGAAAATTCCACTTAGAGATGATTTAATTAAATTAATTAATCATTTTTTAATGCTTTCCTAACTCTAAACTTAGGGAATTTGATTAATTAAAATGTATTAATTAAATCAAGTGTGAATATTCTAGATAAAGTCATGGATCACCTCCAAGTTAATCTTAGCCCTTGATTATGTTTTAATCTTGGCCGTTGAAGAGTAAATGAAAGATTATAAGGAGGGTGAGGGGCCTATGGAAAATACACTTAACACTTGAGCCATTGAGCATTTTCGAATTTGTGTGAGGAGACACAACTTTTGATCAAGAACAAATCACTAGGGCTGGGTTTGCTAAGTTATTTGATTCAGTGATCATATCCGGAGAGGAGAAGAAGCAGAGATTGGTCAGGAGGGCCAAGAGTACATTTGACAGAGAAGCAGCATCAACGCAGGAAAGAGACAACGCAGTTTCTGGCTAGGGTGACGCAATTACTGCAGAGAATCACGCAGTGTCTCTTGGAGTCAATCCAGAGAAAGATAGAGGCTGGCGTTCTGACCCAAGAGGGCCAAGATCCAGCTTCAGATCAGCCATATCAGCTACAGGAAGGAGTAATGCAGTTCCTCTAGCTTGCCTACGTAGGCTTACGCAGATCTAGCATAAGCAATCACACAGAGGCAGTGAGGGCTTCATCAACGTTGTTTTTTATTAGTCGAAGACTTATTGAGTGAGGTATATCTAACAGTCATTTTTGTTGTCTAGATTTCTCTAAAGGGTTTGTCGGATGTTGGCACCCTAGTTGTATTCAAGATTCTATTGCTTAATAATACAAACCCTCGGATCTGCTGCACCGGTTTTCCCAAGTTGGGTTTTTCTAGGGACTTAGTCCAAAAATAATTGGGTCAACGTGGTTGTTTTTCATTGAGTTTTGTTCAGATAGTTTCAGCACTTAGATTTATTCCGCAGTGTTATTTGTGTAGACTGCTTCAGTAATTACTTCAGTATTTCACTGTAATGAAATAATTATCAAATAATAGGAGAAGTAATTCAGATTTTTTGTAGTAGGAATCTAGATCTAGGATTTTTCACACCAAACGGTGCTGGTGAAGTATATGGACTGGATGAGTTATCTTCAGATGAAGGAAAATCAAGTTCATACCAATTTTGTGTATTTGGTTGACTTTGTATATTTCCTTTTCTTTTATCACCTTTTTTTTCTAACTTTTGAAGAAGACTTTCTATTTCTTCAGCACTCTTACTCTCAGTTTCATCAAAAATCACATCTTTGCTCACAATAAATTTTCCATTGGACAAAAATCGGTACCCTTTCTTCTCATTAGAATACCCAATCATTGTGCAGTTCAAGCTTTGTGAGTCAAGCTTAGTTTGTTTTTCTTTCGGAACTAAGGCATAACATACTTATCCAAAAACTCTGAGATGTTTAACTCGAGGTTTGAAACCAAACCATGCTTCATAAGGTGTGAAACCGTCTAAAGAAGTAGTTGGAGATCTGTTCCTTAAGTAGACAGTTGTATGAATTGCCTCGGCCTAATATATAGGACTTAATATTTTGAAAGTTAGCATCGACCTTGCCATTCCTAACAAGGTGCGGTTAATTCTTTCTACTACTCCATTTTGCTGTGGACTATAGACATTTGTAAGATGTCGTTTTATGCCATTATCCATGCAATACATTTTGAATTCATTAGAAGTGAATTCTCCTCCATTGTCTGTTCTAAGAGTGCCAATATTTTCCTTGACTTCATTTCCAATAAGTTGGCGAAAAGTTTTAAACTTTTCAAATGCTTCTAACTTTTGCTTCAAAAAATATACCCAAGTCATCCTGCTAAAATCATCAACAAAGAGTAAGAAATATCTGCATCCTCGTAGCGAGGTTTGTAAGGGTCCACAAATATCACTGTGAACCAATTGCAAACGCATGTTTGCTCGAGATGAACTTGTTGGAAAAGTCTCTCGATGTTGTTTTCCATAAATGCAAGCTTCACATTTTGCATTTTCCCTTTTGAAGGTTGGAAGTCCCTTAACCATTCCATGTTTTGTAACTGAGAGACTTTCAAAGTTGAGATGGCCATACCTTACACGCCACAATCCGAGCGGTGAAATGTCTCTACTAGTTGCTCCTTCAAAGTCAGAATTCCTTGGAATAATTGTCCCTTTCATCCTCAACAGTTTTCCATCTTCATAACCTATCATCACTGTTTTCATGTTCTATTTGACTGAGTTAATTTTAACTAAGCCATCCTCCATAATCACCAGATGTCCTGCTTGTGAAATCATGACTAAAGATAGAAAATTTTGCTTAAATGTTGGTACATACCATACATTTGAAATCATTCTTTCTCCAATGCCAGGTAGAAAAACTTTAACTATACCTTTTCCATAAGGAGTATGTTTTTTTTATCAACAAGATAGATTGAATTGAGATGGCATTGTTGGAAGTTCCAAAAGAAGTCACGTCGAAAAGTCGTGTTGAGTTGCTCCTGTATCCAAAATCCATGCATCTTCATATTCACTTCTAACAAAAGTTGAAACCTGTAAAGCTGTTGATTTTGTGTTTGTGAAGACATATTCTGAACCATCATGATCATCTTGATCATTTGCAAACAATGCAGTGTTTTGATGAAACTTCAAGAATTTTAACAATGGAAGTTCTACAATCCTCAACATAATGTCCAACTTTGTTACATCTTCTGCAAACAATTTGACTTAAATCTCTACCTTTGCCTTGATATCGTCCTCTGCCTTTGCTTTGACCTTTGTTCTGAGTTTGTCCTCTACCTAGACTTTGTCCTCTTCCTTGATTATAGCCTCTGTCTTGATTGTTTCCTCTGCCTTGAAAATTACTCCTGCTTGAACTATAGCCTCTGTTGAAATTGTTTCCTCTGCTTTGACTGCGACCACGACTTTGTACACTGTGTGCTGCTTGACTTTGATTGAAATGTCCCGTCCTCTGCTTCTCAAACTGCCAGTTGAGGATTTACTTGTGCTAGCCTCTGTGAAGAATACATCTTCCCCAACCTGTTTCTTCTTCCCAAAATTTTTGTCATGTTGGGCTAACATATCACTCAACTCATCAAACTTGATCTTCTCTAATTCTCCAATGACTTGCAAAGTTTCCAAAAAATGTGCGTAAGATGATGGAAATCCAACAATTAAAATTGTAGTTAGGAAACTTTCATCAACAACTTGAAAACCAGCATTTATTATTTCCTGCTTGATGTTCTTAAGCCGTGAAATATATTCAAGAACATCATCACCTTCAATTAATTTTTGTTGGAGCAATTTTAATTGAAGATCAACCCTTTTTTATTCAGGTTGTGTATCAAAGAGATCTTTGAATGTACGTAAAGCAGTCCATGCATCTGAGGCGTTTTCAATATGAATATACATCTCATTGTTAACTGAAGACTTTATAAGAGCTAGTGCCTTCGCATTTTTGACTTCCCATTTTGCAAGTAAAGCTGCATCTATTGGTTTATTAGGCTTAATGTCGCCATCACATATTTCATGCCACAATTCATTATATATGAGAGTGCTTTCAATTAGACATTTCCAGGTCTTGTAAGATTTGACCCCTTCTAGCTTATCAGAATTAGAGAACAGATTAATTAACTTCGACATTGTAGTGTTGAAGCAGTGCACCAAAAGAAACAAGCACAAGAAAGAAATGAGCAACTCGTCGCACGAAACACGCCACACAAAAAGAAAACGATCTATTGGGGCTTGGCCTTGACCCTCAGATAGTCGTTGGAGGGGAGAAAAATGACTGAGCTTTGCACTTACAATTTACCATTGGGGTAAGGACAGGCTTGCAATATTCCATCTTGAATTTCTTGAGCATTTCATTGATGTGCTTGGTTTGATATATAAATCACTCTAGTCAATTTCTCTTAAGAGTTTACAATGAAATCTTTCAAAATTTGACATGTTTACAATTCTCTTGCAAAGTTTTCTTTAAAAAAAACACTCTAACCCCCCTCAAAGCAAAAGGCTACTTTGAGTTACAAAATCACTCTCATCTCTCCAAATAAAATTACAAATAAAATCTCCTTTTTACTCCAAAAAATATTGAACACTTCACCTCTCACCTTATTTCTCCAAAAAAAAAACAAATATAAATTACAAAATATCCCTCATCTTGGTCCTAAAATTCTCATGTGATTTCCCGGAAGATTTATAATCTAATCCCTCATCTACTTATTGCTCCAAAAATTACAAAATACCCCTTTTTACATCTTATTACTCCCTTACAAAAATTCCCTGACTTGAAATAAAATATTGAAAAATAAAAACTTTTACAAAGAACTACACATATGCATCAAAACCAAAATCGATAGTCACATGTGAGAATCCAAAGTCGATAGTCACATGAAATCACGATTTGTCGTTTACTTGTTCAATGTTGCAGGTCTAATGTCGATGGTTGAGTGCTGAGAGTCTAATGTTGATGGTCGAATGACGAGACTCAGTGAATTACAATACGCCCATTATCTTATTCGCTGATCAGAGAGAGACATAAGGAAGGAGCAGAGGTTTGAAAAAAGAGATATGGATCCAGGTATGTCTAATTCAGAAAGCCGGGTTCTACAATCAATCAATATGGATCCGTATATGTCTTGCAATTCGGAAAGCTGCATGTTCCTCGCCAACAAACTCACGGGGGTGCAGCAAAAATTATTGGAAGTTCTGACTGTGCTTTCCTACGAAGTCATCAATGAAAATGCGGACTTAGCCACTGCGAAACGCACAAAAGATCCCAAATTTTTGCAGCAGAGGCAACAATTACTATTGAAGGACGAGCATTTTGTTCTCTGCACTCTTAACTTATATCTCAAGATCGAAACCCCTTATAAACCCCTCATCTCCGCCCTGAAAAAGTTCAATGCTGAACGATGGCATTCTGAGTTTGCACAGGGTTCCTGGAACTTTGTGAATGATGCATTGATGACAATGGTGTGTTTCCAGTTCGAACCCCATCAAGTCATTCATGCGGCTTTTTATCTGGCAATTCGACTGTGCTGGGTTGTGATGCAGCTGGAGTGTTAGTGGAAGTTGGCGATTTCCAAGTTCTGGACACTGATATGTGCAGGCATCTGAATCTGGATACTGATATGGCAGAAGTTACGAATTGGTGGAGGGAGACTTTGGAAGAAGCACTCAGTGCCAAAACACAATAGTTAGATTTGCATTGCACACAGTTCAAGAGGAGGGGCAACTTTGTTGGAGTTACTGAAGAGGACAAAGGATTTGGTGAGCTACAATAGCAGATCTCTTGGTAAAAGGAATGAAGAACACACAAGCAGGCTTTTCTTTCAAGATGCTCAGCAAGGTGGTATTTTGAAAATAATAATAATAAATTGATTTTCAAAAAAAATCTAAAATCAATAAAACAACAAAATTTATTTTCCCTTCAAAAAAAACCGGACACTATGCATACCATTAATCTCTTACAAATTGATGGAGTTTTCCAAAAGACTAAAACGCTGGAATATTCTCTTCACAATTCCCTCTGCATTACTAGAGCTTTGATACCACAATAATGGCAGAAGTGTCCTCAGACACAATTTTATTAATAGGAAAAGAAATTACATGAGAAATTTGCAAGATTTTACACCTGTAGACTCCAACACTCTTGCAATTAGCAAAATGACCTATTTATAAGCTACATGTCCTAACTTATTTTAGTTATGGACCACTTAATAAAATAACAAGTGTCCATTTAAAATAAATATCCTCCTAACAAAACTACTAACTTTTTTCCTATATTAGAGCCTAAGATACGACACTTTTCTAGAGTCATATCTTTTTTAACAATATTTTATTTCTAAGTGTCTCCAATATTAATTTAAATATTCTAATTTAATAAATATTTTATCCTAGCTTTAAAGATCATCTAACATGAAAATCAAGCGCGAGCTAAGCATTAGATTATGGACGGAGTAAAATATCACGTTGTGCCACATATTGTCAGAAAGAAGACGACAACTGAGATGTGGACCGCTTTGGAGACGATGTATTAGGGAAGCTCCGTTCAAAGAAAGATGCTTCTAGAGAATCAGATGAGGTTGTTCCAGACACAGAAGGGTGAGAAGATAGATCCCTTCCTTTTCTGACTTCAGACTACCTGGAATCAACTAATTGCCATGGGTGCGGCTCTGGATGAAGGACTCTTGGTAAGGACTGCCCTGAATGCAGTCACCGAGGAGTGGGAAACATTTGTCTAGTTACCATCCTCGACGGACATATGGGCAATCCTCCATTAGGAGGAGATCAAGAGATTTCCCAAGAGGCAAAACAGCAGCAACGGCATTGTTAGGGTGAAGAAAGAAGAGGAAGATGATGCAACACTTGCATCAAAGGAACGAAGGCAGCAAGGGAAGAAGAAGAGGGACCTATCCAAGGTCCGGTGCTTTAACTGTGACACTTGGACACTTCGCCAACACTCTTCCTAAGAAGAAGGAAAAAGGAACTTCTGAATCCAAGGCTGCAGCAGCAAAGGACGATGGGAGTGATGATGACGTAGCCATGAGTGTTCATGAGCCACGTAAGTGGGGCGATATGAATCTGTAGAGAAGCTACAGATCGAGAAGGTCGGATCCTTGATTAAGCCCAACTCTTGGATCACATACGAGCTACGGGAGTCTTAAGACAGCAGTGGGACCAGAAGGAGATGGATGCAGAAGATCACAGTGAAGCAAAGGGCAGAGATGAAGTGTTGTAGAAGGAGCAGGGAACAGCGTAGAGGCAGTAGCGCAGAAGCTGATGGGACTTCAAAAGCGCAGAGAGGCGACGCTCACGCAGTGCAGAGCTGTAGCAACGCAGTGGCTTCAGGAGGACAGCGCAGAGCAACAGCCAAGGGAGCTTCAATGATGAGATGCAGCCTGACCTGTCTATCAATGATTGGGCAGGAGTCTTTCAGTTGCTCACCTCTCAGCAACTGAGTTGCAGTGCAGTAGTGAGCAGTGGTAGTGCTATGGGCAACATGATGCAACAATTTGAGAGGGAGTTGCAGTAGAGATGTGGCAGTGTCAGTGGCAACAGTACAGAAAGCATCAGCGCAGTGGATGGAGGGCATCATGCCAAGCATCAGCAGCACAATTACAAATAAAGAGATCTTGTGATACATGGTGTGGATGTATTACTAGAGCACACTCCATGCTAAGATGGAGTGTTGAGATTTTGAGTCTTCGTGTAGCATCGGGTGTGCTCTAACCCTGAAACTTTGTGGAGGTGCTAAGACACACAAGACCTCCAAAACCCAGAAAGCGTTTGGAGAAATTTCAGCGAATGTGTAAGATATTAAAATAATTCTTTTTTTAATGAGGACCCTAAGTCTAACTTAGGGAATTAGAAAAATTAAAGTGAATTAATTAAACACATGTGATGAAATGTTCTAAGTGATGCGGATCAATCAGTCTTTTAACCTCACCTGTCGATAAGAGATTAAATCACAGTCGTTGATGTATTAATGAAAAAGTGTAAGAGAAATGCTTGAGGGTCAGTTGGGGACACACACACGAAGGCAAAGCTGAGAGAGACTAAGCTAGAATTCTAGGGCGGGCTTGCTAGGAATTTCCAGAAGAGTTTATGTTGCAACGAGGGGTAGTATTGGCTAAGGGGATGATCTGATCTCGGAGCCAAGAGTCAGCGAGAGGCAGAGGAGCAGCAACTAGGAGCAGCGTAGAGGAAGTTGAGGCTACGTTGCAGATGCGCAGCGCAGAGGGTTTCAACTGCTAGGCTGGAACTATGCAGGTCTAGGAGTGGCAGCATTGCAGCTTCAAGAGGCCACCAGGGTTACCCAGAAGCCATCCAGGGCAGCGTAAGGACTACGTCACCCAGTCTGTGGTTACGTAGTCCCCTTCTAAGCAGCGCAGGGGCACGCAGAGGCTAGCAGGGCTGACACAGGTAGCTTCAGAGCAGCGCTGGGATTTTTAGAGGCAGAACAGGGCTGAGTTATGTAA
Organism: Pinus albicaulis; assembly: GCA_034641835.2. Taxonomy (NCBI): domain Eukaryota; kingdom Viridiplantae; phylum Streptophyta; class Pinopsida; order Pinales; family Pinaceae; genus Pinus; species Pinus albicaulis. The sequence goes on from CM076576.1 coordinate 200,393,739, forward strand.
ATCTCGTTTGAGGGTGTGAATCAATCCAGTCTTCAGTCTCCAGAACAACAGGTATTGCTACAAATCTATTTTTCTCCGTCGAGTTAACCAGAAAGGTGCCCAGAGTTGTTGTACTCAGATTCTACTTAATAATAATAAACCCTCATATCTACTGCATTGGTTTTCCCGCATTGGGTTTTTCCGGGGACATTTGTCCGAAAAATCTGTGTCACTCTGTTGAATTAGCTTAATATTCAATAAATGATCTGTATGTGTGTAAGCTGCTAGTTGTGCTTACTTCGGTATTTTATGAAAATAATTTAATCACATGTAGGAGAAGTAAATCAAGATACTACAGTAGGATTTCTATATTATTGTATTCAAAAATTTTCACATACAGTTCTTTCAACTTCTTCAAGGCTTCATAAGCATTTGAGAATGGTGTAATATGGAGACTCATCTCTTCATTTACAGATGTTGCAATCAAGGCATAGGGCTTACAGTTTTTGATGTCTGAAATGGCGATCTCCTTGTCTGATGTAGGCTTTGCAGGTGCATTTTCTCCATCTCCTTCACAAATTCCTTTCCACAACTCATTAAAATGAGAGTGTGCTTGATTTTCCGGGACCACTCAGGATAGTTCTCCTTTCCAGTGAGAAGCACTCCCACAATAGATATGAGTGAATGCATTCTAATATGTACTGTAAAAAAAATTCCACTCTGCTGCCAATACTATAAAAAAAATGCAATCCTAATGCTAATTTTTTTTGTAAAGAAAATGAATTATGTGCTATTTTTTTTTCAGAGGTATATATGGGGAAGGGCTTATGAGGGGGAGTGCTTATATGGGGAAGGGAATGTTTGGGGGAGGTAAAATTTGGTGAGGTTTTATATGGGGGAGGGCACATGGATATGAGGGAGGCAGTGAATAGGGAGAGCCGAGGAGAGACCACAGTGTGAGAGGAGAGGTCGATGTGTACGACTATGTTGTATGACTATGCGTATGATGATACCATAATGCGCCTCTTACCAAACCAGTGTTGAGGCCGGAAGGAGTGACTTGCTGCGGTGTGGGAGGAAGGTTGGCCACCACGCTTCCGCTACGTACCGAGGCTGCATATGCCAAGGGTGTAGGGGCACCGAAGAGCCACGGTGGGTAGTTGAGATTGTGTATGGAGCTCTACAGTATATCGTCAGAGCACGGTGCACGCGGAGGACCGAGGGGTAGTTGTCAAACGGTGTGGGTTGTATGCCGAGGAGGGAGCAGACACCAAAGCCAGCACTGTCGAGGGATTGCGCCGAGGAAGAGTGTGGACTGTGGACTGTTGAGAGCGTCCTAGGAGGGAGGAGTTGACCGAGAGCACCGTGACGTCAACTGTTGTATGTAAACCTCCACAAAGAGGAGCATATTGTTGAAATTTTGAGGTAGCATCAAGTGTGCTCTAGCCTTGAGATTTTGTAGAAGGGCTATGACCCACAAGACCTCCAAAACCCAGAGAGCGTTTGGAGAAATTTCATCTAGTGTATGAGATATTCAAATAATTATTTTTTTTAATGAGAACCCTAAGTCTAACTTATGGAATTAGAAAAATTAAAGTGAATTAATTAAACACATGTGATGAAATGTTCTAAGTGACACAGATCAAGCAGTCTTTTAATATGAGCCGTTGACTAGAGATCAAATCACGGTCGTTGATGTGTCAACGAGAAAAGTATAATAGAAATCCTTGGGGTCAGTTGGAGACACACACACATTGGCAGAGCGCTGAAGCTAAGTTGAATTTTTGGGGCGTGGTTTTGCTGAGAAATTTGAAACGAGTTGTAGTGCAGTGAGGTGCAGAGATCAGCGAGGGATGAGTTGATCCGAGGCTGAGAATACAGCAAGACGGAGAGGCAATGAGTACCAGTCAGCGCAAAGCCAGCCAGGAGAACGCAGTTCAACCAACTCCACGCAAAGCCTATGCAAAGGTTGCATAAGCCTAGCCAGGGTGACGCAGACCCAGCTAGCGTAGTGCAGCACCAACCAGCGTGACGCAATCCCAGCCGGAGCAATGCAGAGGCAGCGTAGCACCTGTCAGGGTGACGTAGTGGGGACGCTAGCCAGTTAAGGGCTGGCGCAGAGGCTGCAGAGGCAGCGCTGAGGATTCTAGTGGGCCAGAAGGGGCTCGTGATCTTTAAATCTCGTTTGAGGGTGTGATACAACCATATCTTTTGTCTCTGATTGAAAGGTACTTATTGCCGCGTAATTTCTCTGTATGGACAACCATGTATGGTGCCCAGATTGTTGTATTCAAATTCTGCATAATAATATAAACCCTCTAGAGTTGCTGCACTGGTTTTCCCGCATTGGGTTTTTCCGGGGACATTTGTTCGAAAATTCGTGTGTAATATTGTCACGTCTGCATTGTTCAATAAATAATATCTAGATGTGTAGGTTGTTGTTAGTGTCTACTTTAGTGTTTTTCCGAATATTTCAGTTAAATAACTTGTTAACGTTAATAAAGAAGTAGGTGAAGTAGATCTAGATACTGCAGTAGGGTTTCTGTTTTGAAACTTTCACATAGTACCAGAGCATTGCAGATCAAGCTGATCCACAACCAGAGCGGTTGAAGAAGATTGTTGCAGAGAAGGCAACTAAAGAAACAGAGTTCCAGAGAGGGAAGCGTAGCATCAAGACGATGTTGTCCCAACAAAGGCCACGCAAAGGCTAACACAGCCCTAAGTGACAGAGAGGCAGTGCAGAGCCTTCCAGGGTGACGTAGGAGCAGCCTGCGCTACGCAGTCACTGCGCAGAGGCTGCGCTGAGCCAATCTGCTCAGGCAGAGGCCAGCCAGAGGGATGCAGTCCAGTTTTGAGGTTGCTATGCAAATTCGCCGTAGTTTGGAAGCAGAGCTTTGAATCTTCAAAGGTTGCTAGTGTGGCAGAGGTTCTGTCGATGCAGAATCGTGCCTAACAAAGGTGACAAGAGCGGGAGGAGAGCAGTTGCTCAGCAGATCTGAGATTCGATCGGGAAGGTGATCGTAGAGAACTATTCAGTTGTTTTTTACTGAGGATTTCCGGGAGGGAAATCAATTGTCGAAGAGAGAAGCAACTATAGAGGGTTTCTAATTGCCAAGAAACCCAGATCTAGTATTTCTATTGAGTGTTGCAGCATAAAGAGGGAGAGGAGTATTTGTTTTGACAGATTTGAGCAAAGATGGTGTCTCATGGACAAAGAGATCAGGACAAGTTACGGCATGTCCAACGAACTACGAGAGCCTTAAGACGCTAGTGAAACAAGTGGAGCAATGGGTGCAGGAGATCACAAGTGAAGCAGAGGGCAGAGCTAGGACGTTGTAGACGAGAGCAACGCAGTGCAGAGGCAGCAGCAGCGCAGAGGGGTTGATGGGACTCCAGCAGCGCAGAGGGGGCAGTGCTTACGCAGTGCAGAGTTGTAGCAGCGCAATGGCTTTAGAGGATAGTGCAGAGCAGCAGCCAAGGGAACTTCAGTGATGAGATGCAGCCCAACTGACTTGTCTATCAGTGATTGGGCGGGGGTCCTTCAGTTGCTTACTTCTCAGCAACTGAGTTGCAGTGCAGCATTTGGCAGCACGATGCAGCAACTTGAGAGGGAGCTGCAGTACGGATGTATCAGTGTTAGTGGTGGTGACATGGGCAACAATACAGGAAGCAGCAACGCAGTGGACGGAGGGCAACAGGCCAAGCATCAGTAGCACAGAGACCAATGTCGAGATTTGTCAATACTTGGTGCGGATGTATTGCTAGAGCACACTCCTCGCTAAGAGGGAGTGTTGAGATTTTGAGGTAGCATCGGGTGTGCTCTAGCCCTGAAATTTTGTGGAAGGGCTAAGACACACAAGACCTCCAAAACCCAGAAAGCGTTTGGAGAAATTTCATCTGGTGTATAAGATATTCAAATAATTACTTTTTGTAATGAGGACCCTAAGTCTAACTTAGGGAATTAGAAAAATTAATGAGCCGAGGAAATCAGTTTTAAGAGGGAGCAAAGGGTGTCTTTTCGCCAAGGACCCTAGATCCGAGCTTCAGTTGAGAAGCGGGGAGAGGAAGATCTGTTCTGACAGAGTAGATCTAACCAGATGGCACCACAGGGATTGCGTGATCAGGATAGGTTGCACGGCCTGTCCAACTTTGCTATCTAGAAGGCCAGAATCCTCGTAATCCTGGAGGCATACGGCTTGAGGGAGCATGTAGAGAGTGTCTTGGCTACACCAACCGATGTGAAACACATGCCAAGCGCTTTATCATGGACGGGGTTAAAGATCACGTGCTACCACACATAGCCGAGTAGACTACGACTCATGAGATGTGGAAAGCTTTAACCACATTGTATCAGGGGAAGTCCGTCCAGAAGAAGATGCTTCTGGAGAACCAGCTGAGTTTATTTATGATGACCAAGGGAGAGGAAATCGATCATTTCCTATTCAGATTGCAGTCAATCCGAGATCAGCTAACTGGCATGGGGGTCAAGGTGGAGGATGATGTCATGGTGAGGACTGCTCTAAATGTGGTCACGGAAGACTAGGAAATATTTTTACTAAGCCTTTTGGGCAGTGTGGACCTTCCTAACTGGGACAATATGTGGGCTATCCTCCAACAAGAGGAGATCCGCCGAATGACCAAGAAGTAGACCAGCACCAGAGCAGGCACGGTGAAGGAGGAGGAAGAGGAAGATGCAGCCCTGGCATCAAAGAAGCAACAAGGGAAAAAGAAGTGTGATCTGTCAAAGATCAAATGTTTCCAGTGTGGCGAACTTGGACACTTCGCCAGCAATTGTCCTCAAAGGAAGAAGGACAAGGAAGCTTCTGGTTCCAAGGCTATTGTAGCAGACGGTGGCTCCGACGATGACGTAGCCATGAGCGCTCATGAACCACAGAGGTAGGGTGATATTGATCTGTAGAGTAGCTACAAAGTGGTGGCGGGATACTTGAGTATCCCAACTCTTGGATCACATCCGAGCTACGGGAGCCTTAAGACAGTGGCAAGGAATGACTGGAGCAGTGGGTGCAAAGAACACAGATGAAGCAAAGGCAGAGGTTGAGACGTTGAAGAGGGAGCAACGCAGTGCAGATGCAGCAGCAGCATAGAGGCAACAACGCAGAGGAGGCATGCTTACGCAATGCAGAGCTGCAGTAGCACAGTGGCTTCTAGAGGACAGCGTAGAGAAGCAGCCTATGGAGCTTCAGTGATGAGATGCAGCCCGACTAACTTGTCTGTCATTGGGCAAGAGTCCTTCAGTTGCTTACTCTCAGTAATTGAGTTGCAGTGCAGCGGTTGGCAGTACGATGCAGCAATTTGAGGAGTTGCAGTACGGATATAGCAGTGATGGTGGCAGAGTCATGGGCAAAAGTACAGAGAGCAGCAACAGCGCAGTGATGAAGGGCAGCAGGCCAAGCATCAACGCAGAAACCAATACCAGAGATCAGAGCAGTACTTCGAGGTGAAGTGTATTGCTAGAGCACATTCCTCGCTAAGAGGGAGTGTTGAGATTTTGTGGTGTTGGGGTCGCATTGGATGTGCTCTAGCTCCCAAACTTGCTGGAGGAGCTAGAGTATATGAGATCTCCAAGACCCAGAAAGTGTTCAGAAGAATTCCATCTGGTTTAAGTTTTATTCAAATAATTAATCTTTTTAATTAAGGACCCCAAGTCTAACTTAGGAAAATTAAAAGATTAAAGTGAATTAAATTAAGCATGTGATGAAAATGACTTAAGTTTGTGCTGCTATCCCCTTGACCTCTTTTGGATGTTACCCTTGGATTTTAGTCATGTGGGATCTCCTCTACAGACCATTTGGTTTTAGGGTGGTACTACTTGGGAAACCCTGACTTTGGTTGCATGGTCCCACTCCCTTATCCACATATATCACCCCCCTTCCACTCACTATAGCCCCATTCATCATCTCTCCCACCTAGGTCCACGTAGGGTTAGCCTCCCCATTCCCTTGCCTCCACCTTGGTTCAGGCTTGGAACAATGCCCCGGAGGTTGAAGTAGTTGAAAAGAAAACGCAAAATGCATAAATGGCCATATTCAACAAGAAAACGTACCAAAAGATGCAAAAGATGGTCAGGACAAACATATTTAGCACATGGGAAAAAGGCAATACATGAGCTCTACCCCATACCCATGGCCATCACCTTGGTTCCATAGGCCTTAGATGAGCCTCCTTTATCATTCAAAAACCCATGACTGTCCCAACCCCTAGAGGGCAATGAACCGCCTCACCAAAACGGGGGTATCCACTACTATATCTTACACATCATGCTCTTATCCTTGTAGCCCTAAGCAGTTAATCAAAAAAAAATCATAAAAGGAAAAAGGCATATAAAGAAGGGTGGAAAAATCAAGGTCGGGGCACCTCATGTACCATCACTGCTCCTATCCCCTTGACCTCTTTTGGATGTTACCCTTGGATTTTAGTCATGTGGGATCTCCTCTACAGACCATTTGGTTTTAGGGTGGTACTACTTGGGAAACCCTGACTTTGGTTGCATGGTCCCACTCCCTTATCCACATATATCACCCCCCTTCCACTCACTATAGCCCCATTCATCATCTCTCCCACCTAGGTCCACGTAGGGTTAGCCTCCCCATTCCCTTGCCCCCACCTTGGTTCAGGCTTGGAACAATGCCCCGGAGGTTGAAGTAGTTGAAAAGAAAATGCAAAAAGAATAAATGGCCACATTCAACAAGAAAATGTACCACAAGATGCAAAAGATGGTCAGGACAAACATATTTAGCACGTGGGAAAAAGGCAATACATGAGCTCTACCCCATACCCATGGCCATCACCTTGGTTCCATAAGCCTTAGATGAGCCTCCTTTCTCATTCAGGAACCCATGACTGTCCCAACCCCTAGAGGGCAATGAACCGCCTCACCAAAATGAGGGTATCCACTACTATATCTTACACATCATGCTCTTATCCTTGTAGCCCTAAGCAGTTAATCAAAGAAAAATCATAAAAGGAAAAAGGCATTTAAAGAAGGGTGGAAAAATCAAGGTCGAGGCACCTCATGTACCATCACTGCTCCCTCCTATACATTATATACCCAAGTGTCGCCTACCCTTCTTTTAGCTGTCGTTGTACCCTGATATCTGGCCCAGGATTGCCCCTCTCATTCCCTATTTCATTCACCTCTTTATCACATGCCACCACCACTTGAAGGATGTACCTTGGACATACTATCCCCTCTAAAGGTAGAAACCACCCAATGCCAAAGCCCACTATGGAAGGGCATGCCATTATGAAGTGTCCACTTGTTGTCCATGGTTTGTAAGCTCTTTTACCCAATTACTTCAATGAATTGTTGTGCTGGAAGGCTAGGGGACGCATTGGATCTTATGCAGGATTGCAAATGGTACCCATCCTGAATTTGGTCTCCCTATACAAGGTCCTGACCCTCTAGAGGGCTACATTGGCACATGTAGGGTGTGTGAAGAGAGTCGTGGGCCTCCATAGTAGTAGACAACACTGCATGGATCCCCAGAGATGTTCAGAGATTGCTCGAGACCCACTTGTTGAACAAGGAAGATGCATCTGGTACACCATGCCCAGCCGACCCCACAGTTGCACCATACACTTGACAGGTCACCTAGGACTTGTACGCTGATGTGGCACCACTTATTCTATCATTTGAGCCCTCACAGATGGTCTACAGGCATCTTCGACTTACTTGGAGACCCATGAGGTTATGGTCTGCCCCCACACCCACTAGGAGCACCATAGGTTTATTGTTTGGAGAACAAGGGTCCACCCCCCTGTCCATCACTTTTGAGGGTCCTACTCATTATTAAGGAACATATGGACCTCATCAGGCCTCTTGGAGGGCCCAACGACATGCATTATTGATCATTTGACCTCTTGGCAGGCTTATTATTTTATTTGTGAACTAGTTTGGTGGGCTTGTCACCAAAAGTTAGTTACTTTGCACATTATTTTATTTTAGGGGCTAATGTAGGACCAATTAGGTAATTCAGCCTCCTAATTAGTGTATAAATAGGAGTGAGATGAATTCATTTTGTATCATCACTTGATTTGGATCATTCTCTCTTGAGAACTTCACACTTCCTTCTTGGAGGACGAATTGGAGCAGGGATGAATTTTGATGTCTAGATTGGATTTTCTTACCTTGGAGTTTCTTTATTGGCAAATGTATTGATGCTTGGATATATTTTCTTACATGTAACTACGATAATGATGATATTTTCTTTTACTTTTCTACATACATTGAACTAGGGATATTCGTTATTTTAGGGCTAATTGTTGCATTCATTTATTGGTTCATTGTGGAATTATGTTCCTATATAGCATATCTCTATGTATGGGCCAAGTTTGTTGAATAAATTGTCCTAGAGATCAAAGTTATCTTGACAAACCATCTTCATTTGTAAGCGAAGTATAAACATTTTAAGGTCACTTTTTTTGCCCTAATGTTGGACAAAGTTGCCCTTAGAGCCTCCTTGAGCAAGAAACAAGATACTTCTTCATAATTCATCTTGACTCCATATACCCAAAAGGAATTAGGCATTGATCCCTCAAAAGGTGATCATCTTAAAACCTTACCTTCACTTTTTTCCCTTCATTTAGAGGTCTAGTCATGCTGGGCCACCTAGGGCATCATTTTTCCAACAAAGTAGCCATAGAAAAGTTTGATCTCATTTCCCCTAATGTGCTAGTGTGTCCTCAAGGCCTCCTCCAAATTTGAAGAAATTTCGACGGTGGCATTGCGAGATATCCCAAGCCCTAGCTCTGAGAAAAAAACTTTTCCCTAGTGTTCCCTAGGCTAGCACCTCATAGGATCAGATTGACACCTTTAAGTGAAAATTTTATTTCATCCTTTCCCCTTCCTTGTTTAGGTTAAGATCATCATCAATTGCTAAACTCCCTCCCCTCAACCTAGGTTAAGTACACTTGGCCCCGTGTGGTCCCATTTCTTATCAAAGACAATTCATCAAGGACAACTCGGGAATCCAAGTTTTGAAAATATTTAACGAATTGGGAAACTCCTTTACAAGTCATATTCCCTTAACCTTGCCTTTAAATCCTCACCTCCTTCTCCTAGAAGACCTTTTACCTTGCTTAAAGAGCGAGCAAGCTCCATTCTTAATCTTATTCTAGGGAAAGGAACATTGAGGTCACTTCACATCTACTTGTTGATCCGTCCTTCTTAAGTGACTTCCTATATACCGGGTGTCCTTCCATCGGTGGAAGTATGAAAAGAGTAGGGAGCCTTAGTTGAGGTGATAGTGGGCTAAGTCTTCATCGTTGCCCTTGATCTAGCAGTGGTCCCTTTAGGACTCCCTTTTAGGTCCCCTGCTAGTTTGAGTGGTAACAGTCCCTAGATGAGCCCCCTCCACATTAAGGAACCCATGACCATCCCAATCTTTGGTAGGCAATGAACTGCTCCACTTTAAAGTGGATATCTACTGTTGTATCCTACACATCAAGCTCTCATTCCCTTGAGCCCCAAGCAATTATGAAGAAAAAACAATCAAAGGAAAAAAGGCATATGAAGAAGGGTGGAAAAACAAAGGTCAGGGTAACTCATTTACCACGATTGCTCCCTCCTACACTCGTATACCCAAGTGTGGGCTTCCCCTAAAATACCTTCCTTTGTACCATGGAATGTGGCTTGGAGCCTTCCCTGATCGCCACTCCATTCCATCATTATATCATATGCCACCTACCACTTAATGGGTGTACCATGGACATGTCATCTCCTTTAAAGATTGAAACCACCTAATAGGGTCTTTAGTTAGCCACCTTATTCAACTTGGAGACACCTTTACATGACAAAGCCCACTATGGAAGGGCATGCCATTATGAAGTGTGTACTTGTGTTTCATGATTTGCAAGTTCTTTTACTTGATTACTCTAATAATTTATTGTACTTGAAGGCAAGGGGACGCATTGCATCTTATGCAGGATTGCAGATGGGTTCCATTTGGGGTTTGGTCTTCCTATACAGGGTCCAAGCCCTCTAGAGGGCCACAGTGGCACTTGTAGGGTGAACATAGAAAGCCATGGGCCCCCACCATAGTAGAAAGAACTTTCGTGATCCCCATTACCATTTAGTGATTGCTCATGTTCCAATTTTTGGTTGTAGATGGTGCACCTAAATCACCATGCCCAGCCAACTCCACAGTTGTACCACACACTTGGCAGAGGTTCCAGGGTCCAGATGATGATGTGTCTCACCGCAGGGGACAAAGGTAAAGCTTATGTCATCATCCTAGCCCTTACAGATGGTTTAAAGGCATTATTAGTCCACTTGGAGACCCATGAGGATGCCATTGTGGCCTCACACCCACTTGGGGACACCACATGTGACTTGCTTGGATATCAAGGGGCCAACCCCTATTTCACTATGTTTGGAGTCTTTTATCTCACCTTGGCACACTTTCGACTCCACCAGGTCTTCTCAATGGCCTAACGACTCATTATGTTTACTATTTTGCCCACTTGAGAGGGTTATCTTTATATTTTTAAGTTATCTTGGTTGGCTTGTCACCAATGGATGTTACTATTGCACATTATTTTATTATTTGGGACTTAATTAGACCAAATTAGGCAAATCGAACTATTTAGAGAGGATTAGAATTGATGACAAACTCATCCATTCCTCTCATCACTTGATTGGAATAGTATCTCTTGGGAGATTTTCGCACTTGTTTTTGGGACGAAATTTCTTGAGTTTCTGGATGCACTATGATGTTTGGATTTTCGCTATTCCCTTTGGAGCTTCTTTATAATCCAAAGTTGATGAATGGATATACTCTCTCTCATGTAAGTGAAATTTTAATGCTATTCTTGTTATCTTACTTGTCTACTGCATATTATTGTTATCATTATTCTAGTATGGGTTAAAGTAATGCGAAATTCTTCTAGAAACCTTAAATAAATGATTTAATGCATGCATTGCTCTTTGAGGGAGTGGGTCAATGTTCCTAGAGCTACCTCATAGATTGAAAGCCCTTGAAACTTCATTTCCTTTGCAATTCAAAGTATAAATCCATGAATGACCTTGTTGCTTCACCTTGAAGGGCTAGCTAAAGTCATCTACGACTCCTTAGCATATAAAAATTCTCGATCTAGGTGTATTATGACTCCGTTAAGCCCAAGAAGAAAGGCATTGATCCTCACATCCCTTTGGTGGTCAAAATTACCTCTCTTTTTCTCATATTTTCCAACTCTAGGCCTAACCTTGGTAGGTCACTCTAGGTTGAGGTCCTCTCAAGGGGTCCTCCTTGGTTGAGCACAATCCGATAGTGGAATCCCGAGATATCACAAGCCCTAGCTCGAGGATAATTTCTCTCCCTAGGTTGATTTGGGTTAGTGTTCTCATTTGGATCATTGCACTCAAATTTCAAAAGAAAATTAGTACTTTGATCCTATTCTCCTCCCCAACCAGGTTAAGCCCCTCTTTGTTGATCAATTCCACACCCTTGACCTAGTTTGGGTCCTCTTGGATTCTTTGTGCTCCTGCAACCTCAAAACTCAAATTCTACAAAGATCACATAGAAGCCACTTCTCCTTAAGGACTCTTAGGTCTGGGACACCTCTTGTGAAGGGGTATTCTCCAAACCTAGGCTTAAGTATCCTCTTAGCCCTTCCTAGAGAGCCCATCACCTTGCTTCTTAAGCAAGCCATTCAATTGAGTCTCTCTTGTGAATAGGTTTTAGGGGTTACTCTCCACCCATTCATAGACATATTCATCTTGTGATCTTTTCTATATTGGGTATCCTCCCATCAATGAAAGATTGTAAAGTGTAGGGAGCTATAGCTGAGGTGATAGTGTTGAGAAATCTAGGGGACAACAAATTAGGTGATTTCTCTTGCTTTGATAATTGCTTGTGATATAATTTTACTTGATTAGCTTCTTCTTTTACTTCTTATTATTAATATTCTCTTCATCAAGCAATTGCCATACCATAAAGAACAATAAGACAAGAGGACACAAGATATAGTAGATCAGCCAGGGCCAAAACCTCTCCAACTAAGAGGAAAACCCACAGGATTTCTTCTCTTTTTATAGAACTTCAAATGACGAATTCCAAGACCTATGACCCTTGACCAAGACCCTCCAAGACCAAGTCAAATCTTTCCTATTTTCCAACAACTTTGACGTCAACAAATTCTACAATTTTGATCCCCAATAGATTTCTTTGCTACTTCAACCTCCCAATAGATTCTTCTTCAACTTCGACCTCCCAGCAGATTCTTCTACAACTTCGGCGTGCCTAGTAGAATCTTCCGTAGAAACCCTAACCTTTGCACGTGTGGAAAACAATGATAGATTCTTCCTCCTTTCCTCTTCGCCTGAGTTGATTCTCTCTCCTAGAGAACTCGACTTGCAAACTGTCCTTGAAGATGCCCTAACTCAACTTCTGTAACTCACCCTCTTCTGCTGCAATATATGCCCTAATCCTTTCGCACATGTCGAGAGAAGTAGCCCAAAACAAATCCAAAACTCTTCATCCATCTTTTCTTCACACATCTTTCTCTCTTAAGATCGAACATGTAAGTATGAAGTATGTGTCCAAAGTGGCGTTGAAGCATCTCTTCTATATAGGCTTTTTGCTAGGTCGAATTGCACCCTTTAGGCCGACTTGTCCACTTGAGTAGGTCGATCTGCACTTTGCATAAAAAGATCTTGGAGGGTCTTTTGACTCAAAGTTTGAATCAAATAATTTTCTTTCCAATATGTAACACGCCCAAGAAGGGTCTTTCGTACATGACAATAACTTTTTTGACTTGTAGACTCAATGACAAGCCCTAGACGGTCTCAATGGGAGCTTGACCTACAAAATAAATTTCTCTTGAGCATGAAACCCATGCCTCAAGACTAACAATAATAAATTTATTTTTCTCTTTCCATTAAATACATAAAATCATGATTACATGTGTCATTATGAACCTAGTAATATACTTCAATAGACAGTGGGCTATTGCTCGATTATTGCCACTTGACCTAGTATTTTCTTTATAGGATCCCCTCCTAGGATCCCTGCTAGTTTGAGGGATAACATTTTGGCATCGTTGTCGGGGAGCAAGCAGGTCTACCTCCCTAGTGAATCATTAAGGAATTGATTCTCCAACAACAATAAAGGTATTCCTTTGGTGAATCCACAACAACCTTCTTAGAATGGAGACCCACGAAGTCTTGACATACCGTCGAAGAAATAATGAAACACCTTATACTCCATTCTTTGACAGGGTACTCAATAAAAGTAGGCACAAGCACCAATTCTTCGTTCCTTTTAAATTTCCCAATATTCTTGGGGACCTTCTTCGTCCTCCCCCCGCAAACCCAAATAGGCCAAAATTCACCAGAAAGGAGGATCCCCAAGAGCATCTCTCAAATTTCGAATATCGGGTATGTGATCCATCCTATAGTAAATACACCCACATGATCTCCTTCGCCATGACCCTTGAAGGTGATGCCCGAATTTGGTATTTGTCCTTACCCGCATCCTCCATTTCCTCTTGGTGTCATTTTTCTAGTGCGTTTAAAAAGAAATGGTTTCATGAAAGGGATGTAGTCAAATTGTACAAAGGCCTCCTATCTAGTAAAAAGGATGATAATGAATCCATTGCAGAATTCAACCAAAGATTCAACATGATTATCCATTATATTCCCCAAGAGCTGAGCCCCTCAAAGGAGGTGACCCTTGTAGAAATTTCTGAATCTTATTTCTTATGCAGAAATTATTTCTGTTAATCCGGTTAAGCTTCTCCTACTTATACGAGTTATCAACTAAATAAATTCAAGTTAACATCAAAGCAAAACACATTACAGATCTCTACCAATTCAGATCTAGAATAAGCACATGCACACATAGACAAAGTGATAGTTATTTCTGGACAAACTGTCCCTAGAAAAACCCAATGTGGGAAAACCGGTCTCTGGCTGCTAGAGGACTCTATTATTAAGAATATTTTTGAATACACAACTCTGGGTTCCAGATTTGGAAAACCCTACAGAGAAAACTCTAGATCTGCAGCACTTCGCTGATCTAAGACCAACAATACTGACTAATCCACACCCTCAAACGGGATTTACAGAACTCAGCCAGATCTAGGCCTAGAAACCCCAGATCTGCCCATAAAAGACACTGCGTCAGCCTCTGAAGCCCTCCAAATGCTCAGCGCTATCACTGTAAGGGACTGCGTTACCCCAGACTGGGTGACGCAGTCACTACGCGGCCCCTAAGGGTCTCTGTGTAACCCCTAAAGGGTTCCCTGAAAATCACGTTGTCCTTGTTGTTGTTGCTGCTGCTTCTGCTATCGTCTGTTGCTGTTGCTGTCGTCTGCTGCTGCTGTTGTCGTCTGTTGTCGCTACCATCTGCTGTTGCTGTTATCATTTGCTGCTGCTGCTGCTGCCTTCCTCTGTGTTGTCTTTCCTGATCTCTTCTCTGCCTCTTGTGTATTCTAGACCCCGGGATTAGATCATCCCCTTGTTCTAAATTCCCCTCTCTGCAACTGAAACAATTGAGAATTCTTAGCAACCCCGCCCTAGAATCTCAGCTTAGCTTCAGTGCTCTGCCTCTGTGTGTCTTACAAATGACCTCAGGCCTTTCCTTTATACTTTTCTCGTTGACAAATCAACGACAAAGATTAAATCTTTAATCAATGGCTAAGATTAAAAGAAATCTTGATCCGTGTGACTTAAGACAATTTCATCACATGTTTAATTAAATTCACTTTAATTATTTTATTTTCCCAAGTTTTAACTTAGGAAATACATTAAAATAATTAATTAATTTAATATCTCCTAAACCAGATGAAATTTCCCAAATCCATTTCTGGGTCTTGATGATCAGGTGAACTCTAGTCCTTCCTCAAATTTTGGGACCTAGAGTACAACTGATGCTACCCCAAATACACAAAATCTCAACACTCCCTCTTAGCATCAAGGGTGCGCTCTAGCAATACATCACACTTATGCATTACAAGATTTTGGGCACTGGTTCTGTGCGGCTGAAGCTTGGCCTCCTACCACTCAACTCTGCACTGCTACTGCCATTCTGTACTACTGCCCATGACTCTGCCACTGCCACTGCAACCACTGTACTGCAACTCCCTCTCAATATGCTGCATCTATGCTGCTCATAGCACTCACATTGCTGATCTACTGCACTGCAACTTCAGTTGTTGAGAGAAACAACTGAATCTCCTTCCCAATCTTTGACAGACAAGTCAGAAGGGTTGCATCCTTATCACTGAAGCTCCATAGGCTACAGATCTGTGCTGGCATCTAAAGAACGATGAATAGCTACAGCTTTGCCTGCGTAATCAGACTCCCTCTGCACTACTGAAGTCACATCAGCTCCTTGTGCTGAAATCTATCACGTTGTTGCTGCACTGCGTTGTCCCTCTGAAGCTCTCTGCGCTACTGCAGCTCTGCACTGCGTAAGCAGTACTGCACTGTGCTACTGAAGTCACATCAGCCTCTGCACTGCTACTGCTTCTACACTGTTGTTGCTATGCTCTGCGCTACTTCTTCCAGCCTCCAGATCTGCCTCTGCCTCTACCTCTGCCTCATCTGTGATCAATGCACCCACTGCTCCACTTGTCCCGCTACTGTCTTAAGGTTGTCGTAGCTCGCTTGGGATCCAAGAGATGAGCTGCTGAAGAATCTCGCCTTACTTCCATGTAGCTCCTCTACATGTCCATGTCATCCCACCTTCGTGGTTCATGAGCACTCGTGGCTACATCATCTCCGAACCCATCATCTGCCACCGCTGCTTTGGAAGAAGATGCTTCCTTGTCCTTCTTTTCTGGACAATAGCTAGCAAAATGTCCCATTTTGACACACTAGAAGCACTTGATCTTAGAAAGATCCTTCTTCTTCTTCGGCTGCTTCTTTGATGCCAAGGCTTCATCTTCCTCCTCTTCCTTCTTAACCTTGCTCAACGCAGGGCTGTGCTACTTCTTGGTGAACCTTCGTAGTTCTTCTTGCCACAGGATCGACCACAAGTTGTCCCAATCTGGGAGGTCCGCTCTGCCCAAGATACTTTGGACAAAGGTTTCCCACTCATCTGTGACTGCATTGAGGGCAGTCTTGACTTTCACTACATCATCTACGGTTGCACCTGTTGCAGTCAGCTGATCCCTGATTGACTGCAATCTAAAGAGGAAATGCTCGATGTCTTCTCCCTTGGTCATCTTGAATGACCTCATTTGGGCCTCCAACAACATCTTTCTTTGGACTGATTTTCCCTCATATAGGGAAGCAAAGTCTTTCCACTTCTCTTTCGTTGTCCTCTTCTCAGCTATGTGTGGCACAATATGATCCTTGATACTGTCCATTATCAGCCCCTTGGCATGCCCAGCAACTTCTCTATGCTTCCGTAGGAGATTCGCATGTGTCGGCGTGGCCAGGGTCTGCTCTGCATGGTCTCTTAGACCATATGTCTCAAGGACAATCAGGATCCTAGCTTTCCACACCGAAAAGTTTGAGAGGCCCTCTAGCCTATCCTGATCACGCAGTCCATGAGGAGCCATCTGCTCAGAATGTGTCGGAGCTCCTCTTCTTTATGCTAGAGATCTTGGATCTAGGGTCCTTTACGAACTGGGCACCCTCTGCTCCCTCTGACACTTGATTTCCCTCCTTGGAAAGCTACCATATCAATTATGATTCAGCTTCTTCTTTGATCCTCTGACCAAACTGCAAGTTTCCTTTGGCAAGAAACTCTCTAAGAAGTTGATCTCTTCCCAAACTTTGTCACTTGTGCTAAGCTTAAAAATCTGAAAACTTCAAAAGTTTAACCCCACCAGCTCTTCTGTATTTCTGCAACTTTTCTGCAGACTTTTTTTGGATCTGACAGATTCAAATCTGAATCACACTAGCTGGCATCAGACCTAACCAGCGTTGTTTCTGAGTTGCCTCTGCGCAGTAATTGTCTGGGCTTGCTCGGACACAGTGTTGGGCAGCATTACCCTTCCCTCTGCGTGAATCTCCTCCTGAAAATTGTGTTGTCCCTTCAGATCTGCTTTTCTGCTACCTTTCCAGTTGCTTTCTGCAGCTTGATCCTTCAGATGCTTCAGCGGGTGACCCTTCTAGATCTGCAATTGCTCTAATACCATGTAGAAATTTCTGAATCTTAATTCTTATGCAGAAATTATTTATGTTAATCCAGTTAAGCTTCTCCTACTTATACGAGTTATCAACTGAATGAATTCAAGTTAACATCAAAGAAAAACACGTAACAGATCTCTACCAATTCAGATCTAAAATAAGCACATGCACACATAGACAAAGTGACACAATTATTTCTGGACAAACTGTCCCCAAAAAAACCCAATGTGGGAAAACCGGTCTCTGGTTGCTCGAGGGCTCTATTATTAAGAATATTTTTGAATACACAACTCTGGGTTCCAAATGTGGAAAACCCTATAGAGAAAACTCTACATCTGCAGCAGCTGGCTGATCTAAGACCAACGATACTGACTGATCCACACCCTCAAACAGGATTTACAGAACTCAGCCAGATCTAGGCCTAGAAACCCCAGATCAACCCCTGAAAGACACTGCGTCAGCCTCTGAAGGCCTCCAAATGCTCAGCGTTATCACTGGAAGGGATTGCGTTACCCCAGACTATGTAACGCAATCACTACGCTGCCCCTAAGGGTCTCTGCATAACCCCTAAAGGGTTTCCTGAAAATCACGTTGTCCTTGTTGTTGATGTTGTTGCTGCTGCTGCCGTCTACTGCTGGTAGTTGTTGTTGTCTGACACTGTTGTTGCTGTCGTCTGCTGCTGCTGGTAGTTGCTGTTGTCTGCCACTGCTGTTGCTGTCGTCTGCTGCTATTGGCGTCTGCTGCTGCTGCTGCTGCCTTCCTCTGCGCTGTCTTTCCTGATCTCTTCTCTGCTTCTTGTGTATTCTAGACCCCGGGATCAAATCATCCCCTTGGTCTAAATTCCCCTCTCTGCAACTGAAACACTTTAAAATTCTTAGCAACCCCGCTCTAGAATCTCAGCTTAGCTTCAGTGCTTTGCCTATGTGTGCCTTACAAATGACCCCAAGCCTTTCCTTTATACTTTTCTCGTTGACAAATCAACGACCAAAATTAAATCTTTAATCAATGGCTAAGATTAAAAGAAAGCTTGATCCATGTGACTTAAAACAATTTCATCACATGTTTAATTAAATTCACTTTAATTATTTTATTTTCCTTGATCCATGTGACTTAAAACAATTTCATCACATGTTTAATTAAATTCACTTTAATTATTTTATTTTCCTAAGTTTTAACTTAGGAAATACATTAAAATAATTAATTAATTTAATATTTCCTAAACCAAATAAAATTTCCCAAATCCATTTCTGGGTCTTGTAGATCAGGTGAACTCTAGTCCTTCCTGAAAATTTGGGACCTAGAGCACAACTGATGCTACCCCAAATACACAGAATCTCAACAACCCTAGTTGCATACTTCAATGCTTTCACTAGCATCAGTTTCTTGGCATTGTCTTTTCAGCGATGGGATTTTTGGAAGGTTGGGCTAGCTCAACACCAATTTGAATAAGAAAAGGACTGAAATGCAAAAGGCGAAAAACAGGGAACTCATAGTCCCATAGACTATTTTTAGTCTCGTGGATGTTAAAATTTCATTTCAAGGAAATTGGCCTTTGATGTTAGAAATAAGAAGCATATTGATCTTCTTCAAGCTCAAGGCATCACCTTTGATCTCAATCAAGCCATGAAACAAACCTCCATTAACATAGTAAAAATTGATGACCCTGACATTCCTACAGTTGGTGAAGACTCATTACTTCATGAAGAAGAAACATTGCACGAAACCAACAAGAAAAGAAGAAAGGGTTATAAAGGAAAACCTCAAAACCTATCTACCTTGAGCCTTCCCCTCAAGCTAGCCCTAGATATGCATGACCCTTTCTACATAGCCCTGGGTATCAATGGTCGCACCTTGAGGAATTGTATTTTGAATTTTGGCAGCCCAATCCACATCATGTCCTCAAGTATAATGAGAAAACTTGCACTCAAACTTTCCAAAGAATGCACCAATAAATTGGTTTTGAATTATGAGGAAGTCAAGGTACATGGGATGGCGGAAGGCGAGAGAATCTTTTTCCATAATATCCTAAGAGAGAATTCACCATAAACATAGTCATAGTAGAAATGAATCCTACGTGGGGAATGATCGTGTCCAAGCAAATGATAGAGGATCTAAAAAAGTCCATAAATGAAGATAAGTCTAGTGTGTACCTCCCTATGAGCAAAAATTTTGTGTACCTCCCTATGAGCGAAAATTCTTACGCATCCATTCCTACGCATGAATTTTCTACTCCCATGATCGCTTCTTCAGAAAATCCAAATGAAGACCTAAACGAGGAAAATGTTGAGCTAGGGGAATGGAGGATTTTTAAAAGTGAGTCTGTTAAAGCTTTGCATCCACAAGGAATTTGGGTAATGTATTTTGATGGAGCTTGTTCTAAGTCAGGGGTCGGGGATGGTATTGTCATCATCTCTCCATTTGATGATTATTCGATGTTTCCCTTAAGACTCCAATTTGTATGTACCAACAACATGGCCAAATATGAAACCCCATTATTAGGACTTGAAGTTGCTCAAACATGGAAGATTCAACAACAACTAATAATAGGAGATTTTGACTTGGTTGTTTAGCAAATAAGAGGAACTTTCAACACCAAGCATCAAAGACTGAAACCATATAAGGAAAGAATCACTCACATGATAAAAGGTTTCAAAGAGGTTTCCTTCTGAGTTGTCCCTCGATCCCTTAACCGTATGGTCGATGCCCTAGTTGTGGCAGCATCTACCTCCTCAATAATTGATAATGATACCTTAAAACTAGGAAGATGTGTGGTCGACACCATTTACAAACCTTCCAATCCTGACTATGAAGACCACTGGCCTGTTTTTGAAAATGACAAAGACATAAGTGACCTCCTCCAAAATCATGAAGAACACCTCAAAACTTAAAAGGAAGGAGGATCTGATCATTGAGCAACACTTTAATAGAGATGATCATAACATGACCAAGCTTGATAATCATGATTCACTTGATACAATGGACCCCAACCTTGGATCTGAAACCTCCCCTCAAATAATTAAGGTTGGGAAAGGATTATCCAAAGAAGAAAGGGATGAACTCAAAAAATTACTAAAGAAATTCAAGGATGTGTTTGCTTGGTCTTACGATGATCTTAAAGCCTATTTCCCCGAGATCATACAACACACCATCCCTCTCAAAGAAGGAGAAAAACTTGTAAGACAAAAGTTAAGGAAAATGAATCCCAAGCTTACCCCCTGGTCAAAGAGGAACTTCAAAAGATGGTTGACGTTGGAATTATTTCTCTCATACGACATTCATCATGGATTTCCAACCCTATCATCACCTGCACAAGGACTAGCAACATTAGGATGTACATCGATTTTAGGGATCTTAACCAGGTGTGCCAGAAGGATAATTACCCATTACCAAATATGGAAAACCTATTGCAAAGAATAACCGGGTCACAAATGATGGCATTTCTGGATGGTTTTTTTGCATACAATCAAGTTATTGTAAAAGAGGAAGATCGTTTAAATTTTGCCTTTACCACACCATAGGGAACTTATATGTATCTTAGAATGCCCTTTGGTCTGTTCAATGTCGGGTCGACTTTCCAAAGAGCCATGGATTTCACTTTTAGGGACCTCATTAGGAAGATCGGGGAAATATACCCAGATGATTTGACCATGCCTTCCAAAGAAAAAAAAGACCATTGCAAGCATTTGAGGAAAGTATTCGAGAAGTGTAAACAATACAACATATCCCTCAATCCCAAAAAGTCTATCTTTGGTGTCAATAAAGGTAAATTGCTTGGCCATGTGGTATCTAAAGATGATATTAGCATCGACCCTGAGAAGATCCAGGTAATCAAAGATATACCTCCCCCAAAGGACAAAGGTTCCTTGAGGTCATTCTTCGGCAAAATCAATTTCAAGAGAAGATTCATACCCAATTTTGCGGAAATCGTCAAACCCATAAACAAGCTCTTGAAGAAAGGCACTCCTTACATATGGGACAACACCAAGAGTAGTGCTTTTGAAGAAATCAAAGAAAGAATTGCTTCTACTCTTGTCCTTGCCAACCCTGATTATGCCAGGGATTTCATTATCTAGTCATTCACTTCTAAACATATTATCATTCGTATACTCATCCAAAAGGATGACGAAGGAAGAGAGAGACCAATAGCCTTCATGAGTAAACTGCTTCGAGATGTTGAGACAAGGTACACTATCACTGAAAAGCAAGCCTACGCCCTTGTCAAATCCCTCAATTTTATTAGAGCGTATGTGGTAAACTGAGAAATTCTAGCACACACAAGAATTTTAACACAATTATTTTTGGACAAATGTCCCCGGAAAAACCCAATGCAGGAAAACCGGTGCAGCAGATGAGGGTTTTATTATTATTCTTCAGCAGCAATTTTGAGTACAATAATTTAGATGCCCAACTGGCAATCTAATCTGAGGAAAATACTGGCAAAATTATTGTGAGAATTTTCTCACCCCACAGCTAATTATCGCCACCGAAATTACCTTCCTAACCTCTGCATTGAATCTCTTGTGTCACCCTCTGCACAGAGCTTACGTTGGCCCTATAAGAATTTCTGCCTTCCTTCCTTTGCCTCTTTCAGGGACTGAAACCTTCCTCCAGGAACGTTGCTTCCCTCCTCTTCCACCTGCTACTCACCCTCTGTCTCTATCTTTTTTGTTGAGATTCTGCTATTGAGAAAATCAAACTTCCTGGGCAACTGAGTATCTGCACTGGTGTGATCTCCATCTACCCATCGACTTCTTCTTATAATCTTCTTTTGGAGCACCAACATCCAAGATTAAAACATAATTGATGACCTAGATTAATTCCCTGTCGATCCATGTCAGTTTCTAGATGATTCTCACCTTATCTCAATTAACATTGATTAAATAACCATATTCCCTAAGTTTAAACTTAGGGAATATTTAAAAATTGGTTAATAATCTAATTGAGACATTTCTGGGTGGAATTTCCAAAAACGATTTCTGGGTTTTGGAGATCTTGTGTATCCTAGCCTCTCCACAAATTTTCGTGGCTAGAACACATCCGATGATACAAAAACTAACACTCCCTCTTAGCGAGGAATGTGTTTTAGTGCTACTGCACACCCTGTAGCAACATTCTGTTTCTGCATCATCTCCTCTCACGCTGCTAATGTTTCGCTGCAACTGCCCACCAACCACTACGCAACTCTGATATATGTTGCATTTGTGTTGTTGTTGACTATGTTGTATTGTTGTCAACACTGCATATGCACTGCAACTCCTTCTCATCTGTTGCTACTGCAACTCAGAATCATACAAAGTAATTTGTCCCTGCTACTGAAACGAGTTCTCCACCATACCCATTTGTTCTCTGAAAAAGACGAACTTAGCTCTTCCTAGAGCTTTCGTGCATGTATCTACAACCAACTCTTTTGTGGAAACATACTATAGTTGGATTGCTCCATGTTGTACACAATCTCTGATGGAATGACAATCAATATCCATGGGCTTCAATCTGTCATGAAACACTAGATTCTTGGAGAACTTTATGCAACTTTGATTATCACAGTAGACATTGGTCGCTTCCATCCTCTACCTAAACAAGCTTACTAGCAGCTTTCGAAGCCATATGGCTTCCATATACTTTGCTTCTGTAGAGCTCGGTGCTATTGACTTCTGCTTACTGCTACACTAAGAAACCATCCCTGATCCAACATTGAAGCAATACCCAGAGGTACTTTTCCTGTCCACTTAATTGTCTACCCAATCTGCATCTGTGAACCCACAAAGTCCAACATCATCCCCTTGGGTATATCTCAACCCATACTCAAATGTGTCCCACACATACCTCAGAATATGCCTCGTTGCCACCCAATGCACCCTCTTCGATTTTACCATGAACTAACTGACTGCAAAGCAAATATCTGGCCTAATGTTGACCAGATACATGAGAGACCCAATAAGTTGTCTATCCAAGGTAGGGTCGACATCCTTGTCGTCTGATCCATCTATCTCTTCCAGTTGGTGATCATGGGCATAGACATGGGTCTACAATCCTACATTCTAAACCTCTTCAGAATATCTGTAGCATAACTTCCTTGCACAAGGAATATCTCCCCATCTTTCTGCCACAATTCCAATCCTAGGAAATATTGCATCAACCCCAAGTCTTTCATGTCAAACTCTGCTGCAAGGTTCCTCTTATAGTCCTCTATGAGCCTTGATGATCCTGTCAAAAAGACATCATCCACATACAAAACTAGGATGAGTGGATCACCCTTAACCATCAAATAGTAAAGGTTGAGATCTGTGTCACTCTTGACGAATCCCATCTACTGCAAATAACTATCAATCCGACCATACCATGCCCTGGGAGCTTGCTTGAGACCGTATAGAGCTTACTTTAGTTTGCACACATGAGTGTGCCTCTCATGACTCACGAAGCCCTTTGGTTGTTCTATGTACACTTATTCCTCTATCACCCAGCTCAAGAATGTTGTCTTGACGTCCATCGGGTGAATCTTCCTTCCCATATGAGTTGCTAGAGATATAACTTACCGGATAGAGGTGTGTCTAACAACTAGGGCGAAGGTCTCCTCATAATCTATCCCTTCTTTTTGTACATACCCATTCGCCACGAACCTAGCCTTGTACTTCTCTACACTGCTATCTGCAGCATACTTGATCTTGTAGATCCATCTAGAACCTATAACTGACCTGTCTTCAGGTCTTGGCACCACCTCCCAAACATCATTCGTCATGATAGAGTTGTACTCTTCTACCATCACATCTACCCACACCTGATGTTGTGTAGCTTCCTAAAAGCTAGAAGGTTCTACAACCAGAGCCACCAATGCTTGGTACCTGTCAGGTTGTCTGTGTTGTCTTTTGTTCATCCTAGGAGTTCCAATAAACTCCTCTACATCTCTCAATGTCTGACGAACTTCTCTGCTAGTTCAACCAGCTCCTCGTCATCCTATCCCTATTGCTGTGTCTGATGAGAACTCCCTAGATCATCTACCCCTAAGGAAATATTGGTACCAGTCACTGTACTCGATCCCTCTGACTATCCTCCTTTCGGTCCCACTGGTTGCCCCTGCTGTTGGACCAAAAGGAGCTTCTACTGACTTATTATGATCACCTGCAGGCATCTCACAAGATCTCCTAAAAGTTTGGTCCTACATGAACTTCACGTCTCGTCTCACTACAATCTTCCTACTACTAGGAATGTAGATCTTGCATGCCTTTGAGGTCTCGTTATACCCAACAAGAAACCCCTTCTCTACACTCTAGTCTAATTTGCTATGTTTTTCATCTAGCACGTGGCAATAAGCAACACTGCCAAAAATTCTCAAGTGACTAACTTCTGCCTTCTTCCATGTGAAGACTCCTTCTGGTGTTTTCTTCCCCAATGCTCTATGAGGAGTCTTGTTTTGAATATAAATCGTCGTGTTACATGCCTCTGCCCATAAAAATCTGGGCAAATCTTGGTCATATAACATAGTTTTTGCAGCCCCAACTATGGTTTTGTTTTTCCGCTCCATTGTGGTTATCCATTCTCTTTTAATGCCTTCCTTCGCATAAAAATCTGTGCAGTTTTTATCAATATATTCTTCACAATTATTAGAGGTAAGCACCTTGATCTTCCTCTCTATCGCATTTTCCACGAGAGCTTAAACTCTTTGAAACAATCAACAACCTCATCTTTGGTCTTCAAGAAGTAGATCCAGCCTTTCCTAGAATGATCATCAATAAAGGTGACGAAGTATTCGACATCACAAAAGCTATAGTGGACATCGGCCACAAATATCTGAATGTATAAGTCCTAACATGCCATCTGCTTTGTTATCACTTCTTGGGAATACTGCCTTAGCATACTTCCCAAGTACGCATCCTCTACATGTGAAAATTTATGAATCCTTATTACAGAAATCCTACTACAGAAATCTGGTTTACTTCTCCTACTTGTGTTTTTAATTTAACAAGTCATTTTCAGAAATATTCAGAAAACATTGAAGTAAACATACTGCAAACTACACATACATACAGATCAAGTACTGAAGAATTAAGCACATTCGACAAAGGACACACAAGATTTTTCGGACAAATGTCCCCGGAAAAACCCAATACAGGAAAACTGGTGCGGCAGCTCTTGAGGGTTTTATTATTATGCAGAATTATGAATACAATCTAGGGTACCAGTAGTGGTTTACCCAACAAAGAAAATCCCGGCAGAAGTACCTCTATATCCGAACACATAATATGGTTGATTCAGCTAAGGATGAAGAACCCCAGAGGTGCCTATGCAGTCACTACGTCACCCTTCAGCGTGGTTCTGTTGTGCCTTCTGGATTTGCTAAATATGAGCCCTATCTGGCCTACTTAAACCCTAGCGCAGATGTTTGAGTGACAGCGTCAGCCTTTTCCGGCTCTGCGTCCCTCTTCTTGAGCCCTTCTAGCTATGTGTCACCCCTGCTGGGCTTACGCTGTCTCTCGTCACCCCTTTTGCACTTATGCTACCTCTGCATCACCCCTCCTTGGCCTGTGTTGCTCCTATGGTACAGATCTGCCTCTCTGCCAATGTATTCTCAGCCTTGGATCTGAAGTCCCTCTACCGATCTGCCCCTTGCCGCACTACAAGCTCACTCGAAAATTCTCAGCAAACTGCACCCCAGAATTTGGACTTAGCTCAAGTGCTACCGCTATGTGTGTGTTCTCCGACTGACCCCAAGCCTTCCTTTAATATTTTTCTTGTTGAACAATCAACCGCCGTGATCTAATCTCTAATCAAGGGCTAAAGATTAGAAAAGACTTGATCCTCGCCACTTAGAACATTCTCACCCACATGCTTAAATTAATTCCCTTTAATTATTTAATCTCCCTAAGTTAGACTTAGGGTCTCCATTAGAATCATTAATTATTGGAATAACTTAAGTTTCGGGTGGAATTTCTCCAAATGATTTATGGGTCTTGGAGATCTCATGTGTTCTAGTCCCTCCACAAAGTTTCGGAGCTAGAGCACATCCGATGCTACCCAAAAATCAACACTCCCTCTTAGCGAGGAATGCGTTCTAGCAATACTTCAACCTGAAGCATCACCCTAATCCACGGCATCGGTCCCCTGCATTGTTGATGCTTGGATATTGCCCCTCATCCACTGCATTGTTGCCTTCTGTACTGCTGCCCATGACTCTACCACAGTCACTACCTCATCTGTACTACATCTCCCTCTCAAATGTTGCATCATCTTGCCCATAGCACTTCCACTGCTAACTGTTGCACTGCAACTCAGTTGCTGAGAGTTAAGCAACTGAAGGACATCACCCAAAATCTTGACAAACAAGTCAATCTAGCTGCATCTCGATGTTGAAACACCCTCTGCTGCAAATCTGCGTTGACCTTCTGGTGCCTCTGCGCTGCTTCTTCTACGTTGTTGCTGCCTCTGCTCTACGTTGCTCCAGTCTTCAGCGTCCTAATCTGCCAATGTACCTCCATAATCCTCTACACCAACTAACTCCAGTCATCCTGCTACTGTCATTAAGGACTCTCATAGCTCGTATGTGATTCAAGAGTTTGGGCACCTCAAGGATCCTGCCCCACGCTATCTGTAGATTAATCTACAGATCTATGTCGCCCCACCTCTTCTCTCGAGGCACATGAGCACTCATAGCCACATCGTCATCACTCCCATCATCAACCTTCACTGCTGCAACCTTAGAATCTGAGTCTTCCTTGCCCTTCTTCTTCTAAGGACAAGTAGTGGCGAAATGTCCTAGTACACCGCATCTAAAGCACCTGACCTTTGAAAAGTCTCTCTTCTTCTTCCCTCACTACCCCTGTTGTCCCTTAGATGCGAGAGCCGCATCTTCCTCCTCCTCCTTCTTGATCTTGGCTCCTCCATTGTCATTGCCCATCTTGGTCAATCTCATGATCTCTTCTTGACAAAGAGTTCCCCACATGTCTTCCCAATTTGGAAGTGTCGCTCTACCCAAGATGCCTTGGACAAAGGTATCCCACTCATAAGACATTGCATTCAGGGCAGTTCCCACCATAAGACCATCATCAGGAGTGGCCCCCATGGCAACTAGCTGATCTCGAATCCCCTTCAATCTAATGAGGAAGGGATTGATTTCCTCTCCCTTATGCATCTAAAATAGTTGCAGTTGATTCTCCAAAAGCATCTTCCTCTGGACAGAAGTACCTTGTTATAATGCGGTCAAGGTTGTCCACATCTCATTTCTCGTATTCTTCTTAACAATGTGTGGGACCAAATGATCCTTCACCCCGTGTATAATCAAGCGCTTCGCTTTAGCTTGATTTTCCTCATACTTCTTCAACAAATAAGCGTCAACATGAACATCTACAACCTTCTCGGGATAATCTTTGATGCGACATTCGTCAAGGACTAACAGGATTTTGGCCTTCCAGATGACGAAGTTAGATGCTCCATCTAACTTGTCCTGATCCCTCAATCCATGAGAGGTCATCTCTGCTCAAAAACTATCGAAACGGATATTCTTCTCCCCTCTTCTGCTGTTATCCTCAACAAAAGACTTGGATTTGGGTTTCTTAGAACTAGAAACCCTCTAGAGAAAACACTCCCTCTGACAAATGATTTCCCTCCCAGAGTTCCTCCACTAATTTTGTCGAATCAACTCTCTCCAATCACTCCGTTGATCAGATATCATACTTCTTGTCTAGAAATTTTGCTAAGGAACCACTCCCCCTCACTTTGTCAACCCTGCTAAACATTGTTTTGCACCAGCAGAAACAATGCCCCACCGGCAACTTCCGAAGAACCAAAATGCACTTCCAGTTACAACAACTGGCTCTGTGTCACCTCCTCTTGGACTCCATCACCCCCAGGGCCTGCATGAGCTAGACAAGCTCTGTGTCACCCTTCTCGGACTATGTGATCCTCTGCGTCAGCTCTGCATGACCTAGGCTGGCTTTGCGTCTCCTCTCTAGGGCCTGCGTTGTCCCTCTAGTACGCTTCTTCTTCCAAATCTGCATTGTCACTTTGGACAGCCTTCTTCCTGCAGCAAAAATTTTGTCACTTCGTTGATGGCTTCAGCTCTCCCTAATCTGCAATGGCCCTGATACCATGTGAAAATTTCTGAATCCTTATTACCGAAATCCCACTACAGAAATCTGGTTTACTTCTCCTACTTGTGTTTTTAATTTAACAAGTTATTTTCAGAAATATTCAGAAAACATTAAAGTAAACACATTGCAGCCTACACATGCATACAGATCAAGTATTGAAGAATTCAACGCATTCGACAAAGGACACACAAGATTTTTCTGAAAAATGTACCGAGAAAAACCCAATGCGGGAAACCAATGCAGCAGATGTTGAGGGTTTTATTATTATGCAAAATTCTGAATACAATCTAGGGTACCAGTAGTGGTTTACCGAACAGAGAAAATCTCGGTAGAAGTACCTCTATATTCGAAGACAGAAAATATCATTTATTCAACTGAGAAAGAACCCCACAGGTGCCTATGAAGTCACTACGTCACCATTTAGTGTGGTTACGTCACCCCTTCTGAGCTTATGCTACCTCTGCGTCACCCCTCCTTGGCCTGCATTGCTCCTCTAGTATGGATCTGCTCTCTACCAATGTATTCTTGACCTCGGATCTAAAATCCCTCTGTCGATTTGCCCCTCACTGCACTACAAGCTCACTCGAAAATTCTGAGCAAACCACGCCCCAAAATTTCGACCTAGCTCAAGTGCTACCGCTATGTGTGTGTTCTCCAGCTGACCCCAAGCCTTCCTTTAATACTTTTCTCGTTGAGAAATCAATGGTTGTGATCTAATCTCTAATCAACGGCTAAGATTAGAAAAGACTTGATCCTCGTCACTTAGAACATTCTCACCCACATGTTTAAATTAATTCCCTTTAATTATTTAATTTCCCTAAGTTAGACCTAGGGTCTCCATTAAAATAATTAATTATTGGAATAACTTAAGTTCCGAGTGGAATTTCTCCAAACGATTTATGGGTATTGGAGATCTCATGTGTTCTAGCTCCTCCACAAAGTTTCGGAGCTAGAGCACATCTGATGCTACCCAAAAATCAACACTACACACATCATCGTCTTCCTTACCAAGTTTTGGAACCCTTGTTACAGTTTCTCTGAGCATCTTGAGTGCTCCATGGTGTAGATGTCCCATTCTCCTATGCCATAATTCATTCAATTCCTTCCCACCGCTACCATCACTGCCTATTTGTGCCATTGGAAAGTCGAGTTGCAACCAGTACAATTTGTTGCTTCGAGCTCCAATTTGTCTTAACTTCTTCCAACTTCAGTGTTTGACATACACTTTATTCCCTATGAAGTGGACGTCATACCCCTTATCCTGCAACTAGGATACTGAAATCAGGTTCATACCCAATCCTAGCGCATGCAATACATTTGTAGTGTTGGTGTTGGCTCCTGACTTCCTCTAAAAATCTATGGTACCTCTCCCAACTGGAGTACATTTCATTATGTTTCCCATCATAATCTGGAAGTCCATCTGCTCCTCCTTGTAGCTAGAGAAATATTCTCTAACCCCTATTACATTTTCTCTGAGCATATTGAGTGCTCCATGGTGTAGATGTCCCATTCTCCTATGCCATAACTCATTCAAGTCCTTCCCACTGCTACTGCCATTGCCTATTAGTGCCATTAGAGAATCAAGCTGCATCCTGTACAATTTGTTGCTTCGAGCTCCAATTTGTCTTAGCTTCTTCCAGCTTGAGCGTTTGACATACACTTTCTTCCATACGAAGTGGACATCATACCCCTTATCCTGCAACTAGGATACTGAAATCTGGTTCATACCCAATCCTGGCACATGCAATACATTTGTAGCGTTGGTGCTGGCCCCTAACTCCCTCTGAAAATCTATGGTACCTCTCCCTACCAGAGTACATTTTGTTATGTTTCCCATTGCAATCTGGAAGTCCATCTCCTCATCCTTGCAGCTAGAGAAATACTCTAACCCCTATCATATGATTTGATGCTCCATTATCTATATACCAGACACCCTGTGAAGTTGATCTTGACAAGCAAGCAAATTCGCCATCCAACCTGGAAGACAAATCTGAATCTTCCTAAATGGTAATTATGTCCATGGTCATGCTGAAGAATTTATAGTGTGCTATTCCTCTTTCCTCCCGACGTTGATTCTAGAAAAAAAAGCTTATGCGTCCAACCAAGGAGTCTGCTTAGTGAAAAACTGAGATGCAACTACTTCCTCTGACTGCTGGAATTATTAATCCAGGCAACTTCGACTTTTCTGCTAACCACCAATTGGAAAATCGAATAGTTTCCCTCAGCAACTCGGCCTGCCTGTCAATGATCTGCGCAGCCTCAAGAATTTCGGCTTGCTGGTCGTATTGATCAACGAAATTCTTTCTTCTTCATCTAAGCTTCCCGACTAATCATTTAAGCTCTAATACCATGTGAAAATTTCTGAATATATCTCAAACAGAAACCCTATTGTTAATTTTCAGATTTACTTCTCCTACTTACATTAAGTTATTAATGTGAAATATTCAGCATTAACATCGAAGTAAATTCATCAATAGCCCACACATACAAATCTAAACTAAATAACATGCACAATGACAAAGTGACACACAAGTATTTTCTGGACAACTGTCCCCGGAAAAACCCAATGCGAGAAAATCAGTGTTCTGGCTGCTGGAGGGTTTTATTATGCAGAATCTGAGTATAAAAAATTTGGGCACCAAAATGGTTAGCCCGATAGAGAAATAACCACAACAAGCATTACCGCTATTTTCGGAGAAAGAAAATATGGTCGATTCAACCCTCAGCGGGGAATTATGAATTCGAGCCCTTTCTGGCCCATCGGAAACCCTAGTGCTACTCTGAAGCCCTCTGCGTCAACCTGACTGGCCTGTGTCAACCGCTGCGCTGCTCAGGAAAGGTCTGTGTCACCCCAAACAGGGTTACGTTGCCCCTGCGCTGCGTCAGCCCTGCGCGATCCCTGTTGCCTCTGCGCTGCCTCTGCATGGCCTCTACTGGACTACGTAGCTCCTGGCTACCTCTGTGCTGCTTTGGTATGCTGACTCTCTGCCTCGATTATACTCTTGGCCTGGGATCAAACCATCCCTCTTGTCAATACTGCCCCTCGCTACAGCTGAAACACTTCGGGAAATTCTTAGCAAACCACGCCCTAGAATTCCAGCTTAGTCTCAGTGCTCTGCCACTGTGTGTGTCCTCCAACTAACCCCAAGCCTTTCCTTTATACTTTTCTCGTTGGAAAACCAACGATCATGATCTAATCTTTTATCAACGGCTAAGATTAAAAGAAAGCTTGATCCGTGTGACTTAAGTCATTTTCATCACACGTTTAATTTAATTAACTTTAATCTTTTAAGTTTCCTAAGTTAGACTTAGGGTCGTTAATTAAAAGATTAATTAATTAAATATCTATTAAAGAGGATGGAATTTCTTAAATTGCTTTTTGGGCCTTGTAGATCCCATGTACTCTAGTCCCTCCACAAAATTTGGGAGCTAGAGCACATCTGATGCTACCCCAACACCACAAAATCTCAACACTCCCTCTTAGCGAGGAATGTGCTCCAGCATCAATACTTCACCCTGAAGTTCTGCGTTGATCTC
Organism: Pinus albicaulis; assembly: GCA_034641835.2. Classification (NCBI taxonomy): domain Eukaryota; kingdom Viridiplantae; phylum Streptophyta; class Pinopsida; order Pinales; family Pinaceae; genus Pinus; species Pinus albicaulis. The sequence continues at coordinate 200,425,437 of CM076576.1, forward strand.
TGGTGTGGGTCTCTGCGTTGATGCTTGGCCTGCCACCCTTCATCACTGCATTGTTGTTGCTCTTCTATACTCCTGCCCATGACGCTGCCGCCACCACTGCTACATTCGTACTGTAGCTCCCTCTCTATTTGCAACATCGTGTTGCCAACTATTGCACTGCAACTCAGTTGCTGAGAGTAAGCAATTGAAGTTCTCCTGCCCAATCTTCGACAGACAAGTTAGTTGGACTGCATCTCATCATTGAAGCTCCATAGGTTGCTGCTCTGTGCTGACATCTAGAGGTTATTGCAGCTCTGCACTGCGTAAGCAGACCTCTGCGATGCCTCTGCGCTGAACTCCCCTACACTGTTGTTGCGTTGCGCTGTCCTCCTAAAGCCTATGCACTGCGTAAGAAAGCCTGCTCTGCGTTGTTGAAATAACATCGCCCCTCTACGCCGCTGCAATTGCATCTGCACTGCGCTGCTCCCTCTCAGCATCTAGCTCTGCCTCTGCTCCATCTGTGATTCTCTACACCCACTGCTCCACTTGCCCCACTACCATCTTAAGTCTCACATAGCTCGTATGTGATCCAAGAGTTGAGCTACTCAACAATCCTGCCTACACTCTATAGTTGCTCTATAGATCCATGTCGCCCCACTTTCGTGGTTCATGAGCGCTCATGGCTACGTCATCTTCGGTGCCATCATCCGCCACAGAAGCATTGGAGCTAGAAGCTTCCTTGTCCTTTTTCTTCTAAGGACAATTGCTAGCGAAATGTCCTAATTCGCCGCACTAGAAACACTTGACCTTCGACAGATCACGCTTCTTTCACCATTGTTGCCTCTTTGATGCCAAGGCCACATCTTCCTCTTCTTCCTTCTTCACTTTACTCAAACCAGTTTTGTACTGTTTCTTCATCACCTAGCGAATTTCCTCTTGTCGGAGGATAACCCACATGTTGTCCCAATTGGGAAGGTCCGCTCTGCCCAAGAGACTTGGGAAAAAGGTTTCTCATTCCTATGTGATTTCATAGAGAGCAGTCCTCACCATGACATCATCATCTACCTTGACTCCCATACCAGTCAGCTAATCCCGGATCAATTGTAGTCTGGACAGAAAAGGATCGATCTCCTCTCCCTTGGCCATCATGAATAACCTCAGCTGGTTCTCCAGAAGCATCTTCCTCTGGACGGATCTTCCTTCATAAAGTGTGGTTATAGCCACCCACATCTCATGAGTCTTTCCTTCTCGGCTATGTGTGGGACCACATGATCTTTGACCCCGTCCATGATAAAGCGCTCGGCGTGTGTTGCGGCTTCTTCATGCTTTTTTAGGAGAAGAACATCGGTCGGCATGTGCTGCGGCTTCTTCATGATTTTTCAGGAGAAGAGCATCGGTCGGCGTGGCCAAGACTTTCTCAGCATGCTCCCTCAAGCCATATGCCTCCTCACTACCAGGATTTTGGCCTTCTAGATTGCAAAGTTGGACAAGTTGTCCAACCTATCCCGATCACGTAGTTAATGAGTGTCATCTGCTCATAAAATATGTCGGAACAAATCCTCCTCTCTATGCTAGAGACTCAGATCTAGGGTCCTTGGCGAAACAGGCACCCTCGACTCCCTCTGACAACTGACTCCCTCTCTTGGAAGTGTGCCAAACAAAATGAATCAGCTCTCTTCGATCCGCTGATTGATCATCAGACTTCTTTGGCTGGAAATCTTCTGAGAAGTTGTTCTCCTCCAGCTCTTTGTCAACTTGGCTTAGGCTAAATTCTGCACCGACAGAATTTTAACCCCACCAGCAACTACTGAAGGTCTGCAGCTCGGCTTCCGGCACTCTGAATCAGCAAACAGCTTCAGGACTGCGTCACCCTGGATGGCCTCTACGTGAGAAGACAGTCTCGGCGTAGCTTCTGCGCTACCTCTGCGCAGTAAGTGCGTGGGCCTGCATGGATCTGCGTAGAGACTACGTCACTCAGGCCTCTACTTGGCTCTGCTTCCTTCTATTATTGTGCTGCCCTCTCTGATTCGGCTTTCTGCTGCTGTTGTTGCTTTATGTCGCACAGATTCTTCAGTCTTCTTGCTGGAGATCTAGGCTAGATCTGCAATCGCTCTGACACCATGTGAAAATTTCTGAATATCTCAAATAGAAACTCTATTATTAATTTTCAGATTTACTTCTACTTACATTAAGTTATTAATGTGAAATATTCAGCATTAACATCGAAGTAAATACATCAACAGCCTACACATACATATCTAAACTAAATACATGCACAATGACAAAGTGACACACAAGGATTTTCTAGACAATTGTCCCCGGAAAAACCCAATGCGGGAAAATCGGTCTTCTGGCTGTTGGAGGGTTTTATTATTATGCAGAATCTGCGTACAACAAATTTGGGCACCAAACTGGTTAACTCAATGGAGAAATAACCATGGCAAGCAATACCTCTATCTTTCGAGACAAAAAGTATGGTTGATTCAACCCTCAGCGGGGAATTATGAATTTGAGCCCTTTCTGGCCCACCGGAAACCTAAACACTGCTCTAAAGCCCTCTCCGTCAACTTAACTGGTCTGCATCAGCCCCTGCGCTGCTCAGGAAGGGCTTGCATCACCCCAGACTAGGTTACGCTGCCCTGGTTGGCCCTGCATGGCCCATGCTGCCTCTACGTGGCCTATGTTGGACTGCATAGCTCTTGGCTGCCTCTGCGTTGCTCTGGTATGTTGCCTCTCTGCCTCGGTTGTACTCTTGGCCTGGGACCAAACCATCCCTCTTGCCAATACTGCCCCTCGTTGCAGCTGAAACACTTCTGGAAATTCTTAGCAAGCCACGCCCTAGAATTCCAGCTTAGTCTCAGTGCTCTACCACTGTGTGTGTCCTCCAACTGACGCCAACCCTTTCCTTTATACTTTTCTCACTGGGAAACCAACGGTCGTGATCTAATGTTTTATCGACGACTAAGATTAAAAGAAAGTTTGATCTGTGTGACTTAAGTCATTTTCATCACATGTTTAATTTAATTAACTTTAATCTTTTAATTTTCTGAAGTTAGACTTTGGGTCCTTAATTAAAAAATTAATTAATAAATTTCTCTTAAACGAGATGGAATTTCTTAAATTGCTTTATGGGTCTTGGAGATCCCATGTACTCTAGTCTCTCCACAAAATTTGGGAGTTAGAGAACATACGATGCTACCCCAACACCACAAAATCTCAACAAAAATTTCATCTATTGCAACAACTAGAAATTATTCTTCTAACTATAAATTTAGTTATGCATTTTATTTGCTACGGCAAACAATGAATAAAATCACAACTGCAATTTTCATCATAAAAATACTGCGGAAAATAGAATACTGGAAACTGAGAAATTCTAGCACACACAAGAATTTTAACACGGTTATTTTTGCACAAATGTCCCCAGAAAAACCCAATGGGGGAAAACTGGTGCACCAGATGAGAGTTTTATTATTATTCTTCATCACCAATTCTGAGTACAATAATTTAGATGCCCATTTGGCAATCTAATCAGAGGGAAATACTGGAAAAATTATTGTGAGAACTTTCTCTCACCCCAACTAATTACTGCCACCGAAATTACCTCCCTAACCTCTGGGCTGACCCTCCTCCGTCACCCTCAACGCAGAGCTTACACTAGCCCTATGAGAATTTCGGGGACTGGAAACCTTCATCCCAAAATGTTGTTTCCCTCCTCTTCTACCTACTACTCACCATCTAGCTCTATCTTCTCTGCTGAGCTTCTACTACTGAGAAAATCGAACTGCTTGAGCAACTGAGAATCTGCTGCAGTGTGATCTCCATCTACCCATCGACTTCTTATAATCTTTTCTTGGAGCACCAACAACCAAGATTAAAACATAATCAATGGCCCAGATTAATTCCATGTCGATCCGTGTGAGTTTCTAGATGATTCTCACCTTCTCTCAATTAATATTGATTAATTAGCCATATTCCCTAAGTTTAAACTTACGAAATATTTAAAAATTTGTTAATAATCTAATTGAGACATTTATGCGTGGAATTTTCAGAAACGTTTTCTAGGTTTTGGAGATCTCATGTCTTCTAGCCTCTCCCCAAATTTTTTTGGCTAGAACACATCCAATGCTACAAAAACTAACAAGAAGGGCATGCCATTATGAAGTGTCCGCTTATCTCTCATAATTTGTAAGCTCTTTTACTTGAATATTCTAATGATTTGTTGTACTAGAAGGCGAGGGGACACATTGGATCTTATGCAGGATTGCAGATGCGTTCCATTTGGGGCTTTAGTCTCCCTATACGGGGTCCAAGCCCTCTAAAGGGCCACAATGGCACTTGTAGGGTGAGCGTAGAGAACCATGTGCCTCCACCATAGCAGAGAGCACTTCATGGATCCCCAGCACCATTTAGTTATTGCTCATGTTCCACCTTTTGGATGAAGATGATGCACCTGGATCACCATGCCTAGTCAGCTCCACACTTGTACCACACACTTGGAAGACGTTCCAAGGTCCAGATGAGGATGTGTCTCACTGCAGGAGATAAAGGTAGGGCTTATGTCATCATCCTAGCCCTTATATGTTGATTTGGGGTAGCATTTGATGTGCTCTAAGTCTCAAATTTTGTGGAGAGGCTTAGACACATGTATTCTAAATAACCCAGAAAGCGTTTGGTGAAATTCCACTGATATTGTATTCTATAGAAATAGTTAATTATTTTTAAAGGGACCCTAAGTTAAAACTTAGGAAATAAAATAATTAAAGTGTATTAATAGAATATGGGTGAGAATGATCAAGAAGAAACGGATCAAGTCAATAGTTAAGCTTAGTCGTTGATTAGAGATTTAATCTAGGCCGTTGAATCCTCAACGAGAAGATTATAAGGACTTGAAGAGTCATTTAAAAAACACATTCGTGGAGACACAAAATATAGAGATCGAATTCTTTTGACGGAGCAGTGCTCGGACGAAGATCAGATCTAAGTGATTCTTCATTGCAGTGAAGGGCAGTTGGAAGGTTTCCTGAGCCGAAGAGTACACAGCAGCAGAGACAAATAGAGCCACAGCATCAACGCAGAGCCAATGACGTAGTGCTTACGTAGTCACTGCGTAGAGCCAGAGGGAAAGATGTTTTCCTGTTGAGAAAACAATGCAAAGCCAGTGTCAGACCCTGGAGAGATTTTCCGAAGGCTCAGTTTCCAACCAGCAATGAGACCAGTGCAGAGGCAGAAGAGCAACCGAGTTATCACGCAGTCACTGCGCAGAGGCAGCACAGGGCAGTCTAGCCTTGGTGCAGATCAGTGCCAGTGTCCCGTGGAGGAGTGAGGTTTGTCTCATGAGATCTCTTCTGTCAGTTTCTCTATACGATGTGACAGTCTCGTCAATCATAGATTTGTACTCATAATTTACTGAATAATAACGTAAACCATCAAATCTACTGCAGCAATTTTCCCACATTGTGTTTTTCCATGGACATTAATCCAAAAATAATTGTGTCAGATGGTTGTGTGATCTACGTGTGTTCATATTTGTTTCCACACTTGTATTTCTTCCACAGTTTAGTTGTGTCGGTTGTAGAGAATGGATTTCGATATTTGCTTGTAGAAAACAGTAAATAATTTGTTAAAGTAAAATAAAAAATAGAAGATTTTCCATCAGTTGCTGTAATATGATTCTATGTAACACGAATTTTCACATTATAGATGTTTTACAAGCATTATCTATCCACTTGGAGACCCATGAGAACGTCATTGTGCCCCCACACCCACTTGGAGACACCACATGTGACTTGCTTGAATATCAAGGGGCCAACCCCTTATTCACTACGTTTGGAGTTTATTTTCTCACCTTGGAACACTTTGGACTCCACTAGGCCTTCACAATGGCCCAGCGACTCATTATGTTTACCATTTTGCCCACTTGAGAGGCTTATCTTTCTATTTTGGAGCTATCTTGGTGGGCTTGGCACCAAGGGATGTTACTATTGCACATTATTTTATTATTTGGGGCTTAATTAGGCCAAATTAGGAAAATCGAACTATTTAGAGAGGATATAAATTGATGAGAGGTTCATTCATTTCTCTCATCATCACTTGGATTGGATTAGCATCTCTTAGGAGATTTTCGCACTTGTTTCTAGGATGAAATTTTTGGAGTTTCTGGATGCACTATGATGTTTGGATTTTCGCTATTGCCTTTGGATCTTCTTTATAATGAAAAGTTAATGAATGGATATACTCTCTCTCTCTTGCAAGTGATATTTTAAGGTTATTCTTGTTATCTTACTTGTCTACTGCATGTTATTGTTATCATTATTCATGTATGCATTAAAGTAAAGTGGAATTCTTTTGGAAACCTTGAATAATTGGTTTAATGAATGCTTTTCTCTTTGAGGGAGTGGGTGAATGTTCCTTGAGGCACCTTATAGGTTGAAAGCCCTTGAAACTTCATCTCCTTTGCAATTCAAAGTATAAATCCCTGAATGTCAATGTTGTTGCACCTTGAAGGGCTAGTGAAAATCATCTAGGTCTCCTTAGCATATGAAAATTCTCGATCTAGGTGTATCTTGACTCCATTAAGCCCACAAAGCAAGGCACTGATCCTCACATCCCTTTGGTTGTCAAAATTACCTCTCTTTTTCTCATCTTTTCCAATTCTAGGCCTAACACTAGTAGGTCAAGTAGGCCATCAAGCGAAATATTTTGTAGCCATCCAAACACCTTGAAAAATTGTCCACAATTGTGTTGTGGTCTTCTCAATGGGTCCTCCATGTTTGAGCACAATCTGGCGGCGGAATCCCAAGATATTGCAAGCCTTAACTTGAGGATCTTTTCTCTTCCTAGGTTGATTTGGGTTAGTTTCCTCATTTGGATCATTGCACTCAAATTTCAAAAGAAAATTAGTCCTTGATCCTATTCGCCTCCCAAACCAAGTCAAGCCCCTCTTTGTTGATCAATTCCAAACCCTTGACCTAGTTTGGGTCCACTTGGGTTCTTTGTGGTCCTACAACCTCGAAACTCAAATTCTACAAAGATCGCATAGAAGCCACTTCTCCTTAAGGATTCTTAGGTCTAGGACACCTCTTGTCAAGGGATACTCTCCAAACCTAGGCTTAAGTATCCTCTTAGCCCTTCCTAGAGAGCCCATCACCTTCATTCTTAAGCAAGCAAGCCATTCAATTGAGTCTCTCTTGTGAATAGGTTTTAAGTGTCACTCTCCACCCATTCATTGACATATTCATCCTGTGATCTTTTCTATATTGGGTCTCCTCCCATCGGTGAAAGTTCATAAAGAGGAGAGAGATGTAGCTAAGGTGACAGTGGCCTCTTGCTCCATTGTTGCCACTTGATCTAGTAGTTGCTCTATACAATCCTCTCCCAGGACACCTGCTAGTTTGAGTGGTAACATGCCCTAAATAATGCGAAATTGTAATAGCATTAAAATTTTTGGAAGTATTGCATGCATTACTCATGGGAAATGATTAATGAATGTTCCTTGGGGTTAGTCTTGAACATAGCAACCTTGAAACTCCATCAAATATTGACAACTAAGAATAAAATTCTTTTGTAGCTCTGAAGTTGCCTCCTCTAGTGTTAGTGAAGTTGCATTAGGTCTCCTTTAAGAGCGAAATAATCAAATCAAAGTAATTCCTGACTCAATTTTCTCAATAGGCAGGCACTGGTCTAGAAATCCTTGGTGATCACCTCCTCATTGACAAGTCTCTTTTTCTTCACTTTCTTGTCTCCCCTTTTCCTCGTCCCTCAAGGCCAAGGGAGCCTCTCTAGCACTTGGTGCAAACTTTTAGGGAGGAGGAATTTTTGGATTCTGTCCAGATAGATCTCTGCCTTAGTGTCTCCTCTAGGCATCCTCAAGTTTTGAACAAATTCCAACAGTGGAATTCCATTTTATTTGATGCCCTAGTTATCGTACCAAATGGGAATCCTTGAAGCTTCCTTTCAACTTAGGGATTTCTTGAAAGTTTGTACTTTACTAGCATATCATTCAAAACCTTTTAACTATCTTGACCTTAGATGAACTCTTGCCTAGTCCATAGTTTTAAAAAACGGAATCGGTCAGCTACTAGGCCGAGGGTCGACTCCGACTCAAACTCCGAATCGGTAATGACTTGGTCGACTTGGTTTTAATGACTCGTTTTTTGTAAAAAATACATTAAATATTATTCTTTTGTACAAAAACATAAATTTAAAGATTTTTATTCATGTTTCCAAACACAAAGCATTACAATATAGACAAAAGACAACATATGATTAAAGTAGGCTCATGAATATATCCATTATATCAAAATTGCACCCAGTGCACTGTCCAAGGACCAATACATGATGATGATATAGAGATCAAAACAAAAAACATAACTAAGGAGGCTCTAAATGGCCTCTACAACAAAACATGAATAGTCACTAGTAACTAGTAACTACTGCTAGTCATCTGACAGTGACAAGCCAATGTCCTCTACCTCAAACTCTGAACTAGAGGAGGAAAACTCTCGCTCCGCCTCCTCCTCTGAATCAACATCCTCAACTGGAACTATAACCTTGCCCTTACCACGTTGAGAATCAGATAGACGAGTTATGCATCTCCGTCTATCTGACTAGAGGAAGTGCCTGCACCTACAACTGGATGGCTTGGGACTGGGTCTGCTACTAGTGGATCTACATTGAGCAAAGTTGCCTCCATCTCTAAATCGAAGTCAAGCGGACTCTCCCCATCTATGTCAAACTCTGGTGGACAAGACTCCACTACCCAATCTGATGTTGGACAATATCTTCCAACATAATGGGATCTGAATCAGGTCTTTTGTTCAGCAATTGGTTGCGTCTTATTCGGAGGTTGTACTGGACATACACTAGATCATTTAACCGTTTTTGCTCCAAACAGTTTCTCTTCTTTGAGTGAATCCTCTCAAAGACAGACCAATTGCGCTCACACCCAGAGCACTGCAAGTTTGACTCAAAATGCGGATTGCAAACCTCTACAATTCAAGACAATGGCTACCAAATGCCTCCCACCATTGTGCTGCAAAAAATGAGTTTCAGTTAGCTCAACAATTTATATCCAACTTTGAAATTGAAATTATAATTTTATAAACAATTATACAAAATAATAAATTATAAAATATAAATTTGAAAATTGAAATTCTTTCTTTACCTGGCTCATCTGATTCCCTTGCAATCCTTGCAAGGTTCTTGCCAAAGGTACCAGTGGCTTGGCTGAACATAGTGATCTGATTGTGTATCTTCAACTGCTCACTCTCTGTGGGGATCATGCGATCAATGCAGTCAATCAATCCATCTCTAATCTCCCCAGTCAAAGCTCTTGTTTCCTGAGCTTTATAATGATACCTTGGGTTCAAAAAATACCCAGCTGCATGTATCGGCGATGGAGTTGATTATTCCATCTCTGATCAATGATTTGCCAAATGGGCCCATACTTAGCCACTCTGTCCTTGTATGTTGCCCTTATTTGCTCCTTTGCTTGATCCATAGCCTCATAAATGAAGCCCATAGCCAATCTTCCCCCATCCACCAAGCGCAACACCTTAACCAGTGGCTCAGCAAGTTTCACAATCTCTGCTGCCTTTTTCCAAAATATTTCTTCATTGACTTTCCTTTTCACATCTTTTCCATCCTGTTTGCGAGCCCACTGACATTCATTCCATTCATCACTAGAAAACATCTTTTGCAAGTTTCTATGTTGGGCAAGCATAGATTGCAATGTCAAAAAATGTGTTGCAAAACTAGTGATGGCAGGCCTAATAAGTTCCTTGCCCCTTGTGTATTTCCTCATCAAACTCATAATCCATGAGTGATTGTAAATATATTTTGTGATGCATTTGGCATGCTCTAAAGTGTTCTTGATCCAGTCTATTTTGCCAATATCCTCAAGCATGAGGTCTATGCAATGTGCAGCACATGGGGTCCAAAAGATGGTTGGGTGTTTTTCCTCTTAACAATTTACCAGCAAGAACATAGTTAGAGGCATTGTCTGTGATGATTTGAACAACATTTGCCACCCCCACCTCTTCAACAACCTCATCCAAAAGCTGTAACAACAACTATGCATCTTTCACCCTATCAGATGCATCAACTGATTTTAGAAACATGGTTCCCCGTGGGCAAAAGACAAGAAAGTTTATGATGGTACGGTTCCTCTGATCAGTCCATCCATCTGACATGATGGTACATCCTGTACATGCCCATGAGTTTTTGAACTCTTTCAAATAATCATCAATGTTTGAAATCTCTCTTTGCAAAAAAGATCCTCTTAACTCATGCATAGTAGGAGGTTTGAAGCCCTTTCCAGCAGCATATATGGCATCAAAAATAGGTTCATAATATGGTGAACGAGTAGCATTGAGGGGAATATCAGCATCATACCACCATCTAGCAATGTACTCACAAGCAACATCTCTCAATTCTTTTTTCCAATGAGCATCTAAAGTGGGCTGCACAGTTGGAGAACTAGGACAATATGCAGTTGCACTATCAGAGGGAGATGAGGGCACAAAAAAAATTTTGATAGTACCCTTATTTCTCATTGCACCCTTACCCTTGTCAGAAATAGATTCCATAGAGGGAGGAACATAGCGAAAGGGGTTTTTTGATGCATCAGTGGAAGGGATAGATGAGGAACCCTCATAATCAAAAGATTCAAAACTCGAGTTGGCAGCCATCATATGTTGTAGATTCCTCTTCCTCCCAATTTCAGCCTGTATTTCTTTTTGCCTATTTTTCTCTTGCTCAAACTTCTCAAATTGTTCTTTCAACTGCTTCCTAATTTCCCCAATGTTTGGTGCTTCACATGCAGTAATTTGGCCTTTAACACCAGCCAAATGTAGTTTCAGTCTATGAATTCCCCCTACACCCTCCTTAATTTTTTTCTTGCAAAATTTGCAAAACATTTGATCACCAACCATTTCAGCATATGCCCAAGCAGCATCTTTCACTCTAGGGGCCATTTTGGACTGAGTTTTTGACTTGGAAATAAAAGGCTTAAATCTGAACATGAAAACAAAAACAAAAAACTATTCATTCTATGTTCATTTCTTTCACCAAAAACTATATTTACCATTTTCAGATTTGCTAAATAAATAAAACAAACAAAGGCAGATTTTAGAAGAGAAAAAATAAATACCTCTAGCCTCTAGCTTCCTCTAGCTCAATGCTGCTCCAAAGCTTGCCCAATAAGCTCCTCACTGCTGCTCCAAAGCTTGCCCAAAAGACTCCTCAAAGTTGCTCCAAAATCAATTCCACAACTCTTCAGAAAACCCTCACAAATGCTCAAGCAAATTGAATGAGAAAGATGTGAGGTATTGAGAGGGGTTGGGTTAGTTAAATAGCATGGGGAGGGGTTAGAAAACCTAAAACAAACCTAACAGCAGAATTTATTTGGGTTTGAAGTCCATTAAAATCACTTTTTTGGGCCCACTGGCCGGCGGAATTGGCTAGGCCGAGTTAACTCAGACCAGGCCTGGTCGGCCAGTTTGTTACCGAGCCGGCCGAGCCGGTACAAAAACCGGCCGGCTCGGTAACAAACCGGCCGACTGGCCGTTTCTTCTACTTGGTCAGACCAGTAAGCCTAATGGCTCGGTCAACCAGGCCTGGTCCAATTCGAATTGGACTGGTTTTAAAACTATGGCCTAGTCAAATACCTCAACCCCAGGTCTTGTATAGTATTTTTTTCAAGGGATTTTTCGTGGAAAGCCATCCTAGCTTATCCCAAAGCTCACACCTCAGATTGAGCCTTTACATTGAATGAGCCATCCTTGCCTCACTTTGAACCCTAGTATAGACATATTAATCACAAGTGAGGGATACTGGGCCTCCTCTCGTCGGTGAAAATCCAACAAGAGAAAGGGACATGAATAGTGGTGACAGTGGGCCTTTTGTCCCAAATTGTTTTTGTGCCCTCTAGCTTTAGCCCATTTACTAGGACATCTAGTTTGTGCAGCAACATTACTATAAGTTTCTCAAATCTAATCTGTTAACTTTCAGCCTTAGTGCTGATTTGAAATATTAATTTACAGAAGTAAGCAATGTTAGATATACTGAGAGGTGGGTAAATCAGTATTTCACTTAATTTAATTAATTTTGCACTTTCAGAGCATTAAATATCGTTAGCACAAATCAAATCAAATAATCAGCATCACATCACGTCACATGAACAGTAACAAGAAATTTTACATGGAAACCCAATGCAGGAGAAAACCACGGAATGCTTTCTCAAGGGTCCACCAACACCCTGGCTTTACCAGCACTAACGAGAAGGATGCACCAACATCCTGCTAGCTTCAATCTGCTTCCCTAGCACAACCCTGCCACCCTGAAGTGTTCTCAAGCACCAATCTAAAGGAGACTTCAATCTTCGCCTTGCACCACCCCACCACCTTTAAAATAGAGGATAGAAGAAGAATTTGTACACTCTCCTACCGAGGATAATGACCCGCTTACAATAGCATTCAGTCACTGATACTTCACTTTGTTCTTTGCTAAAACATGCCCAAATCACAGTCTTCAAGTTTCTAGATTAAGTTTCACTGTTGATATCTGACTTTTACTTCATTAACCCTTGTACTAAAGCTTGTCCAGCATTCACCTTATTCATTATAATGTATGGTACCAAGTGTTTTAATAAAAGAAAGCTCATACCTCAGAACTTCATATCAGCTTGGAAGTGGTGTAGCCTTTACGATAATTTCTACCACTGTGTATGCCTCCTCTGCCACTGGTTTGCCTTAAACTTTGCCTCAGATTTGTACCGGAATTACTCATCAACTCTGCCCTTGGAGAGAAGTCTAATCATACCTTTGAATCCAGGTCTCAAACTGCTCCTTAATTCTGCCTTCACTCAAGCCCTTAGCTATCCACTTTTTGTAGCTTAAAGAAGGCCTTAACTCTGCCCTTGACTGTGGATAATACATGACCTATAAACTACCTTTGATTCTGCCTCTAGATATCCTTCTAAACAGGCCTCAACACTGTCCTTTGAAGCTTCCCAACCAGGCCTAAACTCGATCTACCAACTGTGTAACAGTGACCTGATATGCTCTTCCTTTGTGGCCTAAACAAGACTTACATGTGTCCTTGTCTACGGCTTATACAGGCCTCAACACAGGCGGTATCAACAGAACTCACCCCCGCCTCTTCACTGCGGCCTAAGTAGAGGTTGTTGCGTCCCTTTCTTTGCGGCCTGAAACAGGCCTAAAATTGGCCTTGCAACTTAGCTTTTAACCTAAATCGGCCTCAACACAGAGCTCAGTTTGGCAGATCTTTAACCTCAGAGACAACCCTTGACAGAGAAAACAAAAATTCGATCTTCTCGACTTTGGAAATGCTTCAGAAGTGGCCTCAGATCAGACCTCAGATTAGAACAAATTCGCTTCAGATGTGCCCTCAAATCAAGCCTCAGATCAGGCCAAATTATCTTCAGATGTGGCCTCAAATCAGACCCTTCTTTGCCTCAGAAAACTCGGATTAAGACCAACTCAACATTGAGCAATAAACATATATAAAATGACAAAAATACACCCAAAATAACGTTCTCTTTCACCTCTTCTTTTGATCTTCAAATTGCTCCACAACCTCAGAATTTCAGAGCTAATTCACATCAATAGATGGTGAAGTGATGATCCTTTTGAGGCCATACAAGTGCCCTATTTAATCTTTAAAAAGTGGGGCACAAAAGGAGGTTCGACCTGCCCTAATAATTTCAAAAATAATTTAAAAATTACCCCCACAATGAGGTTGATCTGAACAACTTTTTAAATCATTTTCAAAAATAGAATCCTCCTTTTAAGGGCTGACTTGGCCAATGAAAAAGGTCAGAGGGAGGCCTTTTTGCAACTTCCAAGACCCAAAATATTTACCCAAAATTCAAAATAAACAACATAAATTTTTATGCCAAGTTTTGGGACCAATCATAGAGTTGCCTTTACCATTCATTTTGGGGCACATTGACCAAGACTTCAGGGCTCAAAAATTTAAGAGGCCATATCTCTTCCACCATTAGGAGCCATATGGCGTACCACCTACAGTTAGAAACGACATGACGAGTACTATCAGATGATGATGCATTCTCACGATCATATTCCATAACAAAAGTGAGGAAAGTGGGGCTTCTTTTGGCTTCTACAGGAGCTGACATCAATGACAACCAATTTTCAACAATCTCCCCCTTTGACATTGATGGAAACACTCATACTCCCGCTGTGATTGTTGCTCCCCCTGTTTCCATGCATTTGATCTTTCTCTCCCCCTTTGACATCAATGGCAAAGGTGACTCCCCCTGACAAAGTATCTCCCTTTGTCTTCCTGCTATTTCCTTTTCTCCCCCTTTCTTCTTGGCTTGTTGGAATGCAGATCAATGTGAACTTCGAAGAACTCAAAGTTTCTACTGGAGATACTCAAAGGTTTATCATGGAAAAGGCTTGGTGAAGATGTCAACTATATGTTCCTTTGTCCCAATGTACTTTACTTCGATATTATTTTCTGCGACTTGTTCCCGAAGAAAGTGATACTTCATAAGAGTATGTTTGGTCTTGCAGTGCACCACAGGATTCTTGGAGAGACTTATGGCGTTGGTGTTGTCACAAAATCCAAATTCTCAAGAATTATACCAACATGTCCTAGGCCCATCTGGACACATCATCAATCAAGCCAACGTCTTGGTTACTTGGCTCAATGTTTCAAAATATGGAGGTGCAGCAAGGGGCATACAATCATGTGCAGGCTCCTCAAAGGCCAGCACTCATCTCAGAAGGGAAGGCAATAGAGGTTGTTGTGTCATATGTGCTCTCAAAGTTAGGCTAGATGCTCACTTTATAGTGTTGGAGAAGTATTAGACCATCCCTCAAGGGATCTCCACCGCATGTGCGATGAACCGACTGAAAAATATCCTCAAGATCAAGTAAGATCATCATCATTAGGCACCAAAACCATTAAACTATCATACTGGACCATATTCAATGTTAGGGGCACAAAACTACTTCATACAAACATTTCCTTCAGATGTCTTTCTAGCTCATGACTGTAATCAAGTTACTACACTTATGTTAGGGATAATTATGCAATGAGCCCCATTAATGTTGAGAAACCAAGTGCTAGATAGTTTAATGCTTGATTCCTCTTTCTTTATAATTACTTGTGAATGTTAGTAGTCTTCTTATTAATTTTATGTTCTCTCAGAGATTAGGCTCCAAGTCAGGGCAAAACCCAACAAGGGGGAAAACCCAACAATCCTTCTCTTATAGAATCAGATGTGTTGTCGCACAAAATGTCTAGGCACTGCGACAATGGCTCAGATGGGGGGTTGTCACCCTGATCCCCAATCTCTCTATCTAAGTTGTCTCCTTGCAAGCTAAGGGAGGTAGACCCTAACAAAAATGAAGGAAAAGAACTGGTTGAGAATCAACCAATTTAGGAGACACAGCTAGACAATCAAATACTTGTTAAGATTCATGAGATTTTATAGATCCAATTAGATTCAAAACTTTAAAACCAATGCCTTATGGAGTCAAAATATCCCGTTATACAATTAAAGTCAAGTATCTGATATACAACTGTTGCTAGGAAAAATAGATTCACCACAATGATATTCGATAAAACGCACCACAACTATGAGTTAAAGTACTTTGAACCCACAGCAATAAATCATGAGATGACCATTAAATTGAAAAGCCAGTTCTTTTTAATACTTTCGAATTTATGATGTTCTAAATAACCCAATCCAGAAATTAGAAATTTTATATAGTCAAACTTAGGATAAAAATTTAAAAGTTCATTTGACTATAAAAGAATTTTTTTAGTATTTTTGGAATTTTTTTATTTTTTTATTTTTTATTATTTTTCAAACAAAATATAAAAACTAAGACTATGGATTAAAATCTAAAACAAATAAATTTTAAAAAACTAAATTAAAGCTAGAGTTAATTGAAATCTAAAAATCTAACAAAAAATTAAAAGAAGATTTTTTATTTTTTGTTTTTGACTTTATCTAAATCTAAAAAAAATGAAAAACAAATTAAAACTAACTTTAATTAAAATCTAAAAAACTAAAAACTAAACATTAAAGCTAAAAGTTTTAAAAAAATCGAATTTAAACGAAGACCTAACACTAACGCTAAACTAAAACATTTAATAAAATCTAAAGTCTACGTTTAATCTAAGATTCAAAACTTAACAAAAATTTAATCTCAAACTAAGACTAACGCATAAAATGAAACCTAAAGAAAAATGTAAAACATATATACGTGAGGTTTCAAAAATTATGGTATGTGTTTTTTTTTGTTTTGCAGGCTGGAGTCGACGCGAAGGAAGAGGCAGCGGGTAGATGGCTCGACGGCAAAGGGTTCGTCAGCAAAGATGGAGGCTGGATGGCGGACAGGTTGAGGACGGCAAAGGAAGAACGGGAGAGAAGCAGGGCAGCTGCAAGGAGAAAGAGACAGTGTGCGGATGAGAGGAGTGTATGAAGCGTGAGGGAAAGGAAGGACGTGCAGGGAGATTTGAATGCGAGTAGTGCGAAAATAAATGGAGGGCAGACGCAGAATGAGAATGGGAGGGAGAAAGGCAAGACAGGGGCAGCGTATGCAAGAAAAGAAGGAGCATATGCTGCGTGAAGGCAGAAAAAACGTGGAGAATTTTGAGCAAAGCGTAGACTGCAGAATGCAAAGAAAAACCTAGTGCACCTTAAATTTGTCCAGCAGATTTAAAATTTTCCCTCGTAACCCAGAAAACTGATTTAAATGCACCTGAAATCTCCTTTTTTGTATTCAGATCTGCCAGTAAAGGCGATCCTGAGGCTAGATCTAAAACAAATTCTGAGAAACCCGTGCAATCCTGCAAAAAACCAAAACGGATCCAAGACTATGCACAAAAAATTTATAAACTTTTACAACCTACAGAATATTTGCAAATTTACAGTGCTAATTTACAGATCATAAACCCTCTTGGCTAGATTTGAAACAGTTCAGCACAATTCAGAAATTAAAATTTTAAAAGAGAGACACAAGCCCAATAAAGATCCCTACAAAAAACCGGAATTTAAGATAAGCTCGGGGAATTAAATCCGGAGGGCTCTTCGATCTTATCTCCTGGGAGTCAGCTGGTCCAAACTAGGACTTACCCAAACGCCCAGTTCTACATCCTGAAGATTTCTGCAAACTTAAAGTTAAATTGTCAGATTAATAGAGAAACAGTGATAAAACATAAAACTTTCATGAGCTAGAGATAACAGTTAGCTCGATCCAATTAATATTTTTACCCTAGATCCAGTAGCCTGGGCAAGATACCTGTACCCAAAATTACTCTACAAGAGTCATTAATCAACAATCCATTAAAATAATCACTAGCAGAATACTAAGAACAAGTTTACCATAAAATGCTGAAGAGGAACACCACCATCAAGATAAAACCCCAAAGTCTTTGTTTGTATTATTCCAGAAAATATTACAGGAGAGCTTCAAGAGCGAGTACACGATCCAGAGATCAGATGATTCAAAGACTAACAAAGACCTCTAATTTATAAAATAAAATCTCCAACGGCTAGTTCGGTTGATCCATGTCAAAATAATATCGACCGTCGAAAAGATTTGATCATCTTTTAATCTGGACCGTCGAAATTATAATTTTGAGGAAAAACGAATTTATCATTTAATTTCATTTTAATTAACTCAAAAATACTATTTTTGAGTTAATTACCTCAAAATTTTGACTTTGACTTAACCACCTAGGCCCAAGGGTCCAAAATTTCTTGAAATTCTCAATATTCCCTTGGCCTGGGACCTTTAAAAATTCATTTTTTAAGGACCAACGAATTTTGCCTTTGAAGAAATTTAACTCACCTAGGACTTAAAATTAATTAAATTTCTGGCTTAGGATTTTTAATTAATTTGGCCAAAAAATTTAATTAATTGACTGAGAGGGGATTTAATTATTTTTTCCAACCCTCTTTACATAAGATAAATACATTTAGACACATGAAGGGGGAATACCCATTCGTATAGACCCTCAAATAGATACCCAATTCTGCGACTCAAAACATGATCTAGTAGACCAAGTAGCTTGTAATAAAATAATCTAGCCAACTAGCTAGGATTATTCCCAAACTACTTTTACAAGGACTCGATAGAAAACACTAGGACTCACTTAGCATCTTGATGACAAAATCCACCCTAGCTTTGGGGTGAGGCTGGAGGGGAAAACTCTGCTGATAACTTGTGTCGAAAAACACAAGTAAATCAGTGTGACAAAAAACCTCCTAGGATAGAAATCGTCACCAACATACTAGGCTTACCTAGGTTGTTACATACATGACGGTCTTACTTAGATCATTTACATCATAAACATGCAAAATGGGTTTACATTATTCATAAAACTGTCGACTGATGATGGAATCTGAATGGCACGACCACGTCGAACATGATGAATCTCATTTTAAAAATGGGGGTGTACTGCTATGGGGTTGTTGACAAAGTGTGGTCAACAAGATGAAAATGAGATATCCAAGCCCCAAGACCAAGACCAATACTGTCACAAAGATCCAAGTCAACCTTCCTCCAAGTCTCCTCCAATCAAGTCAAAGTCAACAAAAGTTAACATTGGTCAAACTCTTTGATATATGGTCAAATCACCAAAAATTTCGATCATGCAATAGAGGTCGAATTTCGGACATGTAATAGCCTCAAAAAAATCACAGAAAATTAGCACGTGTGAGAAGAACTAGGGTAGAAAACTTGCCTTCTCTCTCTCCTTCGACTTTGGTTGTCGTTTTCTTCTCGTTTGGCACAAGAATTGATGTGATGTGTGAGTGAATGAATGATCTTCCAAGAGATCGAGTTGAATTGTATTTATAGTTGTCCAGGAGAGTCGAATGGTTGCCAGATACGCCAACTTGGTCTTATGTTGACTCTTTGACTCAAAATAAAAATTCTTCTTCTTTTCCTACAAAAAGTCCAAATGGGACTTGACTCAAATACATTTCTTTTGACTCATAATAAATTATTTTTGACTCTTTTGTCTCTATAAGCATGAAGAACATGCTTTGACCAAAAATAAAATAATAATAATGAACATAATAAATAAGTCAACGATAAAAATTACATTTTATTACATTATGAAGATCGACACTAGTTACAATTTCAACAATTAAGGATATCTATCACCTAAGGGAGAGGGGGAGGACATTTCACAAGTAGACCCATCAATCCATAGTTTCATATGATAAATGTGGTCATAGAATGGAAAAGACTTCAAGCAAGATAGTCATATTCATACCAGCTAAAGGAGGTCCAACATCCTCAGTATAATGATCAGAAGAGGAAGCAATCATGGAACATGAGTTACCCCTTTCCTCGGCCTGCTTTTTCCACTCCTCTGGTGTGCCTTTTTAGTTTAATGATGTCTTTCTTTCTTACATAGCTTAGGTGACCTATCTTGCTTTATGCTTTTTGAATAACCCTTGAATATGTAAGAGTTTATCGTTTATCAAGCTTGGGACATTCATAAGTTCCTTTGTTTCATCATAAGGGAGAAGTGCAAGGTGGTAAGCATTAATTTCCTTGGGTACGTTATATTAATCAGTGCATCCTAATACTGTCCCTCCTAGCAGTGGAAGAAAAGGCCTCAAGGCAGGTCACACTAGACTAGAGGCCAAGGATATTGTCCTAAGTGAAGTATGGGAACAAGGGTACCAACAAGAGCAGTCAATCATCCAACTTGGTCTGTGATCCATAATAGTATGCCCCAAACATTTAATGAAAGCACATCATTACAAAAATGGCTAGTGTACTTTCCAATAGAGCATCCACCTTCCTCCAAGAAGTATGCTAGATGGGAGAGAGCATTGACTGGAGCATATGTGGAAAGCTCTGAAGTAGAGCTATTTGGGGATCATCATATGGCTATTGGCTAGTTGGATGACCAATGGAGATAAAAGTTTCCTCATAGGGGTCATCCACTTTTGGTGGGTGACAAGAACAACCCCCTTCTTCAAGATAGCTATATTACAATTTGCTACTTTCCCCCCCAAACCTCATATCACTTTGCACTACATGGGGAGTACAAGGGAGACCCTTTCCTCAATCACTATGTAGACATCTCCCAATATTCCACTCTTGGGGACATCCTTCTTCTCGATAATTTCAACACTCGTAGTGGAGACCTACAGGTACCCCTCCATGATAGAGTCGAGGATATACTTTGCCTCCAGGAGCTAGAGCTAGATTCTATGGGTCTTCAAAGGAGTTGAGAGGATAGGAATGGACCTCTCACAGGTTACGAGAGACACCTCTTGCAGTTGGGTGAAGCCCATGGTTTATTGGTTATGAACGGGTTCCTTAATTTTCCAGTCTTAGGACATTTTACTTGTTTCCTTCACAATAGGGGAGCTAATGTGATTGACTATGTCGTGACTCCTAGCCAACTAGGACCTTCTCTCATGTTGGGAATCACGATTATCGTTAGACCAAAATCTGTAGGTGTTAGTCAAAGATCACATCACTAGAGATAAGGATCCACGAGAGGTAGTTAGTCCATGTCGCGAAACCCGCGGGGAGCGTTGGTTTATCCAATGTCCAAAAATCTCCCCACCAACGCGAGCCAAGTGTGTATCGAATTTGTGACCTACGCTCTGATTCCATTTGTTGGGAATCATGATTGTCGTTAGACAAAAATCTGCAGGTGTTAGTCAACGATCAATCGCTAGAGATAAGGATACACGAGAGGTGGTTGGTCCATGTCACGAAACACACGGGGAGTGTCGATTTATCTAATGTTCAGCACTCTCACACACTCAACATCTCTCAATTTCCCACCCACCCATAGAAGACCAAAACCTCCTCAACTTCTACCTCTCTACTTCCCCTCCCCCTTCCACCACACCCCAGCCCACTTTGCAAACCCTCTACGCTACCTTCCTCTTTAACAAAGATCATGTAGCCTCTTACACCACACACCTTAAGGAGTTGCTACCCCCATTTCCCACTTTAAATCACTAGACACAACCATAGCCAAATATTATATACTTTTTTGTATCCTCATGAAATTAGTCTTTAACTCCTACCCTCATTCTACTCGTTTGTTGAAATTTGGTTACCGGAGGACAAGTGGTTCCCTAAGGCTTTGATCTTTGGCCTATGGAAAAGTGTCCAAAAGAATTTAATTTTTCTCCTAAAGTGACTTTATAAAGTTATAAAGTCAAATCTAATTTAAAAGTGACTTTAAGTGATAAAGTTACTAAAGTCTAATTTTAAAGTGACTTTAATAAAGTCAATGTGAAATTAGACAGAAAAAGTGACTTTGAAAATAAATGAGTAAGTGGGTCTTTATTAAAGTGGGGTGAATTAAAAAATCGAAAGTGAGATTTAAATGAGCATTTAATCTCAGCCGTACATCTACTATCTCAGCCATTAGATTTAGGGATTCTCCAAAAGTCACTTAGGGTTAGGTTAAAGGAGGAAAATGAGGGAAAAGGTCATTCATTCTTTCATGAGCAAATTGAGAGAGGAGGAGAGAAAGCTGAAGAGAAATTTCTGAGCAGAGGGAGAGCAGCAAAAGACACACAGCAAATCCGTACAGCGTGAGGGCACACTTCCCAAGGCTGAAAATCCGTACAGCAGCATTTATTAGCATGGTTATCGAGGCAGAAAATCCATACAGCAGTTTGCATGCATTTCGAGGAAAGGACAGCAATGTTTTCGAGGAGCAAAATCAACAGTAAAGGAGCACGATTTTCGAGGCAAAATTTCTGGGCACGAAAATCGAGGAAGGGGTTGTTGTCTTGTCCTTACAAAATCCGTACATGTAGTTCTGGCACATTTTTCGAGGCAGCAAGGACAACATTTAATGCTGTAAATTTTCTATTTGCTGTTTGGCACGATTTTCAAGGTGGAAGCTGGCACGAAAATCGAGATAACTGGCTTTTAGTGTTTACTGTAATTTTTACTGTGTATTGTTGTTCACTGTAAAAGCATTTTCCATAAATAAGAAGAAGCTTTCGAACTGGTTTTCCCCTAGAGTTGTAGGGGGTTTTTGCCAGGGTCACATTGACCAAAAATCAGCGTGTCTAAAATCTGTGTGTGGCTGATTTATTTTTCTCGCTTTTATTTTTGGATTTCAACATTGTGAAATTTCCAAAATTTTTGTTTTCAGGAAATAATTATTTTTCCAACTTGTTAATGTATGGCTATGGGAATGGGCATTTAACTATATGGGAGAAATAAGGAGAAACTGAAAATCGGGGTTGGGTTGTCAAATTTTTACATGATATCAAAGGTATTTTGCTGAAAAGGGCAGTTTGGGACAGCAAGAAGAAAAAATTACAAGCAGCTAATTTTTCACTCAGAAATTACAGCAAGCTGATTTTTCACTCAGAAATTACAACAAGCTGATTCTTTTCACGCAGAAATCATTACCTTTACTACAGAAGTGTTACTTTCAGCTTATTAAGACAGCAAGCATGTCTTTGGGCTTGAGGGTGGAGGATAGGTTGGATGGGTATAGTAACTACAATGTATGGAAGGAGAGAATGCAGAGCATCTTAGAGGAGGCAGAGGTCTAGGATATCATGGTGCATACCGCACAGAACCCTGTTAATGTGTCTATTGATGATGTTCAGTTGGCAGCCTTTAATAAGAAGAATAACAAGGGTAAGAGACTAATTCTAGATGGAATCAAAGACCATTGCATTCCTCATGTGAGAGGAAAAAGATATGCTCATGAGATGTGGACAGCGTTGACCAATCTCTACCAGAGTACCAATGAGAATAGGAAAAATGGTCCTAAGGGAGAAACTGAAGACCATTAAGATGGGTAAGACTGATAGTGCAGCTGGATATCTCACAAAGATTACTAATGTGAAAGATGCATTGGCAGCAATTGGAGAGGTCATTCCACCCACTGAGTTGGTGCGGATTGCAGTGAATGGCCTTCCCAGTTCATGGTTGAACTTTGCTGATGGGGTTTGTGCACGTGAGACCCTTACGACTTCGGAGAGGTTCTGGAATGATTGCATATAGACAGAAATCAGAAAGACCCAGCTTGGGGCAGCCAAACCAGTTGAGCAGGATGAGGATGTAGCATTATTGGTAGGAGGCAAGAAAGGCAAGGGAAAGAAGCAAGCTTACACAAGTAATGGTGGGGGCAAAGGCAAAGGTAAAGATAAATAGGGGAACACGCAGAAGGACTATTCCAAGGTGAAGTGTTGGAATTGTCAGAAGATGGGACACTGTGCAATTGTGTGTCCGGAGAAGAAGAAGAAGGGGAAGAACCAGAGCATGGCAGCATCAGCAGAGATAGAGGACTTTACGGATAGCTTTGACCGGGAGTTTGGGTTCATTTCTTGTGAGTCCACTAGTGCAGGATCGCCTGCCACGGAGGTTGAGAGGGAGTGTGCATTTCCCTCCACTAGCGGAGCATCTTCAGGTATCTGGTATGTTGACAATGGGGCTTCACGTCATATGACAGAAGTCCGTGAGTACTTCTCAGAGCTTTCAGAGAGTGGCACTAATATAGAGGTAGTACTCAGAGATGACAGCGTTGTTAGAGCAGTTGGTGTGGGGACATTGACATTTGATAGGGAACCCAAACCTCCCTTGCAGGTGTCAGATCTTCTATATGTGCCAGGGATGAGGAAGAACCTCATATCCATCTCAGCATTGGAGGACAGAGGGTATGAGATATTGTTCAGGGGAGGGCAGGTGCTGATATATCCCAGGGGTGCTCCAGCCGATTCAACTAGAGTGATTGGTGTACGCCATGCAAAGGTGTACAAGTTTGCATTTCAGCCCCTTTTGGCATTGAGTAGTAGTACCAGTAGCAGAGCTAGCAGTTCAGAGCTGTGTGAGATTTGGCATCACAGGATGGGGCACATGTATCATGAAGCCTTGAGGACATTGCGGGAGATCACTACAGGTGTGCCAGATTTCAATACTGAACTTTAATACATGCAGAGGATGTGTGATGGGCAAGTTTGCCAAATCGCCTTTTCCCAGTAGTGATAGCAGATCGACTGGAATACTTGATTTGATTCATTCCGATGTGAGCGGTCAGATGTCTCATGTTTCCTTGAGTGGATATGAGTATTATGTTTTATTCATTGATGATCACTCTAGGAGAAGCTGGATTTATTTCTTGAAGACCAAGAGTGAGGTCTTCAAGTGGTTTCAGGAGTTCAAAGCTCTTATGGAGACCCAGACAGGTCGAAAGATCAAGTCCCTAAGGTCGGACAATAGAGGTGAGTACACACTTGGAGAGTTTTTTTACTATTGTGCGGAGGCAGGCGTTAGGAGGGAGTTCACAATTCCTTACAACCCCCAGCAGAACGGGGTTGCGGAGAGGAAGAATAGATCCATCGGAGGGGCTACCAAAGCCATGCTACATGATCAGGGGTTACCATTGTTTTTGTGGGCAGAGGCCTGCAAGACTGCTATATATTTGTAGAATAGGAGTCTGCATCGTGCCTTGGGGCATGTGATTCCGGAGGAGGCTTTTTCTGGGAAGAAGCCTAATGTTGGTCATCTTCGTATCTTTGGGTGTATTGCATACTCCTATGTACCCAAGGAGAAGAGGACCAAGCTAGAGCCCATCGCAGAGAAGGGTGTCTTTGTGGGCTACAGTGAGACCTCGAAAGCCTTTCGGATTTATATTCCCGCACAGAGGAGAGTTGTGTTGAAATTTGGTTACCAGAGGACAGAGGGTTCCCTAAAGCTTTGATCTTTGGCCTAGGGAAAAGTGTCCAAAAGAATTTAAGTTTTCTCCTAAAGTGACTTTATAAAATTATAAAATCAAATCTAATTTAAAAGTGACTTTAAGTGATAAAGTTACCAAGTCTAATTTTAAAGTGGCTTTAATAAGGTCAATGTCAAATTAGAAAGTGAAAATTGACTTTGGAAATAAATGACTAAGAGGGTCTTTATTAAAGTGGGGTGAATTAAAAAATAGAAAGTGAGATTTAAATGAGCATTTAATCTCAGCCCTAGATCTAAAGCTATCTCAGCCATTAGATTTAAGGATTCCTCAAAAGTCACTTAGGGTTAGGTTAAAGGAGGAAAATGAGGGAAAAGGTCATTCATTCTTTCATGAGCAAATTGAGAAAGGAGGAGAGAAAGCAAGGGAGAATTTCTGAGCAGTGAGAAGGAGGGTAGCAACACTTATATTCAGCAAATCCGTACAGCAGAGACAAAGCACGAAGTTCAAGGCAAGTGGGCATGAATTTCGAGGGAGGAAAATCGGCATTTATTGCAGCACGCTTTTCGAGGTCCGTACAGTAGCAAGGAGGTACGAAAAGCGAGGTTCGTATAGCAGAGAAAGAAATTTGGTTTTCTGGATTTCGTACAGTAGCAAACAGCACGGAAATCGAGGCAGCATTTGCACATATTTCAAAGGAGGTCGTATAGCTGTTTCACACTGCTTTCGATGCTGTCCGTACAGCATTTAAGGATGTACTTTTTGCTGATATTTTCTATTTGTATTTGGCACGAAAATCGAGGCAGAGTTTTGCACGGTTTCCGAGATAAGTGCATTTATGAAGTTGGTGTAATTTTTTGCCGTGTAATTTCTGTCTCACTGTAAAAGCATTTATCATAAATAAGGAGGAACTTTCAAACTGGTTTTCCCCAAGAGTTGTAGGGGGTTTTTCCAGGGTCACATTGACCAAAAATCAGCGTGTCAAAAATCTGTGTGGCTGATTTATTTTTCTGAGTTTTTAATTCTGCATTTCAGCATTGTGAAAATTCCAGAATTAGTGTTTTCAGAAAATATTTATTTTTCCAACTTGTTGAATGTATGGCTATGGGAATGGGCATTTAACTTTATGGGAGAAATAAGGAGAAACCGAAAACCGGGGTTGGGTTATCAAATTTCTACAAGTTGCTGTCAGACGGGATGTGAAATTCGAAGAGGGCAAGGCTTTCAGGAAGTCTCGAGAGTTAGAGTATCTGGATCAGCCATACCCTCAAGAACAGTTGAGTCAGTCGCAGGGAACCAGTGGGCAGGGATCAGGAGGATCCGAAGGTACATCGATTATGGTGTCAGGTCCATCAGTAAGCAGTGGCTCGCAGAGTCAGAGGGGTGGTGCTCCAGGCAGCATGCAGAGCAGTTCACTAGGGAGTCCACTGATGGACAGTTCACACGGTACTTCAGCATCTACAGGTTCAGGTTCAAGCAGGAGGATAGCAGACAGACAGTCGGGAGTTCAGGCTCCTGATGATGAGGAAGAGGAGTTTCATTCTCTGGTGGGAGAAGTGTGCTAAGGGAAGAGGAAGCCCAAGTGGCTTCAGGATACTTTGAGAGAGGCCACATCTGTTGCTAGGCCTAAGAGGCCGATCAGAGAAAGAAAACCACCTGAGAGGTTTTGTAGCTATATGGCAATGGTTGCCAACATCGTTTACTCTGAGCCTTCTAGCTATGAGGAGGCAGCTAGCCAGCAGGTCTGGATAGAGGCCATGCAGGAGGAGTATTCTTCTATCATGAAGAATGATGTTTGGGAGGTGGTGCCGAGGCCTGAGGGAAAATCTATGGTTACTTACAAATGGCTTTACAAGGTAAAGCATGCTGCAGATGGCGACATTGAGAAATTCAAAGCAAGGTTTGTAGCTAGAGGGTTCTCCCAGGTAGAGGGAGTTGATTATGAGGAGACCTTCGCTCCCGTGGCTCGATATACTTCGATTCGCTCCATCATATCGATAGCAGCAGAGATGGGTTGGAAGATCCACCAGATGGATGTGAAGACTGCATTTCATAATGGCTTCATATAGGAGGAGGTGTACATTGAGCAGCCACAAGGCTTTGAGGTGCATGGGAAGGAGTCCCATGTGTGCAGACTAAAGAAGGCCCTTTATGGCCTGACGCAAGCTCCCAGAGCTTGGTACTCAAGGATAGATAGATACTTGCAGGAGATGGGTTTCACAAAGAGTGATGCAGATCCAAACCTTTACTTTATTGTGATAGGTGAGGAGCCTCTCATTTTGGTGTTGTATGTGGATGACTTGGTCATTATGGGTGTAGAGAGACTCATAAAGCACTGCAAGAGAGATCTTGCGTCAGAGTTTGAGATGAAGGACATTGGCTTGATACATTACTTTTTGGGTTTGGAGGTGTGGCAGGAGGAGGGGCATTTCTTCCTGGGGCAGGGGAAGTATATTGTGGACATCCTTGGCAGATTCCACATGGAGGATTGTAGACCCATGTCGACACCGATGATCACCAATTGGAAGAAGCTTCACGCTTCAGATTCCAAGTTGATGGATCCCACATTGTATAGACAGTTGATTGGTTCCTTAATGTATTTGGTCAACACCAAACCAGATATATGTTTTGCAGTCAACACGATGAGCTCAGGAGGGTGCACTACGTTGCTGCAAAACACATTTTGCGGTACTTGCAGGGGACGGTGGATTATGGTCTAGATTATAGGTAGGGGGATGGAGTGAGACTGGCAGGTTACACTGATTCTGATTGGGCAGGTTGTGCTTCTGATAGGAAGAGCACTTCAGGGTGTTGTTTTGGGTTGGGTTCGGCAGTGGTGTTGTGGTTCAGCTGAAAGTAGCAATCAGTAGCATTGAGTTCAGCGAAAGCAGAGTACATGGCAGTCAGTCTAGCTAGTTGTGAGGCCATTTGGCTTCGCAAGATGTTGTTTGGTTTATTTGGTCAGCCATTGAGACTTTCAGTGATATAATGTGATAATCAGAGTTGCATTAGACTCACGGAGAATCCAGTATTTCATGATAGGTCAAAGCATATTGGCATCAGATATCACTTCATCAGAGACTATGTTCAGAAGAGAGCCATGAAGCTTGAGTATATTCCCACTGATGAGCAGGTTGTAGATATTCTTACCAAAGACTTACCACAGGGCAAGCACGTCTACTTCAGAGACAAGATGGGTGTGGTGAGGAACACCTTCCTCGGTAAGAGGGAGTGTTGAAATTTGGTTACCGAAGGACAGGTGGTTCCCTAAGGCTTTGATCTTTGGCCTAGGGAAAAGTGTCCAAAAGAATTTAATTTTTCTCCTAAAGTGACTTTATAAAGTTATAAAGTCAAAACTAATTTAAAAGTGGCTTTAAGTGATAAAGTTACTAAAGTCTAATTTTAAAGTGACTTTAATAAATTCACTGTGAAATTAGAAAGGAAAAGCGACTTTGGAAATAAATGACCAAGTGGGTCTTTATTAAAGTGTGGTGAATTGAAAAATAGAAAGTGAGATTTAAATGAGCATTTAATCTCAGTCCTAGATCTAAAGCTATCTCAGCCATTAGATTTAGGGATTCCCCAAAAGTCACTTAGGGTTAGGTTAAAGGAGGAAAAAGAGGGAAAAGGTCATTCATTCTTTCATGAGCAGATTGAGAGAGGAGGAGAGAAAGCTGAAGAGAAATTTCTGAGCGGAGGGAGAGCAGCAAAAAACACACAGCAAATCCGTACAGCAGGAGGGCACACTTCCCAAAGTTGAAAATCCGTATAGCATCATTTATTGGCATGCTTATCGAGGCAGAAAATCCGTACAACAGTTTGCACGCATTTCGAGGAAAGGACAGCACTATTTTCGAGGAGAAGAATCAGCGGCAAAGGAGCACAGTTTTCGAGTCAGAATTTTTGGGCACGAAAATTGAGGAAGGGGCTGTTGTCTTGTCCGTACAAAATCCGTACAATCCGTACAGGCAGTTCTGGCATGTTTTTTGAGGCAGCAAGGACAACATTTAATGCTGTAATTTTTTTGTAAATTTTATGTTTGTTGTTTGGCACGGTTTTCAAGGTGGAAGGTGGCACAAAAATCGAGATAAGTGGTTTTTAATGTTCGCTGTAATTTTTACTGTGTACTGTTGCTCACTGTAAAAGCATTTTCCAGAAATAAGAAGAAGCTTTCGAACCGGTTTTCCCCAAGAGTTGTAGGGGGTTTTTTCAGGGTCACATTGACCAAAAATCAGCGTGTCGACAATCTTTGTGTGGCTAATTTATTTTTCTGGTTTTTATTTCTGCATTTCAGCATTGTAAAATTTCCAGAGTTTGTGTTTTCAGAAAATAATTATTTTTCGAGCTTGTTAATGTATGGCTATGGGAATGGGGATTTAACTATATGGGAGAAATAAGGAGAAACTGAAAACCGGGGTTGGGTTATCAAATTTTTACATTGTTGTCATACCCACAAACCTATCCTTGGCTCTTACCCCATGAACTGTTAGTTTGATGAGGAATGCAAAACCCTCCACCAAAAGCTTTACCTCACAATAACACATCCACTCACCTCCGCAAAACATACCGTACCGTCCTTCGCCATAAAAAACAAGCATTTCTCTCCCAAAGGTAATGAGAAATTTGTGATGCAAAGATAATCTAAGGGGTAACATTCAACCTATCAATTCCTCAAAGGAAACAATCAACTTTATTCATGAATTTAGCAAGTATCCTATTTCCCAATGCAATAATCTACCAAACATATTTTTATGACATCGGGATTTGGAAAGGCCACAGCTTTATAATACAATGGAAGCTTAGGGTTCAAAACCACTCATATCAAAGAACCTAACAAGTCACAATTGAACATGGAAGAAAAGATTGAAGCCTAAACTAAATTCTCAATTTTAATAATTTTCATAAATTTGATAAAGGAAAAGGATAAGGAAACCTAATTAAAGGTTACCTATATCGTATTACCTGTCTTAGGTAGCTAATCCCAATGTATGACGATAACAATGTATATGAAAGGTAAGGATAAAGATTATTACGTAGTGTTCAGATTGCAATATTTAATTTCAAAAGATATCCAATTTTGGTACAATCCCTGGTTATGGTGGACTACTTTATGGAAGACTAATCAATTTCCATCGAGTGAGAATATTACCCTTGTCCATGTTTAGTAAGTAAATAGTCAAATTGTTCATGTTTGGCATTATTAAAGAAATCTCATGTCTATGATGTCAATTTATAGTCTTGATGTGTATGCACTGTGAACATATCCTCCTTTTCGTAGGATCAAAAATTGTGCCATCATGTATTGCCAAGCTATGGCGAACATGCTCTGTAAGGTGATTTAATTTAGTAATTACTAATAAATGAAAATGAACCATCTATGAAATTAAATATATGAGACAATTAGATCATGCCAAATAGATTCATATCCCACTGGAGGGAACGTATACTAAGTTTTCCATCATTATTTTCGCTATAAGTGAGTATCTAACTTCAACCTTTAAATGACTTTAAGGGCTTCTGATATAACAACTATAAAATCACCTGCTCTCTTTTGAAAGCCTTACAATTTGGCTCACAAGAATGGTTTATGCAGCTCTGCAATCGAAAGAAACCGCTGCCTGCAAAGCAACAACACACACATCAACTTGTATTAAGCATAACACACAAATAACCATTTAAATGATTGTCAAAGAGGAAAAAGTGTCAGTAACTTGGTCAAAACCTAAAGAAGTTAAAATATCCAATAACATTATATATAGAGAAGGTGGTCATCATCAATTTATTAGAGAGTAGACTAACAAAACCATATATGATAGAAGGGCATTGACTGAATTGATAACATCAGCCCAGCTTTTGTGGATATTGAGGAGATTCAGCAACAGATTGATGACCCAAGAACAATAACTGATGAAAGAAACTGGAAGCTTTATAATAAACATACTAAGCGAAATCTGATTGAAAGGTCAAACAACATCAAGAAGAAGCAACATTCTAGTTAGTTTATTTTATACATCAAGTTGGCATCATTGACTATAATGATGTGTAAGGGGCAGGAAGAGATGTTACAAGCTAGGGAAAATAGGGTTAGGGTGATGGCACATTCAGGCATTTGGATTATTGTGCAACATTCAGGCATTTGGCCTTATGAAAGAAGGCAACCTGAAAGTGAGAGAAGACGATTAGAAAACATTATTTCTCTGTTCTGAGCCTATTAGCACATGAAACTGTCCTTATGATTTGATCCAGAACCAACATATATATATATATATATATATATATATATACAAGCCTGTTCATAATTTCAGAGCATACTTCAGCAAATAAGGGAGGCGGCTAATTTTCAAATGATTTGTAAAATTAGCCGCCTCCCTTATTTGCTGAAGTATGCTCTGAAATTATGAACAGGCTTGTATTATCGGGAACCATTTTATTCATTTCTTTCCTTCCTTCATGTTCCAAATTAGTGCACATGTTGGGCATAATGTTTCTTAACCAGGTTGCACCATATAAGGTCTTCAATTAAGAGACAGAAAGCATTGTTTCTAAGCTGTGTTACACATCCATCACTTCTCTTTCAGCACCAATCTCCTACCCATGTAACAAACTATATTCCTTTCTTTGTGTTTCACATCAGAAAACACATGGTTTATATGCTTCAATCTACTTGTTATTTACAAGCCAAGTCAACATTGCACAAAGTGGGAGCAAAGCGAGAGCATTTTTTACAAGTGAAGCATTGGCACTGTCCTTTTCCAAAAATCTTCAAAAGCGAATCATCATCGAACCGTGTATATATATATATACTAAAAAGAAACATCCCAAATGCCAAATTAATTGCAGCATATATGAAAACATCCATATTTGTACATAAATGAAGAGAAATGCCATCCATAGTACATAAATGATTAATTATACAAGCATCAACCATCTATATTCTAGCAATTACAAACAAACATCAATTTTTTAAGCATATAATAGAAACTAGACCGTTAAATCATTGAAAGAGCTTATCTAGCAACTGCCAACATGACCAAATAGTAGGAAGGAAAACCTTAGGAAGACTAAAAAGTCCAAATTCAAAACACCAATCTATCATATCGACTAATCTCTCCTCCGTACACCACCATGACCACCATGTGCACCTCCACATGGTGGTGGTGAAGTAGATGATGGTTGTGGAACTAAAGATGAAGCCCATGCTATTGTAGTTGAAGTCTTGGACATGGGGACTATTACCCACCAAAGTAGGTGACCCCATAGGAGAAATTATTCTCCCATCATCTAGTCCAGTCGGCCAGCCAGCAGCCCATGACAGCCACTAGTAGCCCAAGACGATGTCCCTTTCATATCTCCACCACTTGCATCAGTCATACGTTTCCTCGTTCATTTGTAGAGAGCACATGTTCAAAGGTTGGCTTCCGATCAAAAGGTTCTTCATTCATTTTGCAATCAAGTGCTTATGCTTGTTTGTATTTCGGGCATTTTAAATGGATTATGGGGTAACCTAAGATGAAGATGGGTTTTGACCGTGATCTTGTTCCCTCACCTTAAATGGGCGTTAAGATTTCATCCTAGTCCAGTGGGACCTCACCCAATGGCCTTGTTACCACTCAATCTAGCAGGGTTCCTAGGAGGGATACCTAAGGGACAACTACTAGACCAAATGGCAACAATGGTACAAAGACCCACTATCACCTCAATTAGTGTCCCCTACTCTTTACAGACTCTAACTGATGGGAGGAGTCCCGGTATAGGGGAAATAACTTGAATGATAGAATCAATGGCAAGGTGTGACGTGATTTCCAAGGCCCATTCAAAGAAGAGACTCAAAAAATGGTTTAATGCTTCAAAAGGAAGCTTAATGGCTCTCCAAGAAAGACTTAAAGAGAGGAAATCAAAACCTAGGGATTTGTAATGATATGAGAATTAAGATGCATCTAGATTCAAGATCTCCAAGATAAAATAGGACTTCTCAACAAGCTCTCTGAAGTAGACAATTGCCTCTATGACAGTGTTGCTTAACTTGAGAGACCTTGGATGGGTCCACACAAGTCCTAGGTTTTTAGGATTGATCATGAAAGGGGGACCTCCTAGTAGGACACTAGGTCAAGGCAAGACTAAGAATGGGATAGAATTGATCAAGCTTTAATAAAATAGAACACTCAAGGAAGCCTCTCACTATGACCTCAAAGATACGTCTTCAAAGTCCGAGCTAGAGTTTGACTTTTATCATAAATGAACCATTGAAGTGCAGTGAAACCTTGGGGCTCTCTGGAAGGAACACCAGCGCATAGATTAGTCCAAGTGAAATTGAAAGATCACCCTTCTAAGAGATTTCGCATGATGTCCTAGCAAGGTCGTACAAGTGACAGACCAGAAACTAAAGGAGGAACGAAAAATGGTTTAGCATTGATCACCAAGGATCTAGGACCAGTGCCTAGATATTGGGAAGATTTGAGTCAAAACAATCAAGATTTGGGAACATCACTCTTCAAATAGGCCTAAAGAAGCAACTTCACTAACCCTGTGGATTCAGCAACTTTAAACTTTTATACTTTGATGGAAACTGCTATGGAGTTTCAAGGACGCATATGCAAATAATCTTCTAGGAACATTCACTCATTCTTTGTCCAATGAGTCACACATGCAAAAATTTCCAATAGTGACAATGATTCCACTAATTCGAATTAATTCAGGCATATTATTTCACCATAAGGAAATAATTCCATGCATTAGACATTCATTAAATCATAAATATAGCATTATATTGCACTTACAAGAAAAAGATGGGTATATCCTGTTGATTTTTGGTAGCATTGGATGTGCTCTAAGCCTCAAAATTTGATGGGAGGCTAGGACATATGTATTCCAGAATACCCAGAAATTGTTTTGGGAAATTCCACCCGGAAGAGGTTTTGTTAAAATAATTAATTATTTTTAATGGATGCCTAACTCTAAACTTAGGAAATTAAAATAATTAAAGGGTATTAATAGAAGACGGAGATCGAGTCAATATGATTTGAGCCATTGATCTGAATCTAATCTAGGTCGTTGATTTCTCAACGAGAAGATTATAAGAAAGACATCGATGGGCATTTGGAAAGACACATTGAGTGAGATCAAGAGATCGATTTCTCAAGTGAGCAGTGCAGCAGTTGCTAAAGAGATCATTGAGGAGATTTCTTGCAGTGAGGGGCGGAGATAGTTTTCAGGTTGGAGATTTTCCTAATCCGTAGAATGAAAGGTAGAGAAGGTAGAGAGCAGTTCAGAGAGGCAGTGTAGTGCCACGCAGAGCCAGCGTAGAAGGAAAGAGCATATTGAGCGAATTTTGACCTCAGAGAATTTCTTGCCCAAAAATTCTAATTTCCTGTGCAGAAGTAGCAGTAACTGAGATTAATTTTGCTCACTCCAACAGGGGGTGCATAGAGCCAGTTGCGCAGAGGGTTAGAGGCAGCATTCGACATTTTAATTGGTAGAAATGGCAACAACTGGGCTGAGAGATCAGGATCATTTGGAGGGTGCCTCCAACTATGTGATCTGGAAGGCAAGGATCTCCTTCCTTCTGGATGAGCATGATCTCAAGGCTTTTATGGACAATGTGGTAGACGTCCCCACATATCCGGATCCATTGAAGGCCTACAAGAAGGATATGGCAAAAGCCAAAAGGTTGATCCTCGATGGAGTGAGGGATCGAATAGTCTCACACATATTTGGCAAAGGGACTGCCAAGGAGATGTGGGATGCATTGGCTACGCTGTATGAGGGATCTTTCGAGTAGCAGAAGATGTTCTTGGAGGAGAAGATGAGATCCGCAAGGATGCAGAAGGGGGAGTGCATGGATTTGTGCCTATCGAAACTTTAGGAAGTCCGAGATCAGTTGTTGGCTATAGGATTAGTGCCTCAAGCCACGGAGATGGTGAGGTTGGCCCTGAATTCAGTCTTGGAAGAATGGCAAGTCTTTCTCCATAGTATCCTGGGCTGAGAGAAGTTGCCAGATTGGGAAAGGATGTGGGTTGCTCTTCAGCATGAAGAGATGAGGCGAGACTTAGTCAAGTGCAAGCTTGATGGTAGCAGCAGCAGTGGGATGAAGCCCAAGGAGGAGGAGGAGAATGCGACACTTGCATCAAAGGGGCAACAGGAGTAGTGGAGGCGGAAGAAGTACATCTCAAAGATCAAGTGCTTCCGGTGTGGTGATCTTGGTCACTACGCGACGCAGTGTCCTCTCAAGAAGAAATACAAGGATGAGAAACATGATCTACAGGCTGCAACCGCAAGGATCGAGGAGGAGAAGTTCACCATGATTGCCCACATATCTCCAGGGGAGAATTGGGGTGATCTAGAACTGTAGTTCAAAAGAGCTGCAGATGGGCAGGATCCTTGAGGAGTCCACCTCTTGGATCAATACCTTGTTACGGGAGCCCATATCAGAAGTAGCACGATGGACCAGTGTCAGTGCAAAAGAGTGCCACAGTTACAATTGCAGTGGCCAGGAGCACTAGAGACTGAGCAGCATAGAGTAGAGTTGGTAGCAGTGTAGTTGGCACAATGTAGAGTCAACAACAGTGCAGAGACTTCAGTTGGTCGGTGCATACACTAGTAGCAGTGAGATCTCCAGTGACAGATGCATCATGTTGAACACCTTTGGTTAAGTATTTTCGATGTTTTTCTCCCGCAACAGCAACAGAGATGCAGTGCAGAAGCAATTTGCAGTAGCATACAGGGTCAACGGCAACACAAATGCAGCACTTGCGCAATAGTTGGTGGGCAATGATGTCAGACATCAGCAGCGCAGAGCGAGATGTTACAGAGTCAGGGTGATGCTTTAGCAGGTTCCATTACTAGAGCACATTCCTCACTAAGAGGGATTGTTGATTTCTAATAGCATCGGATGTGCTCTAAGCCTCAAAATTTGCAGGGAGGCTAGGACACATGTATTCCAGAATACCCAGATATTGTTTTGGGAAATTCCACCTGGAAAAGGTATTATTAAAATAATTAATTATTTTTAACGAATGACTAAGTCTAAACTTAGGAAATTAAAATAATTAAAGGGTACTAATAGAAGTGGGTGTGAATTCCTCCAGAAAAAGACGGAGATCGAGTCAATATGATATGATCCATTGATTAGAATCTAATCTGGGCCATTGATTTCTCAACGAGAAGATTATAAGGACATCGATGGGAATTTGGAAAGACACATCGAGTGAGATCAAGAGATCGATTTCTCAAGTCAGCAGCGCAGCAGTTGCCGGAGATCATTGAGGAGATTTCTTGTAGTGAGGGGCAGAGATAGTTTTCTGGTTGGAGATTTTCCTGATCCGGAGAGTACAAGGCAGAGAAGGCAGAGAGCACTTTAGAGAGGCAACGCAGTGCCACACAGAGCTAGCGTAGAGCTATGTTGTCGTAGTGTAGAGCTTCAGAGGGAGTTCGAAAATCTGTTCGAGAACAGTCAGGATCTAGTGCCGGAGTCGGGGTGTGAGACTGGGAGGCCAGACGGTCGAAGTTTCCAACGAGCAGGAGATCAGGAGGAGGTGCAGCGCAGTCCCCGCAGCAGTGACGCAGTGACTACGTCGGCAAACACAGAGATGTTGAGATGTTAGGGTAGCATCGGGTGTGCTCTAGCTCTGAAACTTTGTGGAGGGTTTGGAACAAACGAGATCTCCAAGACCCAGAAAGCGTTTGGAGAAATTTCATCTGGTGTAAAAGTTATTCAAATAATTAAATTTTTTAATGGGGGCCCTAAGTCTAACTTATGGAAATTTAAAAAATCAAAGTGAATTAGTTTACACATGTGATGAAATGTTCTAAGTGACGTGGATCAAGCTTTGTTTTAATCTCAGCCGTCGGTTAGAGATTAGATCACGGTCGTTGGTTTGCCAACGAGAAAAGTATAAAGGAAATGCTTGGGCTGAGTTGGAGAAGACACACATAGCAGAGGCACTGAAGCTAAGTCAAATTTCTGGGGCGGGGTTTGTTGAGGAATTCGAAGTGAGTTTGCAGTGCAGTGAGGGTCAGAGATCGACAAGGGATGATCTGATCCAAGGTCGAGAATACTACAACAGAGAAGCATCATTGTACCGTAGAAGATAGAGCACGCAGCCTCCGGCACCAAGATTTCGGGGGCAGAGGACCCAAGGCAGAGGCGTCGCGTAAGCTCCACGGGAGGACGCAGACCATCCCGAGTAGCACAGGGCAAAGCAGAGACCCGCCCAAAAGGGCCAAGCGTCCTGAGGGCTAACCACAGCATAATCGCCGCAGAGGGCTGACGCAGAGGCCGGAGAGGCAGCGTTGGTTCCGGGCCACAAAGGCTCGTTATCTCAGAATTTCCATCGAGGGTGTGATTCAATGCATTTTTGTCTCTAAGTGATATGTACATTGGAGTGTAAAAACTCTGGTAAACTTGATAAATATATATTATTAATGATGAAGACAAGAGATGATTACAATGAGGGATCGCCTAGGCTTTAAAGATAGCCTCAAGGTGTCCCTTGGCGAAGAGGCATGATCTTTGATCATGCCTTTTCAGTTAATAACCTAAGATAACTAAATCTAATTAATAAATAATAAAATATACATAACATTGCCCCTCTCTTAAAGATGCTTTGTCCTCAAAGCATATGTAATGATGGACAATGTTGACGAACGCCTGAGTTTCTTGAGCGGCGGGCTCTTGCTTCCCACATTTTAAAAAGATCGTGGAGCATATTCTCGAGTTCAATCTTTTGTTGATCTGGATAGTGAAAATATCTGATATCAACAGGGTCGGATCCTGTCTTGACTTCTGGTGACTCTTCGTGGCTCCCTTTTGAAGATAACATTTCTAACTGCTGACATTGTACTGTAGATGTTGGCGCTCCTATTTGAGTCATCTTCGTCATCAGAGAGGAAGATACGACTTGATTTTCTGGGGCTTGGAATCCATACAACTTGTATTTCTACCCTTTCCACTTAAAACTTATAAACTGCTTCTGATGGTTGGCAGAATAAGTACCTAGAGTTCGTAGCCATTGAATTCCTAAGACCACATCTACTCCTTGTAATGGAACGGTGTAGAACGGAGATTCTAAATGAAAGTCTTTAATCTGCAATTTGACTTTATGGCATTTTCCTACTTGTTCAATCTTCTTACCGTCGGCCACCATTACCTTCATATTAGGCATGGGAAAAGCAAAGAGGTTGAGTCTTTTGGCCATGGTGGAATCTAGAAAATTGTGCGTGTTGCCTGTGTCTATTAGAACCATTACATTGTTGTTCTTAATATGTCCTCTTAACCTTAGGGTTTGAGGTTGTAATATGCCTGTCATAGCTGATAAGGACACTTGCGGAATAGTTTCGCCCTCCACTTCTAGAGAGAACTCTAAATTGTCTTCTAATCCTTCTATACACGAATCAGTACTGTTAGTGTCGTTAGTTGCTTCACAGCTGTATAGATTTTTTGCTTTTCCATTAGCACATTTGTGCTTAGGGTCCCAGTTTTCACCGCAACGCTTGCACTTGCCCTCTCGTATTCTTTGTTTTTCCAGACTAGATTTTTCGTCTTCACGAGGATGGACAGGGACATATGTTGTGTCAACTACATTTTCAGATTGAGGAAACCGTCGTCTCGAATATACTTTTTCTGGTTTTGATAATCTTTCAAATTTCTTTTCAGCAGCTTTTGCTTTTTGCCTTGCTACTTCTACGGACGTAATTTCATGTAGTTCTAGCTCTTCTTGTATGTGGACTTTAAGTCCTGAGATGTAAGACTGGATTAGACGAGATTCCGACAATCTGGGTACTCGTGTTGCCAAAGTCTCCCATTCTCGCGTGTACTCATCCACATCTCCTTTTTGGCGTAATTTGATAAACGTTGAAAAGAATTTTTCTTCTTTTATGCCTTGAAACCTTTTGAAGAACGCATCCTTAAATTTCCTCCAACTGATAGCGAGCGTCGTCTTTTTCCACCACATATACCAATTATATGCTTCTCCTTCCATTTTCATGGAAGCATGTTTAATTTTTTCATCATCACTAGTAATATCATAAATCTCAAAATATTCTTCCGCTTTATTAAGCCATGCAAAGCTATTTTTTTCATTACCATCAAATTTGGGTAGGTCGATCTTGGCTTTGCGCTGATATGCTAATGGTGGAACAAGAAGGGGATATTGATTAGCGAATGCATTCCAGAGTTGCTTATTTTGAAAATCTGCATTACTATCTTCTTGATGATGTGGGGAATCGGTTTTTTCCTGATGCTCTTCCGAGTTCCCTGAATCTGCGGAATTGTTTTGTTGATTTGGTTCCCTGTTAGGAGATGTTGGGGATTGTGTCTGACTTAACTTATCTATCTTATCATTTAGCTTATTGAAGAGTTCTGTCATATTGTTCATTGCTTCTGTGGTCTCGTGATGATTTAGCCACATTTGTCTTTCTATGCGATTTGTCGTATCATGAACCTTTTTGATGTCGTTGGAATGTCCTGCAACTGTACCTTCAAGATCGATTAATCTTTTTCCAAAGTCTTCGGAATTGTTATTGATTTGTTTCTCAAGATCTCCCAATTTCTTCTGGAATTCAGCCATCGACATCGACGACGACATCGAACGCGTATGAGGTGGGGAGTATTTTTCTGCCAGTTTCTCTTTTCCCCTTTTTTTTTCTAAAATTAATTAATTAATTAATATTTAATTAATTATTATTTTTTTTTATTTTTTTTTTAATCTAATAATAATTAATATTTTTTTTAAATAATTTATATAATTATGATATATATATATATAATTATTGATTTAAAAATTATATAATATATAAATCAATTATATAATTATTATATAACAATAATAATTTTTATTATTTTATTTTTTAAAATCTAATTTTTATATAAAAATTAATTAAAATTAAAATTTATATAAAAATTAAATTTGTTTATATATATATTATAATCTTTAACTATGACTATAATAAACCGTTCGTTTACCAATCGTATACCCAATCGAATGTACACGTCTTATCGGATCGGTCTTATGTCAACGTGACCGTAAGTATGAAGTTGGAGTGGAAGACGCGGGGAAAATAGAATGACGGCGGAATGTGGGATGGTTGGCGGAGTCGGGTGGAACAGGCGGCGAAGTTGGGAGCCGCAGGACGTGGAAGGGAGGGAGCCGGAGGACAGAACCTGTGTTGGCGTCTTTTTTTTTTTAACTTTATAAACAGAACCTGTGCTGGCGTCTTCAATTGCTTGTAGCGGATGGTCTGGGAGACCGGCAGGGCCTGACGGCTAGTAGGGTGGCGTGAGGATGTTGGCGGTGTGCAGGGAACCAATGTGCAGATACAAGCAGATCAGTGAGGTATCGAACCTCTGAACCAAATTGAATGCAGAGTTCCAGAACACGTACAGATTGCAAAATTTAAAATTCTGAAATGGCTGCTAAACAGTTCGGCAAGCAATTTTGTACTTAAAAAAAAATTCTGAAATTTCCTTCGAAATTATTTAACCTGGTGATCACACAGATCCAGAAGAGCGATGGCTCCGATACCAATGGAGTGTAAAAACTCTGGTAAACTTGATAAAGATATATTATTAATGATGAAGATAAGAGATGATTACAATGAGGGATCGCCTAGGCTTTAAATATAGCCTCAAGGTGTCCCTTGGCGAAGAGGCATGATCTTTGATCATGCCT
Source organism: Pinus albicaulis (assembly GCA_034641835.2). Lineage (NCBI taxonomy): Eukaryota > Viridiplantae > Streptophyta > Pinopsida > Pinales > Pinaceae > Pinus > Pinus albicaulis. The sequence continues at coordinate 200,465,777 of CM076576.1, forward strand.
TTTCAGTTAATAACCTAAGATAACTAAATCTAACTAATATTTAATAAAATATTCATAACATACAACTGTCGTGTAATTTCTCTACACGGCAAAGCAGTTTCGGTGCCCAGAATGTTTTATTCAAATTCTGCATAATAATAAAACCCTCTAGAGTTGTTGCACCGGTTTTCCCGCATTGGGTTTTTCCGAGGACATTTGTCCAAAAAATCTATGTCATTTGCTACCTGTGTGTGATGTTCAGTAAATGATTTGTAGTTGTGTAGGCTTCTATTTGTGTTTACTTCGCTATTTTTCTTAATATTCAGTTAAATAACTTGTATAATAAATCAAATGAGAGAAGTAAATCAGTAGTTAGCAGTAGGGTTTCTGTATTAAGGATTCAGAAATTTTCACAAGAGACTGCGCAAAGACTCATCTCCAGAGCTGATCAATGTTAGATTTCCCAATGACAGGGTGAGATTGTTTCACTATTTTTTTGTCCAGTTTATCTTTGTATTGGATTGCCAGTTTGGGCTTCCAAAGACTTGGACTCAAAAACTACTGCATAATATACAAACCCTAAGTTGTTGCACCGGTTTTCTCGCATTGGGTTTTTGTGAGAACTTAGTCCAAAAACAACGGTGTCAATTGTGTGTGTGTGTATTTCTTCTTGCTCAATTCTTGTTTACACATATAATTTAACTAGTGAAGGTTGCAGTTGTATTTACTTCAATATTTGCAGTATAACACAGTAAATAACTTGCATGGAATTAACAAGTAGGAGAAGTAATATCAGTTTGTTGTAGTAGGGATTCGGGTTTATTGAATTTTCACATATCCATCCAAAATCTTGCCACAAGAAACTCCAACAGAGTGTAGAAATTTGATAACCCACTCCGGTTTTCAATTTCTACTTATTTCTCCCATAAAGTTAAATGCCCATTCCCATAAACATACATTCAACAAGCTGGAAAAATAAATATTTTATGAAAACACTAATTCTGGAAATTTCAAAATGTTGGAATTTGCATAAATAAAAACACAGAAATATTTTCAACCACACAGAAATTTGACACAATGAATTTTTGTCAATATGACCCTAGAAAAGCCCCTTAGAACTCTTGGGGAAAACCAGTTCGAAAGCTTCTCTTTATTTCTGAATATGCTTTTATAGTGAACAAAAAAACACAATAAAAATTACAGCAAATTCACAAATGTACTTATCTCAAAAATCGTGCACAAACTCCGCCTCGATTTTCGTGCCAATGCAAAACAGAAATTTATAGAGAAATGTACATCATTAAATGTTGTATGGACAGCATAGAAAATTGTGCTGGAATAGCTGTATAGCCTCCTCGAAAACTGTGTTGTACGGCTACCTCAATTTGTGTTGTACGGTTGCCTCAAAACTATTGTACGTCTGCCTTGGTTTCTATGCCTGCTTCTTTTGTATGAACATCGAAAACAGTGCCTCCTTGATGTTGTATGGACCTTGAAAAATATGCCAATATGGCAGCAATAAATGATGTTCTCCCTTCCTTGATTTTCGTGCCCACTTGCCTTGAAAACCGTGCTCTTGCTTTGTTGTACGGATTTGTTGAATCTCCTTGTTGTTGTCATCTTTCTTCTCACTGCTCAGAAATATCTCCTTTGCTTTCTCTCCTCCTCTCTCAATCTTCTCATGAAAGACTGAATGACTTTTCCCTCTTTTCCTCCTTTAACCTAACCCTAAGTGACTTTTGGGGAATCCCTAAATCCAATGGCTGAGATAGCTTTAGATCTAACGTTGAGATTAAATGTGCATTTAAATCTCACTTTCTATTTTTTAATTCACCCCACTTTAATAAAGACCCTCCTAGTCATTTATTTCCAAAGTCAGTTTTCACTTTCTAATTTCACATTGACTTTATTAAAGTCACTTTAAAATTAGACTTAGTAACTTTATCATTTAAAGTCACTTTTAAATTAGATTTGACTTTATAACTTTATAAAGTCACTTTAGGAGAAAAATTAAATTCTTTTGGACACTTTTCCCTAGGCCAAAGATCAAAGCCTTAGGGAACCACCTGTCTTCCGGTAACCAAATTTCAACACTCCCTCTTACAGAGGAAGGTGTTCCTCACCACACCCATCTCGTCTCTGAAGTAGACATGATTGCCCCGTGGTAAGGCTTTGTTAAGAATATCTGCAACCTGCTCATCAGTGGGAATATACTCAAGCTTCACAACTCCCTTCTAAACATAGTCTCTAATGAAATGATATCTGATGCCGATATGCTTTGACTTGTCATGAAATATTGGATTCTCTGTGAGTTTAATTCAACTCTTATTATCACAGTATATCACTAAAGGTCTCAACGACTAACCAAATAAAACAAACAACATCTTGCGAAGCCATATGGCCTCACAACTAGCTAGACTGGCTGCCATGTACTCTGCTTCTGCTGAACTCAATGCCACTAACTGCTGCTTTCAGTTGAACCACAACACCACTGCCAAACCCAACCCAAAACAGCACCCTGAAGTGCTCTTCCTATTAGAAGCACAACCTGCCCAATCAAAATCAGTGTAACCTGCCAATCTCACTCCATCTCCTTGCCTATAATCCAGACCATACTCCACTGTCCCCTGCCAGTACTGCAAAATGTGTTTTGCAGCAACCCAGTGCACACACCTGGGCTCACACATGAACCGGCTCATCGTGTTGACTGCAAAACATATATCTGGTCTAGTGTTGACCAAATACATCAAGGAACCAATCAGCTGTCTATACAATGTGGGATCCACCAACTCGGAATCTGAAGCATGAAGCTTCTTCCAGTTGGTGATCATAGGTGTCGACATGGGTCTACAATCCTCCATGTCGAATCTGCTAAGGATGTCCACAATATACTTCACTTGTCCCAGAAAGAAATCCCCCTCCTCCTACCACACCTCCAAACCCAAAAAGTAATGCATCAAGCCAATGTCCTTCATCTCGAACTCTAAGGGAAGATCTCTCTTGCAGCTCTCTATGAGTCTCTCTGCAACCGTAATGACCAAGTCATCCACATACAGCACCAAAATGAGAGGCTCCTCACCTATTACAATAAAGTATAGGTTCGAATCTGCATCACTCTTTGTGAAACCCATCCCCTACAAGTACGTATCAATCCTAGAGTACCAAGCTCTAGGAGCTTGCTTCAGGTCATAAAGTGCCTTCTTCAGCCTGCATACATGGCACTCCTTCCCACGCGCCTCAAAGCCCTGTGGCTGCTCAATGTACACCTCCTCCTCTATGAAGCCATTGAGAAATGCGGTCTTCACATCCATCTGGTGGATCTTCTAACCCATCTCTGCTACTATCGATAGAATGGAGCGAATGGAAGTATATCGAGCCACGGGAGCGAAGGTCTCCTCATAATCAACTTCTCTACCTGGGAGAACCCTCTAGCCACAAACCTTGCCTTGAATTTCTCAATACTGCCATCTGCAGCATACTTTACCTTGTAAAGCCATCTGGAAGTAACCACGGATTTGCCCTCAGGCCTTGGCACCACCTCCCAAACATCATTCTTCATGATAGAAGAATACTCCTCCTACACGGCCTCTCTCCAGACCTGCTGGCTAGCTGCTTCCTCATAGCTAGAAGGCTCAAAGTCAACGATGTTGGCAACCATTGCCATATAGCTACAGAACCTCTCAGGTGGTCTGCTCTCTCTGACCGGTCTCTTTGGCCCAGTAATAGATGTGGCCTCTCTCAAGGTATCCTGAAGCCACTTGGGCTTCCTCTTCCCTGAGCACACGTCTCCCACTGGAGAATGAAACTCCTCATCCTCATTAGGAGCCTGAACTCCTGAATGTCTATCTGTTTTCCTCCTGCCTGAACCTGAACCTGTAGATGCTGAAGTATCATGTGAACTATCCATCAGTGGACTACCTAGTGAACTGCTCTGCATGCTACCCAAAGCACCACCCCTCTGACTCTGCGAGCCACTGCTCACTGATGGACCTAACACCATAATCGATGTACCTCCTAATCCCTGCCCACTGGATCCCTGTGACTGACTTAGCTGCTCCTGAGGGTCTGGCTGATCCAGATACTCTTAACTCCTGTCACCTCCTGAAAGCCCTGTCCTCCTCAAACTTCACATCCCACTTGACAACAACTGTCCTCTGTGCAGGAATATAAATCCGAAAGGCTTTCGAGAGCTCATTGTAGCCCACAAAGATACCCTTCTCTACAATGGGCTCTAGCTTGGTCCTCTTCTCCTTGGGTACATAAGAGTATGCAATACACCCAAAGATACGAAAATGACCAATAGCAGGCTTCTTCCTAGAAAAAGCCTCCTCCGGAGTCACATGCCCCAAGGCACGATGCGAACTCCTTTTCTGCAAATACACAGCAGTGTTGCAGGCCTCTGCCCACAAAAACAATGGTAACCTTTGATCATGTAGCATGGCTTTGGCAACCCCAACGATGGATCTATTCTTCCTCTCTGCAACCCCATTCTGTTGTGGGTTGTAAGGAACTGTGAACTCCCTCCTAATGCCTGCCTCCGCACAATAATCAACAAACTCACCAAGGGTGATTGTCTGACCTGACGGACTTGATCTTCCGACCTGTCTGAGTCTCCACAAGAGCTCTGAATGCCTGAAACCACTTGAAGACCTCACTCTTGGTCTTCAAGGAATAAATCCAGGTCTTCCTGGTGTGATCATCAATGAATAAAACATAGTACTCATATCCATTCAAGGAAACATGAGACATCCGACCGCTCACATCGGTATGAATCAAATCAAGTATCCCAGTCGATCTATTGTCACTACTGGGAAAAGGGGATTTGGCAAACTTGCCCATAGCACATCCTTTGCATGTATCTAGGTGATCAGAACTGAAATCTGGCACACCTGTAGTGATCTCCCGCAATGTCCTCAAGGCTCGTTCCATAATACATGTGCCCCATCCTGCGGTGCCAAATCTCGCACAGCTCTGAACTGCTAGCTCTGCTACTAGTACTACTGCTCAATGCCAAAAGGGCTGAAACACAAACTTGTACACCTTTGCATGGCGTACACCAATCACTCTAGCTGAATCAGCTGGAGCGCCCCTAGGATATATAAGCACCTGTCCTCTCCTGAAAAATACCTCATACCCTCTATCCTCCAATGCTGAGACAGATATAAGGTTCTTCTTCATCGCTGCCACGTATAGAACGTCTGACGCTTTTAAGGGAAGTTTGGGTTCCCTATCAAATGTCAATGTCCCCACACCGACTGCTCTAACAATGGTGTCGTCTCCGAGTACTACCTCTATATCAGTGCCACTCTCTGAAAGCTCTAAGAAGTACTCACGGACTCCTATCATATGACGTGAAGCCCCACTATCAACAAACCAAATACTTGAAGATGCTCCGCTAGTGGATGGAAATGGACACTCCCTCTCAACCTCTATGGCAGGTGATCCTGCACTAGTGGACTCACAAGCAATGAACCCAAACTCCCGGTCAAAGCTCTCTGAAAAGTCCTCTATCTCTGTTGATGCTGCCATGGTCTTGTTCTTCCCCTTCTTCTTCTTCTCCAGACACACAACTGCATAGTGTCCCATCCTCTGACAATTCCTACGCTTCACCTTGGAATAATTCTTGTCCTTGTTCACCTGTTGCTTCGCTTTACCTTTGCCTTTGCCCCCACCACCACTTGTGGAAGCTTACTTCTTTCCCTTGCCCTTCTTGCCCCTTGCTAAAAGGCCACATCCTCATCCTCCTAAACTGGTTTGGCTGCTCCAAGCTGGTTCTTTCTAATTTCATTCTGTATGCAATCATCCCACAACCTCTCCCAAGAGGGAAGGGTCTCACGTGCAACAATCCCATCAGCAAAGCTCAGCCATGAACTGAGAAGGGCATTCACTGCAATCTACACCAACTCAATGGGTGGAATGACCTCCCCAACTGCTACCAACTTATCTCTCACATTAGTGATCTTTGTGAGGTATGCAGTAGCACTATCAGTCTTTGCCATCTTAATGGCCTTCAGCTTCTCTCTTAGGACCATTTTTTTTGTTCTCATTGGTACTCTGGTAGAGATTGGTCAAGGTTGTCCACATCTCATGAGCAAGTCTCTTTCCTCTCACATGAGGAATGCAATGGTCTTTAAACACCATCCAGAATCAGTCTCTTACCCTTGTTATTCTTCTTGTTAAAGTCTGCCGACTGAACAGCATCAGTAGGCACATTCATAAGGTGTTGTTGGGTATTCACCATTATACCCCAAACTTCTGCCTCCTCAAAGATGCTTTGCATTCTTTCCTTCCATATATTGTAGTTGTTATGCCCATCTAACCTATCCTCCACCCTCAAGTCCAAAGACATGCTTGTTGTCCTAATAAACTGAAAATGACAATGTTGTGGTAAAGGTTCAATTTTCTGTGTGAAAAATCAGTTTGCTGTAATTTTTCTCTTTGCTGTCCCAAACTACACTTTTCAGCAAACTAGCTCTGATACCATGTAGAAATTTGATATCCCACTCTGATTTTCAGTTTCTCCTTATTCATCCCATAAAGTTAAATGCCCATTCCCATAACTATACATTCAACAAGTTCGAAAAATAAATATTTTCTGAAAAACACTAATTCTGGAAATTTCAAAATGCTGGAATTTGCAAAAATAAAAACACAGAAATATTTTCAGCCACAGAAATTTGACACACTGATTTTTGGTCAATATGACCCTGGAAAAACCCCCTACAACTCTTGAGGAAAACCAGTTCGAAAGCTTCTCTTTAATTCTGAATATGCTTTTACAGTGAACAGAAAAGCACAGTAAAAATTATAGCAACTTCACAAATGTACTTATCTCGAAAATCGTGCACAAACTCCACCTTGATTTCGTGCCAATGTAAAACAAAAATTTATAGAGAAATATACACCATTAAATGTTGTACGGACAACATAGAAAACTATGTTGGAATAGTTGTACGGCCTTCTCGAAAACTATGTTGTACTGCTACCTCAAAACTATTGTACGACTGCCTCGATTTTGTGTTGTACGGATGCCTTGGTTCCTGTGCCTGCTTCTGTTGTACGAACCTTGAAAACAGTGCCTCCTTGTTGTACGAACCTCGAAAAATGTGCCAATATGGCAGTAATAAATGATGTTCTCCCTTCCTCGATTTTTGTGCCCACTTGCCTTGAAAATATTGCTCTTGCTTTGTTGTATGGATTTGTTGAATCTCCTTGCTACTGTCCTCTTTCTTCTCACTGCTCATAAATGTCTCCTTTGCTTTCTCTCCTCCTCTCTCAATCTGCTCATGAAAGACTAATGATTTTTCCCTCTTTTCCTCCTTTAACCTAACCCTAAGTGAGTTTTGGGGAATCTCTAAATCCAATGGCTGAGATAGCTTTAGATCTAGGGCTGAGATTAAATGTGCATTTAAATCTCACTTTCTATTTTTTAATTCACCCCACTTTAATAAAGACCCTCTTAGTCATTTATTTCCAAAGTCATTTTTCACTTTCTAATTTCACATTGACTTTATTAAAGTCACTTTAAAATTAGACTTAGTAACTTTATCACTTAAAGTCACTTTTAAATTAGATTTGACTTTATATCTTATAAAGTCACTTTAGGAGAAAAACTGAAATACATTTTGACACTTTTCCCTAGGCCAAAGATCAAAGCCTTAGAGAACCACATGTCCTCTGGTAACCAAATTTGAACACAAAGATAGCGAAATTTTCACACATCAAAATGAATTCTTTAGAGAGAGATATCCCAAATCCAAGTGATGTTGCTCAAATACAAATGAGGTCTCTTATATTTATATGAGCCTCTTACAAGTTCAAATTAGTCTAAAGCACCCATAATATTTTAATGCGCAAAATACATGTCTTTGGTGACAAACCCACCAAATAGCTCATGAAGTGAAAGATAAGCCATCCAAAGTTGGCTAAAATGATGAAACATGGTGTAGGAGGGTCATTGGAAGGCCTAGATGAGCCCTCAATTTGTCGTGGTGAGAGAGAGGGCCTCAAATACGATGAACAAGAGGGGGATGCCCTCTAAGTGTTGCAAACCATCTCCAAACCCCATCTTGGGCTCTGTGGGCTCCAAATGGGTCTCATGGGTCTCCAAATGGCTCGAAGTCAAGTCGATGTCCCATCAATGAGGGCTAGATGATGACACACGCCCTCCCATGTCTTCCCGGACAAGACATATCCTCCTCTAGGCTCTGGATCAACTGCCAAGTGTCGGGCACCATGTGAAGCCGTCTGGGCAATGCGGTCCAAGCGCATCGTCATATTTGTATAATTCGGGCACAAACAAGCAATGTGGTGTTGTTGAAGAAGCTCATGGTGTGGAAATCAATGCTCTGCATGAATGGAGGCCCATGACTCTCAATGCTCACCCTACAAATGTCATCGTGGACCTCTGGAGAGCTTGGTTCCTATATGTTGAAATATGTAACTAGGTTCGGTCTTATAATGAAGTGTAATCAGGATTTTATATAAATGATGTAAAGAAGAAAAAAAAATTGTAAAGCTTGAGTCATTGGTTTCATGCTCAAGGAATTTTATTTTTAGTTGAAGCTCCCATTGTGAGTTATTAGGTTTGGTCATCAAGTCATAAAGTCTATTAAGTCAATGTCAAGGATTGAAGACCCATTATGGACATGTTACACATTGTAAAAAGAGAAGTTATTTGTGTCACAAACACTCCAAGACATTGTCACAAGCTCTCCCTCTTGTCGGCCTTCAAAACAGATGAAGATCATTCTAAACAAGCACATCAGCCTAGTCACAAGCTGAAGTCACCATATTTTGATGGACAATCCTCTATATATAGTGAGGACTCGGCCTCCATTGAGACAACATTCAATCAAGCATCAAGGATAGAAGAGAAATACGAAGAGCACAAGAGAAGAGGCTCATCACCAATAAAAGTAAGGAGAAAAGGAAACCGAGCTAGTTTCGACCTATTTTTGGGCTAATATACTTCACACGTGCGGGGAATTGGTGCTATCTACTGCAGGAGGAGTCGAGATATCACAGTCACATTAGAAGGACAGATCAACGAAGAAATCAAGTTGGTTCTCAAGCCAAATTGCAAAAGAAAGAGTCTCCACCTAAAGCGAAGGGAATTAAGGGACAAATCTCTCACACGTGCTACAACTAGGGTTTCTGAAGAGGCTGAGAGTTGCAGCTCTGATCCAAAAGGCCGAAATCTGAAGGGTGGCCAAAATCCAAAATAAGGCAAGCAGTTTGACTAGTGTTGATCTGGGCAAGAAGAAGGATCTTGTGACTTGGTCTTGGAGAGGTTGTTGTGTCAAGGGTCTTGGTCTTGGTATTCGTCACTTGAAGTGTCTATAAGAAGAAGAATTCGTTTAGGTTTTCTTCTCAAGTTGGATACGTTTTGGCCCTGGTTGATCGCCTACATCTTGTGTCTCTTGTCTCATTATTGTTTATGGTTTGGTAGTTGTTTGATGCAGAGAACTATAATAATCTAAGTCAAAAGAAGAACCTAATCTAAAAGAAGTAAAAGGTATCCACAAGCAGTGATATTGAAAGAGAAATCACCTAATCTTCATGTCGTCAATTTCTCAACATGGTATCAGAGCTAAGGTGACAAATCAAGTAAGGGCATCTCATCAAGGAACACTCGAGCATTGAAGGACAAAATCTCTAGAAGGGCATCAAATCAGATCTAGAATATCATCTCATCCTAAAAGCATTTTAAAGTCAAGGTCTACAAGGAAGTGTCAAAACCCTAGATCAAAGAAAAAGTCTAAACCAGAAGAAATATTGGGATCCTCACTCAAGTCATCATCAAGGAAAAAGGACCACAAAGACCCTACCTCTACTCAAGCTGAAGAGATCTACAAATTAAAGTAACTTGAAGACTACTCATCCAAGAGAAGCAAGATTCAGGATGTTGTCATCACCATCTAAAAGTTCTAAGGTGATCTCCCTCCCCTTAGAGCCAAGGATCACTCTTGAAGAAAACCATCTTCATCAAGGAAAAGTTCTTTATTATCTATATAATCATCAACTTGAAGGAGGCACCAAGTGGAAAAAGCATCTTCACAAGTAAGTATATTTATGTCTACATCTGAATATGTCAAAATGTCTTTTTGCAAGGAAAGCAACAAGTTGGTTGGGGCTTCAAACTTTCTTGCATGGAAGAAAAGGACAGATCTAAATCTCATTGAAAATGAGGTCATGGAACATGTTAAGGGCTCAATCACCAAACCTCCAAAAGAATATGCTAAAGCTTTTGCAAGGTTTATGTAAGGGGAAGTAAGGGCTCAAAGGAATCTCATAGAATCCATCAAGGATCCCCTCATTCCATATGTATCTAAAATCGAAACTTTAAAAGAAATATATGACAAACTGGTAGAGTTGTTTTCAGTAAGCACTGCAGGAGAAGTTATCTCATTAAGGCAAGAAATCTACAAGCTAAGGATATCAAAAGAAGAAGGAATAGCCTCATACTTTATTAGGATATCTGAAATAAGGGATCAACTTCAAGATTTGGGAGAAATAATGTCTGACAAAGAGATGACTACAATAGTACTAAATGCACTACCAGAGGAATGGGTTAGCTTTACATCAAGCATTTATGAGAAGAAGGAAGCTACTCCATTAAAGGATCTATGGTCACTATGCAAGATTGAAGAAATCGGGTTGAAGGAAAAAACAGATGTAGGATCAAATGAGCTAAATCAAGCATATGCTGCAATGACAAAAAGAAAAGGAAAGTTTGGGAAATTTAATCCTCAGATAAAGAAGAAGTATATGGCTAAGGTTTAATGTTGTGGATGACAAGGATATGGGAATTACAAAAGAGATTGTCCTAGGCTCAAGAAGGACAATAACAAAAGGGGAAGAGAAGGAGCCCATATTACCGAAGAAGTGGAGGACGCTAAAAAGAAGAAATCCAAGAAAGAGGAAGTAAAAGATCTCTACTATGATTGAGATAGTCTACCTCACCTAGTTCTTTTCAAGTTTCTGTTTTCAAGTTTTATGTTGTAAGATATGGCCATCATGAGTCACTAAGGAGCATGATAAGATTCATCATGGCATCATAGAAGCATTGAAAGCAATAGCTCGTGACATCATCATAGAGAAGCATGATAGATAGCTGAAATAAAAGTCTATGGCAGTCACCTATGGAAGGATATAGCTCTTGATAACCTCATTAGAAGCATAAGTGGTACTTACGAGAAAAGGAAAAATTCATCTAGTACAAATCTCATCTTACATCAGTCAAAAGGAAACATTTTTTGAATGAGGATACTCAAGATCCTCTGTTGGAATCTTTATTGGAAGGCTCACCAAATAATAGGAAGAAAGTGTTTTATCAAGAATTCCAACTTGTAGGAATTCATGGGATGATGGTATGATGTCGAAAGAACTGAAGCAGGTCAAGGACTTGAAGTTCTTTCAATCATGGAAGTTGTTGAAGAAAGTCTAGATGACCTAAAGGAAAATGAGGTATGTACACCTATATTTGATAATCTAGAGTCATGTCATATGGTTGCAGATAACATGGATAAATGCTCTATCTCGAGAGCAAGATCAAAAGAAAGGATCTCCATTTTTGAAAAGATGCAGGAAAGCATAGGTCACACATTGACTAGATGAAATCCACATAATATATCCTCATATGAGTATGAGGTGGTTGACAATAATTGTAGGAACTCTAAGTGGAAGTTCCTGGAAAGGAAATATGTGAAGAAAAAAAGGAAGAGATCATGAAATTGGCAACTATGAAAGCAATCAACATCCAAGGACTAGAAGATTTGACTATGATATCTCCATGAAAGATATGAAGACCCTGATGAAGTTTCAAAAAGAAAGAGACCCTTGATAGTATATATCTTTTGGAGATGAGTCAATATGTATACAGGATGTTCATGCAAACTAGAAGATGTCATGATGAAAGATCATCACAAAGGTAAATTTGATTTAATGTTCACTTCTTATTTTTGAACAAATATTTGGATGGGCTTATGTAGGGCTACTAAGGGAAGAACTGTGGAAGTATTCTACAACTGATGATCATGAGACAAGATGAAAGGTCCTTACGGAAACATGATATGAAGAAGGCAGCATGGCATGAAGGAAGGCAAACATGATATGAAGGCAGCATGGCATGAAGGAAGGCCAAATATGGATTAATGGATCACTTTCCAATGAAAGAAATGATGGCATGACTCATGGATGAAAGTGGTGTTGAACCCTTAGTTAAACTAAGAGAGGGGGTGAATTAGTTTAATGCATTCATGGTCTTGTAAAACTTTCTTTTACACTTATCTACACCTTCATTTCATGATCAACTTAATGTATAATGGAACAACAATCTTAATAAGTGAGCAGCAGGTATTAAACAGATTAAATACAGAATATCAACACATAATCATCATGCACACAGACAACAAATATAAGTGGAAACCCATAAGGGAGAAACCCACATCTTATTGTTGTTGTGATGTGAAGGCAAGCTCCAACTCCCTCTCACCACTGATTTTCTGTAGGCTCCAACCTACAGGAAGCTACTACCTCAATTCTGCAAGCTACAACTTGCAAGGAAGCTCCAACTCCCATCTATTTTCTGCAAGCTACAACCCACAGGAGGCTCCTATCTCGGACAGCTACAACTGGACATCTATCAAGCTACAACCTGAAACGGAAGCACCAACTCCCATGTATTTTCTGTAGGCTACAACCCATAGGAGGCTCCTACCTCAACCAGCTACAATTGGACATCTATCAAGCTACAACTTGATATGGAAGCACCAACTTCCTCACTCTACAATAAAATCATATGCTGATTTACCTCGATATCAGCTATGTTTTTCTCCTTCTTCATTGTTGTCCTTCCACCCTTTATATCTGCTTTTAATCATCTCTGGATCTTCACAGCTTCTCTATCTGCTCCTTCTTCTCCCACTCTCTAACCTCTTTAAGCATATTACAATAACATCATTTATAGAGATCACCTCATAACTGTTTGCATTCCATATGGGAATATGAAATGAATAGGTATGACTCTTTGCCTTCCACCGTCTCATTTTCTCGCTCATCACATTCAGAATAATATAACAGTATGTACACATTTCAGCATTACAGTGGAGTTTTTCTTTGCCTACGGAGACTTTCCTTTGCATCACAAACAATATAAAAATAAATAATATATTTTCAGTTAAAATCACATATTTACTCAGCCTTTTTAGCTTCTTCGCTTTGTTGTGTGTCTGTCCTTTTCTACTTGTTGTCTTGTGTCTTTTCTGTTTCTATCATTATATTCCACCTTTGCTGTATAACTGCCATGTTTTTTCTATTACCTGTGTCTTTCCTGCCGCGTTTAACCTTTTCATTTGCCTTACTGCTACAACACTGTTGTGCACGAGTTTCTGTTCCTTTGTGATGCATTCATGCCATTCCTTTATGACCTGTGGGGTATGGCCTACATACAACTCTCGTTATACCTGCAACGCATTACAAATCTGAGCTTTAATCAACATACATACGTTTAAACGATCAGCAGCGCATATATATTTAACATGCATACGATTAGCAATCAACAGCGTAAACTTTATAATATGGCGCATATAACACACACGGAACAAGGGCTTATAGGGTCCCACAACACGGTGACCAATCACAGCGCATCGCATTTCGTTTTCCCGCAAGTTTTAACGTTTTGCAATAAACGTATCTCCAATTTGCTGCGATATGCGATCGCATCGCATCGCATCCAGCTTACCGTGCGAACTCTTAAGTACAAACCATAAAATCAGCAGTGTGCACTCATGCACAATGCCGACACGTGGTCTCCCCTCGTCACATCGCATATTCCAATATTTACCGCATCGCAAACAATTTAACTTATCATGTGATGCCTTAGTTCTATCCTCTATAATTTGCGATGTGCGCTTTTGCGATTTTCCGTCCGCCCTTGATCTACTCCTAGATCTAACAGTCCTCATCTGATCGCACTTCACACTTTGTAAGATTTACTTTGTGGTTACACTCTATTTCTTGCGACCTGCGATATTGCGTAGTGCTGACACGTGTCCCTTCTCCACTTCGCATCGCACACAAAATAACTTACCTTGTGACACCTTATTGCTATCCTTTAAGCGCGGCGATGTGTGATGTTGCGTTGTGCCACAAAGTGTCCCTTCTTCACTTCGCATCGCAACTGATTTAACTTACCTTGTGACGCCTTAACACTTATCCGCTAAACTTTGCGATTTGCGCTTTTGATCTCCGCCAATGCGATCATCACTATTGATCTGCCCAGATCTAAGGTCCTCATTGTTGTTTGCAATTCGATTGTATTTCTGCCTCGCTTATCTTACAATGAATCATATCTGTCCACTTCTTGCCTTTGTTTTTGTGATCTAATCCCGACCGTCCGCTCGCCTTCGTGCGGCTCTTCTTCGCCTCTTCTGCTTGCTTTGATCTCAGCCGTCCATCTCTCGCCTTTGCTTTTGCAATCTAATCCTGACCATCTGTTTGCCTCCCATGGAATTCTTCAAATAATTCTCTGCCTTAGTCGAATTTTCGTTTGTTTACACTGTCCTGCTCTATGACTCCGGCTCTTGCTGCTCTCGCCTCTACCTCTCGGCTCTCGCCTCTTCCTCTCATCTGTCTCCTCTTCCTACTTTTGCTATGTGCAGGATCTTTGGTCCTTGTTGTGTCTAGCAAATCCGATTGCCTTCAGTTGTCTTTGCCTCTTTGTTGTCTTTGCTCCATTCCCTGCCTGTGCTGCATTCGTTGCCTCTACTGTCTCTGCTTCTTTGTTGCCTTTGTTGCCTTGCTACCTTTGGTGCCTTCTTAGCTGCATTTGCTGCCTCTGCTACATTCGTTGCCTCTCTACATTTGTTGCCTCTCTACTTTCACTGCTTCTCTGCCTTTGCTGCTTAGCTGCATTCGCTGCCTCTCTGCTTTTACTACTTCTCTGTTGCCTTTGCTGCCTCTGCTCCTTGTCTGTCTTTCTTCTTGTTGCATTCGCTTCTTTGTTGCCTCTACTGATAGTCTAATGCTGCTCCTTGCCTTTATGCTACTCCTCTGCCTCTCTTTTATGCTTTCTTACTGCATTGTTGCCTGATCTGCTCCTTTGCCTTATTGTTGGTTCTTCTCTGCTCCTTTACCTTAATGATAGTTCAAGTGTTGCTCCTTTGTGCTCCTTTGCCATCAATGACAATATTTCCAATAGTCTCCCCCTTTGGCATTGATGGCAATACTCCAATACTTCCTCTAGGACTTCCTCCCCCTTTTATTCTGAGAAGTGTCTTTTCTTCCTCTGTTTGCTTTTTAGAATAGCCTTTCTTCTTCTGCTTGTTTTTCCTCCCCCTTTGACATCAATGGCAAAGGGTTGCACATTTCTCAGTGTAGTTTCTATGTTTTCATTTCCTTTCTCTGAGATGTGTTTAGGCCTTCTTCTTTTGACTTTATACCTTACTGCTCCAGACCGGTGTACAAGAGTTGTTGGGAGAATACTTTGAGAATCATTGACTCCTTGCACTTGTATAAAGCTGATAGTGATGATAAGGACACTTCATAGAACAAACTCATAGATCTGGTTCACCTTTACTTCCTGTTATTGGTGATATGAGCTAGGCTGTTGACAGAGATATTACACTTAACAGCTGAAAGGTCCTTGTTACTGATGTGAACAATGAATCAAACCAGAGCTTACAACTTATTGTGAGATTAGACAATATCTTTCAATCTAAGAGACCAAGTGACTTTGCTACTTGTACAGAGTACTTTTCAAAATTAACCCTTGAGGCTAGATACATTCAATGTATTGGTCAGTCTCACTTATCAACTATCCAATTTTATTTATGACATAAGGGGGTATGTATGTCAATGATCAATCTCTCTTCAATGGTGAATTACAAGTAAATCCTTTCCGTTGAAGTAGGCTTTAGATGAATCAATAAAAGACTTTTGAGCTTCAAATGGTAATCACAACTAGTCCTTCATACTTCAGATACTTTAATTGTTCTATCATGATGATCTTTAGCAAAACATCTTCAAGTTGTTTAATTGAAATCTCATCCAACAGACTTCACACAGTTTTATGAATGAACTTAAGAAAGAGACCTTGAAGATATATCTGTACTGACTTGAGGAAGGCATGCAGTTATATCTAGAAATAGATAATGCTTCAATGCTCAGTATAATACTTCAAGTGTAAACAAGATAATGATCCTTTAGCACTGTTATTGACCTTTTCATGCTTTAATAATGCAAATAAGGCTGGGAATACTACCTTGATGTATTTCTGCCATAATATTCTGATCCTGAAGACCTGTACTATACCTCTACTCTACTGATAACACATGGTATTCTACTGATAGGCAGGCTGCTCGTTCCAAATGCCAATTGATACTAATTTGATACTTCCTGCAGTTATTTCACTTCATCTCGCACATGCACCCATTGTTAAGATCACCTTCATAGTTTCTACTATTGAGCTCTCCATTGTTCTCAACAGCAATCATCAATATACTGAATCTGATCCTGGCATCATTAACCTTTTGCTTATTCTGTCATTTCGGTTTAAAGAAATATCACTACATATTCCTTTCTAGGATTGCTCCAGAACCATTGTTGCTTTATATACAATTCAATTGTTCTAACATAATGATCTTCGGGAAGGCATCTTCAATTTCTTTACTTGGAATCTACAAGGGTAGACCACCCATAGTTTTATCACTCATTTAACAGCTTTCCTCCAAGGGGACCTTCTATAGATGAAAGATGGAATGATATAATGATGATAAACATTTCTCTTACTCATCCTTCTTAAATTTGTTTCATTGCTAACTCTTGTAGTGTGATGCACAGTGTGATCATCCTCTATGGATCTTTCCAGTTCTATAGCTCAAAGCATAATTTTTGTGATTTTAATCATTCATCACTTAGTGTGTTGTTGTCTTCTTAGCTTACATGTTCATGGTTGATGTTCCCTCTACCACCATGGTTGCTTGCTGCCTTTTCTCCTTCCATCAACCTGTTGGTTATTAAATGCTTCAGGTATTCTTCTTCCTCTACAGTTCTCTGTTAGAGGAATTGTCCTTTCCCTTTCTGAACTTTTAGTTGTTCTTATTCCATGGAGCTCTTCTTAGACTACTTTTATGGGGACTAATTATGAACTGCTCTCCCCCCGGGATGTTGCTTCTTATTTATTATTGGCTGGATATTTGCGTTGCTTCCTAGAGCAGCTCCCCCTGAGACTATGATGGATTCATTATGTTATTGAAGTAACAGGCTCCCCCTTTCTCTTTTCCTTCCATACTTTATTGGGGTTCTTCATAATGTCTGCACTTCTTTTTTATTCACAGTTTTGTCTGATTTGATTCGATTCCATCATCTATCTAGAGTTCTTTAATGTATATGGCAGCTTACAATCTTTTACTTTGTGACCAAGCTTGTGGCATGAATAACATCTTATTTTACCTAAGAAAGGTTGAGCTGATGTATGGCATTTTGTTCCCTTTTTTTAATACAATTTACATTCAACAGATTTATGTCCAAATTCATTGCATGAAAAATAGTAGCCATGGAATCGATTAGTGTACCTCGTGAAAGGTTGTCCTCTCCATTTGTTTGCTTGAGGTAGTCTTTTCATTCTCTGCATCCTTTCTTGGTTGGACTGGATTTGCTTTGTCTTACAGTGTGTTGCAATATGTCCAGGTTTGTGGTAGGCAAAACAAGTGATACTTCTCATGGGAGGAAAGAACCTCCTTTGACAGCTTCTGAATTTATTCAATTCATATTCAGGAGTGTAGGCCTTTTGCAGTTGATTGTTTCTTCCTCTCATTCTCTGTCCTTTCATGTTGCTGCTTGCTTCTGTTAGTTTCTTTACAAATCATGTTCTTGTTGGCTTCTACTTCTGTGGGAATCTTTTGAGCTGCTTCATTATCCTTTACAACTTTTACAAAAGTGATATTCTTGTTATCTTCTACCTTGGACTTACTTGTTTCTCCTTCATAGCCTAACCCAGTCTTTATGAGAGGACATCTTTGAGCATTTAGTATTTTGTCCAACTGTTCAGAGCTTTTCATTCGTGGAGTGTTCATAGATAACTCCCTTTGGGTATTCTCTAGTTTCTTTCTCAAGCATACTACTTCTTCTTCCAATTTCTCTTGCTCCTAATGTTTATCTTTAATTTGCTTAAGCAGAATGTCTTCCACCTTCCTAGCTTCTTCAAGTTCTACTTTCAACTAAATCAGGTTTTCTGAATCAGGTTTTTCCTTTACACATTTCAGGAGAATGTCTTTTTGTTTTCTGCACTTGAGTCTAAGTCTATCTATTTCCTCCAGGTCACTCCTTAGCTCCCCCTCAAAATCTACCTCAACTTCTTCCTCATCTTCCAGAAGGAATCCTTCAGGCTCATCCTTGGCCATCAACACAAATTCAGAGGTTCCTTCTTCATTTGAGGATTCATCTAAGCTTTCAGATACACTACTATCTTGCTGAGCATAAAATAAATTTCTATCGACTCTCTTCCCTTTCTGCCATTTTTTTTTTCTCTGTCTCTTGTGGATGGTTCTCTGTTTTCTTATGAGGACATTTAGATGCATAGTGCCCCACTCTTCCACAGTTAAAGCATTTAAATGGAAATTTACCTTTGTATTTACCTATGCCTTTATCCAATCTTCTGATGAATTTGGCCTCTTCTTCATCTGAGCATGAACATGTACCTTCCTTCTCTTTCATGCACTTGTCTACCTTAAAGGTTGCCTCCCTCACATTTGACTTCCCTTGTGGAAGTCTCATCTCATAAGCTGTTAAGTTTCCAAGCAATTGGTTTGTGGTCAAGGTTTCCCAATTTTTTGTTTCTTCTATGGCTGAAACCTTAGGGTTAAACCTGGATGGTAAAGATCTCAATATCTTTTGCACAATTACACATTCCTTAATGGATTCTCCTAGAGCTTTCATGTTATTCACAATTTCCGCAACCTTTAAGAAGAAACTGCCTATATCTTCATATTCATTCATTTTTACATTCTCAAACTTAGCTCTATAGGTTTGCAGCTTGGCCATCGTCACCTTTTTATCTCCCTCATGGATACTTTCTAATGTATCCCATATTTCTTTGACAGTCTTGTTGTGCATTACTTTGATAAATTCTGCCTCACACAGACCACTTAAGAGTGCATTCATGGCTTTTGCATTAGCTATAAAATCTTGTTTGGCTTCTTTCTCTGTGTCAGAATCCTTTGGGACATATCCTAATTCCACAGCAACCCAAACTTTTCTTCCTAGAGGCATTATGTATGTCCTCATTCTTATTTTCTAGAAAGCATAGTTTGTGCCAATGAATAAAGGGGCTTTATTTGTTGAGCATCCTTCTAGACTAGCCATCTTGGGGACCTAGGATCTCCTTTCAGTTGTTAAACTGATACAGATGGAACCTGGCTCCGATACCAATTGTTGAACCCTTAGTTAAACTGAGAGGGGGGGCGAATCAGTTTAATGCATTCATGGTCTTGAAAAGCTTTCTTTTATACTTATTTACACCTTCATTTCATGATCAATTTAATGTATAATGGAACAGCAATCTTAATAAGTGAGCAGCAGGTATTAAGCAGATTAAATACAGAATATCAACACATAATCATCATGCACATAGACAATAGATATAAGTGGAAACCCGTAAGGGAGAAAACCACATCTTATTATTGTTGTGATGCAAAGGCAAGCTCCAACTCCCTCTCACCACTGATTTTATGTAGGCTCCAACCTACAGGAGGCTACTACCTCAATTCTGCAAGCTACAACTTGCAAGGAAGCTCCAACTCCCATCTATTTTCTGCAAGCTACAACCCACAGGAGGCTCCTACCTCAGACAGCTACAACTAGACATCTATCAAGCTACAACCTGAAACGGAAGCACCAACTCCCATGTATTTTATGTAGGCTACAACCCACAGGAGGCTCCTACCTCAACCAGCTACAACATAATATGGAAGCACCAACTTCCTCACTCTACAATAAAATCATATGCTGATTTACCTGGATATCAGCTATGTTTTTCTCCTTCTTCACTGTTGTCCTTCCAGCCTTTATATCTGCTTTAAATCATCTCTGGATCTTCACAGCTTCTTTATCTGCTTCTTCTTCTCCCACTCTCTAACCTCTTTAAGCATATTACAATAATATCATTTATAGAGATCACCTCCTAGTTGTTTGCATTCCATATGGGAATATGAAATGAATAGGTATGACTCTTTGCCTTCCACTTTCTCATTTTCTCGCTCAGCACATTCAGAATAATATAACAGTATGTACACATTTCAGTATTACAGTGGAGTTTTTCTTTGCTTACGGAGACTTTCCTTTGCATCACAAACAATATAAAAATAAATAATACATTTTCAGTTACAATCACATATTTACTCAGCCCTTTCAGCTTCTTCGCTTTGTTGTGTGTTTGTCATTTTTTGCTTTCTGTCTTGTGTATTTTCTGTTTCTGTCGTTATATTCCACCTTTGTTGTATAACTGCCCTGTTTCTTCTATTACCTGTGTCTTTTCTGCCGCGTTTAGCCTTTTCATCTGCCTTACTGCTGCAACACTATTCTGCACGAGTTCTTGTTCCTTTCTTATGCGTTCATGCCATTCCTTTGTGACCTGTGGGGTATGGCCCACATACAACTCTCTTTATACCCACAACGCATTACAAATTCAGGCTTTAATCAACATACATACGTTTAAACGATAAACATTGCATATATACTTAACATGCATACGATTAGCAATCAACAGCGTAAACTTTATAATATGGCGCATATAACATACACGGAACAAGGGCTTATAGGGTCCCACAACACGGTGACCAATCACAGCGCATCGCATTTCGCTTGCCCGCAAGTTTTAACGTTTTGCAATAAAAGTATCTCCAATTTTCTGCGATATGCGATCGCATCACTTCGCATCCAGCTTATTGTGCAAACTCTTAAGTGCAAACCATAAAATCTGCGGTGTGCGCTCATGCACAATTGCAACACGTGGTCTCCCCTCGTTGCATCGCATATTCCAATCTTTATGGCATGGCAAACAATTTAACTTATCGCGCAATGCCTTGGCTCTATCCGCTATAATTTGCGATGTTCACTTTTGCGATTTTTGTCCACCATTAATCTGCACCCAGATCTAACGGTCTTCATCTGATTGCACTTCGCACTTTATAATATTTATTTTGTGGTTACCCTCTATTTCATGTGACCTACAATATTGCGCATTATTGACACGTGTCCCTTCTCCACTTCGCATCACACACAAAATAACTTACCTTGCGACGCCTTATTGCTATCCTTTAAGTGCTGCAATGTGCGATATTGCGTTGTGTCGCCACGTGTCCCTTCTTCACTTTGCATCGCAACTGATTTAACTTACCTTGCGACGCCTTAACACTTACCCACTATACTTTGTGATTTGCACTTTTGATCTTCGTCGATGAGATCATCACCGTTGATCTGCCTAGATCTACAAACCTCATTGCTGCTTGCAATTCGATTGTATTTCTACCCCGCTAATCTGACGATGAATCATATCCGTCCATTTCTTGCCTTTGATTTTGCGATCTAATCCCGATCGTCCGCTCACCTTCGCGCAACTCTTCTTCACCTCTTCTGTCTGCTTTGATCTCAGTTGCCCATCTCTTGCATTTGCTTTTGCGATCTAATCCTAACCGACCGTTCGCCTCCCTTGGGATTCTTCAAAGAATTCTCTGCCTTAGTCAATTTTTCGTTTGTTTACACTGTCCCGCTCTGTGACTTCAGCTCTTGCTACTCTCGCCTCTACCTCTCGGCTCTCGCCTCTTTGAAAGAACTCTTTGGAATTATCCCAAAATTTTCCACTAAATTTCTGAGTTTTGTCAGAGATACCCTTAGTGTTAATTCGACCAACAGTGTAATCTCTGCTACAGCTAACATACTTTCCATGAATAAATCTAAGCATATATACACATAATTCAGCAGTAATACGATTAAATGAAGAGCAGTAGTAATACGATTAAATGAAGAGCAGCAGTGAAATTTAATCTTTAATCTTTCATAAGGAACTAGTCTATACATAGAAAAATACCTGGAATAAAGCTGATGATTTGATCGTGGTTCTCCTTGTGAAGCTGTGAACAGTTTACTGAAAAAAGCAAATCCTCCTAGCCAATCTAGGAACAATCCTAGACCCAGAGGATGTCTCCTCGGCCCCCGTGCCCAGAATTCCAAGAACCCAGAGACTCCTTCCCAGACAGTTTATCTAACTCAAGCAGAATTCGTTTCTCTGTTCTCCAAAAAAACACCCCCTTCTCCTCCATATTTCATAACTTAAATAATCTCCCTCCACCACCTCTTACCTCCCAAGGTCTTATCCTCATTAATGGTGATATTATATGTATTTATGGTGGTGTGCTTTCCATTATCGTGGATAGGAATATAACTTAAACAACCTTCCTCCACCGCCTCTTACTTCTCGAGGCCTTATCCACCTTAATGTTGATATTAAATGTTTTTATGGTGATGTGATCCATATTAATGTGGGTATGACTATGTATGGAGGTGGGATTATACGGTTGTCTTATTTATAGAGCATGGGACTTTACATTTAAGTACTTTAATATTCATTTTTAATATTGGCATATTCATTTTTAACTTAATGAGTTAACTTTATTATATCATTTTCTTTTATTAGTCCTTTTCATATAATTTATACTTAATTAAACTTAATATTAATCTGAAATCTTAATATTAAGTCCCTAACTTATGTAATCTTGATATTAGTAGGTAGGTGTACTAGTGCGATGTGTGCGATATAGGCAGGTGTAGCTATCAAATGCATATATCGTACACACGCTAATATAATTTTTTGTATAACTTGGGAATGGGTCGTTACACTCTTCCTCTCTTCTTTCGCCTCTTCCTGCTTCTGCTATGTGTAGGATCTCTGAACCTCGCTGTGTCTAGCAAATCCGATTGCCTTCAGCTGTCTCTGCTTCTTTGTTGTCTTTGCTCCATTCGCTGCCTGTGTTGCATTCACAGCCTCTGCTACATTCACTGCCTCTACATTCGCTGCTTCTCTGCTTTCGTTGTTTCTGCCTTTGCTGCTTAGCTGCATTCGCTGTCTCTCTGCTTTTGCTGCTTCTCTATTGCCTTTGCTGCCTCAGCTGCCTCTGCTCCTTGTCTGCCTTGCTTCTTAGCTACATTCGCTTCTTTGTTGCCTCGACTGATAGTCTAATGATACTCCTTGCCTTTCTGCTGCTCCTCTGCCTCTCTTTTATGCTTTCTTACTACATTGTTGCCTGATTTGCTCCTTTGCCTTATTGTTGGTTCTTCTCTGCTCCTTTGCCTTAATGATAGTTCAAGTGTTGCTCCTTTGTGCTCCTTTGCCATCAATGACAATATTTCCAACAAGTGGTTGATGGTTTGTACCCTATGAAGAAGTCGCAAAAGACGTAGACTCTATGACAAAGAAGAAATTCATGAGATCAGAGGAAATATTTCTACAAGCAGTTGGTTATCCCATGATCTCCACCTAAAGAGTTGTTGGAAGCAAGTCGCTAGTCAAGAGAGAGCTTCATCAAGTCCCTAATAGTGTTTTAAAAACCGACCGGCTTGAACCGGAAACTGGTCAAACCGGACGGTTCATTGGCCGACCGAGTCAAACTGGCACAAAACTCGGTTCGGGCCTCTATTTCACCCAAAAACCAAAAAAAATTGTCCTAAACAACTGGTTTATGGTCAAACCGGCCGATTATGTCCTAAACTAGTCGATTCACTATAAAGGCCGCGACGGACCAACACGACATGGTTTAGGAAGGTTTCAGGTGGTTTTGGGGGAAAAATAAGGGTTGTTTCCCTCCAAAAACACCCTCTCCAAGCCTTTAAAAGGAGGTTACCCCTCTCATTTGTCTCACACATCTCATTTGGAGCTTTTGTGAATTTGATCGGGAGCTTGGAAAGTGTTGAGTTTTTGCTAGAGTAGTCATCTTGGAGGCTTGGAGTTGGAGCTGCAGTTATTTTGGAGATAGTTTGGAGCTGCCAGTAGAGTTGGTATCTTCAAGAGGAGGCTAAGGAAGCTAGCTTGCATTTCTAGGAAATAATTTTCACTTGAAAAATTCCTTGTTTCACTGTTGTCAATGTATTAATTTCTTTTATGTGTTCTATGTTATTGCCATCAAATCTCTAGTTCTATGCTATCAAATTTCGTTGGCTACAATGTGCATTTTTTTTCCTAAATTTAACTTTGGTTTTTCATTTATCTTAGCTGCAATTTATTTTTAAAAGGCACATTTCTTTGCAAATTTTAATTATTTCAAGCCAAGGATAGTGCATGGGCTCATTGTGATTTGATTGATGGAAAAATGATATGCAATTTTTTCCATAAATCTATTGGAGGTGGGGGTATTCTCATCTTGAAACAACACTTGCCTAGGATAAGAGGCCAAGTAAAGCCATGTGAAGCACCAAATGAAGTATTAGGTCCTGTTAGGGCAGAATAACTTTCCAAGTTTGAAAAGTTTGAGGAGAATAAGGCTAGGGAGAAGGCCATCCAAGATGAAAGTGCAAGGAAGAGGGAATTATTAGAAGCCATGAAAGAGAGTGGGTATGATGATTATGAGATTCAATACTCCTCTTCTATCCCTTCCACCAATGACCCCTTTCACTATGTTCCTCCTCCTCTTGGCCAACAATCAAAAGGAACAAAGAGACCAAACATCCAGAGTTATTTCTCATAATCTGCTAATCCCACTTCCTTCTAGCCAAGTCGTCAACCCACTTTGGATCAACATTGGAAAGAACAATGCAAAGAAACTTCTTATCAGTACATTGCTAGATGGCAGTATGATACAGATATCCCATTTAATGTTGCTCACTCACCTTATTACCAATACTTCTAAATAAGCAAAATAAGATAAGTTGCACCAATGACTTCAATGGAAAATTACAGTGAGATCAGCCCAATGTATCTTCACAACTTCCTCAATAAAAATTGCATGGAAAATAAATCACTCACAAAGTAAATGGACCAGATGTTAAATGGAAAAATTGCTTCAAATATAGAGAAACATGAATGCTTCAAAAGACATCACAATAATCAAAATTTCATACAAACATGAGTTAACATTAGACGATGAAGCAATGTATTCAAGAGACTTATGAAACAATTATTTGTGTGACACAAAATGGATAGATTAGTAAACCAATTTAAGTTTTCCAAATAGATGTAAAGTGCTTGCTTTCTCAAAAGAATTATTGCATGTGTTGTAGCTTGAGCAAAAGTAAATTGTACAATACAAGAAATTGAGGAATAAAATGGCAAACTAGACAAGCGCAACTTAGAAATTAACCATGCATAAATTATATTAGCAAGAGAAACATGCATGCAAATGAACTAAAGATTAGATTTAAAATCCAAACTATGAAATCAATCCACCTAAGAATGGTCCTCCTTCTAAATGAGGAGGCGGGATACCATGGGAAAATTTCCCAAGCTCCCTTACAAAAATTAGCCTCTTATTAATGTGATGTTACAATGATGAGAGCCTTCCTTATAGTGAACGAAGGCTTCAAATTCAAGAAGGTTTTAACAATGAAACACTAGAGCCTCTTCTTGAAGAAACAATGACAAAATTTCACCAAGACATTGACAATGAACTACAAGAGGAAAACCTCTTAATGCGAGTCTCAAAATTTTGACAAGAAGGGAGATAAGAACACTGTTCAAGCCACTGTTATAACAGAATTTTTATGGCAGCGGGTTGCACAAACGGAAAGGTATGATCCCTCCCAAAATCCACGGCCTAGGAAAGATAGAAAGAGACTGTCTAAACAGCCCACGAACAGCAGAGGCAAAGGAGGCTCCAAAGTGCCCACGACCTAGGTGAAAATATGTCCAAGATATGCTCTCGGCCCTGTCAAAAGGCTGCAAATAGGATGCTAAAAGTCCTGCAACAAAAAGTGTTAGTAATTTTCAGCCTTTGCTCCCTAAAGCCTGCCACAAGAAAAAGGATTAACAAACTATTTCAAAACAGGCCTGCCAAACAGACCCAAAGTTGGTTGAAAACGGTTAAGAGAAAAGGAGAAAATATTTCCAACTAATCTTACAAGGGCTAGACCAAGGAATGTGAGTAGTACTCTTCTCCTTGTCTAGCCATTTTCAATGCTCTTAATAGCCAATTGAAAAAAATGTAAGCACAAGAATTTATAATAAATGATTTTAGATGAATTTATCTTGAAATATGAGTCCAGGCAAAAAGTCCATGCAAGACAAATCGAAAGATGAGGCCTTGAGAGTTAGCAAATGTTTGCTCTCCTTTGAGCGTTTTCAAGAATCGATTGGTTCCTCCAAGAACTTCCCCTCACGCTTGAAACTTGATCCAACAAACGGTTTTCTACACAACTTCACACAAACAAATTAGATCCATATGGGTTTGACAACATGCAATGATGAGAAAATTTTAGAGATATATTGGAAAATCAACTAAAGCATTTTCCATATAAAGCAAATCAACAAACCTCATGTCAATGTAAGATATCTCTACATCAACGTAACTCTAAAAGCATAATGGAAATAATAGCATAACGAAATGAGTAGAATAACGAAAGCTAATGATCAAGATATTGCCATACTCAAGGAGAACAACACCCTAAATGTAACCCCAAAGTCTTTATTGCACTAAGAATATAAAATAGCAAAGCTTCCGCAAGCACAACAGCTCGTATACATTGTAGAATGAGAGCCCAATGGGTCTCTTTATACAAATTTGTGAAAAAATCCCAATGAAAAGTGCATCAACAAGAAGCAAAAAATGATAATCCCAAAACTAGTCAAGCTCCTCCAAGTGTCAATAGATTGTTGTAGATGCCTGAGATCTCAAAGATCACAATTTCCCTTGCTGGCCTGTGTATTCTTCCTTGAGAATCAGCATTGATTCTTCTCTAGTGGGAGTGTATTACCTCACATTAGTAGCTCTATTGCCAAGTGTGAAATAAGTGACATTCGAGGGGAGAAAGCTCCCACAAAATCTGAGGTAAAAATCAGTCAAAATCCTCGTGTGACCTCCTACTATCAATTGTTGTGCATATGCATCAAAATTGGTTGTGTGTAATTGTTGCGGTGACTGCCAGACGTGTTGCGTACAGGTGTGGAGTTGTGTGAGGATTGGTGGAGACACACTCCACGATTTCCACAAATCAAATCCCATTAAATAACTTTAAACCATGTGTTGGTCTCTGCTGGCAGCGTATTTCTTTATTGTTGCGTTGACCATTCATGACTTACGTGGATCTTCAAATGTGCATATTAACTTTGTGGTTGGCCATAGGTATACAATGGAGAGTGAGTGGGGTCCATTTCTCACTTATATTACCTTTTAACTTTAGACTTTAGATTATATCAAATCAAATCCTATTTTCACCAATTCATACTGTCTCCAAACTTCAACGTAGTCCCTCTTTGACTTGATTACTTGGCATTTTGACTTTGACTAGAGTTGTGCTTCATGTGGTGGACTCCACATGGCTGCCACATCATCTTTGACCTTCATTGAATCTGCCTTGTCACCTGTTTGACTTTCTTTGACTTTGGAAAAAGTTGTAAATTTTTTCCAATTATTGAATTTTTTGAAATTTTTGCCACTGACATTAGAAAAATTGGCTTTTCAGGGACTATAAGTCAGTTTTTGACCCTCAACATGGGTCCTAGGATAATGTTAGGTCTCTAAAGATGAGTTTTGAGTAGTCACACGACCCAGACATTTCCGAGGACCACTTAAATACATCATTACGTAGAAAATAATTAAAAATCTCATTTAGCGGGAAATTTTAAATTATTAAAAAATCCTACTTAGACCTAGTCAAATTCCGCAAAATTCCAGAGATGACCTGCCATGATAATATAAATTGACCGTAGACACTAAGATGGACATAAGGCACAATCTTCAAGCTGTCACCCTGGATTTGTGTAATGCAATGAGTGAAAAAACCTAGAAAATTATCCGTCGCTGAAAAGCAAGAATAATTAACCAAGTAAAATAACACTCCAAGGTGTACTCACTTGTTGATCGAGTCTCAACATCCTAGGTTCGTTACATTTATTCATCATGTTAGTGACATTTATACAATATCTTTGTAGGGTTGCGGAATCTAAGGACTAAATGAAGAAAGAGAGAAGGAAAGGGGCTTAGAAGCCCTGAAGAAGTTCGCAACTTTGTAAGTGTAGGAATGCTCTGACATATCCTTACACATGGAGTCTTCAAAAAAAGTTTCAAGTGAAACTTCATTGGTCAACATTTGACTCAACATGGGGATGTGTGCTAGATAGCACCTAAGAGCATGCAAGAACCTAGAACCTGCATCCACCAAAACTGTATATCTGTAGTGTCTGCTCCATAAATCATCATATGAAATGAAGTACTAAGATCAAACATTAATCTAACAAGTTGAAATAAAACTACTTTTTAACATGAAATAGAAACTAATCTAATAGCATAAAATGAAATCTAAAAAATGAAACGAAGTAGGGTTAGAAATACAATACAAAGGTGC
Organism: Pinus albicaulis; assembly: GCA_034641835.2. Lineage (NCBI taxonomy): Eukaryota > Viridiplantae > Streptophyta > Pinopsida > Pinales > Pinaceae > Pinus > Pinus albicaulis. Next base: position 200,494,304 of record CM076576.1, read on the forward strand.
CCCATGGCATCAGATATCCTCAATGAAGTTCATGTTGAGAACTGCTTACTTTCAGGCAGATACATGGGTTGCTTTTCTGATGTGCCCTGTGAAATTCAGAATATCTTAGGACTTTGATCCACCCCAACACTATGTTGTATATGGCCATCTGAGTTACCAAATTCTTTTCGTTTTTTTCTTTTCTTATTAATAGATCGCGATGTTGATGTTGATGCGATCAAAGTAGACCTTTCTGCCCAATCTTGAAAATGCTCAGATGGAAAATTTGAAGAATCCAAGACTTTTGTGACCTACCTTTCTCCATTCTGCATCTACTCTAACATGGGTGATGGATCAATCCCATAAGTATTATCCAGATTCCCCTCAGTTTCCTTGTTATCCAGGTTGCCTTCAATTAGCCATTTTTTAATGCAATAAATGACCTCCTCATAATAAGATGAAGCTTGCTTTAGTGGATTGGGAGGCTTATGGTTAGTTTCTTTGTTCTTTTCCCATTCATCATCTAACCTAAGCTGGAATTTTTGTATCTGTAATCTTTCCATTCCATCCAACCTATTCTGAAAAGTGATCTGATTAGCTTTCATAACACTTATTTCTTTGGCATGATTTGTTTCTATGGTGTTGATTAATTGCACTTGTTTTTCCATGATGGCGAGCAACCTATTTTGAAGAGCAGCCATTTGACTAGATGATTAACCTCCATGGTACTCATTTCCTTTGCATGATCTAATATTAATCTTGTTTGATTGAGTTCCATGTTCTTAATTACTTGAGCTTGGTTTGCTTCAATTGTAATCAAATGATTTTGAATAGAGGTCATCTGATTAGAATGATTGACTTCCATGGCCCTAATGAGTTGAGCTTGTTTGAGTTGCATATCTTTAATCATTTGAGTCAACTCCTTGATGAGATCCTTATCATTTACATTTACGTGAGCTTTCGCTTTGATCTTTCTCTTATCTCCATATTTTTCTTCAAAGGCATCAATGATCGATTCTAAAGAATCGAAACTATTAGTCGGTAACTCCGAGAACCAATCGAAAGCATCCTCATCTAATGAGAAGATGAAAAGTTTCATTTTAACGTCCTCATGGTTAATATTATGGTGCCACTTCCTCACACAAAGGTTGAAATTCCTAAGGTCAGTTTCAGCACTAACAACATTGTTACCTAGAAAAATAGGCAACTCTTCAATGGCTTCATCCAGAATAAAATTCGGATAGCCTAGAATGTTAGTAAAATCACAAGGGGGTAGCAAATCATTCATGGTGTCATGCTCACTTGACCCTAAAAGAGCAAATGGATACCAGAGAAAGGCTCTTGTCCAAAATTATCAATAATTCTACGAGAAGAAAGCTTCTGGCAGAAATTCATGCAGAAAATGAAACAAGTGGAGTCGCCACTTGAGCAGGAATCTAACACTAAAAATAAAAAATGAAAGAACCACAAGTTATTCATATTTCAGGTACAAGAGGACTTGTCCCTGGCAACGGCACCAAAAAATGTCGTCGCCTCGCTTGCACACCTAGGTTAGTGTGGGAAAAATCATCAACCCCATAAGGTGTGGTCTTGGTGGCAAACTAGAAGGGGTTCTCACCTAATCCCAACTCTCTCTGTTAAAGCTCTCTCCTAGTTAAGCTAAGGGGGGTGGTCCCTAACAAGGTTAATAAAGGGAGTTGTCTTTAGTGCGACTTTTTGGAGGCTTTTCCGGTGGATTTTTCAGGTCTAATTTCTTTAAAATCCAGCAAGAATTTATTGAAAACGGAATTTGATGGGTAACTTGCACAATGGAAGTGTCCTAGGGATTTTTTAGGGTGTTGAAGCTATACAGTAAAAAAACTAGTTTAAATAACAGAAATCAAGATTTTACATCAATTTTTTTCACCGGATTCGGCACCGGAAACTCCAAAAAGTCGCTCTAAAGACTACTCCTTAATAAAGTGAGAAATGGGGCTCTAAGAGACTAAAGTTAATGGAAATACTTATCAAAGATAACCTGATTTCAAGATGTAAACAAGAAAGTAAATATATGAGCAATATTCAATGATTCATTCAAAAGATAAAGAACATAGACTAATGCTTAAACAAATAATTGTTCAAAGCAAATAACAAGTACTTTCTCAAATAGAAATTCAAAGAACAATGATAAGCAGTCTTGCAAAACCAATGTTAGATCAAGATGAGCAAATAAAGTATCATTTGCAAAATATAAAACGAAATTGTACTTGTAAAGGAAACGCTCAAATAGGAAAATATAATGTCATCAATCAATGAGCCGAGTAATCATCAAAATGACAAGTACATTAGATAACAATATTGCAAGTAAAATTTGAAATTCTCACAAGATGACTTGATTAAAATGATGTGCAAATTAGTTAAGTGGAATGTAGTTATCTTGGTTAATTTTAATCTATATGTCTACCCTAAAGTGAGAAATTATCCCTTCAAACTCTTACCAAGGGGTAAGGATTAGGGTGACTTGCAAGGAAGATGGGCTGAAGAGGCGTCAAGTCTGTCGTTAACAATACCCTTCCCATAATCCTTACAAATCATGTGTGTCATCATTCCTACAAAGGGGCAAAGCCACCTTCATAACTGCAGAGTCATGCACTATACCTTACTCTGTATCAAATGGAAGAAGCTTTCAAAAAAATTTGGTCCTATGTTGTCTATACAACCAAGCTTATATTTGGAGGTAAGTTTTAGAGATGAAAAAAACACTAACATTAAAATGCCTAAATGATTAAGTGTTATGTTTCCCAAATAAGAGTGTAAACAACAATACTACTAAACAAGTAAACTGAGATAAGCTGCACCAATGACTTCAATGGAAAAAGTGAGATCAGCCCATTGTATCTTCACAAGTTCCTCAGTGAAAATTTCATGGAAAATAAATCACTCACAAAGTAAATGGACCAGATGTTAAATGGAAAAATTGCTTCAAATAAAGAGATACAATAATGCTTCAAAAGACATCACAATAATCGAAATGCCATATAAACATGAGTTAACATTAGATAATGAAGCAATGTATTCAATGGACTTATGAAACAATTATTTGCGTGACAAAAAATGGATGGATTAGTAAACCAATTTAAGCTTGCCAAATAGATGTAAAGTGATTGCTTGCTCAAGAGAAATATTGCATGTGTTGTAGCTTGAGAAAAAATCAATTGTACAACACATAAATTTGAGGAATAAAATGGCAAACTATACAAGCTCAACTTAGCAAACGAAAAGAGATATGAGTGTTGTGTTAAGTCTAGAACTTAACCATGCATAAATTAAATTAGCAAGACAAACATATATGCAAATGAAATAAAGATGAGAGTTAAAATCTAAACTATGAAATCAATCCACCCAAGAATGGTCCTCCCTCTAAATGAGGAGGCAGGATACCATGGGAAATTTCCCAAGCTCCCTTACAAAAATTATCTCCTTATTAATGTGATGTTACAATGATGAGAGCCTTCCTTAAAGTGAGAAAAGGCTTCAAATTCAAGAAGGTTTTAACAATGAAACACTGGAGCCTCTTCTTGAAGAAACAATGACAAAATTTCACGAAGACTTTGACAACGAACTACAAGAGGAAAACCTCTCAAAGAGAGTCTCAAAATTCTGTCAACAAGGGAGATAAGAAGACTGTTCAAGCCACTGTTATAACAGAATTTTTATGGCAGCAGGTTGCACAAACAGAAAGGTATGATCCCTCCCAAAATCCATGGCCTAGGAAAGATAGAAAGGGACTGTCTTTACAGCTCACAAACAACAGAGGCAAAAGAGGCTCCAAAATGCCCACGACCTAGGTGAAAATCTGTCCAAAAGATGCTCTCGGCCCTGTCAAAAGGCTGCCAATAGGATGCTAAAAGTCCTGCAACAAAAAGTGTTAGTAATTTTCAGCCTTTGCTCCCTAAAGCCTGCCACAAGAAAGGATTAACAAACTATTTCAAAACAAGCCAGCAAAACAGACCCAAAGATAGTGGAAAAAGGATAAGAGAAAAGGAGAAACTATTTCCAACTAATCTTACGAGTTACAAGGGTTAGACCAAAGAATGTGAGTAGTTCTCTTCCCCTTGTCTAGCCATTTTCAAGCTCTTGATAGCCAAATGAAACAAATGTAAGCACAAGAATTTAAAATAAATGATTTTACATTAATTTATCTTGAAATATGGGTCCAAGCCAAAAGTCCCTGAAGACAAATCGAAAGATGAGCCCTTGAGAGTTAGCAAATGTGGGTTCTCCTTTGAGAGTTTTGAAGAATGGGTTGGTTCCTCCAAGAACTTCCCCTCGCAATTGAAACTTGATCCAACAAAAATTCTTCTACACAACTACATACAAACAAATTAGATCCATATAGGTTTGACAACATGCAATGATGAGAAAATTTTAGAGATATATTGGAAAATCAACTAAAGCATTCACTATCTAGAGCAAATCAACAAACCTCATGCCAATGTAAGATAACTCTACATCAACATAACTCTAAAAGCATAATGTAAATAATAGCAAAATGACATGAGTAGAAGAATGAAAGCAAATGAACAAGATATTACCGTACTCAAGGAGAACAACACCCCAAATGTAACCCTAAAGTCTTTATTGCAATAAGAATATAAAATAGCAGAGCTTCCACAAGCACAATAGCTCGTATCCATTGTAGAATGAGAGCCCAATGGGTCTCTTTTTACAATTTTGGGAGGAAATGCCAATGAAAAATGCATAACAAGTGGCAAAAAATAATAATCTCAAAGCTGGTCAAGCTCCTCCAAGTGTCAATAGACTGTTGTAGAGGACTGAGATTCCAAAGTTCACAAGTTCTCTTGCTGGCCTGTGTATTCTTCCTTGAGAATCAGAGCTGATTCTTCTCTAGTGGTAGTGTCAAGGTTACTTGGAAGCGGGAGCGAAAGCGGGGAGCGGGAGTGGAAGCAAGAGCTGGGAGTGACATTTTCAAAAACTATCGATTTGGGACCGAATCGGGAGCGAATTTTTATATAAAATATACTTTTATATATTTGATACATATATGTCAACAAAAGCATGTAGAATGATGAATTAGATATAAAAAACATAAAAACATGAATTGAAACATATATCATGAATCATCTAGAAGTTATAATCTTCATCAACCATGTCCACAAGTTAGAAACATACAACATATTGAGCCTCATGATTCATCAATCTTAAAGTTTCAAGCTTTCAAAATTCAATACATAACATTTATCATCATTGATCACTAAAGTTGTAACTTGTACTTGTAACCATCACCATTACCAAGTAACCAAACGATAACAAAAAATATCTAACATGAAATGAAATGTTTCAAATTTCAACTTTTACGAAGCATCATATTCATAATTCATTACCAATGACTTATAAATGTCAACTTCAAACTTAAATTGTCATATATTGTTTACAAAAAATACCATAATAAAAATGAAAGAGTCAATAGTTATAAAAAGTACCATAAACTAGAAAAGACAAGTAAATCTATTATCAACTGCTTGACCCTCCTACCATGAGAAATTTCTAATTTCTTGTCTCGTTCTTTATTGGGAGTCTCCTCCTGCATAGTCGAATGGCCTTGGCGCTCTTGATTAAATAGAAGTTCCATACCCTAGTACCCTAGGTGCTCTTGATTATTGGGAGTCTCCCCCGCAAAGAGGGCTTGGTGCTCTTGATTAAATACAAGTTCCATACCCTAGTACATGAAAAAATCCAATGGAAACATTGCAATTCCCCACAATCCTGAAATCTTGAAAAAATGATAAGTCTGTTGGATTTTGAGTGAGATCTAAAATTCTACTTTCTCCATATGAAACCCAATGAGGTCAAAACCACTCTCAAACATCTTGAGCCATTTCATGGTAATGTTAAAAATTTAAGTAAAAGGATTTTCATCCTTTTACTTTAATAATTTAACATTATCATGAACTGCATATCAGCACTAGGGCCATAGGCTTGAACATTAGGTTGTCCCACTCAAAAAAAAAATCCAATCTTCAATAGCTCCCTCTATCAATCCTTAATAGGTAGGGAGCGAAGGGAGCAAATTTCGGGAAAGCGCTCCCGCTCAGTGCACGCTCCGGGAGCGGGTTCGATAGGGGTGGGGGGGCTACCCTACAACCCTGGGTAGCATATTACCTCACTGTCGTAGCTCTATTTCCAAGTGTGAAATAAGTGAGGTTCGAGGGGAGAAAGCTCCCACAAAATCTGAGCTAAAAATCAGTCAAAATCCTCATGTGATCTCCCACTATCAACTATTGTGCATATGCATCAAAATTAGTTGTGTAATTGTTGCGGTGACTGAAAGAAATGTGTTGCGTACAAGTGTGGAGTTGTGTGAGGATTGGTGGAGACACACTCCACGATTTCCTCAAATCAAATCCCATTAAACAACTTTAAACCATGTGTTGATCTCTACTAGTAGCGTATTTCCTTATTGTTGCGTTGAACATTCGTGACTTACGTGGATCTTCAAATGTGCATATTAACTTTGTGGTTGGCCATAGGTATACAATGGAGAGTGAGTGGGGTCCATTCCCACTCATATTACCTTTTAACTTTAGAATTTAGATTATATTAAACCAAATCCTATTTTCACCAATTTGTAGTGTCTCCAAACTTCAACATAGTCCCTCTTTCACTTGATTACTTGGCATTTTGACTTTGACTAGAGTTGTGCTTCATGTGGTGGGCTCCACATGGCTACCACATCATCTTTGACCTTCATTGAATCTGCCTTGTTAGATGTTTGACTTTCTTTGACTTTGGAAAAAATTGTAAATTTTTCCAATTATAGAATCTTTTGAATTTTTTCTCATTTTTGCAACTGACAATAGAAAAATTGGCTTTTGAGAGACTATAGGTCGTTTTTTGACCCTCAAAGTGGGTCCTAAGATAATGTTGGGTCTCTGAGGATGAAATACGAGTAGTCACATGCCCCAATTCCCAGGAACACTTATTTACATCATTACATAAAAAATAATTTTAAAAAATCTCGTTTTGTTAAAAAATCTTATTTAAACGTAGTCAAATTCCACGAAATTTCAGAGATGACCTAGCATGGTAATATACATTGACCCTAAACACTAAGATGGGCATAAGGCATGATCTTCAAGCCATCACCCCTTCCTAGGGGTAATGTAGTGAGTGAAAAAACCTAGAAAATTATTCGTCATTGAAAAGCAGGAATAATTAACCAAGTAAAGAAAACAATCCAAGGTGTACTTGCTTGTTGATCGAGTCTCAACATCCTAGGTATGATACATTGACTCATCATGCTAGTGACATTTATACAATATCCTCGTAGGGTTGCGGAATCTAAGGACTGAAAGAAGAAAGAGAAACAGAAAGGAGCTTAGAAGCCCTGATGAAGTTTGCAACTTTGTAAGTGCAGGAATGCTTTAACTTATCCTTGGGCATGGAGTCTTCAAAAAAAAAATTCAGGTAGAACTTCAGTGGTCAACATGAGGCAAATGACAGGGGAGACCTCATATTATTGGCTTTGAGGGGTTGTTTTTGGAGGAAAAAAACCCTTATTTCCCCTCAAAACTACCTCAAAAGACAAAAAAAACATATTCGGTGGGTTCGCAGCGATCCTGACAATGAACCGGTCGGTTTATAACGTTACCGGCCAGTTTATGCGAAAATCGGTCAGTTTATGACAGAACTAGCCAGTTTATGGAAAAACCAATCGGTTCCGTCATAAACCAGCCAGTTTATGCCCGGTTTGACTAAAAAACTGGCGAGGAGGGTAGTTTGACCTAGTTTTTCTACCGGTTCGGTGGCTTTGGTTAATGAATCGGCCCATATTAGTGGCATCCTCTCAAACCATGGTGATCAAACACAATAGGTCAACTTGCGAGAGACACAACTTTCTCATAAAAGCTCCAATTGAGGTGATTCTTACGCAGTTGAAAAGGTATCAGTGTGCATAAAATGAGATCTCGGTCCATGCCACATGGTAAGTTTGGGACCACAAATAGTTGTCATTTAAGACCTCACATTGGCTTTGGAAGCTTTTCACCCACAATTTTCCAAACCGAGACCGTTGGTAAAAATGATCCTGCAAGCTTATTCCAACATTTTTTCCACTTTAAAAGCATCAGGATAGATGACAAATAATATAATGCTCTAATCCAAATCATGTTTCCAAGAGAAGATCAATAACGAGAGGATATCAAGAAGGACAACCTTCCTTTTGTTAGTTACCTGGAATAATGTAGTAGGGTAGAGACTAGCATATAGAGTATAGGAAATCTCTCAGCCAATCAAGGCAAACTGCAAAGCCCAAAAACCCTCCTTGGTGCTTAATGTAATCTTGAAGCTTGAAGGAGTGCTTTGCTATAATTTTAGATTGGATGTTTGCGCATGTCAATGGCTCATTTAATCCTAATGAGATCATTATTGAAGATGTGACATGTTGCCTGGTTGTCCATTCTTTTGAAGGCTCTCTTACTCAATGTTTTTTCAATATTAGGGTTGTAATTTACCTCTTGGCTTTAAACACATTTGGTCGTGATGGTTCATTTGTTGGTAGGGCTCTCACTCAGTCTTATATAACCAAACAATCCATTGGATTAGTAGTCCTGGCACATCAACATATAGCTTGACTACGTCTTCTCCATAAGCATTTCGAACCCTCTTCCTTGACTCCATTACCATCAAATTTGCACTAGTGTTGTTCCTTCATCTCATTTTCTTTAAAGGTCTAACACAATGTTACATTTACTGTTATCTGCAATTTATCACCGAGAGTCTAAAATTTAAATTACTGGCAATATCGAGGAAAATATCAAAATTTTAAATTTATCAGAAATTAGCGGGAACCTTTAAAAAACACAAAAATTATTATTTTTTTCAAATTTGTAGTCTTTTAAAGCAACACCAACATCAAACAAACACATTGTCACATAAATATGAAAATAAAATTGCAATATCAAAGTATAATATGTCAAGCGGTACATCAATCATTGATACTGAAATATGATATATGTCCTAAGTCATAAGTCTTGAAAATAAAATACATATATCACATCAAAAAACCAAAACATTGTATTTCATGAGATGATCATCATGAGGCATCTATATGCTATAATGATAAACTGATAATCATATGCACTAAGAATGTGTGGCCAATGATTTACTTTCCCTCGCCCTTGAAAAGATTGTGGTTCCCACGCAATTCCTCAATTCCTACCTCTAATGTCTCTTTCTATCAGTATCAAGAATTGAATTGATTGCAATACGGACAATATTTGGGGTGGCCATAGGGAAAATTTTAACTTTGTGCACTGAGATTTTGGCAAGGTGATATTTCAAGCGACTGAATTTGCCAAACATTATCATTCTACATAGCTTGCAACTCAGCTTTCTTCTATTATCACCCTCACATGGTTCACCACAATCCCACATTTTGTCTAATGGCTTTTCCATTTTGTAGAGCTCGGATTAAATTTTTAAAATTTGGACCTACGACACAAAAAATGGGGAAATTCAAAAGCCAAATCCACAAAAAAACTCGAAGAATTCTACAATTAAAATAACATAGCTATATAAATATTAAATCTCATTAAAAAAGGAAAGAACAGGCATAACTAATGGACATTTCAAACACTATATTAAATCTTGAAAAACAAAGAAAATGAAGGAATAATTCTTTTTACAAACTTGAGAATATGGATATGGCAGATTGGAGTAGATCCCCACACCACAAATACTTAGTTGATGGCAATGAAACCCATAGATTTCCACTTGTTTGCTTAATGGAAAATGATCACAGTAGCCTCAAAGCTCAATTCCCCTTAACAAAACATGTAATATGAGGTCAAAAACCACAAACCGACACTCTATCCAATCTTTTTCAGCAGCAAGGACATAAATTCAGATCATCTCGTGATAAATACAAAATTATAGCCATAATTTAAATTATCATGATAAATTGAAATTGAAACAAGGCAACTATCGGAAAAAATTTCAGCGATATTATCGGCAAGTTAGATTTCAACGATATTATCATGATAATTGTGATAATATCACAGTATGTGCAACTTTGGTTTGAAATGCACCTTATAGGGATACACCTTATAAGCCAGAGGAAAGCCAACTGAAAGTGATAGAGGGTGTTGCTGTGGTCACAAAGGGAAACCCCTCTTAGTTTCCCTAAAACTACACTTGTGTTTTAGGGCTTTACCACTTAAGGTGCAGGTTTGGGAGGTATTGTAGCTCCTAGAGACAGCGTTGAGTTGTATAAAGACCAGTGCCTAGGACATCTTAAATGCAAGGAGCATATGACTCAACTGATTGCAGTTGACAATGTTAGGCTCTCATGCTACTATCACTCAGATGAATGGTTTTAATCAAGGTGGAACCAAAGCCCCAAAGTTAAACACAACAACTAGGAAAACTGCAAAAACTGAGTACAAACTGCAATAAGTAAATGCATCAGACAGCTTTAAAACAGAATGTTGTAAAAGGGGGCCGACTTCTAAAATGAACACATAGATATCAAGTAATATGTGGGCGATGACTGTGGCAGAAGATGTAGTAAGATATTAACTATAACCGGGCTTATTCAAAGACAAGAATCCATATATCTGGGCTCGTTCAAAGATAAGAATCCATTGTAGTTAATATCGGAAGAAAGGCGGAAGAGATGGAAAATGAAACAAAGTATCATGCCTGAGCCATATTTAAAGCGTTATGTATGAGTAAATATGAGTATCTGTGGTGATAAATTCACATTTAAACATGGGAGCACTCGCATTCCAGAGCATTAGATACAAGAAATGTAGAGACATACGAAATGAACATTTGTATTAAAAAACATAGAGAAGAGTTACAAATTGTGAATCACCCAGAGTGGAATCCCCAATTCCAGCAAAACTTCTTATTACTGAATCCCTACAGGAACTTCAAACATCCACTATCAAAGTTCATACAATATACATACAGAATACTCGAACTAGTGAGTCCTTTGGAAAATCTGGAACTTTTTGTTAGTGTTTTCTTCCTGCTTTTATAACCTCTGATTCCTATGCCTGAGAGGATATTTTTAGGAAAATATCTTCCCCGCGTGCTTGTATGTTGTTTCAGGTCAAAATCAAAAACAGAAATGATGATGAGGTAAAGCTGTCTCTCATCATCTTACAATGCAGGCCTAAAGTTGTTTCTAACTAAAATGTAACAATTGACTAAACTGAAAGTAAAAACTGCAGGAGTGAAATAAGGATTTCACCCGAAATGACAAGGCGAAAAGAACATGAGGTAAAAAGGCCACACAAGCCCCGTCATGAATTACCATTGCTGTTTGATGAGGTGGAACCACTGCTGCTGCTGGCGAAGGCAATACCGTTAGTCGTGGGAAGCACTGGCCTTCTGCGTTGGAGAAAGCGGTACTGCTAGTAGTGGAAGAGCTAACCTTCTGTGATGGAGGGTCTTATAGAATGGCCAATGGTCATGATCCATCGAATAAGACGTGAAACTGACCCTTTGCATCTTTTTTCTCTACTTCCTGGGCATGGAGGATCGTCATCCTCGGCCTCGAGCCACTGTGATTGGCTATGAGACGGCCTTTGTACTTAAAAGGCCATGAAAACCTGCACAGTCAGCAAACCAAATAAAGAAATCCTGCGATGAGGGGTAGACTGCTTCAGATGGCTCAGCAAGGGGTTATGGAGCGATGCGGAGGAAGGGAATGCAGCGGAGGCGTTTCCATGGCAAAAGCAGAGCTTAAATCTGATTTGGCACGAAGTTATGCGAAGGGCGGTTTTGCGAAAACCGGAGTGGTTTTCGCGCTGGTGGGAGGCGGTAAGCGGTAATAAGAGAAATGAACGCGATACGGTTAGGTGGGCAACGCGTGTCCTCACAAAATCGCCCATTTCGCGTGTAAACAGCGCGATCAGGTTATTTGATGAAATGAACGCGAAAAGGAACGCGGACCGTCTGATCATAGCAATCTAGATCAACGACGGAGGAAGAATGCGATGGACGAACCTGCGCGGTCGGGTGGGATCGGCAATGACGTCAACAATTTTGTAATGTAGCGGGATGATCAGTTGCGGGGTTATAGAAGCGAGAGCGATGTGGGCCATTAGATGAGGAAGATCGACAGTCCAAATCAGAGCGTGGAATGCAATAATGGATGGGTGATCAAAAAATTTGCGAAGGAGCGATGGAGCGAGGACCGTTGGATCATGATGGAGATCAACGGTGGAGATCAACTGCGGGGGCGCTTGGAGGTACGGACAGGTCTGTGGGATGGGTGCCTCCACAGTGAATATGGACCGTTGGACGAAAATCTTCCGCAGTCAAAGGAGTCAACTGCGGGGGCACTGAAGAGGACGGGCCACTTTGGTTTGGTGCCCCCGCAGTGAACCTGCGTCGTAGATATGGGTTGATCGGACGGTGGAGATTTAGAATGGTGGATGAGGGGTCGGGGAAAAAGCAAAGACCCGATGGAGCGAGAACCGTTGTATCTGTGAGAGATCAATGGCGGAGACAAATTGGAGGAAAGTGAGCAGGGTGAAAGGCAAAGGTGCACTGGCTGTTGGATCAGGATGATCAACAGTCCAGAATACATCGCAAAATCGCACAAATGAATAAATGAGGCGGAGAACAGCAAAACAGTGAGACAGCGCTGACCATTGGATCAGGAGAATCAACGGTCCAAATCGTATCGCGAGGGATGACAAATGGATGAGTGGGGCGGAGGAAAGCGATACAACGGGATAGCGCCAACCATTGGATCGATTGCGTTCAACGACTCAGATTATATCGGCGGGGAAAGAACATTGGTGGCGAAATATAGAGTGAAAGTGGACTAGTGCGATGTGCGATGGAGTGAGGACCGTTGGATCTGGGAGAGATCAACGGTGGAGATTATCTTGGAAGATCGGCATATCGGCGGAAAAGAGTTTGGGAACGAGAACTTTGACTGAAGCGAAGTGCGATGTGCGATGGAAGGGTGATGTGCAATAGCTGTCGAATCTTTGGGGAATGGACGGTCCAGATCATATCGAAGAATTGGCCATCGGTGAAACAGAACACTTGGGAGCGGGAACTTTGAAAGAGCGAAGTGCGATGTGCGATGGAGGGGCGAAGCGCTATGAGCGATGACCGTCGGATCTGTGGAGATCAACAGCCGGGATTGCGTCGGGGTTTCGCGCATCGGCGGAAAAGGAATTCTATGAATAAGGAATGTTAGGGTGGCAATGAGCAATGCGATAGCCGACAGGTGGAAACGGAACGCACAATGGCCGTTGGATCTGCGGAGATCAACGGTCAGGATCTCTTCGGCAATGATGAACCTCTGCAGTGAAACAAAAGAGAGAATGATTGAAGTTGGGAACCAACGAAGTCCGATGGCCAAAGAGTGCTTAAGGACTTTTAGCCATCGGACACAGAGCAGGGTCATATGAGAAATGGGGGCTAAGGGCTTAAGCTGAAAGGCGCTTAGAAGCCTGATATGTTAAAAATGAGCGATTTTAAAGCCAAAAGGTGGATTTTAGCCTTTTCAAAGGTTCCGAAAGGTGAAAAAGGGGCTGTGACAGTTTATACAGTCATTGTTGTATTTGCTTTGCAGAATGAAGCTCCTTATCATTAGATTTCCCAGCTAGGTGAGGGATGTTGTAACAACAGGAGGTAACAGATCTGATTCTTGGAAATTGAACTTTGAAATTTACCCTATAAGATAAGCATGATATGTCATCTTTGATTAACAAGTACCCATAGTGATATTAATGAGATTATTTGAAGATGTCATCTATGTCATTCCTTTATAGATTACAGTTTAGAAGACTTGACCTTCAGAACAGATGGTCATCATCATGATATTCAAAAATGTGTTATCAATACATCCAATTCTATTAATAATGATAGCTATTCCTGTAATGTCAAACGGTAGCAAAGAATCCTCAAAATAGATCTCAAGTAGGATTGAAACTCAATATATGTTTTGAAAAAACTATTGTCAAACCAGGAATTCTCATATGTGCACCATCCAGCAGTCTCATTCAGAATTGGTGACTGCTCATTACAAACATGTAAAACTTTAAAACTTTCCTTTCCACAAATATTGGAACAGAGAAAGGCTATTGTGTAACCTTGACAGCAGGCAGCATAGTCATCGCCTAGTTCTTCAAGGAAAGGTCTTGTGATTTTTTCAGCTTCACCCTGAAAAACAATTTTATTTTTCATAACAAGTTTCAGTCATCTTTCCTATCTCATTAATCCTTAATTTGCGTCTGAATACGGAATATTTCAACGTTGCAAAACAGACATGGTTGCACAATGTATTTGAACAATAAAATATTTCCTGCCAGCTAATAGCATTAAGAGTTAGTGTCCATCTCTGCACTGTTTATGACCATGAAATAACAAGCATTTGACAAATGTGAGGCTAACCTTTTCAGAGTGAGGCAGATCATCAATATAGATAAAATAGTCCTCCACAGGAGATGCGACAATTAAATCTCTGCATGAAGAATATCAAACTACTTAGGATAAAACTCTGGTTTTAGAAAGCCTCCCAAAAATTGGGATCTGCAAATACTATATTACTCAAACTTGACAATCACAAACAAATGATTCTTAAGGTAAATTTGATTATTATTGATATTTATTTATTTTTATGTTTGAAAAAAACACTTCACAATGATATACTCGGATTGGCCTAAAGACAACTTTCAAGAATCCCATTATGATTATTAGTTTTGTAAGTTAAAACCTTCTATTCATGTCAAAAAGATACAAATAGCAGTTTCCCCCAATTCTCCCATGATCTGCCACTGGGGAGACCAGCCGATTGAAAGAACCAGTGATCTGCAGTCATGTTGATCTTTGTAGCTCGGGCAGGTACTTCTGCATAAGCCTAAGTGTCTGGGTGTGCAAGAAGTTGCCTAATAGCTTTTGAACCTTAGAAAATTACGTTAGTGATTAAAGTAATAATTTTTCCTTAGTGATTAGTACTAAGTACAATTTGGCATGTACAACCAAGTGGTATTCGGCCTGTACGACACAACCAAATCAACCCAACAATTTTTCTTGGTAGGGCCTAGTCAATTCGACCTAGCTCAGCCCAATTAAATCGGCCCTGTAAAATTGGCCAGTTCGGCCTCCTCCTTGCGTGCTTGCTACCCATGAAATTAGCTTGTTCGTTTCTCCTCACTTTACTGTCAGTTCGACCTCCTACTCCAGCTGAATGCCCAGTTCTTGTGCCAATCGACCTCCTACTCCATCTGAATGCCCAATTCTTGTGCCAATTGACCTCCTGCTCCAGCTGAATTCACAGTTAATGTTCTAATCAATCTGCCTCTCCAACATCCTACTTCCTCTTTTATAATTTTCTGACCTAATCCCCAAAGTGATGGAGGGTTGAGATTGCATCTCCAAACTTGAGATCTATGGTCAAGATCAATGTTACATTTATCATTATCGACAGGGATCCAAAATTTAAATTATCAGCGATGTCAGGGAAAATATCAGAAATTATCGGGAAACTTAAAAAATACAAAAAAAATCATTTTTTTCTCATTTCTTTTTAACTTCTAAAGCAACATTAACATCAAACAAACACATTGATACATAAATATGAAAAAAGAACGATATATAATATGTGTAAAATGTGAAATGGTACATCAGATATCAATACTGAAATATGATATTTGTTCTAAGTCATAAGATCTATCAGAATGATACAAAAACATATCAAAACAAAAATAAACATATCTAATGAGATGAATCATGGCAATGAAAACAATAGATTTCCCTTTGTCTTCTTGATGGAAAATGGTCATAGCATCCTTGACAATGTTATCAAAATCAGACCGAAAGATTGGTCGACCAAAAAATACATAAAATATTCAAATTTTGAAAAGAACATATAACTCATATGCATTCATATGATTCCAAATTATCATACGCAAATATGTAAGGTTTCACATGTATATAGCAAGGGTGCAACTGCATATAACCAAAATAGCACCCAATGCAATCTCTCGGTGAATCAAAATGGATCAACAAAAAGGCTCTAAATGGCCTCTAGAGTCCAAAAATCATGCTACAACAAATAACTATATAACATCAAAATCATTGCCTATATTAGGATCATCCTCATCAAGATCACTCTCTAAGCATTAAAATAAGATAGAAAAAGCTTAACATGTCTTATCAATGATTTTGCTTCAGTGAAGTGTACATTCTTAGTACAGTCATGACAGAGAAGTTCAAAAGTCAATGTCACCAACATTGAGGTACATAGAGGGCTTGGTGCTCTTGATTAAATGTCAGTTCCATACCCTTATACATCACAAAATCCAATAGAAATGTTGCAATCCTACCAAACCTGAAATCCTGGAAACTATTAACTGAATTTTGAATGGGATCTAAAATTCCACTTTCTCCATATGATTTCCAATTAGGTTGGAAGCACTCTCAAACATCCAAAAACAATAAATGTTAATGTTAAAAATTTAAGTAAAAATGGCATTCTTCTAAAGAAGAATGTCACTTTTACTTTAAGAATTTAATATTACCATTAACTACTAAGGTATGTATCTCATGAGATGAATCATGGAAAATGAAAACAATAGATTTTCCACTATTTGCTTGATGGCAAAAAAAAATACAATACTCTCATTGCTAAATCACCTCAATCAATTTTAAAAAATCAATGTCAAAATAACAAAAATTTGGTTATAAGGTGAACATGACAAACACAAGGTGATAATTTCCAAATTATCGCGATAATTACCTAAATTATTGCGAGAATTTCGTTTTCAGCAAATCATCACAATAATTATCAGCGATATTATCAGCAAGTTGGGTTACGACGATATTATCGCAATAATTTCGATATTATCGTGATATGTGCAACATTGGTCAGGACAATAATCTCGACTTGACCAATTTAACTTTATAAAAATTGGCCAATAAAGTCAAAAATTAAATTAATGACTTTATGCCTAAGGTCCATGTTACCGCTCAATCTAACAACGGTCCTAGGAGGGGTTCCTATAGAACAACTACTAGTTCAAGTGGGAACAATGGAGCAATAGTCCACTGTCACCTCAGCTAAAGCTCCTTGCTCTTTACGGACTTTCACCGAAGGGGGGAGTCCCCGTATAATGGAAATTCCTAAGAATGATATATCAATGATGTATAGGTAGAGATTTCAAGAGCCTATTCAAAGGAGTGACTCTAGTGATGGGGTTTACTTGCTCAAGAAGAAAGATGAATGGCTCTCCAAGATGTTGAGAAATCTAGGGGCAGCTAGATTAGGTGACTTCTCTTACTTTGATAATTGTTTGTTCTGTATTTTACTAAACTTAATTGCTTCTTCTTTCAATTGATTATAATTAGTGTTATTATCATCAAATAGCTACCAAAACAATAAATAACAATGGGACAAGAGGACACAAGATATAGGTCATCAGCTACAGCGAAAACCTCTCCTCTTGAGAGGAAAACCCACAAGAACTCTTCTCTTCTTATAGAACTTCAAATAACGAATTCTAAGAACTATAACCCTTGTCAAATGACCCCTCCCAGACCAAGTCACAATTCATCTTGAAGACCTTACTTCTTGTTGAAAAGTGTAACTAGGTTCGGTCTTCATAATGACATGTATTTATGAATTTATGTAATGAAGAAGACAACGATAATAAAATGTATTTTGTAAATGCTTGACTCATGGGTTTCATGAGCAAGGAGTTTTTTATGGGTCCAAGACTTCTTATTGATGTCTTTTGGGGTTTGCCATCTGTAAAAAATCCTAAAGCTGGATTCCTACTGCAACAAATCTGAATTACTTCTCCTATTATTTTTCATAATTATTTCATTACAGTGAAATATCGAAGTAATCACTGAAGCAGTCTACACAAATAATGTTGCGGAATAAATCTAAGTGATGAAACAAACTGAACAAAATACAATGAAAAACATCTACATTTGACATAGTTATTTTTGGACTAAGTCCCCGGAAAAACCCAACTCGAGAAAACCGGTGCAGTAGATCTGAGGGTTTTGTATTATTAAGCAGCAGAAACTTGAGTACAACTAGGGTGCCAATATCCAGCTCACCCTTCAGAGAAAATCTCGGCAACAGAAGAAATGTGAGATATACCTCACTCTGCAAGTACTTGGCTGATCCGGAACAGCACTGGTGAAGCCCCTCTCTGCCTCTGCGTGATGCCTATGCTGCTACTGCGTAAACCTGCGTGGGAAAGCTATGGAACTGCGTCACCTCCTCCTCTACAATGATCAAGCTAATATGGACCTGAGTTTTGGCCCTGCTAGCTCAGAAACCCCAGCTTCCAACTATCTCCAGACTGAATCTAGAAAGCACTACGTCACTTTTGCGTGATCCCCTTCAGGGACTGCATCACCCCTCCTGATGATTGGGCTGCCTCTACTGCGTCATTGTCGCCTCTCTCTCTGAAAAGTACTCCTGGTCCTCCTGATTAGTTACTGCATCTGCCCCTCTCTGGAACTGATCATTGAATCAAAATCACTTAGCCAACCCTACCCTAGTGACTCGATCTTGATCAAAAAGTTGTGTCTCTCTCACAAGCTCGAAAATGCCAAATGCTCAATGTGTTTTCCATAGGCCCCTCACCCTCTTTATAATCTTTCGTTGACCCATCAACGACCAAGATTAAAGCATAATCAAGGACTAAGATTAACTAGGAGTTGTTCCATGACTTTATCTAGAAGATTCACACTTAATTTAATTAATACCCTTTAATTAATCAGTTTCCCTAAGTTTAGACTTAGGAAAACATTAAAAAATGATTAATTAATTTAATTAAACCATCTTTAAGTGGAATTTTCCAAAATCCTTTCTGGGTATTATGGAATACGTGTCTTAGCCTATATATAAAATTACAAGGCTAGAGCACATCCGATGCCACAATAAATCAACACCATCTTGTCATATATATATAGTTAAAAAGTCATGTATATGAAGAAGTGTTACACTTGTAAAGGACAATTATTGATAAAAATAATATGCTCCAAGACCTTGTCTAAATGCTCCTTGTAAGTCGGTTCAAATGTGGAAGATACACATCCTTGACAAGTCGGCCTTATCGCTGAGATCATGTCAACCTAGAGGAGGGAAAACAGTCCCTATGAAAATTTATGAATCTAAGTTACTGAAATCCTACTGCAAAAATCTGATTTATATTACTTACTTCTTTTCATTAATTTAACAAGTTATTTTATGAATACATCAAGAAAATATTTATGTAGATACACTACAGCCTACACAAATATATAGATCAAGTACTGAAAAATAAATGACGCATTCAGACAAAGGACATGCTTATTTTCAGACAAATGTCCCTAGAAAAACCCAATGCTGGTAAACCGGTGCAGCAGTTCTAAGGGTTTATATTATTACGCAGCAATAATCTTAGTACATCTAGAGTGCCATAATCCAGCTCACCCAACAGAGAATGTTTGTCTTTCCCATTGTCTTTGCCCTGAACTGCTCAAGCCTGCTCTTCTTGACACTACACAAATTCCCATATGTGCTCCAATTTCTCTCGCAACAAGTGGATGAAGTCACCTGAGAGAGGAGCCTCATGGCTAACTGTTGTAGATGAGGGCTTGTTGCCCCATGAGTTGACCACCAAGAACAGGGCTTCTTAGACACCCTGTCTCTAATCACATCATAGCCTACAAATTGCCTAGTGTCAGTGGAAAACTCTTCAAAGGAATCCTCCACCTCATCAAGGGATGCTCTATCCTGAACTATCTGCCTCGATGCATTCTTCCTCCCCTATGAAATTTCACCATCCATGTGTGGAGGGAATCTGCGGGAAGGTCTACCATTCAACCACTCATGGTTGTAGTATTTTGGGTTTAATGAGTGAGCCAAAGAATGCAAAGGTGTGAAATTATTGTCCCATTCGCTAACAAGAATATCATGTATGGTGGTGAAAAAGGCCTCGATGATGTCTCATACTCAAGGCACTCACTCCGTAAAATAATTGTCCTCACAGACTCAATCATGGAATCACATCCCTCATAAACCTCTCCTAGGATGGGTTGGTTTGTATCTGCAAATCGTAGCAAAGCAATGATAGGGACCATGATCTTAATAGTGAGATCTACCCTCTCCCACCAAGCATCATATAACAATGTCCTTGACTCTTTTTGAGGTTATTTGATCTGTCTTTCTCCAAAAAGACCAAAACTCTAAAATAACCATGGCCCCAAGAGCAGTCTTGACCTCCCTCAACCTCTTCAATATGATGAATGAAGAGGCAAATCATCTATCTACAATCTTCAACTACGATAGATGGGTGTACTATTTGTAGATTGTGAGGGCATTTGTATGATTTTGTACAAAGTTGCGGATATGGCGTGCATCCTCAATAATACTTCCAATCCAACGCACATCAAAGGAAATAGATTTAAGTGTTAAATTCAAGGAATGGACAATGCAAGGTGTCCAAAATACTTGTGGATATTCAGCTTCCATAATCATGCCAGCAGCCTTCCAAACAGGTGCATTGTCTGTAATGATTTGCACACAAGAATCAACACCTACACCTTCAATAACTTTAATGAACTCTCACCAATATATTGTGCATCCTTGTATTGTCCAAGTGCATCCACCGGTTTCAAGAAAACTAGTCCATTCAAGGAAGACACCATGAATTTGATGAGTGGGTGGCGTATTGGATCTGTCCATCCATCAGAAACAATATTAACCCCAAATGTTGACCATGTAGATTTAATAGGCTCAAGCATTTTGTCCTCCTTTTTCTTTTCATTAGTCAATAATGCCTTCTCTGACCCAGGAGGAACATATCCTGATGGAGCCCCATGAGTTAGAGCTTGGCACATCTCAATAAATAAAGGTGAGCGTGCATTATTAAAGGATATGAATTTCTGATAGAAAAAGAATTCAATGGTGAGATGAAGCTCTTCCCATCTCCCTTTCTGAAAAATCTTGTCCATTGGGCCAAGTGCCACTGCCTTTCCTTTTTTGCTTGACCCACACCTCCGTCAAAACTCTCAAATGGAAATTTGTTATTGGTTTTCCTCAAGAATTGAAGGGGATCATCATTCTTGTTTTTTTAGATGATGCAACCACCCTTGCCACACCAACATTGACCTCTTTTTCCATTTATTTCTATTGATTTATGGTAGCATCGAATGTGCTCTATCCTTGTGATCTTGTATATAGGCTAAGACACATGTATTCCATAATACCCAAAAAGGAATTTGGAAAATTCCACTTAGAGATGGTTTAATCAAATTAATTAATCGTCTTTTAATGTTTTCCTAAGTCTACACTTGGGGAAACTGATTAATTAAAGGGTACTAATTAAACTAAGTGTGAATCTTCTAGATAAAGTCATGGATCAACTCTCAATTAATCTTCGCCCTTGATTATGATTTAATCTTGGTCGTTGATGAGCCAGTGAAAGATTATAAAGGAGAGCTCGATGGGCATTTGGAAAACACATCAGACGGAGAAAGAATCTAGAGATCGATTTCTTCAGTGGAAGGGAGAATCGAAGTGATTCTCAATTGCAGAGAGGGGAAGGTGAAATCTTCAAGAGGGAGAGTTTCTGAAGCATAGAGAGTACAGGGAGAGAAGAGAGAAGGGAGCCACAGCAGCAATGCAGAGATAGCCAAGCAGCAGTTACGTTGGGCCAGCGCAGAGCAGCAGAGGGAGTCTCGATTTTAGTTGGAGAGGCAGCTAAGGGTTCATCCAGTATCCGGAGGACATTTCTGGAAGGAGAGAAAACTCTAGTCTCACCCAGTAGTGTGCACCGAGGCAATCACAACAAGCAACAGCAGCAGTGACGCAGTGACAACGTGGGGGACAGGGTCACTGCGCAGAGATCACGCAAAGCTACTCAGTGTGGGTGCAGGTCAGTGTCGGAACTTCGTGGTAAAGTGAGATTTGTCTCACTAGCCTATTCTCATCAGATTTCTTCAGTTGGTTGATTGATAATTACAATCACACATTTGTACTCAGAATTTCTGGATAATAAAGAAACCCTCAGATCTGCTGCACCGATTTTCCCGAGTTGGGTTTTTCTGGGGAAAATTGTCCAAAAATAACAGTGTCTATGTGTGAATACTTGTGTTATTTCTTTCATGTTGTTTATTTATCGAGAAGTCTGCACCATATTTTATTTTGATATTTAACACAGTGAAATGTTAAATAATTGTGTTGAGAATGCAATAGAAGAAATATAATCAGTAGCTGCAGTAGAATTCTACATTATAGAAATTTCACATAGTATCAGAGTTGTCAGATCCAAAGGAAACAGGGTCATAGAGGAGACTGTGCAAGCCAGAAGCTTCAGGAGGGACACAGCACAGAGAAAAGAAAGCATAGATAAATATGGCAAGCTTAGATGTTTTATCCTCTAGGTTAAAAGAGGATTGTGCATGCTTGTCAAGTTCAACATCTGCAGGAATCTGATATGTTGATAGCGGGGCTTCAGCTCATATGACTGGAGTACGAGAATATTTCTTGAGCTATAGGGAGGAGCAAATGAACTTCCAAATCACTATGGGGAATAGCACAAAATGCACTCCAATTGGGAGAGGAGCCATAGTGTTTCAGACGGAAGTCGGAACCAGTGTCAAGGTCACAGATGTACTACATGTGTCGGGGCTTGGGATGAATTTAATCTCAATATCCCAATTGCAGGACAAAGGGTATGACATACACTTTATCAGGAAGAAGGTATATGTCAAGCACCCAAGTTGGAAGCAAACAAGGCAGATCGAAGTTAGAAGCAACAGACTATACAGGTTGCAGGTTGAATCTCTGATGGCACTACTCAGTAGTAATCTTGAAGAAAAGAAAGGGTTGAACGAACTTTGGCATAGAAGAATGGGGCACTTACACCATGGTGCATTGAAGATGCTCAGAGAAACAGTTGATGGGGTACATGTTCTCAACATGGGGCATGATGATGTATGCCAAGGATGTGTACTTGGGAAGTACGCTAAGGCAGCCTTTCCCAGAAGTGAAAACCGAGCAACAAGCATATTAGGACTGATACACTCAGATATTTGTGGACCAATGTCCCCTATCGCTCTCAAGGGTGGCAAATATTTTGTCACATTCATCGATGATCACTCCAGGAAGCCTTGGATCTACTTCTTGAAGACTAAAGATGAAGTCTTTGAAAAGTTCAAAGAATTCAAGGCTATTGTCGAAAACATGATGGGGAAGAAAATCAAGACATTGCATTCAGATAATGGTGGAGAATACATAGATGGAGACTTCACAGATTTCTGCACAAAGGAAGGCATCAAGAGGGAGTGGACTGCGCCATACAATCCGAATAGAATGGTGTGGCAGAACAGAAAAACAGGACAACTGTAGGTGCAACCAAGGCCATGTTATTCGACCTTGATTTTCCCAGATATTTATGGGCTGAAGCCTGCAAAACGGCAGTGTACATCCAAAACAGGACTCCTCATAGAGCATTGAGGAAGAAGACTCCTGAAGAGGTTTTCACAGGGAAGAAACCAGAGGTAGGGCACCTTTGGATATTTGGTAGCATGACATATTGTCATGTACCAAGCGAGAAGAGAAGCAAGCTTGATCAAACTGCAGAAAGGGGGTATCTTGTAGGATACAATGAAACCTCCAAGGCATATAGGATCTATATTCCTAACAGCAGGAAGGTTGTGATAAGATGCGATGTTAAGTTCATGGAGGATAGAGCTTTTCAGAAATCGCGTGATATGTCGGCAGAGGATCAAACTGCAGAAGTTCCCTTGGTCCAAGAGCAGCAAGGGCACCAAGAAGAACAAACAGAAAGACAGACTTTGGTACCTAGTACAGGTACTAATGTTTTCACAGAAGAAAATCAAGAAGATACTTAGTCTGAGGAACAACAAGATCAGGAGGAAGAGTTGAAAGAGTAACCTTCCATCAATGGTTGGATCAGCAGGGAAGCTCAGCAAATACTGAGGGACGCAGAAAATTTTATTGGGACTCCCAGGAATGGGAAGAGACAGCGTAGACCTCCTAACAGGTACCAGGCTTTGGTTGCTCAGGTAGAGGAACCTTCCAGCTTCCAGGAAGTTGTTCAAAACTAGCTATGGGTAGATGCCATGAAAGAGGAGTATGCTTCTATCATGACAAATGATGTCTCGGAAGTTGTGCCTAGACCTCAGAGCAGATCAGTTGTTGGATCACGATGGATCTACAAGATCAAATACGCTGCAGATGGTAGCGTAGAGAAATATAAGGCAAGGTTCGTGGCAAAAGGGTATGCTTAGAAGGAAGGCATTGACTATGAAGAGACCTTCGCACCAATTGCCAGAAATACCTCCATCCGGACTGTCGTATCCTTAGCAACGCAGATAGGATGGGAGATTCATCAAATGAATGTCAAGACAGCGTTCTTGAATGGAGAGATTGAGGAAGAGGTATATATCGAACAACTAGAGGGTTTTGAGACTCATGAATGGAAGTCTCATGTATGCAAATTGAAGAAAGCCCTGTATGGGCTCAAGCAGGTTCTAAGAGCATGGTATGGTCGAATAGATAGCTATTTGCAAAAAATGGGGTTTGTCAAGAGTGATGCAGATCCCAATCTTTACTATTTGCTGGTAGAAGATGAGCCATTGGTATTAGTACTATCTGTAGATGATATGTTTCTCACTGGATTATCTAGGCTCATCAAGGATTGCAAACAGAATCTAGAAGTTGAATTCGACATGAAGGATTTGGGGTTGATGCATTACTTCCTAAGATTAGAAGTCTATCAGAAGAATGGAGATATCTTCATGGGGCAGGAAAGGTGTGCCTTGGAAATTCTGAAGAGGTTCAGAATGCAGGATTGCAGGCCCATGGCAACACCCATCATCACCAATTGGAAAAAGACGGATGCATCAGAAGACACATAAGTAGACCGCAGCTTATACAGACAACTCATTGCGTCATTGATGTATCTAGTTAACACCAGACCAGATATTTGCTTTGCTGTCAACAATCTTAGTCAGTTCATGGTGGAAACCAAAAGAGTGCACTGGGTAGCAGCAAGGCACGTCCTGAGGTATGTATGAGGAAAATTGGGAATTGGTATAAGTTATGGTCGAGGAGAGGATGTCAGACTCAATGGATTCACAGACGCAAATTGGGCAAGAAGCTCAGTGGACAGGAAAAGTACCTATGGGTGTTGTTTCAGCATTGGATCAAGAATGGTGTCCTGATGCATCAGGAAACAGAAGTCAGTAGCACTAAGCACAGCTAAAGCAGAGTACACGGCAGCTAGTACAGCTACATGTGAAGCCATCTAGCTTCGAAAACTTCTTGTGAGTCTATTCAGGAGCAGGATGGAACCGACTATCGTTTACTATGACAATCAAAGTCATATCAAACTCTCTGAAAATCCAGTATTTCATGATCAGCCTAAACATATTGACATCAGGTGTCATTTTATCAGAGACTATGTTCAGCGTGGGACAGTACAACTCCAGTACATTCCCACAGGAGAAAAGACAGCAGATATACACACTAAGGATCTACGGAGGATTAAGTTCACTCAGTTCAGAGAACTAATGGGTATGACTGAAAATCCATTTCAATAGTCAATGGATCTTCAGCGCAGTTGAAAGAGGGATTTGCAATACAATAGCAGTTGGCAACAACATGCAGAGTCAGCAGAGGTACAGTGGCAACATTTGTGCAGTGTTGGTGAGCAGCATCAACATCACAGCAGGAGATGTTATAGAAGTCAGAGTAGCACATAGAGTTGTATTGCTAAAGCACTTTCCTCGCTAAGAGGGAGTGTTGATTTATGGTAGCATCGGATGTGCTCTAGCCTTGTCATCTTGTATATAGGCTACAACACATGTATTCCATATACCCAGAAAGGATTTTGGAAAATTCCACTTAGAGATGGTTTAATTAAATTAATTAATCATTTTTTAATGTTTTCCTAAGTCTAAACTTAGGGAAACGATTAATTAAAGGATATTAATTAAACTAAGTGTGAATCTTCTAGATAAAGTCAGATCAACTCTCAGTTAAATCTTAGCCCTTGATTATGATTTAATCTTGGTTGTTGATGAGTCAGTGAAAGATTATAAAGGAGAGCTCGATGAGCATTTGGAAAACACATCGACGGAGAAAGAATCTAGAGATCAATTTCTTCAGTGGGAGGAAGAATCAAAGTGATTCTCGATTGCAGAGAGGTGAAGGTGAAATCTTCAGGAGGGAGAGTTTCTGAAGCATAGAGAGTACAGGGAGAGAAGAGAGAAGGGAGCCACAGTAGCAACCCAGAGATAGCCAAGCAGCAGTTACGTTGGGCCAGTGCAGAGCAGCAGAGGGAGTTTTGATTTCAGTTGGAGAGGCAACTGAGGGTTCATCCAGTATCCGGAGGACATTTCTAGAAGGAGAGAAAACTCTAGTCTCACCCAGCAGTGTGCACCGAGGCAGTGACAACAAGCAGCAGCAACAATGACGCAGTGACAGCCTGGGGGACGCAGTCACTGCGCAGAGATCACGCAGAGCTTCTCATTGTGGGTGCAGGTCAGTGCTAGAACTTTGTGGTAAAGAGAGATTTGCCTCACTAGCCTATTCTCATCATATTTCTTTAGGTGGTTGATTGATAATTACAATCACACATTTGTACTCAGAATTTCTGCATAATAAAGAAACCCTCAGATCTACTACACCAGTTTTCTCGAGTTGGGTTTTTTCGGGGACAATTGTCCAAAAATAACGGTGTCTATGTGTGAATACTTGTGTTATTTCTTTCATGTTGTTTATTTATTGTGAAGTCTGCAGCATATTTTATTTTGATATTTAACACAATGAAATGTTAAATAATTGTGTTGAGAATGCAATAGAAAAAATATAATTAGTAGCTGCAGTAGAATTCTACATTATAGAATTTTCACACTTTCCTCTTAGCTAAAGACACCTGTGTACATGCTCCAATTCCACAATCTGGTAAGGCCAATAAATGATCTTTCAGATGGTAATAAGTGCTCTTGAAATGATTGTTACATTTCCAAGCAACATTGCCTCCTCCCTTCAACTTGATGTCTGGCGCTTTATCTCTTGTGACAATACTTCCACAAGGGATATTTGTTTTCTTGAGCCTGTTGCCTTTCTAAATTCATTTTTCCCTCAACATTTGAAGTTGTTGTAGCCCCACTCCCAATAGAGGGAACACTTGCAGACACTGATGAAATTGGAACAGGAGGGGCATCACCAATGGGGACATTCTTCCACTTCCTTTGCTCCTTCTCTGTTGCCCATGATTTAGCCATGAACGTTGTAAAAAAAATAGAAAAAATGCATAACTTGATTAAGGATATAATCTGGGTCGTTGATTCATCAACGAGAAGACTATAAGAGAAGGCTTGAGGGTCATTTGGAAATCAAGTCGAGCACATTTTCAATATCCGAAAGAAATCGATTCTGAAGCAAGAGAATTCGATTTTAGTGGGTGAGTCTGTACAGGCAAGGTTGCAGAGACAGTAGGAGGAGGGAGAAGTCAGCAAAGACGGAGAAGAAGAAAGGCAAAAGGACGCAGGTAAGGCAGCGTTGAACATCAACACTAGCCCTCCACGCAGGCTTACGCAGTCCAAGCAGGGACTGCGCAGAGGGGCTACACAGATTGACGCAGAGGGTGTAGGAGGTCATCCCATGTGTCGGGAATTCTTCCGATTTATCCGGAAAATTAACATCAATTGTATGCTATTTTATTGTGCTTGTCAGGACTTCTGTAAATGATCTATTCACTGCTGAAGATAAATACAAACCCTCATCTGCTGCACCGGTTTTCCACATTCGGTTTTTCCAGGGACAATTGTCCAAAAATAACTGTGTTCATGTGGTTGTTTCTATTGTGCTATGTGTTATTTTTGTTCTTCTACTTTTGAATAGAGTGAAGTACTGCAGTCGTATTTATTTCAAAATTTATTGAAGCATCTGTAAATAACTTATCAAATAAGTAGGCGAAATAAATCAATTACTGCAGTAATAATTTTCATAGTGAAAATTTCACACGGTATCAGAGAAAAAGGAAAAAGACAGAAAAGGGGGTTCTGCAATGGAACGACTATCCGGCAGTGACACAGCTCGGAAGGACTCACGCAGTTCCTTAGAGCGCATAGAGAAACAGAGGGAGCATGACATATCTGTTCTGGCATCCAAACTAGAGGAGGATTTCGCTTGTGTCAAGCACGGCCTCTCCAGGAGTTTGGTACATTGACAATGGAGCATCTGCTCATATGACGCAAGTTCGAAAATGTTTTTCGAGCTACCAAGAAGAGAGGATGAATTTTCAGATCACAATGGGAAACAAGCCCAAGTGTACCCCCATTGGAAGAGGTACCATAATATTTCAGACAGAAGCTGGAAACAAGATTTGGGCTACAAACATTCTGCATGTACCGGGTTTGGGGATGAATTTACTCTCGGTGTCTCAGCTCTAGAACAAAGGTTATGACGTATACTTTATTGGAAATAAAGTTTATGTCAAACACCCTAGCTGGAAAAGAAAGGCACAAATTGGAGTAAGGAGCCATAAATTATATAAGCTTCAGCTTGAGTCCCCAATGGCACTAATTGGCAATATGGACAAAAGGGATCTGAATGAATTATGGCACAGAAGGATGGGCATTTACATCATGGAGCCTTGAAGATTCTCAAGAAGACTGTCATAGGAGCTCCAAAACTTAGCACAAGGAGAGATGAGGTCTGCAGGGGGTGTGTACTAGGGAAGTATACCAAGGCAGCATTTCCAAGAAGCAGCAATAGGACCAAGAGCGTATTGGAGTTGATACACTCAGACATCTGCGGTCCAATATCCACGACTACTCTCAATGGTGCAAAGTATTTTTCTACCTTCATTGATGACCATTCCAGCAAAACTTGGATGTACTTTCTCAAAACCAAAGATGAAGTATTTGAGCGTTTCAAAGAATTCAAGGCGCTGGTAGAAAATTCAACCATAAAGAAGATCAAGAAGTTGCGATCAGATAATGGTGGAGTCTATATCGATAAGGACTTCACCAGTTTCTGCGCAAATAAATGCATCAAGAGAGGATGGACAGCTCCATACAATCCAGAGCATAATGGAGTTGCAGAAAGGAAGAACAGGACCATTGTAGAAGCTGCAAGGGCGATGTTATATGACCGACACATGCCCAAATATTTGTGGGCAGAAGCCTGCAATACAGTTGTGTATGTGCACAACAGGGTACCCCATAGAGCATTAGGGAAGGTAACTCCTAAGAATGTGTTCACAAGCAGCAAGCTTGAGGTGAGCCATATCAGGATATTTGGCAGTATGGTGTATTTCCACGTACCAGATGAGAAGAGGAAGAAGTTGGATCAGACTGCGGAGAAGGGTTATCTTGTGGGCTATAGTGAAAATGCGAAGGCATATCGCATCTATATTCTGAAAAATAGGAAGATCGTAGTAAGGCAGGACGTAAAATTCATGGAGGAGAGAGCCTTCAGAAGATCTCGGGAAATGGCTACAGATACGCAGATTGAGGAGGATCCACTAGTACAGCCTCAGCGGCCTACAGAGGATGGGTCGAGTGCCTCTCCACGGCACAAGGATTTTGAGGAGAGTTCCTCCGAAGAAGAGCAGGCAGGATAGCAGGTAAGACTACCCACCACCAGTGGAAGACCGAGCAGAGAACTCTAACAAATTCAGAGGGATGCAGAGGAATTTGTTGGAGCCCCTAGAGACGAAAAGAGGGTATGGAGGCAACCTGACAAATACCGAGCACTGGTAGCACAGGTCGAAGAACCCTCTAGCTTTTGGGAGGCAGCTCAGCATCAGGTGTGGGTAGATGCCATGGTGGAGGAGTATAGCTCCATCATGACAAACGATGTATGGGAAGTAGTCCCTAGACCATAGGAGAGATCAGTTGTAGCATCAAGGTGGATCTATAAGATCAAGTATGCTGCAGATGGCAGCATAGAGAAGTTCAAGGCCAGATTTGTGGCTAAGGGGTATGCACAGAAAGAAGGGATCAACTATGAGGAAGCCTTTGCTCCTGTAGCTCGGTACACTTCAATCAGATCCGTCATCTCTCTAGCAGTGCAGATGGGATGGGAGATTCACCAGATGGATGTCAAGACAGCATTCTTGAATGGGGTGATAGAAGAGGAAGTGTACATGAACAGCCAAAGGGCTTTGAGACACATGAGTAGAAGACTCATGTTTGCAGGCTTAAGAAAGCTATGTACGGTATAAAACAAGCCCCCAGAGCATGGTATGGGCGAATTGATAGCTACTTGCAGAAGATGGGATTCGTCAAGAGTGCCGCAAATCCCAACCTCTACTATTTGAGAGTAGGGGATGAGCCGCTAATCTTGGTATTATATGTAGATGACATGTTCCTTACTAGATCATCTAAGCTCATCAAAGACTGCAAGGAAAATCTGGCTACCGAATTTGACATGAACGATCTGGGGCAGATGCACTGTTTTCTTGGTTTGGAGGTCTGGCAGCAGAAGGGAGAAATCTTCCTTGGGCAAGGAAGATACACTACAGAGATCCTGAAGAGGTTTCAGATGGAAGACTGTAGACCCGTGGCTACGCCAATGATTACAAACTGGAAAAAGATAGACACGACTGAGGATGATGAGGCTGATCCCACCTTGTATAAGCAGCTCCTTGGATTGATGTACCTGGTCAACACTAGACCGGACATCTGTTATGTAGTGAATACCCTCAGTCAGTTCATGGTGGAACCAAGGAGGGCTCATTGGGCAGCAGCCGAACATGTACTCAGATATTTGAAGGGGACAGTCGAGTATGAGTTGAAGTACACCAAGGGCAATGAAGTCCAGTTGAGTGGGTTTACAGACACAGATTGGGCTAGTAGCACAGTGGATCGGAAAAGTACCAGTGGGTACTATTTCAGTCTCCAATCAGGAATGACTTCTTGGTGCAGTAGGAAACAGAAATCCATTACACTGAGCTCAGCCGAGGCAGAGTATATGGCAGCAAGCACAGCTTCATGTGGCTTCGTAAACTGCTCTTGAACTTACTCAAGAAGAGGATGGAACCGACCGGAATTATGTGTGATAATCATAGTTGCATCAAGCTCTATGAGAATCCTGTGTTTCATGATCAGTTGAAGCACATTGACATTCGGTGCCGCTTCATCAGAGACTACGTACAACGGGGAGCTATGCAGTTGAGGTACACTCCTACAGGAGAACAGGTGGCAGATATCCTCACCAAGGCTCTAAGTAAGATTAAGTTTATTTACTTCAGAGAAAAGATGGGGATGGTCGAGAACCCTTTCCAGTAAACGAAAGGGTGGTCTACAGAGAGAGAGGGAGCTGCAGTACGAATGAGGCAATGGCAGTACCAGCGTCACAGACAGCATTACAGAGGGCAACAATGCATAGTTGGGAGGCAATAGCTAGGACAACAGCAGCGTAGCAGATGCTTTAGAATCAGATCAGTACAGTTGGTACCTTGTTTGAACACTTTCCTTGCTAAGAGGGAGTGTTGATTTTTATAGCATCAGAAAATGTCCTAGGTCTCAAACTTTGAGGAGAGGCTTGGGCAGCAGCGTTCCACAACACCTAGAAATCGTTTGTGGAAATTCCACTCGGATTTTGCTTTATTAAAATAATTAACTATTTTAATGTGATTCCTATGTCTAAACTTAGGGAAATTAAATAATTAAAGCGTATTAATAAAGCAGAGTGTGAATCTTCTAGAAAACGAAGATCAAGTCATCTTTTAATTTGAGCCATTGATTAAGGATATAATCTGGGCCGTTGATTCATCAACGAGAAGACTATAAGAGAAGGCTTGAGGGTCATTTGGAAATCAAGCCGGCCACATTCTCAGTACCCAAAGGAAATCGATTCTGAAGCAAGAGAATTCGATTTCAGTGGGTGAATCTGTAGAGGCGGGGTTGCAGAGATAGAAGGAGGAGGGAGAAGTCAGCAGAAACGAAGAAGAAAGGCAGAAGGACGCAGGGAAAGCAGCGTTGAACAACTGCCCTCCACACAAGCTTACGCAGTCCAGGCAGGAACTGCGCAGAGGGGCTACACAGATTGACGTAGAGGGTGTAGGAGGTCATGACGTGTGTCGGAAATTCTTCCGATTTATCCGAAAAATTCACATCAGGTGTATGCTATTTTATTTTTCTCATCGGGACTTCTGTAAACGATCTTTTCACTGTTGAAGATAAATACAAACCCTCATCTGTTGCACCAGTTTTCCCACATTGGGTTTTTCCGGGGAAAATTGTCCAAAAATAACTGTATTCATGTGGTTGTTTCTATTGTGTAGTATGTGTTATTTTTGTTCTTTTGCTTTTGATTAGAGTGAAGTACTGCAGCCGTATTTATTTCAAAATTTACTAAAGCATCTGTAAATAACTTATCAAATAAGTAGGCAAAATAAATCAATTACTGCAGCGATAATTTTCATAGTGAAAATTTACAACTTATGGAGCATCAATGTGATATTTATCCACTGGAGACCCATGAGACCATTGATAGTGCCCTACAGCTACTTGGGAGCACCACAAGATGTTTTGCTTGGACATCAAGGGGCCACCCCCTTTGATCATCATTTTGGGAGCCCTCCTCTTCATCATGGCACATTGAGGACTCATTTTGGCCTACCAACGTCCCTTTGCACCATTGTTTTATCATTTTGGCCTCATTAGGAAGACATATTTCACACTTATTGAGCTATTTGGTGGGCTTGTCACCAATAAAGTTGTTATTTGCACATTAAAACATTTATAGGGGCTTCATTAGGCTAATTAGTCCATTCAAACTTGTGAGAGGCTCATATAAATAAAAGGAGAGGATCATTTGTAACTCAGCACACTTGGGATTTTTTACTTCTCTATTAGAGAATTTCGGCCTGCACTTTGTGGAGTGTTTTGGATGATTAAATGCATTTTGATCTATGGAAAATTTTCGCTATCTCTCTTGGAGTTTCTTGCTGGCAAGATTTTGGATGGATATATTCTTCTTTGTCTTGTAAGTGCAATATTGTTAGAATTTGGGTACCAGAGGACAAGTGGTTCCTTAAGGCTTTGATCTTTGGCCTAGGGAAAACTGTCCACTTTATTTGTACTTCTTCTCCTAAAGTGACTTTATAAGTGGTAAAGTCAGTCTAATTTAAAAGTGACTTTATAAGTGTTAAAGTTACATTCTAATTTTAAAGTGATTTTATTAAAGTCAATGAAGAATTAGAAAGTGGAAAAGTGACTATGGAAATAAAACGCTAAGTGGGTCTTTATTTAAGTGTGTGAGTTAAAAAAAAGAGAGTGAGAATTAAATGCACATTTATTCTCATCCCTAGATCTAAATGAATCTCAGCGATTAGATCTTAGGGTTACCCAAAAAGTCATTTAGGATAAAAGGAGAGAAGAAGAAGAAAAGATCAATAATGTCTTTCATGAGCATTTTGAGAGAAAGAGAAGAGAGAGCAAGGAGAAATTTCTGAGCAAGGAGGAGACGAAAGAGAGCAACAAATCCATACAGCAGCTTGGCACACATCCCAAGGCATTCAGCAAATCCGTACAGCAGCATTTATTGGCACACATACCAAGGCAAAATTCGTACAATAGCATTTAGCATGCATTTCAAGGAAGGTACAACACAGAAATAGAGGAGAAATAACAACAGGTTAAAGGCACGACTTTCGAGGCAAGTTGGGCACGATTTTCGAAGGAGACAGATGTACATTTCCGTACAGTTTGTATGGTTGTACTGTGATTTCTAAGCACGATTTTGGAGGCAAGGCATACAGCATTTATTGTTGTAATCTTACTGTTGTTTTTATGTTTGTTGTTGGCACGTTTTCCGAGGCAGAGTTCAAGCACGGAAATCGAGATGAGTTGTAATTTGTGGTTGCTGGAATTTTTTCTGTGTATTTCAATTTCTCTGTAAAAGATTTTCAGAAATAAAGAAGAGCTCTCAAACTGGTTTTCCCCAAGAGTTGTAGGGGGTTTTTCCAGGATCACATTGACCAAAAATCACTATGTCATTTTCTGTGTGGCTGTTATATTTTTACTGTGTTTTTTTCTGCATTTTCTAGCAATGGTGAAATCTCCAAATTTGTGTTTTCAGAAATAATTGTCATTTCCAGATTTTAGTGTTTTTTTAACATGCTTGGATTTAAAACTAAATGCATGGAGTGATAGGTGAAAACTGATAACCAGAGTGAGGACTGAAATTTTACATGGTATCAGAGCTTAGTTGGCTGGAAATAGCATTTAGGGACAGCAATGTAAAAATTATAGCAAGCTGATTTTTAACAGAAAACAGAAAACCTTTACCCAGATTTGAAATTTTAGTTTGATAAGACAATGAAACATGTCTTTGGGATTAAGGGTTGAAGACAGGTTAGATGGGCAGAGTAACTACAGTGCATGGAGGAAGAGAATCCAAAGCATCTTTGAAGAAACAGAGGTCTGGGGCATTATGGTACATACCACATAGCACCCAGTAGCAATACCTGCCGATCCAGTACAGTTAGCAAAGTTCAATAAAAAGAATGCTAAGGCCAAAAGACTGATTTTGGATGGAGTCAAAGATATGTCATTCCTCATGTGAGAGGAAAGACTTATACACATGAAATGTGGACAACGTTGACCGGTCTTTACCAGAGCTCAAATTAAAACAGAAAGATGGTCCTAAAGGAGAAACTGAAGGCCTTAAAAATGGCTAAGACTGACAGTGCTATAGCATACCTCACCAAGATCACTTCGGTGAGAGATAAGTTGGCAGTGGTAGGTGAGACCATTGCACCCACTAAGTTAGTAAGGATTGCTTTTAATGGTCTTCCCAAGACTTGGGAGAGTTTTGTAGATGGTATTGTTGCACATGAGAACCTTCCCGGATGGGAAAGGTTGTGGGATGATTGTATTCAGAATGAGATCAGGAAGAACCATCTTGGGGCAACCAAACAGGGGGAGGAGGATGACAATGTGGCATTGTTGGCTAAAGGCAAGAAAGGCAAAGCAAAGAAGCAAAAGCTTCCACCAATGGAGGCAAAGGCAAAGGTAAAGGAAAGCAACAGAACAAAGAGAAGGACTATTTCAAAATCAAATGTTGGAATTGTCAAAAGATGGGACACTATGTTGTTG
Source organism: Pinus albicaulis (assembly GCA_034641835.2). NCBI lineage: Eukaryota > Viridiplantae > Streptophyta > Pinopsida > Pinales > Pinaceae > Pinus > Pinus albicaulis. The sequence continues at coordinate 200,529,407 of CM076576.1, forward strand.
TGTGTCCAGAGAAGAAGAACAAGAAGGGGAAAGAGAAAACCATGGCAGCTTCTGCAGAGATAGAGGGCTTCTCAAAGAGCTTTGATCGGGAATTTGGGTTCATAGCTTGTGAGGCTTCCAGTGCAGTATCACCTGCCATACAAGTTCAGAGTGAGTGTGCACTTTCCTCTACTAGCAGAGCATCTTCTAGCATTTGGTATGTTGACAGTGGCGCTTCTCGTCATATGACAGGAGTCAAGGAGTACTTCTCAGAGCTTTCAGAGAGTGATACTAATATGGAGGTAGTACTTGGTGATGACAGCATTGTTAGAGCAGTCGGTGTGGGAACATTGACATTTGATAGGGAACCCAAACCTCCCTTGAAAGTGTCAGATGTTCTATATCTGCTTGGAATGAAGAAGAACCTGATATCCGTCTCAGCACTTGAGGACAGAGGGTCTGACGTGTTGTTCAAGAGTGGGCAGGTGCTCATATATCGTAGGGGAACTCCATCTGCTTCAGCTACAGTGATTGGTGTGTGCCATGCTAAGGTGTACAAGTTCTCATTCCAACCCCTGATCGCATTTAGTAGCAACACCAAAGACAAGACCGATAGAAGATCTAGCAGTTCAGAGTTGTGTGAGATTTGGCATCGTAGGATGGGTTACATGTATCATGGGGCGTTGAGGACATTGCGGGAGATCACCATTGGTGTGCCAGATTTCAGTTCTGATCACCTTGATGTATGCAAAGGATGTGCTATGGGGAAATTTGCAAAAGCCCCTTTTCCCAGCAGTGACAATAGAGCGACAGGGATCCTTGACTTGATTCATTCCGATGTGAGTGGTCGGATGTCTCATGTATCCTTGAGTGGCTATGAGTATTATGTTTTATTCATTGATGACCACTCCAGGAAGACCTGGATTTATTTCTTGAGACCAAGAGTGAGGTCTTCATGCAGTTTCAAGAGTTCAAAGCTCTTGTGGAGACCCAGACAGGTAGGAAGATCAAGGTACTCAGGTCAAACAATGGAGGTGAGTATACTCTTGGTGAGTTTGTGGATTTTTGTGCTGAGGCAGGCATTAGGAGGGAGTTCACAGTTACATACAACCCCCAGCAGAACGGGGTGGCAAAGAGGAAGAACAGATCCATTATAGGGTTTGCCAAAGCCATGCTTCACGATCAGGGGTTACCTTTATTTTTGTGGACAGAGGCCTGCAACACTGTTGTTTACTCGCAAAACAAGAGTCCACATCGTACCTTGGGGAATGTGACTACTAAGGAGGATTTTTCTGGGAAGAAGCCTAATGTTGGGCACTTTCGTATCTTTGGGTACCTTACATATTCCTATGTCCCCAAGGAGAAGAGGACCAAGCTAGAACCCACTACAAACAAGGGCATTTTGTGGGTTATAGCAAGACCTCGAAATCTTACCGGATTTACATTCCTGCAAAGAGGAAAGTGGTTGTCAGGCAGGATGTAAAGTTCGAGGAGGAGAGGGCTTTCAGGAGGTCATGTGAGTCAAAGAATCTAGAGTCACCAGACCCTCAGCAGCAACTGAGTCAGTCACAGGGATCTAGTGCATAGGGTGCAGGAGGTCAGGGATCAGGAAGTACATCTATTACAGTGTCAGGCTCATCAGTACGCAGTGGCTCTCAGAGTGAGGCGGGTGGTTCTTCAGGCAGCATGCAGGGCAGTCCGTAGAGCAATTCACAGGGTAGTCCACTGATGGACAGCTCGCATGGCACTTCAGATTCTACAGGCACAGGTACAGGTATGAGTTCAGTTGGCATGCCTTAAAGAGTTCAGGCTTCTGATGATGATGAGGATTCTTTCACTCTGGTGGAAGAAGTACGCTCAGGGAAGAGGAAGCCCAAGTGGCTTCAAGACACCCTGCGCGAGGCCACATCAGTTGTTGGGCCAAAGAGACAGGTCAGAGAGAGTAGACCATCTGCGCGGTTCTGTAATTAGATGGCATTGGTAACAAGCATTGCTGACTCCGAGCCTTCTAGTTATGAGGAGGCAGCCAGTTAGCAGGTCTGGAGAGAGGCCATGATGGAGGAGTATTCTTCTATTATGAAGAACGATGTTTGGGAGGTAGTGTCGAGGCCTGAAGGTAAATTAGTTGTTACTTCCAAATGGCTCTACAAGATAAAGCATGCTGCAGATGGCAACATAGACAAGTTCAAGGCTTGGTTTGTGGTGAGATGGTTTTCACAAGTAGTGGGAGTTGACTATGAGGAGACCTTTGCTCCCGTAGCTCCGTATACATCTATTCACTCCATTATATCGATTGCAGTAGAGATGGGTTGGAAGATCCACCAGATGGATGTGAAGACTCTCTTTCTCAATGGCTTTATTCAAGAGGAAGTTTATATTGAGTAGTTGCGAGACTTTGAGGTGCATGGGAAGGAGACCCATGTATGCAGATTGAAAAAGGCACTCTATGGCTTGAAGCAAGCTCCTAGAGCTTGGTACTCTCGGATTGATACATACTTGCAGCAATTGGGTTTCACTGAGAGTGAGGCTGATCCGAACCTATATGTAACAGCGGAATTCGTATATTTGGACACTGTAGTAGAAGACTTGTATGCTTGTTGACTTTGATAGCAGAAATAGCTTTAATTATAAAAATACACAAGAGGTATTTATAATAATAATATTTTATTGATAAGATATGACATGATTGAATGATTACAATGAGGTCCCGCTTTTATACCCATGCAGGTACCTTTTCACGAATGGGCATGTCCTTTAGACATGCCTTTTCATAAACCTAATGACTATTTAACATAATCCTAATTGATTAGTTAGTAATTACATTTATTCTATTTTATTCTATTAATAACTATATTTATTACTTTAGTTATGAATTAGATTCATAACATTGCCTCCTTCTTCAAAAAGCTTTGTCCTCAAAGCTTAACTTTCGACAATTTTCTTCATCTCGGATTATCTCATAAGCATGTCTTTTAATCACTGGGACTTTGGCATATATAATTCTCCCATAATACTTCCTTGAAACTAAGTTCTCCCTTTTATATATATAATTTAATTTCTCTTCTTTTTTTTTATGAAAAACCTCTTCTTTTCATTTGAATTTGTATCTCTATATATTGATATATATATGTATATATGAATTTTTAAGTAACCTCTCCCTTTTTTCTTTTTTCTTTTTTCATTAATTTAATTAATTAAATAGTAATTTTAATTAATTAAATTAATATTTCTTTTTATTTATTTATAATAATTTGTTATAAATATAAACTATATATGTGTTATATTAGTTGTAACTATATAACATATATATAATATATATATATCGATCAAAAACATCCATCCGTTTTTTTTTTTTTAAAACCGTTACACGATACACCGTTTGTCGAAATTAAACGACGTGTCTGTAGGCGGACACACGATGGTTTCATAGCAAACGTGATGCCCATTGCAGATGACGTGGCTCGTGGTTCTGTTGTCATTTGCATTTTTGACATACGCAACATAATTCGAAACTAATGGGTCTCGACACCTCTCGATGAATGTATCAATACTTATAGATGAATCCCTGCCCGGAATCACGCTCTCGAGCAGACCAATAAATATTGAGAAGAAGTCTTCAAAAGTGAACTCTGCGTATCCCAGGTCCCGGAGGGCTTTCGTGCACTGCTTATCTCGAAGACCATCAGTTAGCACTGATATTATTCCAGTACTCGCCACTTCGTCTTCAATAAGAGTTGCATGTCGAATCAACAAACCCATCACACAAACAAGCTGAACACAAAAAGCAGAAACCTTTGATATCCTCAGCATCTTAACAAGCATTGGCATTACTGGACCGTTGGTTAAAATATTGGCCGCATCAACGTTGCTGCTTAGGGTCTCCAGGTATCTCACGGCATTCTGCTTTTCACTGAGAGTTGTGTTGCCATTGACACTGGTAACAATACGACTAATAAATGCTTCTATCTGATCTGATGAGAGTTTCAAGAAGTCAGAAATAGAGAGAGCATCAAATGGAAGCATGCGTACATCAAGAACATGTTCAATAGCCTTATCACTTTTCCTGCTGAGCATGATTGGTCTAACAGATAAATCAGACGGGTGCCAAAGAGTCTGTGAAAGATTCACATATACTTTGGAAGGATCTGCACTAGCTGAAGATACAGAGACTCCTTTACTCATCTCATCCGCAAAATCAGCAGAACGTTGAGCTCTTCTTTGAAGACCAACATAAGGGGGCGTTGCTGCAACTTCCCGCTGTTGCAAGCGTGTGCATTCTTCAACAGCTTTTGAAGAATCAGATTCATTGCCATCACTATCTTGTAAGAGGTTGGGTGACACCATATTGACATGATTTTCTTCTTGTTCATGTCTATCTGGCAATACATTAGCTGATCGGGCTCGTATTGGTGTCTTACCTTTAGAAACAGGGGTCACAGAAACTGAGTTTTCAGTGGCATCACTCTCTTCCTGTGCATCAGTTTCAGCATTTTCAGCAAAATCTAGTTCCAGGTCATTATTCTTTTGTGGTACACCTGCAGATCTCTGTCGTTCAAGTACTGCATTCAAAGCAGGCCCTTGTAAATCCTTTAAACCCTTCGTTACCATTTCATGTCCAGAAACACGAATGATTTCAACAAGAGAAGATTCAGCGGCCTTTCGAACATCTACAGACTTATCCAGAAGAGCAGATGCCGTAGGCTTCAGTAGTTGCACTATATCTGGCTGATCATTCAGTTTTGTAAGCTGCCTTGCTAACCAGTCAAAAAGATCCTTACGACCATCAGCACCAAGTTTTGCATCTAATAATGCCAAAATTATGTAAGGAACCATTTTATCAAGTTGAACAACTAAAACCCACGTATCCAAGGTCTTGATAGTGCTTTCCCGCATCAGTTTCTTGTTGTCACCAAGACATTTAAGAATATCTGAGAGAATACCCTTGCTGCTCTTGTCCACAGCAGGGCCCATTGCAGATGCAATGTTTCCAATAGTAGTTAGAGTTGTAGTAACCAAGTTTTTGTTTGTGTCAAATAAGCGAGCTCTCAATGCTCCAAATAGATCCACTGTTCCTGTAGGCTGAATGCGTTTATTTGCTTCTTCAAGAATTTTGTTAACGGACTCTATTGATTCAAGCCGGACCTTCCAATCAGAACTGCCTAAATTTTTTATTAAATTTGGCGTAATCTTTCCACTTATATCCTCACGTGGCAAACAGTCAGAACCATATCCACTTAAAACTGAAGCAGAATCTAAACATTTTATGGTCTTCTTAGGAGCTGCCACTGAACCCTCAAACGGATTTTTCTCATACTCTGCATCATCTTTTTGTGCTATTTCACTGTTGCTGGAAATGATATTTCTTGTATAAAAGGCACATTTGTGTCCTGCCAAATATTTATCTCTACATTTCCAACATTTCTCTTCTTCTTTACTTTTATTACGCATTGGTGGGGGGATATATTTAGTTGACTTTTCCATGGATTTTTTACTTGATTTCCCTTTAGCAAAACTAACTGCTTTCTGATTTTTACAGCATTTTTTCATCTTTATGTTTCTCATGTTTTTCTTTTCTATTACGAGAAATTTTTTTAAGATCTGCAGAAATTTTTTTAAGCTCCGCAGAATTTTCTTTTAAACCGTTTGTGATTTCTGCCCAAGAATTCTCTACTTTCTGAAGCTTTTGTTGAGCTTTCCTAATCTTCTCAATTATTTCTTCTCGTAATGACACATAGTGTGGTAGTTTATGTCCATAGGCTTGTAAACTACGTTCGTAGGCTTGTACAACAATGTTATGTGCCATTGCTTCAACTTGTCCCTAACTTGGCTTCAAGATGGCTCCGATACCAATGTAACAGCGGAATTCGTATATTTGGATACTGTAGTAGAAGACTTGTATGCTTGTTGACTTTGATAGCAGGAATAGCTTTAATTATAAAAATACACAAGAGGTATTTATAATAATAATATTTTATTGATAAGATATGACATGATTGAATGATTACAATGAGGTCCTGCTTTTATACCCATGCAGGCACCTTTTCACGAATGGGCATGTCTTTTAGACATGCCTTTTCATTAACCTAATGACTATTTAACATAATCCTAACTGATTAGTTAGTAATTACATTTATTCTATGTTATTCTATTAATAACTATATTTATTACTTTAGTTATGAATTAGATTCATGACACTATACTTCATTGTGGTAGGTGAGGAGCCCCTCATTCTGGTGTTGCATGTTGATGATTTCGTCATCACTGGAGCAGAGAAACTCATTGAGGGTTGCAAGAGAGATCTTCCATCAGAGTTTGAGATGAAGGATATCGGCTTGATGCATTATTTTCTAGGATTGGAGGTGTGGTAGGAGCAGGGGCATTTCTTCCTGGGACAGGGGAAGTACATTGTGGATATTCTTAGCAGATTTCACATGGAGGACTACAAACCCATGTCTACACCTATGATCACTAACTGGAAGAAGCTTCACACTTCAGATTCCGAGTTGGTGGATCCTACTCTATACAGACAGTTGATTGGTTCATTGATATATTTGGTCAACACTCGACCAGATATATGTTTTGCAGTTAACACTATGAGTCAGTTAATGTGTGAGCCCAGGAGAGTGCACTAGGTGGCTGCAAAACACATTCTTCGTTACTTGCAGGGTACTGTGGATTATGGTCTGGATTATAGATAGGGTGATGGAGTGAGACTAGCAGGGTACACAGATTCAGATTGGGCAGGTTGTGCTTCAGACAGGAAGAGAACTTCAGGGTGTTGTTTTGGGTTGGTTTTGGCAGTTGTGTCATGGTTCAGCCGGACACAACAATCAGTTGCATTGAGATCAGCTGAGGCAGAGTATATGGCTGCTACTTTGGCTAGTTGTGAGGCCATATGGCTTCGCAAGATGTTGTTTCATCTATTTGTTCAAGCATTGAGACCTTATGTGATTTACTGCGACAATCAGACTTGCATAAAACTCACGGAGAATCCAGTTTTTCATGACAGGTCAAAGCATATCGGGATCAAGTATCACTTCATTAGAGACTATGTCCAAAAGGGAGCAGTCGAGCTTGAGTACATTTCCAAGATGAGCAGGTAGCGGACATTTTCACCAAAGCCTTACCACAGGGCAAACTTGTCTACCTCAGAGACAAGATGGGAGTGGTGAGGAACACTTTCCTCCATAAGAAGGAGTGTTAAAATTTGGGTACCAAAGGACAAGTGGTTCCCTAAGGCTTTGATCTTTGGCCTAGGGAAAAGTGTCCACTTTATTTGTACTTCTTCTCCTAAAGTGACTTTATAAGTGGTAAAGTCAGTCTAATTTAAAAGTGACTTTATAAGTGATAAAGTTACATTCTAATTTTAAAGTGACTTTATTAAAGTCAATGAAGGATTAGAAAGTGGAAAAGTGACTATGGAAATAAAAGGCTAAGTGGGTCTTTATTTGAGTGGGTGAGTTAAAAAATAGAAAGTGAAAATTAAATGCACATTTATTCTCATTCCTAGATGTAAATGAATCTCAACCATTAGATCTTAGGGTTACCCAAAAGGTCATTTAGGGTAAAAGGAGAAAAGAAGAAGAAAAGTCAATTCAGTCTTTCATGAGCATTTTGAGAGAAAGAAAACAAAAAGCAAGGAGCAGGTAAAGGGGAGAAGCAAATCTGTACAGTAGCTTGGAACACATCCCAAGGCATTCAACAAATCCGTACAGTAGCATTTATTGGCACGCATACAAAGGCAGAATTCGTACACTAGCAGTTGGCATGCATTTCGAGGAAGGTACAACACAGAAATAGAGGAGAAATAATAGTAGGTTAAAGGCATGAATTTCGAGGCAAGCTGGGCATGATTTTCGAGGGAGACAGTTGTACATTTCCGTACAGTCTGTACGGTCGTATTGTGATTTCTGGGCATGATTTTTTGAGGCAGACCGTACAGCATTTAATGTTGTAATCTTACTGTTGTTTTTTTTGTTTGTTGTTGGCACGTTTTCCAAAGTAGAGTTCAAGCACGAAAATCGAAATAAGTTGTAATTTGTGGTTGCTGGAATTATTACTGTGTATTTCAGTTTCTCTGCAAAAGATTTTCAGAAATAAAGAAGAGCTCTCAAACTGGTTTTCCCTAAGAGTTGTAGGGGGTTTTTCCAAGGTCACATTGACCAAAAATACTGTCATTTTCTGTGTGTCGTTGTTATATTTTTACTGTGTTTTATTTCTGCATTCTCCAACAGTGGTGAAATCTCCAAATTTGTGTTTTCATAAATAATTTTCATATCCAAATTTTAGTGTTTTTTTATCATGCTTGGATTTAAGACTAAATGCATGGAGTGTTAATCAAGGTTGTCATTGATGTCAATAGCTGAGATGGCAAATATTCTTGTGATGTCAATGAACCTCATGCAATCCCTAGGTGCTAAGGATGCCATCAATGAAAAGATCAACCCATGAAGATGTCAAACCACTAATGAAGAAGTCCTAAGATATCCTTAAACTAGCTATAATGTTGCATATGCCTTGATGATCTAGACCTTAACCTTTGATGACATATGGAGTCATACACTTGATGATGTCATACACTAAATGAATAACCACAATTGATGATGGCACTTGATGAAGGTTGAAAGAATAGATGATAATGTGGAAGATATCATTTGAAGGTTGGAAGACTATTTTGAAGTTCTCTTAATGATGCTGCACTATAACATATCACTGCACAATTATGTGATGACATGGATGATACACATTGCTGGACACTATCATGATGACAAGGATGTCTTACATGTTCCTATGATGATGAAGAAGCCAAATAATGGAGAAGACAAACAATGGAGAAGCCAAACAAAGAAGCCATACTGTCCTGATCATTTTCTGCACTAAATAATTTAAGGACAGTCGCAAAGAAAAATATTTTTTTCAACCTTAGAGGCAATCTTTCAACATGGGACCTACACCATCTTGAAGAGCATAATTTTTCCTTTCCAACAAGCTATTACTCAGCCCGAAACTCCAAGCGGTTTGAAAGAAATTGATTTTTTAAGTTAAGGAAATTAATCCTAGCAGCTAGCCGACCTATACACAGTCATTCAAGTCGGCCTACCCCCAGAAAGACGTGTTCCTTCATCTTGATGTCAATATCATATAAAAAGGAGGTTCGGACTGTTCATTTGGCTAAGGATTTTCGGTCAAAAAATCAGAATGTAACCGCAGAGAAGTAATTGGAGGCCAAGGAGGACCTGAAGACTTTTTGTTTTGGGCTAAAAAAATTCTATAGGGTTAAAATAGTTTGGTTATCCTAAACACACAGAACTGAAGTAATCTATGTGTGGAATCTCACCCTAATTTCCTGTGGAACAAATCATGTGAACTGACGCTTATTAAACCACCTTTGGAAGCTTGCTTGGAGCAGATTCGGAATTGTTTGGAGGACTCTCTTGTGGACTTCGAGCAGTTTTTTGAAGAATCCTATAGCAAACTTTAGGGAGGTTTCTGAGAAGATATTCTCACCTTTATTAGAAGCCTTTGTTGAAGTAGACCTCAAGCATCCTTGGAACAGATTTGAATGAGAACTTGAAGATCTTTTGAAGCAACGTTCTTTGTATCTTTGAGCAGATTTGAAGCTATTCCTGTGCAGACTTGTAGACATTTCTGAAGTCTAGGATGATTCTTGAAGTGTGATCTTGGAAAATCCTTTTGGAGTGATCTATTGAATCAAATATTGAAAACCTTTTTGAGTTGTCCTTGAAGCAGTCTTGGAGCAAACGTAAGGCATCTTAAGCTAAGTGTATTGAAGACATTTTGAAGCAAATCTTGAGCAAACCATGGAGAGCATTTTGAGCAGATCCTGAAGACTTTGTAAGAACACCATGCAAAGGATGTCTTTGAGCAGATTTGAAGAAGTCTTCGAGCAGACTTAGGGCATCTTAAGCTAAGTGTTTTGAAGACATTTTGAAGCAGATCTTGAGCAAACCATGGAGAGCATTTTGAGCAGATCCTGAAGACTTTGTAAGAACACCATGCGAAGGATGTCTTCGAGCAGATTTGAAGAGTCTTGGAGCAGAAATTTGGAGTACATATTGTACTCATTAAAGCAAACCCTTGAATGGATTTTGAAGCAGCATTTTGGGTTGACATTTAGGGCAGATTGAAGGATTATCTTTGGAGCTTGTGAAGATTTTCTATGAAGACTAATCTTGGTGGAGCTGATTTGAAGTCACTTGGATTGAACATTGTTTGAGAGCATACCATTAGACATTGTCTTGAAGATACCTTAAAGAAGTATATCCTGGAGTGGCTTTGGAGCTGATCTTGGAGATTCTTGGAGACCATGATGCATTGTTGAAGGCCCTCATGAGGTGACTTTGGAGATCTTTGTTTGGGTGACATGAAGAGTTGTGGAGACACCTTCATGTGAATACAAAGTTGTCATTGATGGACTATGCATATTGGAGAGGGAAGCATTGGTGAATATATTGTCACGGTTTGTTGCAGATGATATTGGGAGCCGTGAAGAATTCGTGAACTTATCTTGACAAATTGAAGCAAAGGGTTGGAGCCCTAGAGGGTAGGAGTCCTCAAGAGACTAGGTCGGAGCCTGTACCAGAGATAGGGTTGGAGCCCTAGAGGATAGGAGTCCTCAAGATACTAGGTCGGAGCTTGTACCAAAGATAGCGTTGGAGCCCTAGAGGTTGGTGCCTCAAAATTGACAAGGTTGGAGCCTTGGAAGACCAAGTCAGTGCTTGGCAAATACAAGTTGGAGCCTAAGGGATTGAAGATCGATGTCTTCATCTAGGGTACCAGAGATAGGGTTGGAGCCCTAGAGGTTGGTGCCTCAAAATTGACAAGGTTGGAGCCTTGGAAGACCAAGTCAGTGCTTGGCAAATACAAGTTGGAGCCTAAGAGATTGAAGATCGATGTCTTCATCTAGGGTTGGAGCCCTACATATATTGTACTTGATTTATTGTAAAGAAGAAATTAATAAAAACATTTATTCTTATTGTTCATTTTGTGTTCTATATATAAGTGATCTAACTGGTAAAAATAACAATTGAAAAGAAATACTAATTCACCCCCCCTCTCAGTATTTCCAACATGGAGTGATAAGGGAAAACTGATAACCGGAGTGGGGACTGAGTCTGTAGAGGCGGGGTTGCAAAGATAGAAGGAGGAGGGAGAAGTCAGCAAAGACGGGCAAGAAGAAAGGTAGAAGGACACAGGGAAGGCAGTGTTGAACAACTGCACTAGCCCTCCACGCAGGCTTATGCAGTCCAAGCAGGGACTGCGTAGAGGGGCTACGCAGATTGACGCAGAGGGTGTAGGAGGTCATCCCGTGTGTCGGGAATTCTTCCAATTTATCCGAAAATTTCACATCAGGTGTATGCTATTTTATTTTGCTCGTGAGGACTTCTGTAAATGATCTTTTCACTAATGAAGATAAATACAAACCCTCATCTGCTGCACTGGTTTTCCCACATTGGGTTTTTTCCGGGGACAATTGTCCAAAAATAACTGTGTTCATGTGGTTGTTTCTATTGTGTTATATGTGTTATTTTTGTTCATTTGCTTTTGATTAGAGTGAAGTACTGCAGTCGTATTTATTTCAAAATTTACTGAAGCATCTGTAAATAACTTGTCAAATAAGTAGGCGAAATAAATCAATTACTGCAGTAATAATTTTCATAGTGAAAATTTCACAACTTATGGAGCATCGACGTGATATTTATCCACTGGAGACCCATGAGACCATTGATAGCGCACCACAGCCACTTGGGAACACCACAAGATGTTTTTCTTGGACATCAAGGGGCCACCCCCTTTGATCATCATTCTGGGAGCCCTCCTCTTCATCATGGCACATTGAGAACTCATTTTGGCCTACCAACATCCCTTTGCACCATTGTTTTATCATTTTGGCCTCATTAGGAAGACATATTTCACACTTATTGAGTTATTTGGTGGGCTTGTCACCAATAAAGTTGTTATTTGCACATTAAAAAAATTTTAGGGGCTTCATTAGGATAATTAGTCCATTCGAACTTGTGAGAGGCTCATATAAATAAAAGGAGAGCATCATTTGTAACTCATCACACTTGGGATTTTTTACCTCTCTATTAGAGAATTTCGGCCTTGCACTTTGTGGAGTGTTTTGGATGATTAAATACATTTTGATGTATGGAAAATTTTCTCTATATCTCTTGTAGTTTCTTGCTAGCAAGATTTTGGATGGATATATTCTTCTTTGTCATGTAAGTGCAATATAATGTTATATTTCTATTTTAATGGATGTCTACTGAATGGAATTATGTTTTTATAGTGAAATAATGTGCCCTAATGTATGCGAATTAGTGGAATCATTGAAACTATTGGAGATTTGTCTGCATGTGTTACTCATTGGATAAAGAATGAATGAATGATCTTAGGGGATAATTTGCATTTGCATCCTTGAAAATCCATAATAATCGCCATCGAAGTGTAAAAGTCTAAAGTTGTCATGTAGCTGCATCCATAGATAGTGAAGTTGCTTCTTTAGGCCTCCTTAAGGAGCGAAGTTTGACAAGTCGAGATCATTTTGACTCCAATCCTCCCAATTGCTAAGCATTGGTTCTAAATCCTTGGTGATCACATTAACTCAATGAAACATTATTCTTTCACCTCTTTTCTTCTTATGTTCTTCATCCTTCTAAGGATAAGGAGATTTTCGAGGGCTTGATGCAAAATTTTAGGGAGGAGGAATTTTGGGATTCCGTCTGGACAAATTTCTTCATTTGTGTCTCCTCAAGGCATTCTCCAGTTTCGAATGAATTCTGACAGTGGAATTTCAAATAAATTGATGCCCTAGCTACCACACCAAGCGGGAACCCTTTAAGCTGCTTTGACTTGGGGATTTCTTGAAGGTTTGCAAGTTATAGCCTATCATTCAAAACCTTTTCTCTAGACTATATTGACCTTGCATGAACTTCTATCCCGTCAAATATTTCAACCCTAGGTCTAATATAGTCATCTTCCTAAGGTGTTTTCCGTGAAAAGCCATTCATAGCTTCTCCCAAAGCTCACGCCTCAATTGAGCCTTTCCATTGAATGAGCCATCCTTGCCTCACTTAAAACCTATCCTAGGAACACCTATCACAAGTGAGAGATACTAGGAATCCTCCGATCGGTGAAAGTCCGTAAAGAGCAAGGGACAATGATTGTGGTGACAGTGGGTCTTTGTCCCATTGTTTTCATTTGGTCTAGTATTTGTCCCTTAGGTACCCCTCCTAGGACCCCTGCTACATTGCGTGGCAACACAGCCCAGCTAAAATCGGCCTATACGACCTAGCCAAATTGACCCAACAATTTTGCTTGGTATGGCCTGGTCAATTCGTCCCAACTCAGCCCAGTCAAATCCGCTAAATTTGACCCTCGCAAATTGGCCCAATTTTGCCCTACCTAATCGACCTCTACAGCCTAGGTAATTCGACCTCCTTGCCTACATGTTGGCCATGAAATTAGCTTGTTTGTTGCTCCTCACTTTGTTGTCAGTTCGACCTCATGCTCGAGCGAAATTCCCAATTCTTGTGCCAATCGATCTGCCTCTCCAACAGCCTATTTCCTCTCTTATAATTTTCTGACCTAATCTCCAAGGTGATGGAGGGTTGAGATTAAGATCCCACACTTGAGATCTTTGATCAAGATATAATCTCAAATTGACCCCTTTATAAAGATTGGCCAATAAAGCCAAAAATTAAATTAATGACTTTATGCCTAAGTTCCAAACTTGGGAAATAATTAAATAGTTGTCGTGAGAATTTTTTGGTGATTTTTTTAATGTTATGGCACTTGACCAATGTAGAATCACCTTCCAAGCTACATTTTCAACACATTGGTCTCATGATGGCTACAAAAAGGGTCTCATATATGGCATTGTCCTAAAGCCTCTGGAATAATCCCTCCCTACGCACAGTATCAAATTCTTTCTGAAAGTATAAAAAGCAACAATAGACATTCGAAGAGTTGCGACAAGTCTCCTCAATAATGGCTCGAAGTGTGAAGATGTGGTCAATCATCTAGTAACCTGGCGAAAGCATGCTTGTCCTCTCGCTTTAAGATGTTGAAAATGGTTCTTATTGATGCCAAAGGTTGTCCAAATGAAAGAGGAAATTACATGCTCAAATAACATAGTCTGACGCTTTTCCAACGGTATATGGCACCCTCTCTAATTACATAGGAATGACGAGATATAAAATATTTTGTCAAAATAAACCAACCAAAGTAAAAACAAGCCCAATTTGGATACCCTATCTTTGAGGGCACTTTTACTCCAATTACCTAGCTCAAATGGGAGCATAGGATATATGGCTAGAAATCTTATTACAAGACCTTTCCAATGATATATGGCATGCCTTCTAACTCCTCACAGTTGAGGAGAAATGAATTTTTGAATATTCACTATACATTCTGGCAATTGCACCAATCGGCCCAACCAGTGGATAAGTCGGCCATAACTCAGTGTCCAAAAACACTATAAATAGGCATGAGAAGGAGCATTTCTAACCACTTGACTCAAGAATTCGGTTTCGTATTTAGGAGAGCAAAGAAGCAAGTTTGAAGTTCTTACCTCATGAACTATGAAGAAGTGAAGTGAAGCTATTAGAAAATCAAAAAGGCAAGAAGATTCTCTTATGTTGATAAGTACTTGTGATATTCTTGTAGTCTTATTATCTTCTCTAATATTCTTCTTTTATCTTTGTTTCATCAAGCAATCATCAAATCAAAAACATGATGATCAACGACACCAAATGTAGGCACTCAGCCAGGGCTAAAACCCCTCTCTAGGGGAAAACCCAGTCAAACTCTTCCACTAATCAAATTGAAATAGACCAAGACCTTAGACCTGACAAAAGACTCTTCTCGCTCCACCATGTCAGCCTTCAAACTGTCCTTCTAAACTCCAAGGATCACCTACAACAATAATGCATCAATGTTGCATCAAAGAAAAAATTTCGACCCGGCTATTTCAGAATTTCAGCCTAGCTACTTCAGAATTTCAGCCCAACTATAGTATTGCAATTTCAGTCGTTCCAGCAACCCAGCAACTTCGCACGTGTGATACAAAGAGAGAGAAAATTCAATTTATTTTGTTTAACAAAGACTTCCTTCTCCTTCGCTATTCTTTCCCCCTCCTTCCTTGAATTCCACATCCTTTCTCTTCTCCAGCAACTGCAAATCGTGAATCTGTGAGGTCAAGTTGTTGCCTTCATATAGTGAATCTGTGAGGTTGAATTCCCATGTTGAGGTTGACTTCTCCTTCTTGAGGCTGACTTGGTGGAGGAGACCTAAGAGACCTATTTTATATTAAAATAAATTTATTTCTTGATAGATGAAGTGCAAGAAGGGCCTTTTACATGATGACAAGGACTAGGACTCTTGACATAAACCCTAGAAGCCTACAATGGAGGCTTTGACTTTAAAACCACTGACCCAAGCATGAAACTCATGCTTTAATAAGTCGATTTCTTTTATAATAAAATTCATTTTTCTTTCTTTTGACAAATGCATTTCAAATACAATTATGAAAACTGACACTAGTTACATTTTTCAACACTCTGAACTAGGGAGGTATTCATAATTACATATATACAGAGATGCATGGAAGATCTCAAAATGATATACTTTATGAAGAGCCACAACACACGCAGAGCTATAGAATAGATACCTGACCAGGGTACTCTAATCGGGTGGGACTAAGGTGTACTCAAGCTTTAACCACTCTAGGTACCATTAGGATTTTAAGCTCTAACACCAACCCAAGGATCTAGGTGCATATCCAAGGTTGGAGCTCCAAGAACAATGTCACCCTCCCTACTTCGAGATCTAGACATAAACACATAGGTTGGCCAGAAGTCCTCCAAAGCATCTTGTTACCACAAGATGCTTCATCTCTCCTTATCAACTAAATCAGATTTATATCCACCACTCCAAGCATGCTTCAAAATTTCAATCTTGTAGAAAATTCTGTTTCCCACCCCGGTTTTCAGTTTTCGCCTTATTACTCCAAAATAGTTAAATGCCCTTTCCCATAACCATACATTCAACAACTGGAAAAATAAATTTTGCTGAAAACACAAATTCTGGAAATTTTTCAGAATGCTGTAAATGCAGAAATAAAATAACAGCAGTAATAAACAGTCATTCAACACATTATAACTCAGTATTTTTGGTCAAGGTGACCCTGGAAAAACCCCCTACAACTCTTGGGGAAAACCAGTCTTGAGAGCTCCTTCTTATTTCTGAAAATACTTTTACAGAGGCAGAAATTACAGCGAAAATTTCAGCAACTAAACAACAGTACTTATCTCGATTTCCGTGCATTCACTCCGCCTTGGAAAACGTGCAAAACAGGAAAAACCCAAAACAGAAATTTTACAGCATTTATGACAGCATTAAATGCTGAATTAGCTTCTCGATTTTTGTGCCCAGTTGTACGGCCGTACTGCTGTACGGACTGTACGGAAAACCCAGCTGTTGCTTCTCCTCAAAATCTGCGCTCCTTTGCCTCGAAATCTGTGCCGGAACTGACTGTACGGCTGCTGTACGGATTTCCAGAAATCTGTACCACCAAACAGCAGTCTCTCTCCTCGATTTCTGTGCCCAGAATCTGCCCAGAATTAAACGCTGAAGCTGCTGTACGGTTCTCCTTGAAAACTGTGCCTCTCTCCCTCGAAAAATGTGCCCAACACTTGCTGTACGGATTTCTGCCTTGGAATCCGTGCCTCCTTGCTGCTGTACGGACTTTGCTGAAGTTTCTATCAGCTGCTCTCTTTCTCCTCTCTGCTCAGAAATCTCCCTTGCTCTCCTTCTCCTGCTCTCTCAATCTGCTCATGAAAGAAAATAAATGACCTTTTCCTCCTTTTCCTCCTTTAACCTAACCCTAAGTGACTTTTGGGGAATCCCTAAATCCAATGGCTGAGATAGATTGAGATCTAGGGCTGAGATTAAATGCTCATTTAAATCTCACTTTTCATTTTTTTAATTCACCCCACTTTAATAAAGACCTACTTAGTCTTTTATTTCCAAAGTCACTTTTTCCTTTCTAATTTTATATTGACTTTATTTAAAGTCACTTTAACTTTAGTAACTTTATCACTTAAAGTCACTTTAAAATTAGATTTGACTTTATAACTTTATAACGTCACTTTAGTAACTTTATCACTTAAGTCACTTTTAAATTAGATTTAACTTTATAAAAATTATAAAGTTACTTTAGGAGAAAAATTAAATTCTTTTGGACACTTTTCCCTAGGCCAAAGATCAAAGCCTTAGGGAACCACCTGTCCTCCGGTACCAAATTTCAACAAATCTTTTAACAGAGAGATCCTGCACAATCATAACCCCGATCAATAATAGACCTTCAAGTATATATACAAGTAAACACAAACCTTCGGGGTCCTCAATCATTCTGATGCTACTTATATCATCATCAAGTTATACATATACAACTTGTCAAAAGCTTTCTTCTTCTTTCACTTCTTCAATAGCACCAAATACAGCCTCAGTGTTTCTCAAATCTTGCAAATCCATCTGTAGTTCTCATTCTTTCTTTAGTTTCATTCTTTCTTTAAGGTATTCATTATGAATGTCATAATTTGCCCTCCCTCTTAACTGGGGAGATATACCTTTTCTTTCTTCCAAGCTCCCTCTCAACTTAGGGAGATCAACAGTTTCCTTCTTTTATAACATTGGAGAAAACTTCAACCTTTCAAGGCTTCATTCTTTCTCATGGCATCAAGATCATCTTGATCATCATCATTCTTATAGCTTCCTTCATCATGTTCATCACTATTATCATCTTCAATTACGAACATCTTCAACATCTTGAAGATCATGTACCTGCAAAACTTTAATAGAAAGTACAACCAAATACAAATATATAGAAGCATGAAGTTAACTATATCAAAATCATATCATTACAATGGAAGCATCAAAACATTCGAACTTTAGAGATCAGATACCTAAACCTAGTTAGGTTCATAATCAGCAAAGGTTACATCATTTTTATATTCTAGACCTTGACAACTTGCTAGGGCTTTGTCATAAACTCTAGACTCCGTCTTCGACACATAAAGCCATAGATATCAGGTATTCACTCAATCCAATCATAGTACTATACATCTAAGGTTTTCAATAATATACTTTCAGAATTATATGTCAAACTATACTAGGGTTTGTTGCAAACCCTATATTTCATCATCAAAACTAAATAATATCAATAATTGAAAACAATATACTTCTAAGGGTTCATTATCATGCCCTAGAATATCAACCTCTACTAGGGTTTTGTTACAAACCTTAGATTTCAAAAACTTAAAACATGAAAATCAATACTCAAGTTAGCATACCAGCATTTCATCTCTAGGGTTTCATTGTTAATTCCTTATATCAATTCCTTTCTATGATTTCTTTGTAAACCCTAGATACAAACATCAAATTCCAAAATTAGATAACAATTTTGACAAGGATAGTGTTTCGATCATATGGACGAATATACACCTAGGGTTTCATTCCTAGGATCTTACATTAGTTATTGCAAGGGTTTTGTTTATAAACCCTAATTCACCAAACCCTAAAACTATAGGGTTTCATTATATCAATTAGACATTAACAGCAAACCCTAAAGGACTAGGCTTTTTACCATAACATTATCAAAACCCTAAAATTCAAAAGAATAGGATTTCTAGATTTTATCAACAACCACTAAGTAGACTAGGGTTTCATTATTAACATTGACATATCCTTAGCAACAAGAGGCTAGGGTATTACAGTGAACCCTAAAAGTTAGGGTTTCACAAGAATGATAAAATGACAAGAGACAATATAACGAGGGTAGATTAAATCTAATGATTAATCAGTCAACCCAAGTCAACTCTACAAAAGTCAACGTTGTCCTGAAAAAGTCAACGCAGGGCAGCAAGCTAAAAGTCAACGCAGCAGCAAAACGGTCAACCCTTTAACCTCGATTTTTGTGCCAAGTAGTACGGCCTTCAAAAATCGAACCTTCCACAAGTTTTCAGCTTGATTGGACCATGCGTTGACCAAAGTCAACGCTGGTCAAACTTTCTGCGAAACCCTAGCAGCAGAAAATCGTACTTCAGCTCAGCCGTACGGTCTGTCCTCTTCGTCCTTCACACGTGTGGCTGAAACTCGTCCTTTAGGTAGCTCGTACTATTTGATGAGAGAGGAAGATGTGAGTTGTGATGATGATGAAAATCTCTCCAACTTTTCCTGTATATATATCCATCATGAGGGTGTGTGACACATCTGTTGGGCATGCGAGCCTACATTACAAAACTGGCCGACCTTGCACATATAATTTATTAAAAATAATAAATTCAAAATATAAGTTCTACTCATCGGATTAAGACATATTTTATATGGATTTTACATCTCTCAGAAAGAGGAATCCAACAAAAATATTAGCTTCTTAATCTGAGCATCAGAACATGGAGTTTGGACCTAGTTGTCCAAATTTAACACTCCCTCTCAACTAGGGAGAACTCCATCTATTGGTGCAATCAACATCGTGCGTCATCCCGCCGAAACTTGCTTTGCTGGCTTCTTTATTTCAGAACAGAAGTGGGTCAGTCACAAAGACATCATCCCCCGACTGACATAGTCAGTCCAGAGGTCCCAGACCTCACTAATCTTGATCCCAGATCAAGTGGTTGGACCGTGCCATCCTAGATAGAGAGTACGGCAATCTCTGATGCGTCCATCAGTCTTTGCTAATAGTCTCTAACTTTTCCACACCTCATTGGCCAAATGAGAGGTACTTCCCATGAGCCCTGAACTCGATGGGTAGGATGCATACGGGGCACAGAAAATGAGAGGTGAACCAACTCAAAATCACAACGGTGGGGTCCAAGCACACCACCAAGGTTGGCAAGCCTAGCCTTGTGGTTGCCCATAGCTCCAAGAAGCTCTCCCCAAAGCCCCCCAGAGCTCCCAGAGCTCATCGTCCAACGGGACCCACATCATAGGGTCTTTCCACGATTCCAAGATTCTCACGGAAGGTTAGGAACATGACCTTCCCCAAGGGCATTGTGAGAATATCCGCGACCTGCTCATCAGTTCCTATATGATCGAGCCTTACGGCGCCTCGCTGTACCATATCCCAGATAAAGTGGTACCAGCCATCAACATGCTTGGATCGATCGTGGAACCACGCGGATTCTCTCGATCATACGAATCCCCTCAGTTATCCTGAGTATCACGGTGGTATCTAGCACACATGTCCAAACAGCCTCACTAAAGAGCTTCGCAGGCCCCAGCTATGAGGCCCTTATCTTGACGATGTTCGGCCTCCGCGGTGCTCAAAGCCACGGAGCTTGCAGCTACTGCTCATCCATGAGATCGAAACGAAGACCAAGATTGAAGCAACATCCCGATGTGCTCTTACGATCCACCACACTGCCAGCCCAATCGGCATCAGTATATCCACGGAGTATCACACTCCCGGCGGTGTATCTCAGCCCATGGTTTATCGTGCCCCGAAGATATCTCAAAAGATTCTTGGCACCAACCCAGTGAAAATGATGAGGCTCAACCATCTGTTGACTCAAAGTGTTCACTGCAAAACATATATCCGGTCGGGTGTTCACTAAGAACATCAAAGCTCCTATGAGTTGACGATACTCGGTAGGATTGGCCAAGATAGGCCCAGCAGCGCTGCCACTCAACTTCTTAAAGTTGAGTTCCATCGGTGTCGACACGGACTTACAGTCCACCATTCCAAATCTTTCTAGAAGCTTCACAATATATTTTCCTTGAGAAAGGAAAATCTCTCCAGGTCTCTGCCAGACCTCCAGGCCTAGGAAATAGTGCATCAGTCCTAGATCCTTCATCTCGAATTCAGCAGCAAGCTCCCTCTTACATTGATGAATGAGAGGGTCATCACCAGTCAGGAAAAGGTCATCCACATATAGTACTAGAATGAGAGGCTTCTCTTTCACAACCTTGAAGTATAGGTTCGGATCAGCATTGCTTCGAGTGAAGCCCAGCTTCATCAAGTAACTATCCATCCTCTCGTACCAAGCTCTGGGTGCTTGCTTTAACCCATAGAGGGCTTTCTTCAACCTGCAGACATGAGTGTCTCGATCCTGAACTTCAAATCCCGGAGGTTGTTCTACATACACCTCTTCTTTTATTGCACCATGCAGAAAAGCGATCTTGACATCCATCTGATGAAGACTCCATCCTTGCGTAGCAGCAAGGGCTATGATTGATCGAATGGTGGTATATCGTGCCACAGGTGCAAATATGTCATCATAGTCAATTCCTTCCTTTTGAGAGAAGCCACGGGCAGCAAACCTTGCCTTGAACTTTTCAGCACTCCCATCAGATCCATGTTTGATCTTGTAGAGCCATTTTGCGGTGACAACAGATTTGTCCTTCGGTCTCGGGACCACATCCCAGACATCATTCTTCATTATGGACTCATATTCTTCGTACATAGCATCCTTCCAAACTTGATGCTTTACGGCTTCCTCAAAAGATCCAGGTTCAGATTGTACAATAGTACTCATGGCAGCTAGATACCCTTGGTATCTACACGGCTTCTTGCTTTCTCGGAATGTCCCCCTTGGGGCAGCATGACCCTCAGCATCTTCGAGGGTGTCCCTGAGCCATGATGGTCTCTTTCCTAGTGAAGGGGTGGATCAATAGGGTCCATTGGCCCTTCAATATCAGGCATAGTCTCATCCTGGGGTGCTTCCAGATTTCCAGGCCTTTCTTCATGAATTTCTTCAGATCTAGGAAGATCTACTACTTTCTTCAGGGAAGCATCTTCGTCAAAAGTGACATCATGGCTTATCTCTACTTCCCTTTGACCAGGTAGATAGACTCTATATGCCTTAGAAGTCTCACTGTAGCCCTCAAACATTCCTTTCTTCCCAGTAGCATCCAGCTTACTTCTCTTTTCTTTCGGCACATGAAAATAGACGGGACATCCAAAAATTCTAAAATGTGAGACATCAGGTTTCTTACCAGAGAAAACCTCTTCGGGAGTTTTGGAGTCCAGAGCGGAATGAGGGCATCGGTTTTGAATGTACACGGCAGTATTTGCAGCTTCTCCCCACAGAAACTTTGGTAGACCCTGGTCACATAGCATGGCACGGGCAGCTTCCACAATAGTCCTATTCTTGCGTTCAGCAACACCATTCTGCTCAGGAGTATATGCAGTGGTAGTCTCCCTCTTAATGCCAGCTTCTCTGAAAAAGTCTTTGAACTCATTTGACTCATATTCAGTGCCATTGTCAGTCCTCAAAATCTTGATCTTCTTTCCGGTCATATTTTCCACCAAGGCTTTGAAGGTACGGAACCACATGAAAGCCTCATCCTTCTTCTTCAAGAAGTATATCCAGGTTTTGCGAGAAAAGTCATCAGTGAATGTCATGTAGTAAGAACATCCCCCCAGGGATGTCACGGGCAACATACCGGATAGATCAGAATGGACCAATTGCAAAATATCAGATGTCTTTATGACACTTGAGGGAAAAGGTCCCCTTGTATGTTTTCCTTCGGCACAGCCCTTACATACACCTTCATGATTATTTCCAAAGTCAGGCATTCCTGTCACCACCTTCCTTGCTTCGGGAAGGGCCTTGTAATGAAGGTGTCCAAATCTTCGGTGCCATAGTTCGGTTTGTCGGATAGTATCACAAGTCATAGCTCCCAACGGACTCCCTCCAACCTGGTAGAGTGTACCAACTCTAAAACCAATTGAGATAGCTTCCTTGAAGCTATTCTTCCACATGAGCACCTTTCCATTAGAGAAAGTTACATTGAATCCTTTGTCTTCCATGGCAGATACAGACACAAGGTTCTTCTTCAATTTGGGTACATAGAGTACATCTTGCAAACGGAGGACTTGTCCTTGGGACAAGTGGAGGGTCACAGTCCCTGTCCCTTTCACAGGGTAAGTGGCATTATCCCCAAGGATAATTTCTAGATTAGTATCCCTTTCAACCATGTCAGAAAGTGCTTCCTTGAATCCGGTGATGTGTCTTGAGGCACCACTATCGATTAGCCAGACATCCATAGTGTCGGGCAGAGATGCAGCTGAGAGAGCAGATACCAGAACATACTCATTTCTTTTATCAAAAACATTAGACTCCTCATACCTGGTATTTCTGGTCCTCTTAGAAGGTTGATTGTTTCCTCCAAAGTGAGCCTTCCTCTTTCCTTTGGATTTGTCATTTCTTTGATTCCCATTCCTTCGGTTGTTATTGTTATCGTCACCATCGGGAGAATCCTTCTTGAAGGGGCATTATCTAGCATAGTGTCCAGGCCTATGGCAGGTGAAACATTTACCCTTCTTCTCTTGAGTCTTAGTCCTTCCTTTGTCCTTAGAACCACCAGAGTTCTTCTTTCGGGAATGAGCACCATAGGCAGCATTTCTTTCATTATCAAATTTTTTCATCCTTGTTTCTTCTTGCATACATCTTGACAGAAGCTCATCAAAGTTAGGAATGGTATTATTGTTGAGAATGGTAGTTGTGAATACTTGCCATTCATATGGAAGTCCTCCAAGTGCGGTGAGAACCATCTCACGATCGGCTATTGTCTCCCCAATAGCTAGCAGATTGTTCCTGGTTTCGGTCAACTTCATAAAGAAAGTTTGAATAGACTCGTCTCGGCCCTTCTTCATATTCTTCAACTTGTTCTTGAGGAATAGCACTTGGTTCACATTGTTTACTTGGAACATAAGTATCAATTTGTCATATATCTCCTTGGATGTACCTAGTTCAGATATGTAGGCAACCAGACTCTTATTTATGGATTCCCTGATCAGCAGCTTTGCTCTGATTTCTCCCTTCTTATACTTGTTTCTAACAGCAGCAGAGGCATTTGATGGAGGTTCTTGAATCTTCCTTGTCACATGATCCAGGAGATCATGATCTTCCAATTTGAGATCTAATATCATCTTCCAGGCATGGAAGTCATCACTTCTAGTCAGCTTGTCATTCTCCTTGAATTCAAGACTAGTGGAACCCATTTCCTTCGATGATGATTGCTATAGATAGAGTTTGTCTTCACCTCAGCTCCGATACCATGTAAAGTTTTGTAGATGTTCTATGCTAGGAGCAATTTCACTTTTCTTATAGCAATCATACAAGTAGTTAAGCAAAATGCAGATAGAACATAAAAGTAGATCTTACAGAAGACAAATCAGAAACAGGAAAAATGTGTGTGTTCGTTTCGGCGGTCAACAGGATGCTTCAACCAGCAAAGTCTCCTTTGGTCAGCCCAGCATGTGTCACAACAGCCCTCCAATCAGTAGATGAGTCAACCCAATTCAACTCTACAAAAGTCAACGCTGTCCTGAAAAGTCAACGCAGGGGCAACAAGCTAAAAGTCAACGCAGCAGCAAAACGGTCAACCCTTTGACCTCGATTTTTGTGCCAAGTAGTACGGCCTTCAAAAATTGAACCTTCCACAAGTTTTTAGGTTGATTGGACCATGCGTCGACCAAAGTCAACGCTGGTCAACCTTTCTGCGAAACCCTAGCAGCAGAAAGTCGTACTTCAGCCCAGCCGTACGGTCTGTCCTCTCTCTCCTTCACACGTGTGGCTGAAACTCGTCCTTTAGGTAGCTCGTACTATTTGATGAGAGAGGAAGATGTGAGTTGTGATTAAATTCTCTCCAATTTTTCCTGTATTTATATCCATCAATGAGGGTGTGTGACACATCTGTTGGGCATGCGAGCCTACATTACAAAACTGGCCGACCTTGCATATATAATTTATTAAGAATAATAAATTCAAAATATAAGTTCTGCTCATCGGATTAAGATATATTTTATATGGATTTTACACCTCTCAGAAAGAGGAATCCAACAAAAATATTAGCCTCTTAATCTGAGCATCATAACATGGAGTTTGGACCTAGTTGTCCAAATTTAACAATCACCCTAGCAAGAATCTTTAAGATTCAAAACCCTAGACATAATGATGTCAGTAATGTAAAGCAAATTTCGAAAGAGAATGATCAAACCTTTTGTATGGAGAGAATTTTGTAACAAAACTTTTAATCCAAGACATACCTTGAGTTTCTCTTTAACAAACCTCGTAGGACATCAATTCTTGAAGGGATTCCTTTGCAACAGAACTTCTTTCATGACTCAATTCCTTTCTTTGAAATTTCCTCCATAACCTTTGTGTATTCTGCAAGCTTTCTAACCAAGGAAAAATATAAAGAAAAGATTATGAGTATACAATATAAACATATCTTGATGTGAAGAGGAAACCAAAAATGAAAGATGAAACAGAGAACAATATACTTATCTTTTGGTAGAGTGGTGAGGGCTCCCTCTTAATATAGTCTTTATGAGGGATACCTATAGCTTAAACAATCAAAAATGTTCTAACAAGATATATCAGATCTACAAACTCTAGAAATCAAAACATAAAAGATGACATTTCAAAACTTAAAATAGAAAGATATGCGAGGGATAGTACCCCTAAGAGTCATTAGCAAATAGGTCATTGATTTCAGATTATTCAGTCTCATTTCTCTTGGGTGGAGCTTCATCGAAAATATTTGCATGTTCCCTCTCTCTCTTCTTATTTCTTGGATTCTCAAGACATTGACTTTTGAAGTGTCCCATCTTATGACAATTGTAGCACTCAATCTTTGATAGATCAACCTTCTTCTTTGGTTCTTTGAACTTCTCGTATGTTCCCTTCTTCTTGTGATGAGCAGAGTAGGCATTAGTAGTGTTGTTTCCTTCATCCTCCTTTTTGTCACTTACTAGCGAGATGTGGGCTTCTTCTTAACTCCATGCATTCCACATTTGTTCAAAGGTTTGAGTATCTTTCCAACTGCTAATTCCTGATGCAAAGAGCTCCAAGATTTTGGTAGACCTAGTAGTGTAGCAATCACGAGTTATTTCTCTACTACAACTTCATCTATAGCTTGGAGTTCTTATTCTAGAGATCCTTACAAAATATGATGAAACAATATCATCTTTCGTCATCTTTATTGTTCTTAGTTCATTCTTGAGACTAGTTATTTGACCAATGTTCTTGATGGTAAATAACTTGGAGAGGGCTTCATACATTTCTTGAGCGGAATCTATATTGGATATGTATGGGATTAGATTGTCCTTCACTCCATATACTATTAGATTCATGGCCAAGGTGTCGGTTTCCCTGAATTTCTCCTTTCTTGCATCATTTGTAGTTTTCTTAACTTTTCCTTGAACAAAATCCAAAACTTTATGCTTAGCGAGAATAAGATTTATCCTCTTCTTCCATGCCTTGTAGTTGGAGGCTCCTTCTAGCTTGTTTTTAGACTTCATTGAAATGTCTTCTTTTCTTGATATAGATAGTAGACCTTCCTCTTATATGATCCTTATCCTTTGACTCTTTCAGTAGATCTTCAGGTTGCCTTTTTCCTTCCTTTTTCACCTTAGCTCTGATACCATGTTAGAAAATCAGAAAGGCAGAAAGATTCTCTCATGTTGATAATTACTTGTGATATTCTTGTAGTCTTGTTATCTTCTTTTTATGTTCTTCTTTTATCTTTGTTTCATCAAGCAATCATCAAATCAAAAACATGAAGATCAATGACACCAGATGTAGGCACTCAGCCGGGGCTAAAACCCCTCTCTAGGGGAAAACCCAGTCAAATTGAGATAGATCAAGACCTTAGACCTAACAAAAGATTCTTCTCACTCCACCAAGTCCTTCCAGACTCCAAGGATCACCTACAACAATATTGCATCAATATTGCACCAATGCTACATCAAAGACAAAAATTCAACCCAGCTATTTCAGAATTTCAGCCTAGCTAATTCAGAATTTCGGCCCAACCACATATTGCAATTTTGCCCCTTCCAGCAACCCAGCAACTTCGCACCTGTCAACAAAGATAGAAATTTTATTTCTTTTGCTTGACAAAGACTTCCTTCTCCTTCGTTATTCTTTCCTCCTTCCTTGAATTTCGCACCCTTTTTCTTCTCCAGCAACTGCAAATCGAAATTTTCGTGAATGTGCTCCAAATGAGATCTAATTGTTGCCTTTATATAGAGAATCTGTGAAGTCGAATTCCTTTGATGAGGTCGACTTGTCCTTCTTGAGGCCGACTTAGTGGAGTAGACCAAAAAGAACTATTTTATATTAAAATAAATTTCTTTCCTAAAAGATGAAGCCCAAGAAGGGTCTTTTACATGATGAAAAGGACTAGGACTCTTGACATAAACCCTAGAAGCCTACAATGAAGGATTTGACCTAAAAACCATTGACCCAAGCATGAAACCCATGCTTTAATAAGTCAATTTCTTTTATAATAAAATTTATTTTTCTTTCTTTTGACAAATACATTTCAAATACAATTATGAAGACCAACACAAGTTACATTTTTCAATAGAAGTTGAGTTGAAGTAGCTTTCTATGGAAGGGTTTCCAGCATTATTCTTGGGAAGAGTTTCTAGTTTGTTTGAGGTTTGTTTTTCACGGATGGGTACTGCTCTTTGAAGGTCGAGTTTTGGGGGACAAGTTTTGTTGTTGGAAGATCGAGTTTCAGAGTACGAGTTATGTTATTTGAAGGTTGAGTTTCAAGGCTAAAGATCTAGTTCAGGCCTTTTCGGAGGCCAAGTCCTGGAGTCTTGAAGGCCAAGTTCAAGCCTGATTTGAAGTCTGTGTTCTGGTGTATTCAAGGTTGAGTTTAGGTTGGATCCTACAATTACTGTAAGTTGCTGCTTACTAAGGATTAGTGTTTTCATCTTCTTGACAGGTTGGAAACTGGAATTTTTGTAAGTTGCTACTTACAGAGGATTGGTATCCTTGAAAGATATTGTAATAAATTAAAGATTGTTTTCAAGTATTCTTATTCAAATTTTGAAGAAGAAATACTTGAAAACAATTGGAATCAAGGCAGATTTCTTCAACAATAGTCTAACAGCTAGAAGAAGATCTTACAAGGGACCATGGCTATAAAGAAGCATCAATCAAAATTCCTTTCTCTGATGGAACAAATTTTGGCTTTTGGAAGATATGAATGAGAACACACTTGATATCTCTTGGTGTTGAAGTTTGGCAGTCTGTTACAGATGGATATAAAGTCCCATTCTCTCCTCCAACTGATCAAGATGGGAGAAAGGCTTATGTCTCCAATGCAAAAGCTATGAACTCCATTTTAAGTCGCCTGTCAGATTCAAAATTTGTTAAAGTTATGCAATGTGAATTAGCTAAAGAGATGTGGGACAAGCTTGTATGCAACTATGAAGGAGATGACAAAGTAAAGAAGGCAAAGCTTCAAACTTTACAGATAAAAATAAATAAAAAATAAATGAAAGCGTGAAAATGAATGATGAAGAATATGATGCGACTTATTTTCTTCGAGTAGATGAAGTGGTTAATTCTCTCAAAGGATTTGGTGAAGAAGTCAAAGAAACAATAATTGTTCAAAAGATTTTGAGGTCTCTTCCTTTGTTTTTTGATGCCAAGGTCTCTACCATAGAAGAGTTAAGTGATTTGGAGAATCTGAAAAGCGATGAGCTTCACGGAATTCTCACTGCATATGAAATGAGGATGGGAAACACATCACATAAGGAAGCAGCATCTAAGAAGTCAAGAAAATGAAAGTTTGGTGATTGTTCCAGTGATGAATCTAATACATAAATGGCTCAACTAGCCAAAAAACTAAAGATAAAATCCAAATTCAAAGGTAAGTTACCTCTCATCTATTTTAACTGCGGTAAGATAGGACATTTTGTTGCTAAACCCTTACAAGGAAGATAGAGATGATGATATAGAACCCAGAAAAAGGGTCTTCAAATCAAAACCCTCGAAAAAGAAAAACCTGTATTCCAAAGAGGGTAATGATTTTTATGAAGAATAAGAAAACGATTCCAAAGATGATAGAAGAGAGACTTTATTTTTAGCCACAAATGAGGAATCCAACATAAACAAATTAGAGGTGAAAAAGTAAAAAGGAGAGAGTGTTAAAGGCATAGTGGATCTTGAAGCAGATCTTATCAATGCATTGGAAGAAATTGATAAACTCGGGAAGAAGAACAAGAGACTATCCAAGGAAATCATCTTCATCAAGGTTGAAAGAGAGGAAGCAAAAAGAGTGAAAGAAGTGTTGAATAGTGAGCTAAAAGAAAAGGAAGAAAATTGTGAAAAGCTTGAAGAAAAATTTGTCTCATTAAGGAAGGATCTAGATAAGCTCAACAAAAACATGAAAAGCTCTCAAACCCTGGATGTTATTCTTAGTAGTTTGAAGGTCAAGTTTTAGGGGACGAGTTCTGCAATTTGAAGGTCGAGTTTAAGAGTTGAGTTCTAATATTTGAAGATCTAGTTAGGCCTGATTTAAAGCCGATGTTCTTGTGTATTGAAGGTTGAGTTTAGGTTGAAGACTGAAATTACTGTAAAATGGTGCTTACAGAGGATCAGTGTCCTCACAAGAGATTGTAATTAATGGAAGATTGTTTTCAAGTATATCTTCTTAGAATTTTGATTTGTACTTTAATCTTTGGGTTCATACCTTATGCACGATTGATTATGTGATGTGAATTTAGTTTGAAGATTAACTAAGTGTAAATTTTTCAAAAGTAACAAAATACTGATTCACCCCCCCTCTCTCAATATTTCCAACAATTGTCCCTCTAGTTCCTTGGAAAGCTACTAATGTAAGACCATGGTGTAAAGCTTAGATAAGGTGTGGCCAACCATGATAGTCTTGTATTTGTTCGGCTCACAACTACTCCTAATGTGTGGATCGGATGGATATTGTCTCTTACACAAGCAAGGGGGGACCTAAAACAAACCACATGGTTGAATAGATCGGTAATATAAGACTCAAGTGGCCGAATACCATGCTTCAGGAATTCTTCTTGAAAGCGTCATCTTAATTTCTCCTTTTTACTCTAAACACATGCTAACTAGGGTTACAGTTAGCTTAAATCTGTATTTTATAGCAATTTTATGTCTATTTATTGTTTCCGTATGGATAGGGAATGCATTTAATAGATATAAAAAGGAAAAATCTAGCAATAATTGCATGTGTTCACCCCAAAATTAGGGCTGACTTCTAGGTAATTACTGTTGTCAAACAGCCATAAAAAACTTCATTGTTTACCTAACTCTTGTTTGTCTCTTAGACGACCTCTGTCCCTTTGTTGATCTTATCATTTATAAGCTATTTCACAAGCGATTACATGTCATTGTATGCCCCAAATATGTATATCATAAAAACCCTAACTTATAACAGCTTTCTTCTAAATCGTAAAGCTTTTAGGAAAGTGTACTTTAACTTTTGTAACTCTTATCTCAGCCTTTTCAAAGTTTGGCCAGTACCTTTTCCTTCAATCATTAGACCTTGCGTCACCCTTGAGCCCTTTTTTGTTGAATATCTTGTTGATGATTTCTTTAGGGAAGCCACCCTTGTGGGGATAACAGCTACCACTAAACAGCTGGAGAAAGGACACTGACGTCTGTATCTGTTTCAGACTCGGGGATCTGCGGTTTCGTCACTTGCCCCCCGCGGATCCAGTAATGTAGCTGAGGTGACAGTGGTGACTGGTCTCTTGTTGCCACAGGAACTAGGTTGCCTAGTGAGGCTTTGCTCTAGGCCCATTACATTTTGCAATAACAGTTCCTATACTTGCCCTTCACAAAAACCCTAAATCTACTTGATTATATATTTTACTTTTCTTTCCTAATTAAATTTGGGTGTGGAGGGAGGATCTCCAACAGTGACCCCCTGCTAGAAATCCTCAATGTTGGCCCTGGAAATATGGGGTTGTTTGGCCATTTGCTGGACATGAATAAAATTATTTTATTTCTAACCATCCTCAAAACCCACCTAACCTCCCATTCCCCTATCCCTAAATCTTGATGAAATACAGGAACCGACAAAACAAGTCACAAATCTAAGCAATATCTTCTGTAATGGAATCTCATGAAGTTTAAAGATACAACCAAAGTGACAGCTTCAAATATGGTTGAGTAAATGATTAATATTCCAGGGATCAGTAAACTAAACTCTAATGCTAAGTGAGGTTATAGCATATCAAGAATACTAGTAATGTGGTTATTGAGTGCATGTCAATATAGAAAATTGAAATTATTTATAGAAGAGAGCAGCTAACTTTGCTTGCCATATATTCAACTTTTCCTCAAAATTAATAATGTTAATAGTCAATAACCTGACTATAAAGGTGAGAGCTTGAGAACTTACAGGTTGTTCAATTCAAACATGCCAATAATATTCCCATAAATTTTAAGGGATAAAACTGACAATAATGAGTTAAAGAAAAGGAGTAAATGATAGCATGTCATTGAGAAACAACCCCAAAAAAGTAAATACCTTGATCAGGCACAACTAGCAGGAAATCCAGAAGTTGGTACAGCAATAAAATGAAAAATGGTATAAATTTTCTTATTAAACCTCTGCTCAATTAAAAGGAAAAAAATAATATAAATTTTTACCATCAGCACCTACATTCATTGGCAGCTAATTTTCCTAGATAATAAAAGAGAAAAAGGATACATGGTGCGTATTCTTCTTCAAAAATTGCTCCTTTCAAGAATTGCAATGACTGCAATACAATTCATACAAACAGTAAGTCCATTACAAAAGGAACTATAGCTGCAAGCAATGTTTCCAACAAGGTACATATCCATTTCCATATCATTACCATCTAAGTTGCACGAAACGGGGAAACAAAAATATGCTGGAAAAAAGTCCCCTCAAAAATTAGGAAACAAGGAAACACAGTACCTATCTATCTATATATATATATATATATATATAGATAACGTATTATTTCACAAATAGAACAAAAAACTGAGCGGTTTTTTGGTTCATTTTGAGTTTTTCAGCCAATGGTTTTTCACCACGTTGTAATCTAATCCCAGTAAGGGATTTCAGTTGTAATCTATTCGAGTTAACAGATTATGTTTTTGGATGCTACAGAAAACCTAAACATTGTATTATGTATAGTCAAGTTAATACAATGAAGAAAAGAAAAGTGTGGCTCTAAGTTTGCCGGTTTTCCTGCTTCGGCGTTTCCAAGGTAAATCTCTATGTATTGCTCTAATCAACAATAAAACCTAAATGGATTTGAAACATGTTTCAGTCTGTATGAAACACATCTCCTACACATGGGATGTGATCCTATAGAATGAAATGCATTTCCAGTCCATCCCGAATGCATTTCTGTGTTTCTATACCAAAACATGTCTGGTACAGCAGGGATTGGTGCATTTCCTGCAACATGGTTTACCATAACAAGACAAATTAATAACCACAAGGGTTTGGAAAGAGAAAAAATTCCACCTAATCAGGTTAGAGGAAATCAAACAATAGATCATTTATCATAAAAACTGATCTTGAAGGTACTTCATTGAGGCCATGAGACAAAACAAGACATTGCTAGCATCTTTACTCTCTGTATCTTCATCAATGATTACATATTTCTTATTTTGGCTCTCAATTGAGAAACTATTATGACGAATATTCAAGTAACATAATGTGCCACCATTAGTGCATACCCTGCAACACTTCATAAAGGATATAACTTACAGTCCATGCAAGATCCTTTATTTCCTTTCTAAACAGAGTCTCTTCAACGGGATCAATATCATCTGGCAATGCAACACAATCCCACCACCTACAAGCAAATGACATCAATCACCCAAAGGCATAAAGATACACTTTTCGCAGTGCACATGAATTGCATTTTTACATGTTATATACATACTCTACATGTTAGTCCACTGCCGATTATTACACAGTACAGAAAATATTCGAGGCCTTCAAATGATATGCTATAGCATCTGTGGCCTAGAACCCTAATCAAGATTTGATAAAAACAAGACAATCTTTAGTTGAGATAGTTATTAAATTTGATGAGCATCAGCCTGCTAAGTTGCCAATATGCATTCGAAAGCTATTATTAGCGAATGAATATACACTCATTATACGATGAGCAAAATCAAAGAAACATAATGGATTTACATAGAGCATACTGTCTCTTATATCCCATTGCAAAAGGCTCCCAAATATCCAATACTTTTGACCAATTGTAATCCTCATGTAAATTTTGCTTTGCCCTCTTAATTTTGAGGATGATCATAGAAATGACCTGCATGATTCAAACAATATCAGCACTCTAAATAGTAAACAGCTCCAGTAAAAAATTCAAACCTACAAATATTTCATAGATCAATTTTATTGAAGACAGGTGTACAGAAAACTCTCTAGAAGATTACATATTAAAAAACTAAATTCTGGATTTGTATTATTCTTCTATTTGTAGCCATCCCAATCATTAGCCTAGTTCAGAACGTAAAATCTTGCATGTCAAAAGGGAAATATTGAAGAACAATTGGCATTATAGCCTAATACATGGCATGATGTTGAATACCTACTCAATCGAGAAAAGGAAAACAAGTCAATTCATATACATAAATTTCATTCTTTTTATTGGATTACAAATGCAAGACACCAAATTGATACTATCCCTCAAAGGATGTTCCTATTTTAACATAGATTATGATATTTAGGAAGACCTGGCACCATCATATAAAAAACACCAAATCCAACCTAAACGGAAAACGAAGTATTCATAAACAAGGATCAAAACTAAGATTAGATAAGTAGCTATAGAAGGATGTAAGAGTTTTGTCGTGTCAAATTGCTAGTTTGGAATTATATAGATAAGATAAGAAAATATAAATGGATTACTGGGCACAAGTAAACAATATAGGTCAAAGGAACTACATAGTACAGTGAGTCAAAACAGTGAGGATCATCCTACAACCTAAGTCACCACGTTCGTATTCATGTTCAAGTTCATTGACTTTGAAATTCGAATAAAATTCGACACTTAAAATTTTGGCGATAAAATTCGACATATAGAAATTATATATATATAACTCCTCAAACGAACATGGATGTGCATTGAACATGGATATTAAACACGGGTTTAGCATGCAAACGAAGGCTGCAAACCTTTAGGATGCACATCTCAAATAACTATGGAGGTGGGATGGAATTCTAAATATACAACCTTAGCTTTGCAACCTTGTGGTGAACATCAAACCCAACATTACATGTATTTGTGTTATTATTAAAATAACTATCTTTGCCCAAAATTGACCTAACACAATGACACAATGATAGATAAGAACTCATTAAAGGACTAGTATTGTCAATTAAATAATAAAAAGGACTAGTATTGTAAAGCAGCTCACAGAGCCACCATTGATCAGATTTTCAGTAATACAGTGCAATGATTACAGGATTCTTGTGTCAATTTTATTGGTGAAGTGCATCTCTCTTTGTCAATTTGTTTTCTCTTTGTTATCATATGTTATTCTAAAATCTGAATTATTCTAAGTAGATAAAGAGCAGAACTTGTTTAAATCTACACTTTGTCTCTGTCTTAAGAATAATTTTTATGTTTTCCACTGAAGATTAAAATCAGAATTCTTAATTGCTCTGTTTTTAATTGGATTTCTAAATCTTTTCCTCTCTTCCACTCGACAGATTTTAAAGGATCCAGTGAATTTGCCTACCCTGCCCTGTAAGGTTAGCCTGTCAACTCAATATTTGATCGATCTAAACCTATGACTCCATTTTCCCAATGGCCTATCTTCACAGTTTCAACCCAACAACACAAAAATCCAAAACTGAACTTAATAGCTAGCCTAATACCTTCAGTCAAACAAAGCTAAATTATAAAAAGAGATCCCTCTCTGAAACTAGAAGGGCTAGATTCTCAGTTTCCAAAGTGGTTCTAAAGTTACCTCTGTGATTATCTCTGCAACCTCAAAATTACAGAGTAATAACACTAACCACCCATTTCCCTCCTGACTCCACCCATCTCTCCCTTGCCCTCAACCCCATTGTGATCCATCCTTCCACCCCAACTCCCCCTATTCCTTTCCATGTTCCCCTACCTTCTTTGGGCTTACCCAACCCACAAACCTCTTTTAACTCCACATGGTCTTCCCTTTCTCCCATATTGCCAACTGACTCCTTGGGTCACACCTTAACCCCACCAAACTCTCTCTCCCATCCCTTCGATTTGATCCTCCCAAGCCCTACCTCAACCCCACCAACCTCTTCATCATACCCTTCCCTAGTCATGCCGACTTGCTCCCCCTCAACACCCCCAATTCCTTTCTCTTCCCCTAACCCTTCTTTGATCGCATCCAACACACGCGCCCCCCAAATAAAAAATAAAATAAAACTTGTCCTAGACCCATCCATTCCCACTTTCTATATCTTGAGCCCTTTTACACTTTTTGGCCCCATCCTAACACCTCTTCTATCCCAAAATTATAACATTAGTTTGCAGCTATCTCAGATCTATCATGGGAATTGTTGAAAATTGGCAACTCAGATGAATTTCTAAAAATTAGAAAGTCTAAAAAAAACATAATTTCTAAAAATAGAAATTCTAAAAATTGAATTTCTAAAATAGAAAATCTAGAGATGGGAAGTCTAAAATTAGAAAGTCTCAAGATATTAAATCACCTTGCATCAATTGGTAATCAAGTATTCTTGATGAAAAATCAATGGTTATCATTAATCAATCCTAATAGTTCAATCTCAACTTAATATTTTTTTATTATTATTATTAAAAATAAATTCAAGTCACTCAATCATGGCTCTCAATAATGTTCTCTTACACTCATTATTGGCATGAGATATTCCCCCTACACTCTCATTAATGCTCTTACACTCTCGTACATGTTGATTTTTGTAGCAATGGAAAGTGTTGTAAGCCCCAAATTTGGTGGAGAGGCTTAGACACACATATTCCAAAGAACCAAGAAATCGTTTGTGAAAATTCCACTCGATTAATGTTTTATTAAAATAATTAATTATTTTAACGGAGACCCTAAGTCTAACTTAGGGAAATTAAATAATTAAAGGACATTAATAAAACAGAGTGAGAATAATCTAGAAAAGGCGGAGATCAAGTCTAATATAATCTTATCTGTTGATTAGAGATCTAATCTCGATCGTTGATTTCTCAACGAGAAGACTATAAAGGAAGGCTTGAGGGTCATTTGGAAAGACACACACGGAGTGAATCTTGAGATCGAATTCTTCTGACGGAGCAGTGCTCGGACAAAGATCAGATCTAAGTGATTCAGTACAGTGAGGGGCAGAGTAGCTTCCGAAGAGAAAGAATTTATCAGCCGGAGAATCATCAGCAAAGAGAGGCAGAAAGACATCCAGCAGAACCAGGTAGGGTGGCGCAGAGCCAGTCAGGGTTGCGCAGAGGTTCAGAGGTTTTCCGAGATTCAGCTGTCGGATCAGATCTAGAAGCCGAAAGTCGGGGTGTGAGACTAGGAGGCTCAGATCTGTGATTCCGGGAATCAGATCAATCTGTTGTTGGGGTGATGCAGTCCTTAGAGGAGGTGATGCAGTGATTGCGCAAAGGCTGCACAGAGACCTCCAGAGACAGTCTTTCCAATGTCCGGAACAGCCGAATTTTCTAGTGATTGTGTGAGGTAAAACTCACAATTTCTTTCTGCCAGTATATTTATCTCTGTGGCTGAATAACCCTTGAGGTATTCAGGATTTGCTACTGCTTAATAATACAACACTCAGATCTGCTGCATTGGTTTTCCCGCATTGGGTTTTTCCGGGGACTTGTGCCCAAAAATAATTGTGTCCTATCTGTGATTGTTTTCTTGCTCAGTTTCCTTGTTTCGAAATCATATTTATTTAGTGTAGGCTCCTTCAGTAGTTACTTCAATAACTCAGATCTGAATTAATTATGTAAATGTAGTTTACTTAATAGGAGAAGTACACTCAATTGATGCAGTAGGATTCCTTAGATCCTCAAATCTAGGAATTTTCACATGGTATTAGAGCCTTTGATGTGAAACAGGGAGAGCAGATCTGAATATGAAGTGAAGGCCGAATTGTTGCAGCAGCAGCAAATCGAATCCCTAGAGGGACTACGCAGATAGGTCTGAAGTCTTGAGGTTGTCTCTCTCTAAGTGAGTCGACAGAGAGGTAGGACTTCTGGTTCGAGATTTTGCCGAGGCAAAGGGAGCTGTGCAGAGCCTTCACGTAGAGCCAGAAGGACACAGTTTTTCTGCAGGTGGTTGTCGAGCAGAGAAGCATTAGAAGAAAAAAAATCACATAGTGGGGAATTCTTCCTCAGTGAGTTCCTAGCGGAGGAATTCAGCATTTTTCCAGGATCTGAGTAACAGATCTATGAGCTCCTGAAGGAGTGTGTAAGCCTGCCTAGGTTGCGCAGAGGGGGAGAAAGAGGAAGAAGTTTGACAGTGTCCGGCTGAGATGGCAACTCATGGTCTTCGAGATCAAGACCAGTTGGAGGGTTCCTCCAACTATGTAATCTGGAAGGAAAGGATTCAGTTCCTTCTAGATGAATTCGATATCAAGACGTTCGGGGCGAATGTGGTTGTTGTACCTACAGATCCGCATCAACTTAAGAAGTACAAGACCGATATTGCAAAGTGCAAGAGGGTAATCCTTGATGGTGTCAAGGATCACATAGTCTGACATTTAGTTGGCAAGAACACTGCCAGGGAAATGTGGGTAGCTTTGTCTTTGTTGTACGAAGGATATTCTAAGCAGAAGGGGGAGCACATTGCTTCATTCTTTACGAGGCTTCAGGAGATTCAAGACTAGTTGGCAGTCGTGGGATCCATCCCAACTGCAAAAACTATGGTGAGGTTGGCCCTTAACACAGTCACGGAGGAGTGGCAAGTTTTTGTCCAAAGTATTTTGGGCAGGGCTACGCTTCCTAGTTGGGAGTAGATGTGGGCAACACTTCACGAGGAAGAGCTGAGGAGATATTTACTCAAGTGCAAGGTTGACGGCAGCAGTGGTAGCGAATCGAAGACATTGGAGGAGGAGGAGAATGCAACCTTTGCATCGAAAGGGCAGCAAGGGCAACGAAGACAAAAGAGAGATGTCTCGAAGGTGAAATGCTTCAGATGTGGCGAGATGGGCCACTTTGCATCATAGTGCCCTTTGAAGAAAAAGGACAAGGATGAGAAGCATGATCCGACAGTTGCAGCCGCAAAGATCGAGCAGGATGAGTTTGCTATGAGTGCCCATGCTTCTCCTAGTAACAAGTGGGGTGACATAGAGATGTAGTTCACCTTGAACTTCAGTTGGGTAGGATCCTTGAGGAGCCCACCTCATGGATCATTACCTTGCTACGGGAGCCCATGATCAGCAGTAGCAGGATGAAGACGACAGTGTAGTGAGTAGCAGCGTCTATTTCTGGAGCAATGCAGAGCAGAGAAGCAGCAGTGTAGCAATAGCAGCACAGTGCACAGGAGTGCAGCACAGGGCAGAACAGTGTTGCGCAATGCAGGGCAGAACAGTGTTGCGCAATGCAGAGCAGCAGCAGCGCAGTGCATCAAAGGGACAGCACAGTAGTTACTAGCAGTCAGAATCTTTAGCACCGAGATGCATCCACTGAACACTTGTTCAATTTTGGGTGAGTTCAGTTGTTTCTCTCAGCTGTTGAGTTGCAGTGTAGATGCAGTGTTAGCAGTGGCAGTACTAGCAGCATAGCAGATGCAGCACTTGAGAGGGAGTTGTAGTATGCATGCAACAGTGGTAGTGGCAGTGTCATGGGCAGCAGCAGCGTAGTGGTTGATGGACTTCAGCAGCACAAAGGATGCTTCAGGGACAGAGCAATATGCAGCAGGCATATTGTTAGAGGCTTAGAGCACCTTCCTTGCTAAGAGGGAGTGTTGATTTTTGTAGCATCAAAAAGTGCTCTAAGCCCCAAATTTGGTGGAGAGGCTTAGACACAGGTATTCCAAAGAACCCAGAAACCGTTTGTGAAAATTCCACTCAGATTAATGTTTTATTAAAATAATTAATTATTTTAATGGAGACCCTAAGTCTAACTTAGGGAAATTAAATAATTAAAGGACATTAATAAAACAGAGGGAGAATAATCTAGAAAAGGCGGAGATCAAGTCTAATATAATCTTAGTTGTTGATTATAGATCTAATGTCGGTCTTTGATTTCTCAACGAGAAGACTATAAAGGAAGGCTTGAGGGTTATTTGGAAAGACACACACAGAGTGAATCTTGAGATCGAATTCTTTTGATGGAGCAGTGCTCGAACGAAGATCAGATCTAAGTGATTCAGTGCAGTGAGGGGCAGAGCAGCTTCCGAAGAGAAATATTTTCTCAAGCAGAGAGAGGTAGGAAGACGTCCAGGAGAGCCAGCCAGGGTTGCCCAGAGTTTCAGAGGATTTCTGAGATTCAGTTGTCGGATCAGATCTAGAAGCCAGAAGTCGGGGTGTGAGACCAAGAGGCTCAAATCTTTGATTCCAAGAGTCAAATCGTTTTGTTGTTGGGGTGACATAGTAACTGCGCAAAGACCTCTAGAGGCAGTCTTTCCAGTGTCCGGATTAGCCGGATTTTCCAGTGATCGTGTGAGGTAAAACTCACAATTTCTTTCTGCTAGTATTTCTCTCTATAACTAAATAACCCTTGAGGTATTCAGAGATGTATTCAGGATTTTCTATTGCTTAATAATACAAACCCTCAGATCTGCTACATCGATTTTCCCGCATTGGGTTTTTTTGGGCACTTGTGTCCAAAAATAATTGTGTCCTATGTGATTGATTTCTTGCTCAGTTTCCTTGTTTTAGAAACATATTTATTCAGTGTACGCTGCTTCAGTAGTTACTTCAATAATTCAGATCTGAATTAATTATGTAAATGTAATTTACTTAATATGAGAAGTACACTCAGTTGATGCAGTAGGATTCCTTAGATTGTCATAGCTAGGAATTTTCACAATACACTCATTAAACCACGTCATAAAAAATTCTCTTACACTCAATAAAAGCATGTCATAAAATATTCCACTTACGCACTCTTATGTTACATTCTCTCTTAAAAGCATAAGTTACAAAGGCTTTTGTACCTCCTTAATGGCATGAGTTACATTTCCTAAATGGGCATATGTTACTCTCCCTCTAGGAATGCGAGTTACTCCTCCTTTATGGCATGGATTCATTGCTCCTCCTATATATATATATGTGTGTGTGTGTGTGTGTGTGTGTGTGCCTCATTCTTTCTCCCCTTACCACTTGTGCATTGTGAAAGAAGAATTCGAACTTGAGAGAGAGTTGGAGAGAGTTGAAGAAGATTGTGAGAGAGAGACTTAGAGAGTAGGAGCATAACTTGGAGAGCCAAGGTTGATTCAGTGCTTCAGCATTTTAGTGTTGATTTAGTTGAATGGAAGGTTAATTCAGTATGTGAATATGTTGTTGCTACTAGTGATCTTCATGCTACAGATTGTTCAGATTTGGGTGAACTTACTCATTCTCTTTGTCTCTCATTGTACTCAGTATCTCTGCTAAACATTTGATTTCTAATAGAAGAAGAATTTGGTTGGGTTTTCCCCTTGTGGGTTTTTCCTTGGTCATTGGACCTAAATTCTTTGTGTCTACTTGTGTTCTTAGTTGTCTTCTATTTTGCATATCGTTTATATGGTGTATGTCTTATCTACAAATGCTTAATTAACATTGCAGAAGAAAGAGGTTTTGGAATAAGTTATTGTTGCGGCATAGAACGTCAAAATTTCAACAGGAATAGTGGTTTTGTAGAGGCTCTTTCCTCTCCAGCAATGCCACTTCTCAAGCAAGATAGAGGACGCAACATTCAAAGCAAAGATTATGTAATAAACAATACCCTATTTATACTTGAAGACAATAATAACTCAGCATATATAAAATATATTGATTGATAAACAATTCATAAGAATGATGATGTTACAATGAAGCTCATGAAAGTCTAGTTAATGCATTGACTAATCACAAGGTGAAGGGGTATGTGCCCTTTGACTTTTCAATAAATTAATTAACTTATTATTATTTACCCCACCAACCTCTCCCAACAACCTCTTCATCATACCCTCCCATAGTCATGCCGACTTGCTCCCCCTCAACAACCTCAATTCCTTTGTCTTCTCCTAACCCTTCTTTGACCACAGCCAACACAAGCTCCCACCCCCAAATAAAAAATAAAATAAAATAAAACTTGTCCTAGACCTGAATCCTCCTAGATCTAGCCCTCTTCTTCAACTCAACCTCTACAGCATCTTTGTCTTCATCTACAGCACCCTTCTCTTAGGGTCGGCCAACCTTCCCATAGGTTTTAGAACACTTGGCCTGCTACAGATGACCCTTGGCTAGGATGTCCTTGATGTCTGAGGTGCTCCAATAGTGAAAATATCCACAATTATTAGCACATGTAGGGGACCTTCTTGAGCATCCCAAGCTAATGCAAACTTTCCAACATATTCAAAGTTAAGAAGATCCAATTCCATCACTTCTATATCAAGAAAGCCATCCATCTTTGAAAGTTCACATGCATTAGTCAAAAAACCGGCAACGTCAACTGTATATGAAGTTAATTCATTAATTGAAGAATTTGACTTTGTACTTACTGAATTTGTCATCCCACACAATCTGACCCTGCCTTTGCTCCAGAGAATAACCAAAATTAAGGTTAATTGTGCTTCAAGATCCAAAATACCCATTACAAATGTTGCAACATACATTTGTACACAACATTCATTTGAACAATAAATTTTTAAGTCACGCAATATGTATTGCGCAAACATAGCAAGCCTATACCTTCCCCAACAGCTTTAACTAGTCGTAGAACCATCTACCCTGTATGAAAGCCCTTGACACAATTTGTCCAATAAACCTTAAATGACACAACAATGTACACACAACCATTCAAGAAACAAAGATGTGAGCCTGCGAGAGAGCTTGAAATAGACAGAAGAGAAATCAACCGGATATTGGAAATGGTACGTGTTACCGCTCAATCTAGCAAGGGCCTTGGGAGGGGTTCCAAAGGGGCAACTACTGGACCATGTGGCAACAATGGGACAAAGACCCATTGTCACCTCAGTCAATGTCCCCTGCTCTTCATGGAATTTCACAGATGGGAGGAGTCTCGATATTGAGGAAATAAATATGAATGGTATATCAATGATCTATAGATAGTGATTTCAAGAGCCTATTCAAAGGAGAGACTCTGATAATAGGGGTTGCTTGCTTTAAAAGCAAGATGTATGGCTCTCCAAGAAGGGCTAAAGGGAAACCTAGACCTATGGTTGAGGAGAATTCCTTGATAAGGATGCCCCAGACCTAAGATTTCTTATAAATAAGGGTTCCTAAGATGATCCCTGTGAAATTAGGCTGATACAAGGTGTGGGACCACAGAGAAACCCAAGTGGACCCAAACAAGGTCAAGGGTTTGCAATGAAACTTCAAACAAAAGATATTGACCAAGAAAGGGAGGAGAAAAGGATCAATGAGATTAAATTTGACTTGAAGTTAAAAAAGATCTTCGTTGAAGTGATCACCAAGGATTACACCAATACCTATTCTATTGGGAGAATGGAGTCAATGAGATTTCAAACTCTGGAGTTTCTTTTACCCAATCAAGGAATTCCCCCACAACTTTGTATAGCCCTAAAGGCAGCAACTAAGTTACAAAGAAATGTACACTTCTTATTGTTGCAATTTGATGGCTTATCAAGGCAATTATATAGACAATATACCCCTAGGAACATTCATTCACCATACTAGACATGTAACATATGCAAAACCCTCACAAAATCAAATTCGCACCTCAATTAGGGCAGAAAAATAGATTCCATGAGCGACATGTGACATGAAAATAGAGAAATAGACCATGAAAAAGCACTTACAAGTATACTGAATATATCCAACCATCAAGGAGAGACAAAAGCGAAGCTCCAAGACCAAGACAAGATTCCCAAATGTCAAAATGCATCAAAGATTATCCAATTCGTCCTCCAATAGCTATAGCGAAATTCTCAAGAAGAGATAAAGTTCCAAATCCAAGTGACGATGAGAAGAGAATGAACCTCTCACCAATTTATATCATCCTCCAAGGGTTCGATTTGCCTAATTAGGCCTAATGAAGAAGGTCCACACTTGGGTGTATAGATGTAGGAGGGAGCAATCGTGGTACATGAGTTACCTCGGCCTTTATTTTTCCACCCTTCTTCATATGTTTTTTTTCTTTTCAAATTGCTCAAGGCTCCAAGGGATGAGAGCATGATGTGAATGATAGAGTAGTGAATACCATGTGAATGATAGAGTAGTGAATACCCCCTTAA
Source organism: Pinus albicaulis (assembly GCA_034641835.2). Lineage (NCBI taxonomy): Eukaryota > Viridiplantae > Streptophyta > Pinopsida > Pinales > Pinaceae > Pinus > Pinus albicaulis. The sequence goes on from CM076576.1 coordinate 200,572,570, forward strand.
GGCTGGGTAGTTCATCGCCCACCAGGGGTTGGGACAATCATGAGTTCCTTAATGATATAGGGGGCCAATAAAGGCCCTAGGAACCAAGGTGATGGCCATGATGATAAGGCAGTAGAGCTCGTGCTAGGTGTGAAACTGACTGAGAATATTCACTGCAAAGAAAATATTTGGACGTGTGTTCACAAGATACATCAAAGAGCCAACCAATTGTTTGTAACTTGGAGGATCCACAAGGCTTGATTCTGAACTTCTTAACCTTTTCAAATTTGTGACCATGGGAGTTGTCATCGGTGTGCTATCCATCGTGTCAAACTTTTGTAGCATCTTAATTACATACTTTCCTTGACCTAGATATATTTCACCAGGGTTTTGCCAAACTTCCAACCCCAAGTAATAGTGCATAAGCCCTAGATCCTTCATATCGAATTATGTTTCCAATTGTTTCTTGCATTATTGAATACAACTTTCCACACCTGTTATGAGAAGGTCATCCACATATAAGAATGATCACTGGTTCATCCTTCACTACTTTGATATAAAGATTTGGATCTGCAAAACTCTTTGAAAAACCCATTCTTTGTAGATATGTATCCATCCTATGATACCAAGCCCTTGGGGCTTGTTTATGAGTTTCTCTATTATGTACTTCAGATCCCAAGGGTTGTTCAATATAAACTTCTTCCTCAATAGTACCATTTAGGAAGGTTGTCTTGACATCCATTTGATGGATTTTCCATCTAATAATTGTTGCCAAAGAGACCAACGATCTTATAGTTGTGTACCTTGTTGCAGGTGCAAATGCTTCTTTATAATCGATGCCTTCTTATTGAGAGAAACCCCTAGCCACAAACCTTGCTTTGTACTTGGCAATGCTTCCATCTGCTGCATGCTTAATTTTGTAGAGCCATTTGGAAGTTACAACGGATTTATCATTTGTCCTAAGAACGATTTCCCAAACTCCATTTTTCATTATAGACTGATATTCTTCTTTCATGGCATCTTTTGATTCTTGATGTTTGACAGCTTCTTCAAAAGAGGATGGTTTTGCTTCAATCAATTTTGTTATATAGGTTGCATGCCCTAAATATCTTTTAGGCTTTTTACTTTCCCTGAATGTTCCTTTAGCTGCAGCATGACCTTTTGATTCTTGAAGAGTAGATGTTAACCAAGTAGGTCTCTTACGAGTTTCAGCGATTATGACTTGTTGTACAAGTTCACTAGGACCTTCTTCTTCATGATTAGGTATAGTAACTTCTTCTTCCCTTGGACATTCTTCAAATATAGGTAGTTCTTTATCATCGGAATCAATAGGGAGATCTTTAAACTTCTTATAGGCAATGTTTCATCAAAAATCACACCTCTACTTACTTCAATTCGGTGACCTTCCTTGATGTAGATCCTATATGCCTTTGATGAGGTACTATAGCCAACAAGTATGCCCTTCATGCTTGTAGAATCCAATTTCTTCCTTTTATTTTTTGGAATGTGAATGTAGATAGGACAACCAAATATTCGAAGATGATCTACATTATGTTTTCTTACGATAAATGCTTCTTCAGGAGTCATGTTGTTAAGTATCTTATGAGGACTTCGATTTTGAATATAGATTGTTGTTTTGGATGCTTCACCCCACAAGAATTGAAGTAAGTCTTGATCATGTAACATAGCTCTAATGCATTCTTCAATTGTATGATTCCTCCTTTCTGCTACTCCATTTTGTTGTGGATTATATGGAACTATGAACTCCCTCTTAATTCCAGCGTCCTTATAGAAAGCTATGAGTTCTTTTGATGTGTATTCCCATCCATTGTCAGATCTTAGCACTTTTGTCTTCCTTTCCATAACATTCTCCATTTCTACTTTGAATTCATTTTTCAAATACTTCATCCTTGGACTTAAGTAGATAAATCCAAGTCTTTCTTGAGTGGTCATCAATGAAAGTCACAAAGTACAGATGACCTCCAAGAAATTTTGTAGCCATAGGACCACAACCATCAGAGTGAATGAGATCCAAGATATCCTTAGATCTTGAAGCACTGCTTCCAAAGGGTTTCTTTACATTTTTACCTAGTGCACATCCTTTACAAATTCCTTCATGCTCTTCCTTCAGTTCAGGGATGCCATTTACCGTAGAGTTTAAGGATGGTAAGATTTTGTAATGAAGGTGTCCAAACCTTCTATGCCAAAGTTCACATGGATTGATTTCAAGGTCAACAAAGGCTTGAGAGAGAGGTGTAAGTAATCTATAAAGCCTTCCCTCATGAATCCCAATGATTTTTGCATTACTAACGCTAGAGCCCTTATCCCATACCATAACTTTTCCATCTACAAAATCAATTCCATCTCCTTTATCTTCTAGGCAAGAAATAGAAAGTGAGTTTTTCTTCAAACCTGGGACATATAGCATGTTGTTGAGATGTATGTTCCCTCCATCTTTCAGCTCCAACGTGGTTGATCCAGTTACTTTGATTGCATAGTTTTTCTTGTCTCCAAGCTCAACTAAATGAAAAAATATTCCTTTTGATAGGGCCTTTAGTTGTCCATGTTCACCTATCATATCTCTAGAAGCTCCACTGTTAATTACCCTTATGTTGTCATCTTCAAAAGTACCTATAAGTGTTGAGAATAGTCCTTTGTTCTTTATAGTGGAGGTCTTGGTCATATAGTTCTTGATAGATAATAAGAAATCCCCAAATACATTGATGCTAGCTTGAGATGTGTTGTCATCATGGAGAACTGCTTCAATGAGAATTTCTTCAAGGATGTAGTGATCCTCATGCCCTTTGTCAACCTTATCTATGATACCATGTTGAGAAATCAATAGGGCTACAATTGAAGTGATTTCACTTAGGCTTGATAACTGCTTATGATATTATTTACTTTTCTTTATTATTAGCTTCTTCTTCTCTTATTATTATGTTGTTATTATCATCAAACAGCTACCAAAACATGAAAATCTATAGTACACAAGGACACAAGATATAGGCTGCTAGCTAGAGCCAAAAACTCTCCTAGACAGGAAAACCCACAAAAATCTCCTCTTTTTATAGATTCTTCAAATGACGAATTCCAAGTGTGAAAATTTCAATCCAAAAATATACAGTTGCAGTGATAGATTTATTTCTCCTACTTATTACTCTGATAAGTTATTTACAGAATTCTATCAGTAAATTTCAAAATAAATACTACTACAACATTCACTAATGTATATGCAGAGAAAAGAACAGTAAGAAACATAAGAATAAGAAACAATCACATGTACACACTTATTTTTGGACAATTGTCCCTGGAAAAACCAATGTGGGAAAACTGGTGCAGCTGATGAGGGTTTATATATTATTCTTCAACAAATGAATTCTTTACAAGGAATACACTGGCAGATTCATTTAGAAAAAACCTAAGACAAAATTCTCAAATCCTTCCGAAGATTTTCTAACACCCAGAAGACCCTCTGTCTCCCTGTGTGTCTCTTTGCGTGCTTCTCTACGCAGTCCCTGCATGGGTACACAGCGTTGTAACTCTGCACTGCCTTCTATCGCCCTCTGCATCCCTCTCTCCTCATTCTCAGTAAATGTTGACTCCCTCTTCTCCTTCTGCCTCTGCAACTCAGCCCTGGAACTCTCCCTCTGAAATCGAATTCTACTCCTTCAGAATCGATCTCCTTCAGGTTATTGAGTGTGTGCCCAGCTTGCTTTCTAAATGACCCTCAATCATTCTTTTATAATCTGCTCATTGATGAATCAACGGCCCAAATTAGAAGTCTAATCAATGGCTAAGATTAAAACTTGACTTGATCTTCATTCTCTAGAAGATTCACACTCTGTCTTATTAATACCCATTAATTATTTAATTTCCCTAAGTTTGGACTTAGGGTCTCCATTAAAATAATTAATTATTTTAATAAAACATGAACCGAGTGGAATTTCCACAAACGGTTTCTGGGTTCTTTGGAATACTAATGTCCAAGCCTCCTCACAAAATTTGAGACTTGGAATACTTTCTGATGCTACAAAAATCAACACTCCCTCTTAGCGAAAAAAAGTGTTACAGCAATATGCCTGTTGCATGTTGCCCTGCTTTGAAGCATCCTCTGCGTTGTTGATCTTTGGTTGTTGCCCCTCATCTGTTGCGTTGTTGCCCTCCATCCTACTGCCCATGACAATGCTACTGTCACTGCCTCATCTGTACTACGGCTCCCTCTGAATCCTGATCCTATCCATTCCTGCTACTGAAATGGATTCTTGATCATCCCCATCTTCTCTCTGAAATAGACAAAATTTGTCTTCCCCAGAGCCTTCATGAGGATATCTACCACTTGTTTGTTGATTTATGGTATCATTGGATGTGCTCTAGCCTTGTAACTTTGTATATAGGCTAAGACACATGTATTCCATAATACCCAGAAATGGTTTTGGAAAATTCCACTTAGAGATGGTTTAATTAAAATAATTAATTGTTTCTTTAATGTTTTTCCTAAGTCTAAACTTAGGGAAACTGATTAATTAAAGGGTATTAATTAAACTAAGTGTGAATCCTCTAGATAAAGTCATGGATCACCTCCAAGTTAATCTTAGCCCTTGATTATGTTTTAATCTTGGTCGTTGAAGGTTCAACGGAAGAATATAAGGAGAGGGGCCTATGGAAAACACATTGAGCACATTGACCATTTGGCATTTTCGAGCTTGTGAGAGAGATACAGCGTTTTGATCAAGATCGAATCACTAGGGCTGGGTTTGCTAAGTGATTTGATTCAATGAACAGTTTCAGAGAGGGGCAGATGCAGTAACTGGTCAGGAGGACCAAGAGTACATTTCAAAGAGAGGCAGCAGTGACGCAGAGAGAGGCAGCGCAGTCACCTGGAGGGGTGATGTAGTTCCTGAAGGGAATCACACAGAAGTGACGCAGTGCCTTTTGTGATCAGTTCGAAGATAGCTAAAAGCTGGGGTTTCTGAGCCAGGAGGGCCAAAACACAGTTTCTGATCAGCTTGATCATTTGCAGAGGAGAGGTGACGCAGTTCCAGAGCTTGCCCACGTAGGCTTACGCAGTTGTAGCGTAGGCATCATGTAGAGGCAAAGAGGGGCTTCACCAATGCTGTTTAGATCAGCCGGGGATTTACAGAGTGAGGTATACCTCACATTTCCACTGTTGCCTAGATTTTCTCTGATGGGTGAGCCGAATATTGGCACCCTAGTTGTACTAAAGATTTTGTTGCTTAATAATACAAAACCCTTAGATATGCTGCATCGGTTTTCCCGAGTTGGGTTTTTCCGGGGACTTAGTCCAAAAATAACTGTGTCAAATGCGGTTGTTTTTCATTGTATTTTGTTCAGTTTGTTTCAGCACTTAGATTTATTCCGCAACATTATTTCTGTAGACTGCTTCAGTAATTACTTTGATATTTCACTGTAATGAAATAATTATGAAAAATAACAGAAGAAGTAATTCAGATTTGTTGCAGTAAGAATCCATATTTAGGATTTTCCACATGGTATCAGAGGTTATTCAAATTAAAGTGCAGGAGAAACAAGAGTGAACCAACAGACCAGCGCTCAAGAGACTAGGATCTGCATAAGCAGTAGCAGACTCCCCCAGAAATTACGCAGTCCAGGCCAGGAGGGCAATCCAGCGTAAAAAAGGCTCCCTCTGAGAGAGTTGACAGAGGGGTAAGCTTTTTCAGTTGCAGAAGAGGCAGCGTAGCAGACCAACGTAGCTAAAGGAATACTGCACAGCAATAAGTGTTGGTGCATAAGCGTCAGAAAATTTCTGAAAAACACAGATTGGGGATTTCTTGACCTCAGAGAGTATTATTACTCAAAGAAACTCGGTTTTTACCGTGTAGTAGCAGAAGCATTGACTTACTCCACGAGGAGTGCGTAAGTCTAGCTGAGCAGAGGGTTAGTGGAAGATATCGAAAATTGAGGAGATGGCCAGCAACGGATTGCATGACCACGATAGATTGGAGGGTGCCTCCAACTATGTTATTTGGAAATCAAGGATTCAGTTTCTCCTTGATGAGCATGATCTAAAGACCCTCATAGACATCGCAATTGCATAACCACTAGATGCAACACATCTGAGAGCCTTCAAGAAGAACATGGCTAGGGCCAAACAATTGATCCTAAATGGTGTGAAGGATCATATCATACCTCACATAGCAACAAAGAACACTGCTAGAGAAATGTTGGTAGGGCTAGAAAAGCTATACCAAGAATCTTCCGAGCAACGAAAGATGTATCTAGAGGAGAAGATGCGTAATACGAAGATGAAGAAGGGAGAGTGTTTTGACTCCTTCCTGTCTAGAATTCAGAATAACCGAGACCAGCTGTCAGCAGTGGGATCAACACCCAAAGACTCAGAGCTAGTAAGGCTCACTCTTAACACTGTTTCAGAAGATTATCAAGTCTTTGTCCAAAGCATTCAGGGCAAAGAAAAGCTTCAAGGATGGGAAGCAATGTGGCAGCCTTGCAGCAAGAAGAGTTGAGGAGAGATCTCCTCAAAATCTATATTGAAGATAGCAGCAGCAGTCCGAAAGTCAAGAAGGAGAAGGAAGAAAACACAGCCCTTGCATCAAAGGGGCAACAAAGGCAGAAGAAGAAAGATCTAACCAAGATCAAGTGCTTCAGGTGTGAGGAAATGGGACATTATGCCACACATGTCCTCTTAAGAAAAAGGACAAGGAGGAGAAGCAAGATCCTCAAGCCGCAGCTGCCAAGATTGAGGCAGAAGCAGATTGTGCTATGTTAGCTCATATTCCGAAAGGAGAGAAGTGGGCTGACTTGGAGTTGTAGATCCAAAATCTACAAATGGTAGGATCCTTGAGTATTTCCAGACTCTTGGATCACATGTGAGCTACGACAGCCTAAAGGCAGTAGCAGGATGGATAGTCGCAGTAGAATATGAGAAGACAATGCAGTGGCTAGCAGTACTAGAGCCTGATCAACGCAGAGAGGGAGAAGCAGCATCAGCAGTTGAGCAGCAGCAGCGCAGTGCACACAGGTGTAGTGCTCACGCAGTGCAGAGCAGCAACAATGCCATATTTTCAAAGAGCTAGTGCAGAAGTTAGCAACATTCAGTCTTCTTTTTCAGATGCAGTTTTACTTGTCCAATTTCGGATGTTTTTCTATTGCAATTAGCAACAGTGCAGCAGCAGCAGATGAGCAACAGCAGCGCAGTGCACAAGTGGTGCAAAGTAGTGCTCATGCAGTGCAGCAGCAAGGTTGTAGAATTCAGAGGGAGTTGCAGTACAATAGCAGTTGGCAGTAGCATGCAGAGTCAGCAGCTGTACAGATGCAGCATTTTTGTGCAGTGTTGGTGAGTAGCATCAATAGCACAACAGCAGATGTTCCAGAAGTCAGAGCAGCACATTGAGTTGTCTTGCTAGAGCACTTTCCTTGCTAAGAGGGAGTCTTGATTTATGTAAGCATCAAATGTGCTCTAGCCTTGTAACTTTGTATATAGGCTAAGACACATGTATTCCATAATACCCAGAAATGGTTTTGGAAAATTCCACATAGAGATGGTTTAATTAAATTAATTAATCATTTTTTAATGTTTCCCTAAGTCTAAACTTAGAGAAACTGATTAATTAAAGGGTATTAATTAAACTAAGTGTGAATCTTCTAGATAAAGTCATGGATCACCTCCAAGTTAACCTTAGCCCTTGATTATGTTTTAATCTTGGTCGTTGAAGGGTCAATGGAAGATTATAAGGAGGGTGAGGGGCCTATCGAAAACACATTGAGCACATTGAGCATTTGGCATTTTCGAGCTTGTGAGAGAGATACAGCTTTTTGATCAAGATCGAATCACTAGGGCTGGGTTTGCTAAGTGATTTGATTCAGTGATCAATTTTAGAGAGGGGCAGACGCAGTAACTGGTCAGGAGGACCAGGAGTACATTTCAGAGAGAGGCAGTAGTGACGCAGAGAGAGGCAGTGCAGTGACCTAGAGGGGTGACGCAGTTCGTGAAGGGAATCACGCATAAGTGATGCAGTGCCTTTTGTGATCAGTTCGGAGATAGCTAGAAGCTGGGGTTTCTGAGCCAAAACACAACTTCTGATCAGCTTGATCATTTGCAAAGGAGAGGTGACGCAGTTTTAGAGCTTGCCCATGCAGGCTTACGGAGTTGCAGCATAGGCATCACACAGAGGCAGAGAGGGGCTTCACCAACGCTGTTTATATCAGTCGGGGATTTGCAGAGTGAGGTATAGCTCACATTTCTACTGTTGCCTAGATTTTCTTTGAAGGGTGAGCCGGATATTGGCACCCTAGTTGTACTCAAGATTTTGCTGCTTAATAATACAAAACCCTCAAATCTGCTACACCGGTTTTTCCGAGTTGGGTTTTTCCGGGGACTTGGTCTTAAAATAACTATGTCAAATGTGGTTGTTTTTCATTGTATTTTGTCCAGTTTGTTTCAGCACTTAGATTTATTCCGCAGCATTATTTTTATAGACTGCTTCAGTAATTACTTCGATATTTCATTGTAATGAAATAATTATGAAAAATAATAGGAGAAGTAATTCAGATTTGTTGTAGTACGAATCCAGATTTAGGATTTTCCACATTGTTCTCCTGTTGGAGTGTACTGCAACCGTACAGCTCCTCGTTGGACACAGTCTCTGATGAAGTGACACTTGATGTCAATGTGCTTCGACTGATCATGAAACACAGGATTTTCAAAGAGCTTGATGCACCTCTAATTATCACATAGAATATTGGTCGCTTCCATCTTTTCCTTCAGTAATTTCACAAGCAGTTTCCGAAGCCATATGGCTTCACATGAAGCCGTGCTAGCTGCCATATATTCTTCCTCTATTGAGCTTAGTGCCACAAATTTATGTTTCCTGTTGCACCAGGAGGTCATTCCTAATCCAATATTGAAACAGTACCCACTGGCACTTTTCCGATCTACTAGACTCCCAACCCAATCTACGTCGGTGAACCCACTCAACCTGATGTCATTGCCATGGGTGTATTTCAATCCAAGCTCGACTGTTCCTTGAAGATATCTGAGAACATGTTTGGTTGTTGCCCAATGAGCTCTCCTTCGTTCCACCAGGAATCGACTGAGGGTATTGACAGCATAACAGATGTTTGACCTAGTGTTCACCAAATACATCAGAGATCCTATGAGTTGCCTATATAAAGTGGGATCAGCCTCATCATCTTCAAACATGTCGATTTTTTTCCAGTTGGTGATCAGTGGAGTAGTCATGGGTCTACAGTCCTCCATCTGAAATCTTTTCAGAATTTTTGTAGTATACCTTCCTTGACCAAGGAAGATCTCCCCCTTCTGCTTCCAACCCCAGCAAATAATGCATCAGCCCTAGATCCTTCATGTCGAATTCTGCAACTAAATTCTCCTTGCAATCCTTGATGAGCCTCGATGACCCTATCAGAAATAGATCATCTACATATAGAACCAAAATGAGAGGCTCACTCCCTACCCTTAGATAGTAGAGATTGGGATCTGCGTCACTCTTGACAAACCCCAACTTCTGCAAGTAGCTGTCAATTTGACCATACCAAGCTCTAGGGGCTTGCTTTAGTCCATACAAGGCTTTCTTAAGCCTGCACACATGAGTCTTCTGCTCATGCGTCTCGAAGCCCTCTGGTTGTTCAATGTATACTTCCTCTTCTATCACCCCATTCAGGAATGCAGTCTTGACATCCATCTAGTGAATCTCCTATCCCATCTGCGAAGCAAGGGATATCACGGATCTAATGGAAGTATATCGGGCTACTGGGGCAAAGGTCTCTTCATAATCTATCCCTTCATTCTGAGCATACCTCTTAGCCACAAACCTGGCTTTAAACTTCTCGATGCTGCCATCTGCAGCATATTTGATCTTGTAGATCCACCTTGAATCTACAACTGATCTGTCCTGAGGTCTAGGAACCACTTCCCAGACATCATTTGTCATGATGGAACTGTATTCTTCCACCATAGCATCTATCCATACCTGGTGTTGAGCTGCTTCCCGAAAACTAGAAGGTTCCCCAACCTACGCTACCAAGGCTTTGTATCTTCCAGGCTACCTGCGCTTCCTCTTCGCATTTCGGGAGGCTCCGACAAAGTCCTCTGCGTCCCTCAAAATTTGTCGTAGTTCCTTGCTCGTTCTACCATTGGCAGTGGGTGGATCTACCTACTCTCGTTTCTACAAGTCCTCGGGAGAAGTATCCCTTGGATCCCCATGCCTTGGAGAGGCACTCGTATTACCCTCCAAAGGTCGTTGTGGTTGGACCAGCAAATCCTCCTCAACCTGCGTAGCAGAAGGCATCTCCCAGGATTTCTTGAAGACACTCTCCTCCATGAATTTCACATCCCTCTGCACTACAACTTTCCTTCTCTTCGGAATGTAAATGCGGCAAGCCTTTGCATTTTCGCTATATCCTACTAGATATCCCTTTTCCGTAGTCATATCCAGTTTCTTCCTCTCTTCATTGGGCACATGACAATATGTTGTACAGCCAAAGATACTAAAGTGGCTCACTTCAAGCATGCTGCTAGTGAAGACACTTTCTGGAGTGATCTTCCCCAATGCGTTGTGAGGAATCTTGTTCTGAACATAGATTGTTGTATTACAAGCTTCAACCCACAGAAATTTGGGATGTCTTGATCATACAGCATTGCCCTTGCAACCTCGACAATAGTTCTATTCTCTCTTTCTGCCACACCATCCTGCTTCGAATTATATGGAGCGGTCCACTCTCTTTTGATACCTTCCCTTGCGCAAAACCCTTTGAATTCTTTATCAATGTACTCTCCACCATTGTTTGATCGCAATACCTTGATCCACTTTTCTGTCAGATTTTCTACCAGACCTTTAAACTTTTTGAAACGACTAAAGACTTTGTCCTTGGTCTTCAAAAAGTAGATCCAGGTCTTCCTAGAATGGCATCAATAAAGGTGACGAAATATTCGGCACCACTAAGAGCTCTAGTGGACATTGGTCCGCAGATATTCGAGTGTATTAAGCCCAACACACTCTTAGCCCTATTGTTGCTTCTTTCATACGCTGCCTTGGCATACTTTCCTAAAACGCACCCTCTGCAGACATTGTCTCACTTAGAGCTCAGTTCTGGAACTCCCGTGACAGTTTTCTTGAGAATCTTTAACGCCCCATGATGCAAATGCCCCATTCTTCTGTGCCATAGTTCATTCAAGTCCTTTTCATCAGTGTTGCCTATTAGTGCCATTGGAGATTCGAGTTGTAACTTATATAGTTTATTGCTCCTGACTCCGATTTGTGCTTTTTTCTTCCAACTTGGGTGTTTGATGTATACTCTGTTGCCAATGAAGTAAACGTCATAGCCTTTGTTTTGAAGTTGAGACACCGAGAGTAAGTTCATCCCCAAACCAAGCACATGCAGCACATTAGTGGCCCGAAGCTTATTTCCAGCGTCCGTTTGAAATACTACGGTACCTCTTCCAATAAGGGTACATTTTGCTTTATTACCCATGGTGATTTTAAAATTCATCTGCTCTTCTTGGTAGTTTGATACCAGACTTTAGGAGAAGCAGTGCTTGACACACAAGCAAACTCTTCTTCCAATCTGGATGCCAAAACAAAAACATTATGATCCATTTGTTCTTCCATGCTTCTCTTCCTCTTTGGAGAACTGCGTGAACCCTTCCAAGTTGCCGCAGCAATGTCAAATTTTCGTTCACTTGTCGGTTCTCTACTCCTGTTACTCATCTCTGGCTCTGATACCATGTGAAAATTTCAATCCAGAAATATACAGTTGCAATGATAGATTTATTTCTCCTACTTATTACTTTGATAAGTTATTTACAGAATTCTATCAGTAAATTTCGAAATAAATACTACTGCAACATTCACTAATGTATATGCAGAGAAAAGAACAGTAAGAAACATAAGCATAAGAAACAATCACATGTACACACTTATTTTTGGACAAATGTCCCCGAAAAAACTCAATGTGGGAAAACCGGTACAGCAGATGAGGGTTTATATATTATTCTTCAACAAATGAATTCTTTACAAGGAATACACTGGTAGATTCATTTATAAAACACCTGAGACAAAATTCTCGGATCCTTCTGAAGATTTTCTGACACCCGGAAGACCCTCTGTCTCCATTTGCATCCGCTTCTCTACATAGTCCCTGCGCTGGACTGCGTCACTCTACGTGGACTCTGCGTGGGTACACTACGTTGCAGCTCTACACTGCCTTCTGTGGCCCTTTGTGTCCCTCTCTCCTCATTCTCAATCACTGCTAACTCCCTCTTCTCATTCTGCCTCTGCAACTCTGCCCTGCAACTCTCCCTCTGAAATCGAATTCTACTCCTTCAGAATCGATCTCCTTTGGGTTACTGAGTGTGCGCCCAGCTTGCTTTCCAAATGACCCTCGAACCTTCTTTTATAACCTTCTCATTGATGAATCAACGGCCCAAATTAGAAGTCTAATCAATGGCTAAGATTAAAACTTGACTTGATCTTCGTTCTCTAGAAGATTCACACTCTGTCTTATTAATACCCATTAATTATTTAATTTCCCTAAGTTTGGACTTAGGGTTGCCATTAAAATAATTAATTGTTTTAATAAAACATGAACCGAGTAGAATTTCCACAAACGGTTTTTGGGTTCTTTGGATACTGATGTCCAAACCTCCTCACAAAATTTGAGACTTGGAATACTTTTCAATGCTACAAAAATCAACACCAAGACATCTAGAGCAAGACCAAGACCCTGCTAAGACCAAGTCAAACCTTTTAGAGGATGTGCTTCTTTTTACCAAGTCAAACCAAGTCAAATCTCTTCCAAGTGCAAAACTTCAACCCACAAATTCAGATTTCGGCCCTCACTGCAGGTCTAAAATTTTTGGCCCCTTGCAACAAACTGTAACTTTGCACGTGTGGGTGAAAGAGGGTTCTTTAGGCTTCCTCCTTCCTTCGCTTGGGTTGCTTCCTCTTCAAAGGCTTGTAGATGACCAAATAGACTTCCTTTCTTCCAATTTCGACCCTTCTTGAACACTTCGACCTTGTAGCTGCAGAAACCCTACCCTTCTTCGAACGTGTGAGAGAGAGTATAAAAATCAGAAATTTCGTCTTTCTTCTTCCTTCTAGACCTTCACTTGGCTTTTTCCTTCTTGTTCTTGCTTTCTTGATGAGGGAGTGATTGATGCTTCAAAGGAGGTTGAATGGTCTCTTATATATAGCCTTTCCAGGAGGAAGAATTTCCTTAATTAGGCCGACTTCTCCACTGCCAGGTCGACTTGGTCTTGGAAGGGTAATTTGACATTTTTTAACTTAAATTAATTATTCTGACTTGTTACAAGATGCCAAATGGGGTCTTTTACATATGACAACCACTATATTGACTTCTTGACTATATGAAAAACCCTAGAAGCACACAATGGGTGCTTGACCTAAAATAGATTTACATTGAGCATGAAACCTATGCTATAAAAAATAATAATAATAATTTTCTTTTCTTTTTACAATATACAAGAATCAACAGTACATTACATTTTATGAAGACCGACTCTAGTTACATATTTAAACACTTCTCACACCTATTTATAGTGCATTCAGGGTCTAGACTAGGTCAACTTGTCCATTCGATGGGCTGACTTGTCCATTGGTTGGACTGGCTTGTGCAACTGGCAAAATGTATAGTGAATATTTGAAAAATCATTTATCCTCAACCACGAGGAGTTAGAGGGATTGCCATATACCATTGGAAAGGTCTCGGAATAAGCTTTCCAACCATATATGTCATGCTTCCATTTGAGGTAGGTAAATGGAGTAAAAAATGCATTCAAAGATAGTGTATCCAAATGGGGCATCTCAAATTCTTCTATCGACTTGTCAATTTTGTCTTCTTTTCCATTCATTTATCAATTTTATCCATTATTTTTTTGTACTTTTCATAGTTATTTTTGTCCTCCTAACTCTCTCTGTCCATTTTCAACATTATCGAGACAAAGTTTTATGTTGTTGACTTCATCTCTACATTGATTCACCTCTTTGTGTAATTTGTCAATGCTAACCATCTTGGCTTTTCTCTTTTTGAAGTCTACCGTTTACTAATTTTTAGATTCTTTATGTAGGTGGTTTAATTGATTAGTTAATTACACATATTGGAAGGCGCACTGCTCGATATGGACATGACCGTACAAATGTACAAACATGAAATTCCGAATTAAATGCGAAATTGCAGCTATACTGTGGTGACAGTAATGGGTGGTGGCCACTGGCTATATGGTAGATGATGGCGCTGATATAAGTAGGTACAGTGATGGGGGTGGACAGGTGGCTCTGACTTAACCTTGAGATGCTTTATGCACGCCCTTGGAATATTATGCATGATTTAAGTTTCCAATCATATCAATTTCTGTTATGGATAGAAAATAATTTCCTCTCTTTTCTTTCTACCGATTGTTTGTGGTTATCCATGGACATTTGTTTATTTGCTTTCCTTTTCCTTTTTTCCAATATGTTTTGTCCTAGAATGCTTTCTTGCCACAGATATGAAGAAAAAGTCTAGATTTTGCAGAGCTATATAAGATTGTGTCTACAGGGTGCTGTAATACTATAAAAACCATGCAGCCTAAAGCATTATGCAAACTGTTGATCTTTCTTAAAAAAAATGTCGAAGAACATCTAGTAAGGGCAGGGAAATGTATATATCCTAGGTGCATTCCCTTCATTTCTATTTTTTTTTGAGTTTGCTATAACTGCAGATATGTTTGTAAATTCCTCAATTTGTCTGTCTTTTTTCAGTAATCATTTTACTTTCTAATTTGCGTATCATTATTTTTCAGTAGTCAAATTCTCTTTCTTATTATCACCCTCCGTATTTTCAAGTCATATTGACCTTTGTTGTCATGAATGGACATTAATGTATTTCTGTTTTTCATTTTTCAAGTCATTTGCAACTCTTTGTCGCAGATAAGCTGGAAAGGTGGCATACCTGGGCAGCAATATGAAAAATGTCATTTGTTTCTGCAAGAACAAATATCCTAAAGAATCAGAGAGGATAAAACAACATCAAAATAAACTGAAATGATTGCTTTCACCTCACATAAAGATCCTATTCACGTTCAACACTTCACTTCAAAAATATTAAATTCAAATTTCTACTGATGCAAAAATCATATACACAGGAGGAGCGTGGGATATATACCATCTGCATGCTGTTTAAAATTGCGTAGCTCATCTTTGTTTTTACAAAGAGAACCCTCCCCAGTGCAAAGTAATGAATGGAACGTTTCCCAAGCACCCTTGGCACAAGAAGTGCTATACCAAAAGTCAAGGACTAGTATTAGAGTTACAGAGAACTTGAAAATGGTATAAACAAGTCATTGCAATGATCAAACCAACCTAAAAATGGTTGAAGTAGAAAATTTAACTAACCAGTAGAAAAAATGTTTACTTTTTATTAAATACCATTAATCACAGAACTACTGCACACTAATTATTATGGGAGATGATTCCGTTACAAGTATTACAACTATATCTTGAGATAACAAAATGATATTAATCTACTTGATGAGCCCTAGAAGCAATGATGAGAACAAATCCAGATTGATAATTCCTCAACATAAGTAATAGGCATGTTTTCTTAACTCGAACGATTTAAAACAAATAAAAAATCTTGGAAACGAATAAAAAAAATTGAATCCTTGCACACAATGTCAGAAAAAATAATATTGGATAATATTGATACAAAAATGTGTACTTAATGTTGATGTTATAATATGTGACATGGTGTAATATCCCCATTTTCTGGTTTCCCTTATGATGCAGTTAGGGTGGATTTCCAGGGTTGGTGTTAGTCAGGTCACAGGAACGAGATAACATCATTGGTGGGCCCGGAGGGTTTTGGAGGAGTTTTATGGAATCTGATGGCAAGGTTGTGGGGGAGAATTAGATCATATTGTGTCGCAGAATTACATATGTATTTTGAGGGTCTATAACAAACGGTTATCCCCCTTTTTAGGGTTGAATGTAAAATCTTATATAAAAATATTTTAGTGCATGGTCCCTCGCAATCAAACACCATGGCTAAAATATTTGATGGTGGAAACTTAATTAATGCCCACAAGTGTCAATTAATTAATTTTTCTAGCAAAAATAAAAATAATACTAAGCCAGAAAATTAATTAATTAGAGTCAAAAAATTCAATTGGTAAAGAAATTAAATTCTCCAAGTGGAAATTTTCGTGGGTCTTGAAGAAATTAATTTTTGGAGGCCCCCTACCAAGGGAATGTTGGAAATTTAAAGAAAAATTAGACCCTTGGGCCTTGGTGGACAAATCAAACTCAAACTTTTGAGGAAATTAACTCAAAATAATTATTTTTGAGCTAATATAAAATGAGTTTAATAAGAAATTCGAAAATTCCTCAAAAATAATTATTTCAACAATAGAGATTAAACGATGATCAAGGATTTATCTGAGTTGCAGTGAATTGTCTCCAAGTGAATTCGATCTGCCTATATATATAGCCTTTTGATGGGTTCGAAGTACTGGATTTAAGGCCAACTTGATGTGGAGGCTTCATAAATCATATTTTATTCAATACTTGACCTATTTGCATGATTCAAAAGCCCAATATGGATCAATTTAAATCTGCAATAATCTTATACACTTAGAATAAAACCTAGAAGTCAACAATGGGGACTTTTGACCTGAAATTAATATGACCCAAGCATGAAACCCATGCTTTAATAAGTCATTTAATAATAATATAAAATTATTTTCTTTATTCTTTTGACAAGTACAATAAGTATTGACGCAAATACAATTTATGAAGATCAAACCTAGTTACATTCTTCAACAGTTTTGGCCCTGACTTGTAGCCTATATATTGTGTCATTGTTCTTCTTGTTTTTGGTAGCTATTTGATGCTTCACACATATAATGATAATGAACAAAGCTAATAAGTAAAAAGGAACCACAAGCAGTTATCAAGTAAAGAGAATTAATCATAATCATTGCCCTGTTGAATTCTCAACATAGTATCAGAGCTAAGGTTGGCTAAGGGCATCATGAAGATCTCCTCTACATTGAAGAAGTTCATCAAGAAGTGTCTGTAGTAGTGGAACTTGTAGATTTGGTTTCTGTAGCAGCAAGACTTGTAGATTTGTTGACTTGATAGCAAAAATGGCTTTAAGTATAAAAATACACAAAAGGTATTTATAATAATAAATATTTATTGCTATGATATAAGATATAAGATGATTTGAAAGTTACAATGAGGTCCTGCTTTTATACCTATGCAGGTACCTTTCCACGAATGGGCATGTCTTTTAGACATGCCTTTTCAGTTAACTAATGACTACTTAACATAATCCTATTTAACTATTAATGACTATATTTATTACATTAGTTATGAATTAGATTCATAACATTGCCTTCTTCTCGAAAAGCTTTGTCCTCAAAGCTTAAAAGGATACTAATTTTCTTTGCTTTAATCGCTTCCCAAGTTTCTTCATGTTGTCACCTTGAACATATAATTCGTACTCATAATTCCTTCATTTTTTTTTATTTTTTTTAATAATATTATGTCACTTATATATATACACAACCTTAATACTTTATATATATAATTATTAAGGTATAGCATATATATCGAATTATATTGACCCCACCTGCAGAGAATCTGACTGATCAAACGACACAATCGTGGTCACACCCCGCCAGCAGAGAAGTCATGCCGTTTGCTGAATGAGAGTCACTCTCATGACACAGCATATTGACCACTCAATACAATTGTCGATTGGAGCATATGACAGGTCGGATCGACTGCTTGACGTCAATGGCCATTGTTGTAATCCCTTCCCCGACAGTTCCCGTGTCGGATATCACAAAAGAACAATTCGGATCATTTCTGAAATAAGCTTGATATATTCTCAGTGCAATCACATTAAGATCAATTCGGATCACAGTAAGATATGACATGCTATTCATGATCTCGGAAACTGACAGTTGTTCGTGGTAAGCTTTCTCTGTGGAGCTGACGGGCGCGTAGGAAGAAAGCATGAAATGTATGCACGGATAGGGCACCAGATTCGTCTGGAATTCCACGTTCAGGGCACCATTGAACCGGAGGAAGGCGGTCAAGAAAGAGATGACCTATGAAACCAGACTGTTGAGATTGGTGTACGTGGGCCGCTCTTTCTGGTGGGGAATTGAACAGGTCGACAGCCGCCATTTCCATGAATTACCACGACGAAAACCAGAGGCAGCACAACGAGCGGGCGAGCGTTGACTCTCCCTCATCACGCCGTCGTAGGATAGAAGACGACAATCAGAACAACCAACACCATAGAACGGAAACCGACAATGAGCCTAACACAAGCAGAGGACACCATGACCACCACAGAAGAGAACGCGAAAGATACAGCACACCGACACACAAATCACACGTCAGATCAGAAGAGCCACCGCCGCCAAAACCATTAGAAAGCAATGCTTGTGAAAGACATGGACGCAATTCTTACCCTTTACGGGAAGGCACTTTCTACGAACACGCCCTTTAGATAGGCATAATCCGTAGGGAAACCTGTTAGGGATTTGGCACAAGGTGCAGTTTGCTGTGAGATCAACCTTTTCTGAATAGGACCAGATGGCTATTGGATTTCCCCCGATGATTTCAAAACGTTTTTTCCGTCCAGTGTCGATATCCATGTTGCTTGCCTCATCTGCGGCCATTTGTAGCGAATGTTTTTCTCTGAAAATAACAAGGAATGTCGAGACTGTGATATATTGATTGTATGGGACTGTGGCAGCAGCAGAGGCAAGTTTTAAATGGTGGAAGGCATAACCTTGTACCTTCTCTTGAAGACTTCTACACATCTGTTCTTTCGATTTAAATTTTTCCAGATATTGCAATCTCTCCTTCTCTGTTTGTTGTCTCTGCTCTTTTGTCTGTTGCAGATCAGTTGTATTGGAATTTGATTTAACTAGATGAAAATCCACATCAGCTTCATCTTCTTCTTCTTCTTCTTCTTTTTTTTTCTTTTTTCTTTTTTTTTTTCTTTTTTTTTTTTTAGCTGGCAATGATATTTCTTGTATAAAAGGCACATTTATGTCCTGCGAAATATTTGTCTCTACACTTCCAACATTTCTCTTCCTTTTTTCCTTCAATATTAGTTGGTTGTTTTCCTTTATTACGCGTTGGTGGGGGAATGTATTTGCTTGAATTTTCCATGGATGTTCTACTTGATTTTCCCTTGGCATAACTAACTGCCTTCTCATTATTACAACATTTTTCATATTTTTCTTTTTTCACATTTTTATGAAATTGTTCCTCTTCTCTATTATAGATTACTGCAGAAATTTTTTTACGTGCAGAAATTTTTTTATAACCGTTTGTGACTTCTGCACATGAATTCTCTAATTGCTGAAGCTTTTCTAGAATTTTATTAATCTGCTCAATTTTTCGAGATCTTCACGTAATGGCACATTATACAGTAAACAATGTTCCCGGGCTCGTACACTACGCTCATAGGCTTGTAAGACGATATTATGTGCCATAGCTCTGATATGGCTTTGATACCACTGTAGCAGCGGAACTTGTAGATTTGGTTTCTGTAGCAGCAAGACTTGTAGATTTGTTGACTTGATAGCAAAAATGGCTTTAATTATAAAAATACACAAGAGGTATTTATAATAATAAATATTTATTGATATGATATAAGATATAAGATGATTTGAAAGTTACAATGAGGTCCTGCTTTTATACCTATGCAGGTACCTTTTCACGAATGGGCATGTCTTTTAGACATGCCTTTTCAGTTAACTAATGACTACTTAACATAACCCTATTTAACTATTAATGACTATATTTATTACATTAGTTATGAATTAGATTCATAACAGTGTCCAAAGGTAGCAAGTTATCTCAAGGAAGCATGGAGTCCCTTATTCTCTACAAAGAAAGAAGTAATCGAGGAAAAGGATGAAGGTCACTTTTCGGCACTCATTGGGATATTCCAAGATGAGAGCATTTGGGTAATTGACAGTGGTGCATCTAGGCACATGATAGGTCATCACAAACAATTGAAGAATTTATCAAAGGAAAAATCTTCTTACTAAGTGGAACATGGAGATAACAAAAGCTATCCCGTGAGAGGTATTGGATCAACCTCTATAGCGCTGGAGAATGGAAGCAACATTCACCTCAACAACATCCTATTTGTTCCAGGTTTGCATAAGAACTTACTTTCCATTTCAAGTCTAGAAGATAAGGGTGATAGAGTAGCTTTCATTGATGGAAAGGTTGTTGTATGGAGTAAAAACTCCAGCATAGAGAATGCTAGAGTGATTGGTATTCGAGAAGGAAGACTTTATAGGATGATATCTCCTCTAGCTCAAGCCTTGGCTCACATTGAAACTAGCCCATGTGAACTGTGGCATAGAAGATTTGGTCATCTTCATTTTAAAATCCTCCCAACTCTAAGTTCCATGGTAGATGGAATACTTGAACTGAAAGAAGATCATGAAGGAGTATGTAAAGGATGTGCATTGGGTAAGAATACCAAGAGACCATTTGGAAGCAGTGCTTCACGGTCAAAAGAAATCTTGGATCTCATTCACTCCGATGTATGTGGCCCTATGACTCCTAAATCACTTGGAGGTCATCTATATTATGTCACATTTATAAATGATCATTCAAGAAAGACCTAGGTTTACTTAATGAAAACCAAGGAAGAAGTATTTACAAAACTTCAAGAATTCAAAGCAGAAGTGGAGAACCTTACAGAAAAAAGAATCAAGACACTAAGATCCGATAATGGAGAAGAGTGTACATCCAAAGAGATTATAGAATTCTGTAAGGATTCTGGGATTAAGAGGGAGTTGATAGCCCCATATAATCCTGAGCAAAATGGAGTTAAAGAATGAAAGAACCGATCCATTGAAGAAAGTGTAAAGGCAATGTTACATGATCAAGATCTACCAAAATTTATGTGGGGAGAAGCTACGAAGGCAGTAGTATATATTCAAAATCGAAGTCCCCACAGGGCTCTGGACAACAGGACTCCCGAAGAAGTACTCACTGGGAAGAGACAAAATAAAAAAAAGTTTAAAAAAACAATAGGAAAAAAATTTACACAATATATATTTAAAACAAAAAGTTAATTAAAATTAATTAAAAAACAAAACAGCAGCTTACCTCGTCTGACCGCCCGTCAGCACTACATCCATCTAACGTCTCTCCCAGCCAACTGCTACCTGTTGACCTGCCACCTGAAACAAAACAAAACAAAAAATGACAACCGAACCGCCACCCCAACTTCTGAGACAGTTGACCAACCTCTGCCGCCAAAGCTGATCGAAACCACAACAAGCCACTAGCTTGACCCCTACCACACACCTTTGACCACCGTCGGGCCTCATTTCTGCACAGTCGGCACGTCCAAAGGAACCTCCTTTGTAGTGGCCCTTGCAACCACTCTGTTCACCACCATTACAGTGTGAACAAGTCCACTACACCGTCCTCTTCCTACGCCCCTACTCTGCCACATCCACACCCGCTTTTGCAAGTCGTCTGTTCCGGTTCTATGTTGCTGCCACTCTAGCAATGAAATCCACTACATTTGAATCCATCAATTGCTCATTGTTGTAGCAAAAAAATCCCTACTATCTACCTTACTTGTCCAACCCCCACTCTATCATTCCGCAATTCAACCGCTAATAATTTCCACCAGCGTACCATCCATTCCATTGAAAAACTGCGCAGAGACCATTGCAAGAGGTCAAGGTTGTGCCCCCGTGGGGTCTATTAGCAAACAATCTTCAATAGATTTAGCAGGTTTTGGACAATCATTTGTTATTGTTACAAATATCTGCATCAAACAGGAATTGGTGCCTATATTGATCAAATCGTATGATAAGAGGTTGCAACCCTTCACATCTCAAACACGAGCTATTTTAAAATATTGGAAGTGGTACCTTACCGTAGACAAACAAATATTCATTACATATCCAAAGATTAAATTATTCAAGTACACTAATTTATCTGTAATTTTAAATTGGGAGTTTCAAAAATATATATATAAAGGATGTTATTATATTTTGACCAGAACATTGAAAGAAGGTTTATATATATGTATATATATAAGTAAAGGAGAAAAAGAGTTATAAAAAAAGACATAAAGTTATTTAGGAGATATTAAAATTACTTTTAAAAACAAGAAAAAAAAATTAATAATAAAAATTTAAAAGATGAAGCAAATAGAGTCTAATTCAAAAATGAAGGTCGATTTTCCTATAAAGGTATTCCAATTGTAGATTTTAGATTATTTACATTAAAGGGGTGTATCCAAAGGAAAGATATTAGTATCGCTATTAATCCAAGCATTGAATATAATTACATCAATATTAATTTGGCAAATCAACTAATAGTTCTAGAGCCAAATATAGGCGAACGAAAAGGGATTTTTAGCAAAAAGAATATGAAATTAATTATTTACAAGTGACAGTTGATCATTATAACTTCGTATCTCAATTCTGTGTTGTAACTATGCTTGACAACGAGGTTGACATAATTCTTGGTCAATCTTGGTTTAAGGAATTAGGTACATTCATTTTAAACACAGAAAAAATAAATAAATAAAAATAAATAAAATAAATAAATAAAAAATAAATAAAAAAATTTAAAAATTTAAAAATTTTAAAAATAAAAATAAAAAAATAAAAAATAAAATCTTGATGTTCCCTTACAAGAAAAAGATGGTCACATTCCAAGACATGACAACGAAATTAGACATGATAATGTCTTCATCAAAAGATCTTAACGATTTTTTGAAACTAATGTTTCAAGAGAATCTAGAAATAGTATAAAAGAAGCAGAAAGCGCTTGAAGAAATTATATCCAACAAATACAAGGAAAATTCGTGTTTGACGGAGTATAATCAGAAACTACTTACACAAGTGAGAAAATATAAAGCTAAGAAGCACCAGTTATCCGAAATAGTCTTTATACAAGTCAAAAAGTCTTTATAATAGTATTTATACAAGTTACCTAAGTTGCACGAAGCGTCGAAACGTTTTATAGTTTCCGAAACGGGTACGTTTAGAAATGTCACCTCCCAAAAATGGAAATGTCGGCTAAAAAGTCATATATGTTTATATATATATATAAGTGAATAACACAATATCTTGCAAGAAAAAAGGGAATAAGACCCATAGATGACAATTTAGAAGAAAAACCAAGTCTATATAAATAGATTATTACATTATGGTCGAGTTTCAATTGATTTTTAGCCAAGTTTCGGGTACAGGTACGTCCCAAAACGTGGAGTTCCTTGTAGTTTCGTGCAACATAGATTTTTAATGATAAGTTTTTTATTTTAAATAAATTTAATTTTATGAAAATATTTTCATATATTTTTATAAAATTATTTGTTTATTTAAAATATAAAAAAATGCTCAAAAATATTGGACCTATGGCCCAATCTCCAAATTCACTTATATACATGTTATGACCAAGTCCACCAAGTCACAAACCAAAGTAGAGTTCGACATTTAACAAGCGTTAAGCCACAAGGAGGAAGAGCTCACCAAGGGACCAAAAGGTGCACAATGCATCGACATGTTTTCGATGCATTCATGTATATAAACACCAGCGAAACCATTTGCAGATTCGTTGTGGGATATGTATCACTGCACAAAAATAGAAATGAAACATCAACGAGCGACATTTGGGTCGTCTTTCCCTACCATTACAAAATGAGGGTTTCTCCAAGTGTCATATGTTGAAAAGATAACGTTCAAAGGTTGTGTTTCCATGTGCTGAGCATAAACTTTGACTAATTTTAAAAAGAGAAACACCAGTTGTTGAGAGGAATTGATAAGTGCTAGCCATTGTCAATTGAAGAACTTTTTGAATAATATTTGTGTGATATCAAAGGCAGTTTTCAAAGCAGATGTTCTATTGAAAAATAGTTGTTATCGAGGATTATACAAAAGAATTGTTTGTTGATGAGGTCGCTCTAGCAATGCAGATTTACCATAGAGCCCTCTCTAGTTATCTCATGTAATTGGTAATGTTAAATTTTGAGTACCAAGGACAAGTGGTTTCCCATGGCTTTGACCTTTTGCCTAGGGAAAAGTGTCCACTCTATTGTACCTCTTCTTCTAAAAGTGACTTTATAAGTGGTAAAGTCAGTCTAATTTAAAAGTGACTTTATAAGTGATAAAGTTACGTTCTAATTTGAAAGTGACTTTATTAAAGTCAATGAAGAATTAGAAAGTGAAAAGTGACTAAGGAAATAAAAGGCTAAGTGGGTCTTTATTTAAGTGGGTGAGTGATTAAATAGAAAAAGTGAAAATAATGTACATTTATTTTCAGCCCTTGATCTAAAGCTTTCTTAGCCATTGGATCTAGGGATCACTCAAAAGTAACTTAGGTTAGGTCAAAAGGAGAGAAGAAGAGGAAAAGATCATTCTATTCTTTCATGAGCATTTAAGAGAAAGCAACAGAAAGAAAAGGAGAAATTTCTGAGCAGTGATGAAGTGAAGAAGAACAGTAGGATCTTTGGCATGCATCGCAAGGAGAATTTTGGGCATGCTAACGAAGGAGGATCTTGGCATTTACAGCAGAACCATACAACAGAGTTTGTCATGCATTCCAAGGAGGGTGACAGCACAGATTTCAAGGAAAATAGGCTGCAGGTTGAAGGCACGAAAATCGAGGCAGTTGGGCATGATTTTCGAGAAGAGGACATGTATTTTTCCGTACAGTCCATATAGATTCGTACAGGCCGTACGTTGTGATCTAAGCACATTTCCCGAGGCTGGCCCATACAGCGTTTAGTGCTGTGTTTTTCTATTTGAACTGAGTTTTCTTTTGGCATGGTTTTCGAGGTGGAGTCTTGCACGGAAATTGAGATAAGTATGTTTCGTAAATGCTGGAATATTTTCCTGTGTATTTCATTTTCCTTGTAACAATTTTCAGAGATAAAAAGAGTTCTCAAACTGATTTTCCCCAAAAATTGTAGGGGGTTTTTCCAGGGCCACATTGACCAAAAATCTCAGTGTTATTTTCTGTGTGGCTGTTATAATTTTTATGTGCATTTATTTCCAACAGTAGTAAAATCTCCTAATTCGTATTTTCAGAAATAAATTTCATTTCCAGATTTTAGTGTTTTAATCATGCTTGGATTTCACATTAAAAGAATGGAGTGATAAGGGAAATATGTTAATCGAAGTGGGGTCTGAATTTTTACATGGTATCAGAGCGAGGTTGGCTAGAAAGTGTTATTAGCGACAGCAGTGTGTAAATTAGGGGGGTGAATCAGTATTTCTTTTCAATTGTTATTTTTACCAGTTAGATCACTTATATTTAGAACACAAAATGAACAATAAGAATAAATGCTTTTATTAATTTCTTCTTTGCAATAAATCAAGTACAATATATGTAGAGCTCCAACCCTAGATGAAGACACTGATCTTCAATCTCCTAGGCTCCAACTTATATTTGCCAAGCACCAACTTGGACTTCCAAGGCTCCAACCTTGTCAATTCTAAGGCACCAACCTCAAGGGCTCCAACCCTTCTTTGGTTCAGGCTCCAACCTGGATTCTTGAGGACACTGATCCTCAAGGGCTCCAACCCTATCTTCCAAGGCACCGACCTTGTCTCTATGAGGCTCCAACCGTCAACTTCACTTCGTCAAAATATGTTTGGTCATTCTTCACAGCTCCCAAAGTCTTCTTCAACGAGCCCTGTCACACTTAATCTCCACGTCACATCATCAATGACAACCTTTTCTTCTTAGAAGGTGTCACCACTGCTCTTGTACCCAAACAATTTCTCCAAGTTACCTCATGATGACATCAGCAATGCATCATGATCTTCAATGTTATTTTCAAGATCACTTAAGGCTTCTCAACAAAATATCTTCAATCTTCTTCAAGGTCACTCCACAAAGTCTTCTTAGTCTTATCTTCAAGTCTTCTTCACTTTTTTTTTCTATTATACTTCTGCTTCACTAATCCCCCTTGATCCCGAAATATTGTGCTCAATAAGTTGTTCTTCAAGAATGTCTTCAATATTTTTAAGAGCGCCTTTGATTCTGCCCCGAGGAACCTTCTAAAATAGTTCAATCCTCTCTTAGATCAAGGTCTACACTTCAAGTCTTCACAAGCTTTGCCAATATAAACCTTAAGATCCTTCAGATGTTAAGTTCTAGCCTCACATTTTCCAAGCTTGAAGATTTGAGGATTGTACAAGTGTAACTATAGCTGTGTCTCTTCAAACTGAGATTATTTTTCAAGCACCGAGCTGCCTCCACAGGTATGTCTCCACAAGTAGCAACAATGTTCCTTCTGTGCACAAATCTGAATCATATTAGTTCAGGTCTGAAGCTAAATGATCACCACAGATCTGCAACAAGTGTTATTACAGGTGTGAAAAAAAGGTCAGAAAAAATGTTGCTACAGGATCGAGAATGTACTGCCACAAATCTGCAAGGAAGTGTTACAACAAGTCCAAAAGTGTGCCTCCACAGTTCTGCAAACAATGCTACAACAAATCCATTTTTTATGCGTCAGTCTACAATAATGAGTCTGCAATAATAATATATATGTTTTAAGGTTTTAGAGGTGACATTCCACCACACTGCTGCAATCCGACTTCTTTGTATGGTATCCCAAACAGAAATTATCCTTAACTGTCCTTATCGCCCTCCTTACTGTGTTTTTGGTCCTCTCTGAACTCCTGTGGTATTCTTCACCGAAATTGATGGTGAAAAATGAAGGTTTCGACTTATATTTATAGTGATTTCGTCCTTTAAAGAGAGGACGTCACTGTTGAAGATGAGAGCCAACATATGTATGTTAACTTATGTCGGCTAGATAAAAAAATATTTTTCTAAACTTAAAAATTCATTATCTCATCAACCACCGAGAGTTTGGGGGCAAGTAAGGGCTCGTTAGAAAGGGAAAAATATACTCTACAAGATGGTATAGGATCCATTTTGAAAGGTTACCTCTAAGGTGGTGAAAAACATTTTTCTTTATGACTGCCCTTGAATTATTTAGTGCAGAAAATGATTAGGACAATATGGCTTCTTTGTTTGGGTTCTCCATTGTTTGTCTTCTTCATTATTTGCCTTCTTCATCATCATAAGAACATGTAGGACATCCACGTCATCATGATAGTGTCCAGCAATGAGTGTATCATCCATGTCATCACATAATTGTGCAGTGATATGTTATAGTACAGCATCATTAGGAGAACTTCAAATTAATCTTCCAACCATCAAATGAGATCTTCCACATCATCATCTAGTCTTCCAACCTTCATCAAGTGTATGACTTCATCAAGTATCATCCAAGTGTATGACATCATCATCTGTCATCATCAAGTATCATCCAAGTGTATGACATCATCATATGACATCATTAGTTAAGATCTAGATCATCAAGTGCATGCAACATTAGATCAAGTACTTGGGGCTTCCTTCATTAGTGGTTTGACTTCTTCGTGACTTGACATCTTCATTGATAGTGTCCTAGTCAACCAAGAGTCATGGCATCATCATCTGGAACCAGGCATCTCAAGAATATTGACATCTTGGTCAATGCCACATTGACATCAATGACAACCTTGATTAACAATCTCCCCCTTTGTCATTGATGGCAATATTCTTGCCCTTTGAATTTCTCTCCCCCTTTGACATCAATGGCAAACGGGGTGCCCAAATACTCCCCCTGTCAAGCTGCTTCTTTTCTTCATGAATTGTAGTCCTTCATAGGTATGTTACTCCTCCTGTCATGGTGCTCTTTCTTCAGGCAATATGGTCCATGATAGATGTGTTTGTATTTCTTCATGTGTTGTACCATCTCCCCCTGTCTGGACAAATTCCTTTAGCTCATGAAGGATTGCTCACCTTGTGTGATCAAGTAGAAGGCATCATCATAAAATCATGTTTTTCTTCAATGGAGTTACTTCCGAGAGATGTTTTATCAAGATTGTCCATGTGTAACTCATCAAGGATTTCATAGGGCCCACTCCCGGATCACATTCTACAAGAATACTCAAGAATCACAAACTCCCCCTAACTATATGCATGGTCTCTTTTTGGCAGGGTTTCACCATCAAATACTTGGAATATCAAGGATGACTTCATTTAGTCAACAACATGTGTTGCTTGTTGGAGTGTTCAAGAGACTTCCGGATTCAACTTGTTTCCTTCTCCATACTTGTGTAGCTTTCTTCTCTCGCATGGTTCTAGCTTGTGCAGGGGCCCAAGTCAAGTTACAATCACGTGCCATATGTCCAATGTTATGGCAATTGAAGCACTCTATCTTGTTCATGAAAAAGAAATCATGACTTCTTCTTGCAAAATTGCTTTGAGGAGATTGATGGGGACCATTATATTTGTCTTTGTGATATGCCCTACAATCTTTTGCCACGTGCCCAATGTTTGTACAATAATAGCAATATCCAAGAAATATACTTTGGTACCTGGGAGATGAAGAGTTCCTTGAAGTACTTTTGAAGTCCTTTTGCCTTGGGATTCTTTGATGATATCCATTGCCTTTTGTATTCTTGACACCATATGCAAGTCTCCTTGGAGTAGAATTTCTTCCGTTGTTGTCTTGATTCTTCTCCTTGCCTTTGTTGGAACTGGGACCATCAACATTTCTTTCTAGGTTCCTCACATATTTGTTGTTTGAAGCATTATCATTCTTGCTTTAAGATTTGCCTGCATAGCCAAGCCCTGATTTATCAAGGGGAGACCTTTGTTGACTTAGGATGTCATTGTTGGAATCACGATTGTCGTTAAACCAAAACCCGCAGGCATTAGTCTCCGCTACAATTGCCAGAGTTAGGATCCATGAGAGGCGATTAGTCCATGTCGCGAAACACACGGGGAGCGTTGAACCCAATGTCCAACAATCTCCCCCCAACGCGAGTTGGGTGAGTTTCGAACTCGATACCTGTCCTCTAATACCACTTGTTGGAATCACGATTGTCGTTAAACCAAAACCAGCAGGCATTAGTCTCCGCTACAATCGCCAGAGTTAGGATCCACGAGAGGCAGTTAGTCCATGTTGCGAAACACACAGGGAGCGTTGAACCCAATGTCCAACAAACACTTCTGAGTATTCTTAGCAAACCCTGCCCTAGAATCTCAGCTTAGCTTCAGTGCTCCGCCTCTGTGTGTCTTTACAAATGACCCCAAGCCTTTCCTTTATACTTTTCTCGTTGACAAATCAACGGCCATGATCAAACCTTGAATCAATGGCTAAGATTAAAAGAAAGCTTGATCTGTGTGACTTTAGACAATTTCATCACATGTTTAATTAAATTCACTTTAGTTATTTTATTTTCCTAAGTTTTAACTTAGGAGATACATTAAAATAATTAATTAATTTAATATCTCCTAAACCAGATGAAATTTCCCAAATCCATTTCTAGGTCTTGTAGATCAGGTGAACACTAGTCCTTCCTCAAAATTTGGGACCTACAGCACAACTGATGCTACCCCGAATACACAAAATCTCAACACTATGTGTGATTGATTTCTTGCTCGGTTTCCTTGTTACGGAATCATATTTTTATTCAGTGTAGGTTGCTTCAGTAGTTACTTCAATAATTCATATATGAATTAATTTTGTAAAACTAATTTACATAATAGGAGAAGTACACTCAATCGTTGCAGTAGGATTCCTAAGATTATCAGATCAAGGAATTTTCACATGGTATCAGAGCGGTTGATGCAAAACAGGAAGAGTGGATCTTAATCAGAAGTGAAGGTCGAATTGTTGCAGCAGCAGCAGATCGAATCCCCAGAGGGATTGCGCAGATCTAGCCAGGAGGGTTGAATTTTCGAGGTTGTCTCTCTCTAAGTGAGTCGACAGAGAGGTAGGACTTTCGGTTTGATATTTCGTTGAGGCTGAGGGAGCTGTGCAGAGACAAAGGGACGCAGTTTTCCGCAGGAAGTTTCCAGAGCAGAGAAGCGTCAGAAAAAAGAAAAAGCACATAGCAGGGAATTCTTCCTCAGTGAATTCCTAACCGAGGAATTCAACATTTTTCCAGGATCTGGGCAGTAGCTCAGGGCAGCAGATCTACGAGCTCCAAAGGGAGTGTGTAAGCCTGCTTAGGTTGCGCGGTGGGAGAGAAAGAGGAAGCAATTTGACAGTGTTCGGCTGAGATGGCAGCTCATGGTCTTAGAGATCAGGACCAGTTGGAGGGTTCCTCCAACTATGTAATCTGGAAGGAAAATGTGGTTGTTGTACCTACAGATCCGGAGCAGAACAAAAAGTACAAGGCTGACATGGCAAAGTGCAAGACCCTAATCCTTGATGGAGTCAAGGATCACATAGTCTCACATTTAGTTAGCAAGGGCACCGCCAGGGAGATGTGGGAAGCCTTGTCCTTGCTGTATGAAGGAACTTTCGAGCAGCGGAAGATGTACTTGGAACAGAAGCTCTACATGATCTAGACGCAGAAGAGGGAGCGCATTGCTTCGTTACTTACGAGGCTTCAAGAGATTCGAGACCAATTGGCAATCGTGGGATCCACCCCAACTGCATCGACTATGGTGATGCTAGCCCTTAACGCAGTCATGGAGGAGTGGCAGGTTTTTGTCCAGAGTATCTTGGGCAGGGCTACGCTTCCTAGTTGGGAGTAGATGTGGTCAGAGCTTCAGGAGGAAGAGCTGAGGAGAGATTTAGTCAAGTCCAAGCTTGACGGTAGCAGCAAGAGCGGATCTAAGGGTCCGGAGGAGGAGGAGAATGTAGCACTCGCATCGAAAGGGCAGCAAGGGCAACGGAGACAAAAGAGAGATGTCTTGCAGGTGAAATGCTTCAGATGTGGTGAGATGGGCCACTTTACATCACAGTGTCCTTTGAAGAAAAAGGACAAGGATGAGAAGCACGATCCTACAGTTGCAGCTGCAAAGATCGAGCAGGATGAGTTTGCTATGAGTGCTCATGCTTCTACTGATAAGAAGTGGGGCAACATTGAGTTGTAGTTCACCTTGAACTTCAGTTGGGCAGGATCCTTGAGTAGCCCACCTCACGGATCAGTACCTTGCTACGGGAGCCCATATTTGCAGTAGCGGGATGGAGGATTTTTCAGGAGGAGCCGAGGAGTGATGGAGACGAGAGTGCAGTAGGTAGCAGCGCTAGATTCTGGCTGTGCAGAGTAGAGCAGTTGCAGTGTAGTAGTAGCAGCACAGTGCACAAGAGTGCAACGCAGTGCAGATCAGTGTTGCGCAGTGCATCAGAGGGACAACGTAGTAGTTACCAGCAGTCAGAGTCTTCAACACCAAGGTGCATTCACTAAACACTTGTTCAATTTTGGGTGAGTTCAGTTGCATCTCTCAACAACTGAGTTGCAGTGCAGATGCAGTGTTAGCAATGGCAGTGTTAGCAGCATAGCAGATGCAGCACTTGAGAGGGAGTTGTAGTACGGATGCAGTAGTGGTAGTGGCAGTGTCATGGGCAGCATTACAGTGGCAGCAGCAGTGTAGTGTTTGATGGACATCAGCAGCGCAGAGGATGCTTCAAGGACAGAGTAGTATGCAGCAGGGATATTGTTAGATAACCTTCCTCGCTAAGAGGGAGTGCTGATTTTTTAGCACTGGAAAGTGCTCTAAGCCCCAAATTTTATGGAGAGGGTTAGACACTGGTATTCCAAAGAACCAAGAAACAGTTTGTGAAAATTCCACTCGGTTAATGTTTTATTAAAATAATTAATTATTTTAATGGAGACCCTAAGTCTAAACTTAGGGAAATGAAATAATTAAAGGGCATAAATAAAACAGAGTGAGAATGATCTAGAAAACAAAGATCAAGTGATGTTATAATCTTAGTCGTTGATTGGAGATCTAATATCCACTGTTGATTTCTCAACGAGAAGACTATAATGGAAGGCTTGAGGGTCATTTGGAAAGACACACACGGAGTGAATCTTGAGATCGAATTCTTCTGATGGAGCAGTGAGGGGCAGAGTAGCTTCCGGAGAGAAAGATTCTTCTCAACCCGAGAATCATCAGCAGAGAGAGGTAGGAAGACATCCAGCAAAGCCAGCGCAGAGCCAGTTAGGGCTACGCAGAGGTTGCGCAGAGGTTCAAAGGGTTTCTGAGATTCAGTTGTCAGATCAGATCCAGAAGCCAGAAGTCGGGGTGCGAGACCGGGAGGCCCAGATCTGAGATTTCGGGAGTCAGATCAATCCTTTGCTGGGGTGACGTAGTCCTTAGAGGAGGCGATGCAGTGCCTATGCCGTGACTGCATTGAGACCTCCAAAGGCAGTTCTTCCAATGTCCAAATCAGCAGAATTGTCCAGTGATTAAGTGAGGTAAAACTCACATTTCTTTCTGCAAGTATTTCTCTCTGTAACTGAAGAACCCTTGAGGTATTCAGAGATGTATTCAGGATTTTCTACTGCTTAACAATGCAAACCCTCAGATCTGCAGCACTGATTTTCCCACATTGGGTTTTTCCGGAGACTTGTGTCCAAAAATAATTGTGTCCTATGTGTGATTGATTTCTTGCTTAGTTTCCATGTTTTGGAATCATATTTTTATTCAGTGTAGGTTGCTTCAGTAGTTACTTCAATAATTCAGATCTGAATTAATTCTGTAAAAGTAATTTACATAATAGGAGAAGTACACTTAGTTGTTGCAGTAGGATTCCTAAGATTGTCAGATCTAGGAATTTTCACAAAGTTAACTTAGGAATTTTTTAATTTTTCCTAAGTCTAACTTTAGGAAATAGTTAAAAATTTAACATTTTGCTAAAGTGGTTGTCTTGTGGGTTCTTTTGCTAGCCTTAGCACCTAGGCAAGCAAAACCCTTACTTCTCTACTCTAATTAACACTCCCTCTTAGAGAGGAAGGTGTTTGCACTACACCCAACTTCTCTTTTGAGGTAAACAAATCTAGTCCCTGGCTAAGCCTTGGTCAGAATGTTTGATGTCTGCCCCTATGTTGGCACATATTGGAGAGAAACTACACCTCTCTGAAAAATATCTCTGATGTGATGATAATGTATGTCGATGTGCTTAGAGTGATCATGAAACACTATTTTCAGAGAGCTTAATGCAACTTTGATTATCACAATGGATCACAGTGGGATCCAACTCTATATTGAACAAACCCACGAGAAGCTTCCTCGACCAAATAGCTTTGCACCCCACCAAACTGGCAGCCATGTACTCGGCCTCAGTTGAGCTCAATGCAACTGATCTCTGCTTCCAACTAAACCAAGAAACAGCTACTAATCCCACACTGAATGTGCATCACGATGTGCTCTTTCTGTCTATGGAACTCCCTGCCCAATGTGCATCAGTGAAGCCCTCAAGCCTCATCTCATCAACCTATCTATACCACAATCCATGCTCTATTGTCCCCCTTGAAATATCACAACATGTGCTTAACAATAACCCAATGTGCTTTGGTAGGATCTACCAATAATTGGCTCAAAGAGTTGACTACAAAACATATGTTTGGCTGCGTGTTAACCAAATACATCAACGACCCAATCAACCTTCGGTAAGGTGTGGGATCTACTCGCTCTAATATGGATGTATCAATCTTCCTCTAGTTTGTGACTAGAGGCATAGTCATGGGCCTGCATCCAACATGTGAAATCTTCGCATAATTTGCAGGGTTGTCCCACAAAGATCTCCCTGTCACCCTGCCAAACCTCCAGCCCAAGGAAATAGTGCATTAGCGCCATATACTTCATCTCAAACTCGCCTACAAGATCTCTCTTACACTCATGGATGAGCTTATCTACGCCTATTAAAATCAGATCATCCACATATAGCACCAAAATAAGCAGTTCACCTCCAACAACAATGTAGTAGAGCTTGGGGTCTGCTTCACTCTTGGTGAGGCCCAATCCTTGAAGGTAATTGTCTATCCGAGCATACAATGCTTGTGAATCTCGTTTGAGCCCGTACAAGGCTTTCTTGAGTCTGCATATGTGTGTCTCCCTGCTGCATGTCTCAAATCCCTCTGGGTGCTCAATATAAATCTCCTCCCCGACAACCCCATTGAGGAAAGTGGTCTTCATGTCCATCTGGTTGATCGTTCACCCTATTTTTTTGCAATAGCTGCTACAACCCTGACAAACGAATATCTCACAACTGGGGCAAAGGTTTCATCATAGTCAATCCCCTCTACCTGCAAGAAACCCTTTGCCACGAATCTTGCTTTATACTTCTCAATTCTCCTATTAGCTCCATGCTTGATCGTGCAGACCTAGCGAGATCCTACCACATATTTTCCCTTTGGCCTCGGCACCACTTCCCAGACATCATTCTTCATGATGCAGGCATACTCCTCCACCATCGCATCTCTCCACACCTGTTGAGTGGCTGCCTCTTGATAACTAAAAGGCTTGGCATCCATTTGATTATGTTGAACCAACTACTGAGGATCAGTGGGCGTGGCTAGGACATTATCAACAAAATCTCTAACCCCTTGTTCCTCCAGCACCACTGCTATCCTTTCACGCCATGAACAGAAGTTTGATCCACCGTCCAATTTGTCTTCAAATCTGAGACCCTGATATGCCATCCTTACAAATTGAACTGCTGAATACAAATCGCACTGTTGGAAACAATGCACACTGCTCAGATAATCTAACAGCCAAATCGATCAGATAAAATCGCTCCTTCTAAATCGTAGAACATGCTCCTCGAGATAAAATTTGTGCTTGGTCTTCAATAAAAAACTGACCTCTGATACCATGTTATATTTCCTTAAAACCCAGTAAACTGATTCGCAATTTTCTGAGTGTAAAAACCATAAATACAAATAACTACGTTCTAGAAACTTATATCACAAATTCACTGAGTTTTCTAACTTAACATGCACAGCGGAAAATAAATCAAAAGACAAACAGATCACACATAGAACAAAAAATATACCCAGGAAACCCCAACTCCGGGGAAAACCTGCAACGCTATGCCTTTCATTTTCTTCTTCAGCAAAGGAATTTTCTACAAGAATTACAAGAAAGGAAAAACTTCCCGTTCACCACAGAAAAGCACACAATCAACCACCAAATAGATCGATTCACTTTCCTCCGCACTAGATCTGCAAAACCTTTGCGCAGATCAGCTAATCTGCCCACACGTGTGAATCAAAAGACTGCACTGGGGCTATAACAGCTCAGCCCTCACTTGATTTCTTTCGCTTGGATGTTGAGTCACTGTGATCTGTTGAAAACCTCAGCTCTTCCTTCATTGATCTAACACACACTGCTTGTGCTCAACTAACTTTCCACCAAATAGCTCTATCTACTCTTATAATTTCAATCTCAACCGTAATCTCCCTCTGAAGGCTGAGATTAAATCATGATCAAGGGCTAAGATTAAATCATAAGTTACCTTAAGAATTTTTAACTTTTCCTATGTCTAACTTTAGGAAATAGTTAAATAATTAATATTCTGCTAAAGTGGATGTCTTGTGGGTTCTTCTACTAGCCTTAGCACCTAGGCAAGCAGAACTCTTACTTCTCTACTCCAAGAGATGAGATGCAGACTCTCAGATGGATTCATCTAGGGTCATAAGCATTGAGAACAATGGAGCTGCTTGGGAAACGATGTCACAGTCCCAAGGCTCGTTTAATGAGTTAGTTTCCTGTACCGGAAGACAGCTGGGAAAAAATAGAAGGAATAATTTACTTGCCTTTGGCTCAATTGTTCCATAAGGACAAGAGTTTCACAAGTGCCCCAGTCCATGATGCTAGCTAGGTTTTGGAACAAGAGTGTGAAGTCTTGTACTGCAGTCCAAAGGGAGTATTTGCAGCTGTAGAAATTTGGACTCTGAAATCCACTAAATGGAGACAAAGCTTGCCAAGAGCCCCTTTTCAGCTGCAATCAAGCAATGACAGCAGCAAAGATGAAGTAGTCTCTTTTGTAGCCATTATCACAAGAGTAAAGCTCTAGCCGAGCCCTCTGTAATCTGCCTTTTTCTGAGAATCCATAATGAGCTGAACAAACCTTCTAATTGTTGATGGAGTTTTTACATAGGATTCCAAGGTGAATCATTGTGTCAAATGTGCTTAATTTCTTTTTGTTATTCTGCCATTTAATAATAAGCAGAAATATCTATTGATGGAATGTGGCATAAGTGAACTCAGAAACGACACAGCAGGATAGATGCTCATTGTAAGCCAAACCAAATTAATCAGAAGTGTTACGATAAGTTGTGATGGATTGTATCGCAGGATAGCTGAGACGGTGAACGAATCAATGCCCAGTCATCCATAGGACTAAGAGAAGTTGAATGGCTTTAGCATATACCAAAATTTGCTCTGCATTTCAATAACTGGAAGGATCAAAGTAAACAAAAATATAGCCTAATATCAAGTTGTTTGTTGAAGAAATGGTGAAGTTTTACATTTTACTTTTCAGAACTAGATGGGATTTAGGATCGAAAGGATATAAAGCCATTGAAAGTAGTGCAAACATTAGCATGTAGGAAAAGTGCATATAGATCTACATAGCATTAAAATAAACACTGAAATTCCACCAACATAAAGCTACCTGCAATAATATTCCTCAGAACATCTGCCAATGCAATTTATGACAGTAGGCAATGGAAATCTCTCTGAATATGGCAATTTGAGTGTCCCATTAAGAAGAGACTCAACCACTCCTTCAGGAATACATCTTCTAGTCTTTGAGTGCTTATCAGAACAAGAATCTTCAATGGTGTTATGATCAGCTACTCCATCCCCATTCTCCTCCAGATTCGTTGACTTGGCCACAACTGCCGACTGTGAACAGCATGTAGATTTTTCTGCCTCACATTCCTTAGCTCTATTTCGCATTGATTCTCCATGTAAGAATAGCCGCCTTCCAATTTGAAGTTCTATTGAGCCAATGAAACGGCAACAGAAGCTGCAAACAAAAGAATCGCCCTGGAAAAGAAGAAAGATTACAACTCAGTAAGTTACAAAGAACAGAAGATTCAGAAAGAAGAAAATAAAATAAACAGGGAGAATGGTCATTTTATATTTCAATGAAAACTGGAGAGAGACACATAAGATCTGAAGAAACAGAGGCAAGTCTTTAAGTGGTACCTTGTTAGAAAAATGCTGTGCCCCAACCAACATGCGATCTTGCAAAACCAATTCATCCTCCTGAAAATCCTTATCTGCAAATATGCCTGCACCTCACAAAATGTCTTCATTAATACATGATATACATTAAGGAATCTCTTTGCAGTAACTTTCTTCTTGATCACATACATTGTATTAATAAAAAATGATCAGAAAAAAAATCTCTAAATCAGGAATCAGGATATAAGCAAGAGTTTGTTCCGGACTACATTTTACATACTGCTTTCAAAATAGTAGCAGCCCAAAAATCCTTAAATATATGTTTTCTCTCAGCAAATACTACATAAAATACTCAAAAGACCAAATAAAAACATCAAGTCTATCGTACTCCGTCAAAACTCAGAAGATACAAGTTCAATTTCATGGAAAATTCAACCCTTTTTAGCTTTAGTCAACAATGAGCACTGCTCAATAACCAATCAACAGAATTGTGTAAATGCGTTGTATTGCTTACATGTACAATGTTGGTTGGGTTGGTTTGCATGTCACCTCTCAGTGGAATCTGGCATGCAGCCAATAATCTACTTCTTAGACATCTTATTCAAGAGGGGTCACTATATGGATGGCATTATGACCATGTACATCATATTTGCTAAACTAATTCAGCTGAAAAGGAGGTAAACAAGCCATCATCATTGTCAATTGGGTCTAGCTCAGGTGGTTGAGAGGAGAAATTGTTATCCTCTCCAACCAAGTTTAAATCCTACTTGCGACATGTTCACTTGTCATTAGCCAATTGTTGATCGGAGCTGTTAAGGTACAAGCAATCTCATTCTCACTCGTAAGCTTCTGCTATGAATATAATATATAAAAATAATATGAATAATAATAATTAGTTATTGAAGAGACATGTCCCCAAGGACATGACTATTCGTGAAGGGGCACCTTGCCTAGTATATATGCAAAGCCCTACTTATATACTAGGCAAGGTGCCCCTTCACGAATAGTCATGTCCTTGGGGACATGTCTCTTCAATAACTAATTATTATTTAATTAATCATTATCATGACTATTATTATTTATATTATTTTTGTATATTATATTCATAACATTGCCTTCTTCTTCAGAAAAGCTTTGTCCTCAAAGCTTATTGTTGACAAGGTGTGTCGCTTGTTTCTTTGTCTTGTAATATACTCACATCTTTCAAAATTCTTCAAGTTGTCATCTTTGAAGATACAAGATGATAGGATCCTCTGAGAGAGAAACAAAATTGCTAAACTGAGAAGGGATCTAACCATCCTAAATAAATCTTCTGTAGAATCTTGCGGTTACTCGATACTTCGGATGAATTTTTATCATAAGACTGAATTACGTTGACACCTGTAGTCTTCAGAACATAAGTTCGTTGTTTCCTTTCTATATGATGCTAACACATTCACTGATTAAGGTCTCTACTTTTATGATGATGATGTCGATAAGGATTTCTTGTGACCTAATTTTCCTTCATCATGCTTTTGGCAATTTCTCAATCTACTTCAACTACTAATGTTGTTGAGTTGATCATTGGATTTCTTCTTCAACTTCCTACTGTTTGCACTACAGCAACCGAGTATGTCTTCAGTTCAATTGGATTTGGATTTGTCTAAACTATGAGAGTATGTCTTCAGTAATTGGATTTTGATTATGATTTTTTAAACATGAAAGTTCTTCAGCTTCTAATTCAACTTCATTTTGATGCTCAAGCTTCTCATTTTTTAAATCTTTGATTTGTTCTAATAACTTTTGATTAAGGTTTTTTAAGCGCAAATTATCTTCTTCCTTCTCCAAACGATTCTCATTGAATTTCTTCTCGAGACATTCCTTTTCTTCTTCTAATTTTTCATTGTAGCTTTGGACTTCTTGACCTTCACAAGTAATTTTTTACTATGGTCCCTTAGACGCAAAATTTCTCCGTTACTTTCTATTGATTCTTCGTAAAAAATATCTTAAAAAATATCTTCAAGATCTTTATATTTCTTTTCTGATGCCTTGTTTTTTTTGTTGAGTTATGCGAGTTCTTCCTCTAATCTTTTTATTTGTGTTTGTGTAATATCTTGATATTCTTCCATACTAAACAATTTCTGAAATATTAGACAAAATGTTGTGCAACAAGGTGCTTCAAGAGGAGCATATCCAACAACCAATCTCGCCATATTAGAAAATCATGTGGAAATCAGAAAGTTTGCCCAAGATCAAATTCTTCACTTGGACTCTCCTTAGGGGGAAGATCTTGACGACAGAAAACTTAAGGAAGCGCGATATCCAGGGTCCTTAAAGATTCCCCTTCGGCATGAATTCAAAAGAGTCAATGTAGCATATGGTCCTCTTATGCCCTCTCTCTCAGGCTTGTCAAAATTCCTTACTCCATCCCCTGTCGATCCATCTCAATTTTAACCTTACTCTTCTTGAATTCTTTGTTCAATGGAACACAAGCTACCCCTTCCCTCTCAAAAAGAAAACTCTAATCAGACGCTTTTGGCTCAACCTCTTGGCATCTCTCTGCTGACAAATCTGGCAAGCAAGGAACAATAGTATATTTGAATCAAAAAAGCCAGAGAAAAGGAAAATCATGGCCAAAGTTAGGGGCATAACAACTAAAGCTATTTTATCAAAAGGAAATAACAAGATGGACCCTAAAAATTACAAGAAGTAGAGTTACTATGGTTCCATTTTGGCTTCCCAAATATTAAACAAGATACCATAACCATCCAAAGGAACCGCCTACTTTGCAAAATTGGAAAATAAGGATGAAAGAACAAGACTTCCTGGCTTGGATAAAAGAGAAAAACGGGCCTTGTCTTTTTTCTTATGGAGCTTCAGAAAACAACCCAAGGAAGGGTGGAGCACGAAATGAATCCAACAATCATGCAGAGGCCTACGCCCTTCTTTTCATTGTTACAATCCTTCGTGAGTTGCAAATGGATCGCCCCATAATTATGGGTGATTCAGCCTTGCTCATAAGTCTGTTAGCTAAAGGTTCAAGCTCCAGCAACGCAGAGATAATGCAAATCTTAACTCGCATTCAATCCCACCTAGCACACTCGGAAGGGGTCTCCTTTTATCACATCTCAAGAAGAAATAACAAAGCAGCAGATCGTCAAGCAAACAGAGCTTGCCAAAGACCCCAAGGCAAAGCACAAATCAACGTTGAAACAAGAAATATCCCCATCCCATGAACATGAGATACAACATCAATTGAGATTTTGGGGTAGCATTGGGTGTGCTCTAGCTCTAAAACTTTGTGGAGGGGCTAAGACACACGAGATCTCCAAAACCCAAAAAGCGTTTGGAGAAATTTCATCTAATGTTGAAGTTATTCTAATAATTAATTTTTTTAATGAGGACCCTAAGTCTAACTTAGGGAATTAGAAATATTAAAGTGAATTAATTAAACACATGTGATGAAATGTTCTAAGTGATGTGGATCAAGCAGTCTTTTAATCTGAGTTGTCGATTAGAGATTAGATCACGGTTGTTGGTTTCCCAACGAGAAAAGTATAAAGGAAAGGCTTGGGGTCAATTGGAGAACACACACACATCGACAGAGCACTGAAGCTAAGTCGAATTTCTAGGGCGGGGGTTGCTAATAAATTCGAAGCGAGTTTGCAGTGCAATGAGGGGCAGAGATAAGCAAGGGATGATCTTATCCAAGGCCGAGAATACAGCAACAGAGACGCAGTGAGTACCAGACAGCGCAGATCCAGCCAGGAGGACGCAATTCAGCCAGCACCACACAGAGGACTGTGCAAAGGCTGCGTAAGCCTAGCCAGGGTGACGCAAACCCAGCGAGCGCAACGCAGCACCAGCTGGGGTGACACAGGCCCAGCCAGGGCAACGCAACACCAGTGAAGGTGACGCAGTGGATACGTTCGCCAATAAGGGTTGACGCAGAGGCTACAAAGGCAGCGCTGAGGGTTCCAGTGGGCCAGAAAGGGCTCGTGATCTGTAAATCCCGATTGAGGGTGTGATACAACCATATTTTATGTCTCCAAGTGAAATGTACTTCTGCCGTGTAATTTCTTTGTAGGGCCAACCATTTCTGGCACCCAGAATGTTGTATTCAGATTCTGCATAATAATAAAACCTTTTAGAGGGAGAGGAGTACCTGTCCGACAGTTTGAGCAGAGATGGTTTCTCATGGACTGAGAGATCAGGATAGGTTGGACGGTGTGTCCAACTTTATTATCTGGAGGGCCAGGATCCTGACAGTCCTGGATGAGTACGGCATCAAGGACCATGCTAAAAATGTCCTAGTTGTGCCTACTGATGCAGATCCCCAGGAGAAATTCAACGAGAATCAAGCGCGAGCTAAGCGCTTGATCATGGATGGAGTCAAGGATCACGTGGTTCCACATATTGCGGGGAAGAACCCAGCAAATTAAACGTGGACAGCTTTGAACACAATGTATCAGGGAAGCTTCATCCAGAGGAAGATGCTTCTGGAGAATCAGATGTGGTTGTTCCAGAAGCAAAAGGGTGAGGAAATCGACCCCTTCCTCTTTAGACTACAGACTATCTGGGACCAACTGATTGCCATGGGTACGACTCCGGATGAAGGGCTCTTGGTGAGGACTACCCTGAATGCAGTCACCGATGAATGGGAAACGTTTGTCCAAAGCATCTTGGGCAGGGCAGCGTTACCATCCTCGGCGGACATGTGGGCAATCCTCCGTCAGGAGGAAATCAAGAGATTTACCAAGAGGCAAAGTAGCAGCGGAGAAGTCAAAGTAAAGAAAGAGAAGGAGGAGGATGTAGCCCTTGCATCAAAGGGACAGAGGCAGCAAGGAAAGAAGAAAAGGGACCTATCCAAGGTCTGGTGCTTTAATTGTGGCGAACTTGGACACTTTGCCAGCACTTGTCCTAAGAAGAAGGACAAGGGATCTTTTGATTCCAAGGCAGCAGTAGCAAAAGGGAACGATGGTAGTGACGATGATGTAGCCATGAGTGCCCATGAACCAAGGAAGTGGGGCGATATTGATTTGTAGAGCAGCTACAGATGTATGCAAGATCCTTGAGGTGCCCAAACTCTTGGATCACATACGAGCTACAGGAGCCTTAAGATAGTAGCGGGACGAGTGGAGCAGTGGGTGCAGAAGATCACAGTGAAGTAGAGGCAAGCTAGGACGCTGAAGTCTGGAGCAACATAGATGAGAGGCAGCAGCAACAACGCAGAGGTTGATGGGATTTCAGCAGCGCAGAGGCACTGCTTACGCAGTGCAGTGCAATGCAGCAGATAGTGCAGTGCTTCAAAGAGAGAGCGCAGCACAGCAGCAGAGGGAGCTTCAATGATGAGTTGCAACCCAACTAACTTGTCTGTCAGTTGGTTGGGTGATGGTCCTTCAGTTGCTTATTTCTCAGCAACTGAGTTGCAATGCAGCAGTTAGCAGTGGCAATGCTATGGGCAGCATGATGCAGAAATTTGAGAGGAAGCTGCAGTACAGATGTGGCAGTGTCAGTGGCAGTGACATGGGCAGCAGTACAGTGGTAGCAGCACAGTGGATGGAGGGCAACAGGCCAAGCATCAACAGCACAGAGACCGATGTCGAGAACAGGCAATACTTCGGTGTGGATTTATTGCTAGAGCACACTCCTCGCTAAGAGGGAGTGTTGCGATTTTGGGGTAGCATCAGGTGTGCTATAGCTCTAAAACTTTTTGTAGGAGCTAAGACACACGAGATCTCCAAAACCCAGAAAGCGTTTGGAGAAATTTCATCTAGTGTTGAAGTTATTCTAATAATTAATTTTTTTAATGAGGACCCTAAGTCTAACTTAGGGAATTAGAAAAATTAAAGCAAATTAATTAAACACGTGTGATGAAATGTTCTAAGTGACGTGGATCAAGCAGTCTTTTAATCTGAGCCATCGATTAGAGATTAGATCACGGTCGTTGGTTTCCCAACGAAAAAAGTATAAAGGAAAGGCTTGGAGTTAGTCGGAAAATACACGCACACAAGCAGAGCACTGAAGCTAAGTCGAATTTCAGGGGCGGGGTTTGCTGAGAAATTCGAAGCGAGTTTACAGTGCAATGAGGGGCAGAGACCGGCAAGGGATGATCTGATCCAAGGCCGAGAATACAGCAGTAGAGAGGCAGTGAGTACCAGACAGCGTAGAGCCAGCCAGGAGGACGCAGTTCAGCAAGCACCATGCAGATGACTGTGCAGAGGCTGCATAAGCTCAGCCTGGGTGACACAGACCCAACTAGCTCAACGCAGGGGCAGCGCAACACCAGCCGGGGTGACGCAGGCCCAGCCAGGGCAACGCAACACCAGTGAAGGTGACGTAGTGGAGACGTTGGCCAATAAGGGCTGACGCAAAGGCTGCAAAGGTTGCACTGAGGGTTCCAGTGGGCCAGAAAGGGCTCGTGATCTGTAAATCCCGATTGAGGGTGTGATATAGCCATATTTTCTATCTCCGAGTGAAAGGTACTTCTACCGTGTAATTTCTCTGTAGGGCCAACCATTTCTGGTGCCCAGAATGTTGTATTCAGATTCTGCATAATAATAAAACCCTCTAGATTTGTTGCATCGATTTTCTCGCATTAGGTTTTTCCAGGGACATTTGTCTGAAAAATCGTGTGTAATCTTGTCACATGTGCGTAATGTTCAGTAAATGATCTGTAGATGTGTAGGCTGCAGTTTGTGTCTGCTTTAATGTTTTTTCTAAATATTTCAGTTAAATAACTTGTTAAGTTTATCAAACAAGTAGGCGAAGTAGATCTAGACACTACAGTAGGGTTTCTGTGTTGAAACTTTAACAACATCAACATTTCTTTAGAACCTGTTCCATCTACAACAAGTCCCAAATCCGTAATCACCTCCATATCTGGCAATAGCAGAATACTCTCATGAAAGGACGCACTGGAGATCAAAATCCCCCCTCCCAAAGTATTCCCAATCCCTGGAAGA
Source organism: Pinus albicaulis (assembly GCA_034641835.2). NCBI lineage: Eukaryota > Viridiplantae > Streptophyta > Pinopsida > Pinales > Pinaceae > Pinus > Pinus albicaulis. The sequence goes on from CM076576.1 coordinate 200,616,530, forward strand.
ACAATCATCTCAAACCAAATCCTTTGCAAAACCATCCACTCTAACTCACATCATCTTGAGAAAGGATCCTAATCTTTCGAGTTTCCTGCACCACACCCGCAAGCAAGCAAGGCTGAGTTACAGATTCTCCCTCCCCTAGTCGTCTTCCCACGCCTATCTCGTGCCTTGGCCTGTCTTCCCTCTGTCCCCGAGCTTCCTCCTGCTCGTTTTCCTTTTGAAATGGATCCCTTAGGAGGAGCAAGATTAGCACATTAATTGTTGAATTCCTCTATCATGACCCTAGTAAAATTGTACCTATCACTCAAACAAAATCTCGATTTGACATGTTAAGCTTTTTCTATCTTATTTTAATGCTAGAGGGTGATTTGATGGTGAGGATCCCATTTTAGGCAATTTTTTTGTAGCGTGATTTTTTTTTCACAATAGGGGCGATCTAGAGACTTTTTGTTGATGTATTTTTGGTTTAGAGATCCATTGCCCTGAGAGCTATTTCCATTATATGCACTCTTACCTGTGATATAAATGAAAACCTATGCATATTTGTGTATAAACAGTTTGGATTAATATGGATGCACATGAATATATATGTTTTTCTTTAAAACTTGAATATTTTTATGTATTTTTTGGTCGACTAATTTTTTCTAATTCTGGACCCATTCATAGCTCAAGGAGTTGACGGATTTGAGGACCAATTTGGTTTTAATAACAATGTTAGAAAGTAAAAAAGTGTACTATTTCCATTGTTGCTTTATCCTCCAATTCACAAGATTAAAGATCCAAGAAACCTCTAGTCGAAGAGGTGAAGGTTTTTTTTTTTTTTAAAACAAAATTCAAGAAAATTTCAAAATGGTATCAGAGCTTGTTGTGGCTGAGATCACTCTAATGTAATAGGGGGCTTGTATTTCAATAGAAATTACCAAGGAGAGGTACTTGGCATTGTCAAGGTTGTGGGGCTTCATACACTAAGTTGCTTGAGAGAAGCACCTTGACCATTGGAAGTTGTGTTTCTACTTCATATATACTACTAATTTGTGCACTTGAGACTCATTCAGATTGCGTAAGGTAGCTGTCAATCTTAGAGAGTATCACGAAGGGAAATTCCAATTTTGTTTCATAGAAGCTCAAGCTTTAGATTCTTATTGAGAAGGTTGAGCTTTGGGAGCATATTGAGAAGCAATTCCACAAGCTACCAATCCAGTACAGTTGGCCATTGAACGAAAGAAGGAAGACAAAGTCAAGAGAATCATTTTAATTTTGTGAAGGATCACTTTCATCTCACGTATTTCAAATAAGAAGCCAAGAAAATGTTTGATTCTTTGGTTGAGTTATTTCAGAACTCTTATGTCGCTCAATAGATACTCTTGCAAAACCAACTTTCAGTGGTTCCTATCAACAAGATAAATACTATGGTGAGCTTCTTGAGCAAGATCATTGAATTAAAGGATCAATTGTCATTGGAGGATCAAAATGTTGATGTTTGTAGCTCGAGCAGGTCCTTCTTGTTGGACATTGGATAAACCAGCGCTCCCGTGTGTTTCGCGACATGTGCTTAACTGCCTCTCATTAATCCGTTAACTCTAGCGATGCGTTCATTTACTAACACCGGCAGGTTTTGGTGTAACTGCAATTGTGATTCCAACAAGTCGTATTAGAGCTAAAGGTCTCGAATTTGAATAACACCTAGATCGCGCTGGGGGGAGACTGTTGGACATTGGATAAAACAATGCTCCCGTGTGTTTCGCAACATGTGCTCAACCGCCTCTTATGTATCTGTTAACTCTGGCGATGCATCTGTTTACTAACACCTGCAAGTTTTGGTGTAACGGCAATTGTGATTCCAACACTTCTACACAGGCCTAAGTGTCTAGGTGTGCAGAAGTCGCCCAAAGTCTCCTTATACACTTTCCCTAGTGTGAGCAGGTTGTTTTTGTAACTTAGTCATAGTTAGACCTAGGAAAAGCACGTATTATTATGGTGGCTTATTGAGCTAAAATAAACGTAGGAAAAGTAAAGTAAATTATGTTAGTGATTATGTTTTAATCTCAATCCTTGATGTCAAGTAAGGCGAGAACTAATCTCAGCCATCAATCACTTTGGAGATTATGGTTAGGGATTTAGCTCAATGTAAAGTTATAAAACCAAGGCTAAGGAGAGGGAGAATACACTTGTTACCACACAAACTAGCAGTGTTGGCAAGGTTCAACCAAGACTATTATATAATAAGCACTATTACGAGTACAGCCAATGTCACCTCTGCATATTCCTCTCACTTTAGTCCAACTCCCACTAAATGCCACATGCAATATCCCTACACCGATGTTGCCAAAAGTTAAAACAAAACCGGTGATCAGAGCAGAAAACCCTTTGAAACGGGAACCGATGGAAACCGATAAAAAAATGAACCAAAAAATCGGTTGACCAAAAATATATAAAATATTCAAATATTAAAGAAAAACATATATATTCGTGTGCATCCATATGAATCCAAACCTTTTATGCACAAACAAGAAAAAGTTCTCATTTATATAGCATGTAAGGGTGCACATAACCAAAATAGAATCTAGGGCAATCCATCTCTAAACATAAAATACATCAACAAATAGGCTCTAGATGGCCTCTAGCATCCAAATAAATCATGCTACAACAAATACCTACCTATCATCAAAATCATTACCTATATTCGGATCTTCGTCATCAATATCACGCTTTAAGCATTAAAATAAGATAGAAAAAACGTAGCATGTCAAGTCAAGATTTTTTTGAGTGATGGGTACATTTTTAGTAGCATCATGATAGAGGAGTTAGACAACCAATGGCACTAACATAAGGGTACATAGAGGCTTGGTGCTCTTGATTAAATACTAGTTCCATACCCTCATGCATGACAAAATCCAATGGAAACGTTGCAATCCCCTCAATCCTAAAACCCTGAAAAATTGTTAAGTCTGCTGGAATTTGAATGAGATCTAAAATTCTACTTTTTGCATATGAAATCCAAACCTGACTCATTCAGTGGTAATATTAAAAATTGAAGTAAAAGGATGAAAATGAAAGATAAAGGAAAATGTCACTTTTACTTTAAGAATTTAGCATTTCCATGAATTGCATTGCAGTACTAGGGCCATAGGCTTGAATATTAGGCTACCGCACTCAAAAATTCTTGTTTTTCTAAAACAAAATGTGTTTGGAACATCTTTGATCAAATTGTGTAGAACCGGCATGTTCAATGAAAAAAGGCCAGTTTAATACCGAACCGGCCATTTCTAGTTACAAAACTCAAACTAAACAAGTTTGACCCCCAAATTGGTCGGATCAGTTGGCTCCACCAATTTCGTTAACACTACCCTACAAACAACAACTCAACCAAAGAAATAACAGACCAATGCCTTGATGAAGAATATGGAAGAGGTAGTGGTTAGATAACCAAATTTTGATCTAATTAATGATGTGAAAATTCTACTACAGTATCATGGTTTACTTCTCCTACTTGATTTAAATTATACAAGTTATCTTCAGAAATTAGATTCAGAAAATACCGAAGTAAACATAACTAAAGTCTACACATGCAGATCATTTACTGAATACTACGCTCATTCAATCAAAGTGACACATGGATTTTTGGACATAAGTCCCCGGAAAAACCCAAAAGCGGGAAAACCGGTGCAACAGATATGAGGGTTTATTTTATTAAGTAGATTCTGAGTACAATAAATGTGGATTCCAGATCTGGACAACCCGACAGAGAATAAAAGAAATATGTAGCTAACTTGATCTTCTAGGACCAAATATCTGATTGATCCACACCCTCAAACGGGATGTACAAGACTCGGCCCAGATCTGGCCCTAGAAACCCCAGCGTTGCCTGTGAAGCCCTAGCGTCAGCCCTGCTGGGCTCTGAGTGCCACTGCGCTGCCAAGAGAGGGACTGTGTAACCCCAAAGAGAGTGACACAGGCCTTACGTTGGCCCTGGAGACCCTCTGCGTAATTCTGAAACCCTCTGGAGCTGCAGCATTGTCCTGCGTAGCGGCTGCACAGCTGCTGTGTAGCGCTCTGCTCCCCTGCGTTGTCCTTGTTTGTTGTTCCTCTGCCTCTTACTGACTCTTGGCTCCTGGATTAGACCATCCCCTCAGCCAATACTACCCCTCGCTGTAGAAAAACTCTTCTAGAAATTCTTAGCAAACCCTGCCCTAGAATTCCAAATCTGTTCTCTCAACTCTGCCTCTGTGTGTGTGTCCAACTGACCCTCAAACCTTTATCTTATACTTCTTCGTTGAACCCTTCAATGGTCGAGATTAAAACATTCATCAACGGCTGAAATTAAAAGGTTGCTTGATTCATGCCTTTTAAAACATTTCAGAACATGTGTTAATTAATTCACTTTAATTATTTAATTTTCCTAAGTTTAGACTTAGGAAATCCATTAAAATAATTAATTATTTGAATAACTTGAACACCAGTTGAAATTTCACAAAACACTTTCTAGGTTTTGGAGTTCAAGTGTGTCCTAGCCCCTCCACAAAATTTTAGGGCTAGAGCACACCCAATACTACACCAACTATACAAAATCTCAACAAATGATGTATCAGCGAACCAACAATGCATACTAGCAAAGGAAAATACTCAATATGCCAAGAAAACAAGCTTGAAAATGTAGCTAATTGAGTATGAGAGCTTGTTACCACAATAGAAGACAAAATAGAGTTGTCATACCTGTTCTATATCGCTGTAAGAAGATAATATGCTTGTTGTTCAGACCTGCAAATTTTGTATTTCTAAAGAGTGCGAAAGGCTAGCAAGTATAAGGCCACTTCAGAGGCCTGAAAATGACTTGTACTAGACCAAAAACGCAAATGACTTAATTGAAGATGTTAGTACTATAAAATACCTTTCAAATGGGCATAAGAACACTAAATTTGGGCAAGCAGTTTGAGAGATATCCAATCTACAACTCAACTACCCAGAAAATAGCCCACAACTATGAGGGCTGAAAATTGACTTGACCATAAATGATGATCAGACCAGCAAATCATTTCGGGCAGCCAATATGTGATCTAAAAGTACATAATAATCAATGAAAAAACTCTTTAGATCAAATATGATAGATAAAAAAGATTTAATCTTGAATTTCACATATCCCAAGGCAAGGGCTTGCCTCCAATCATTTCTAATTGCTGTAAAATCTTTCCAGGACCTGTAATTAACTTCAAAAAATGTTCAAAAGTGTAACTAGGTTTGGTCTTCATAATGACTTGTAATTATGAATTTATGTAATGAAGAGACAAAAATAATAAAATGTATTTTGTAATACTTTCCTCAGGGTTTTCATGAGCAAGGAATTTTTATTATAGGTCAAAGACTTCTTGATGTCTTTATGATTTGTCATCTTGTCATAAGTATAATTTAGAGTCATGTATATGAAGTGGTGTTAGACTTGTAAAGAGACAAATTATTGATCTAATGATATGCTCCAAACCCTTGTCACTATGGTCCATGGCAGTCGGCTCAAAATATGTTGTAGATCTCCTTGATGAAGTTGGCATACACACAGGAGGACATGTCAGCCCAGAATAGGAGAGACAGTCCCTATATAAAGGGTGTACCGCGGCCTCATTAGACACCAACAATTCGGACAAGTCTGAGATCACACTGCGAGGTACAGTCTGTGTTTTGGTGCGAAAAAGAGAGGAGGGGTAATTTCCTTAGGTGGGGCTGACTCATCATCTTCAACTAGGCTGACTTGTTGAACACAAAAATTAAAATAGAAAAATTCCTTTGACCAAATTTAAATTTCCTTTGAAAAAGAATGGATCCTCCTTGGGGTATTCGGGCTTCTCCTTGGGCAAATTCATCCTGTAGCTACCAATTTTAACACAAATATCAGAGATTCCTAGCAATTCTCAAGGCATACTCAAGAAATCTCACCAGAAACTCTATTGTGCTTAATTTTGTCTATTTTAAAGTTTAGAGTTATTCAATTTCCAAATATATTTTAAATATTATCTTTAGATCAGGAATTCTTGGGTAATTCGCCCAACAGGGTACCCATTTCCTGATAAAGCAATTTCCAACTTGTTGGAAATTGTCTTTTTAAACTCATAGGTTAAAGAGAGGCCTCTCAAACCTCAAATTAAGTCCTCAAGCCTTCCCACCCCTAGACATAACACCTAGAGGTGTTGTAGCACTCTTAGGATGGCTAATCTAGGCTCTACAGGTTGTTGTCTTTGTGTTTTACGTAGACTTTTACAGTCTGATTTTATAGGACAGCAAAATGTTTTGACTTATAAGTCCTAAACCAATAGTCCAAACAGCATACTAATTGTATATTTGCTTAGGTTAAATTCTGTACACCAAAATTGACTAGTCACACGCTATACTTTCTGTCATTTGGTGTTTCTTAGTCCATTGTTTAGCTTTTAGTTGCACAATTATATCATAAACAGCTAGACAGTTTTCCAAAAGTTAACGCTTCCACCTCCAATTGACCCCATACAAGGCAATAGTTTTGTTTTGAATTGGCTAAGATTGTATTTGGGACTCCTCCCTTGAGCATTTAGGAGATTGTTGGGTCTAGACTCTAAACAGCAGGGGCTTGGGTCAAAGTGACAAGGGGTCCCTGCTCTATCTATGCCCATCCAACAGGCTTGCCAGGACGTTAGTGACTTTGCTAATCAGATAGGTAACACCTTCCTTACATCTCATATAAATAGAGGAAGGAGAGACTCCTTCATAGAATACCATTCACTAATCTTTTCTTCTTCTCTCTCTCTCTCTCTCTCTCCCTTTCTTGGAATGGCTTGGGTTTCTTGGTCTTCCTGGACTATATTGGAGCATCTTAGAAGTCTAGGGCAAAAGTTTATCCCTTGGAGGTTGGATATTAGGGTTTTTTGAGATTTTGTGTATTTGGGGTAGCATCAGTTGTGCTTTAGGTCCCAAATTTTGAGGAAGGACTAGAGTTCACCTGATCTACAAGACCCAGAAATGGATTTGGGAAATTTCATCTGGTTTAGGAGATATTAAATTAATTAATTATTTTAATGTATTTCCTAAATTAAAACTTAGAAAAATAAAATAATTCAAATGAATTTAATTAAACATGTGATGAAATTGTCTTAAGTCACACGGATCAAGCTTTCTTTTAATCTTAACCATTGATTCAAAATCTGATCATGGGCGTTGATTTGTAAACGAGAAAAGTATAAAGGAAAGGCTTGGGGTCATTTGTAAAGAAACACAAAGGCAGAGCACTGAAGCTAAGCTGAGATTCTAAGGCAGGGTTGGCTAAGAATACTCATAAGTGCTTCAGCTGCAGAGAGGGGAATTTAGACTAAGGGGATGATCTGATCCTGTGGTCTAGAATACACAAAGAGGCAGAGAAGAGATCAGCTCCAGGATAGCGCAGAGGAAGGCAGCAGCAGCAAGGACAGCATAATTTTCAAGAAACCCTTCAGGGGTTACGCAGAGACCCTTAGGGGCAGCATAGTGACTGCATCACCCATTCTGGGGTAACGCGGTCCCTTCCAAAGGCAGCGCTGAGGGTTTGGAGGCCATCCAAGGCTGACGCAGAGCCTTTCAAGGGCTTCAGAGGCTGACGCAGAACCTTTCAGGGGCAGTGCTGGGGTTTCTAGGCCTAAATCTGACTGAGTTCTGTAAATCCCGTTTGAGGGTGTGGATCGGTCAGTATTTTTGGTCCTAGATCAGCCAGGAGTTGTAGATCTAGAGTTTTCTCTGTAGGGTTTTTCAGATCTGGAACCCAGAGTTGTGTATTCAGAAATATTCTTAATAATAGAACCCTCCAGTAGCCAGAGACTGGTTTTCCCACATTGGGTTTTTCCGGGGACAGTTTGTCCAGAAATAACTGTGTCACTTTGTCTATGTGTGCATGTGCTTATTCTAGATCTGAATTGGTAGAGATCTATTATGTGTTTTGCTTCGATGTTAACTTGAATCTATTCAGTTGATAACTTATATAAGTAGGAGGAGCTTATCCAGATTAACAGTAATAATTTCTGCATAAGTGTTAAGATTCAGAAATTTCTACAGGGTTGTAATAAAACCTTAGGGTATACTTGCTGGAGAGGAAGAAAAGAAGAGAACACCATGTACTCGAGGACTTGTTGAATTGATTCTTGCATGTTGTAGCACCTTGAAGAGCTAAATGGTTTGTGTTAGCCTTAAGAACTTCATCTTGAGCATATTAATGAAATTTTCAGCTGTCCAAAACTTGTGCAGTTTTCTAATTTGACATAAGTAAAAGGATAATTTCTTGAGTGATTTGACAACATCACTAAAGAATCTAAGGGTTGTTTTCTGCTGCTATATCTGTTGTTTCACTATTGTTATAACTTATAACTGCTATAAAAGTGAATTTTCCTATCTGGTTTATGTCAAATAAGTTTCCATAGAGGGTTGAAACTTATCTAGATATTTTGGTATATTTCACCTTTGATTGCCTAGTAGATTGGGTTGCTAGAAAGTAAAATATTGTACTATTTCCACTATTGTTTTATACTCTATCTCATAACAATCCTAAGACTGAAAATTTACAAGGTTAGGATCCAGGAAACCTCTATTCAAAGAGGTAAAATTATTTTGTTTTCAATAAAACTCAAATTGAGAAAATTTCAACAAATAGTTGGGAATTTTGCTGGCTAGGCAATTGGAAAGAAAGGTTTCAACAATGGTGAATTGTCACTGTGGGAACAGATGTTGTGTCTTGTATGAGCTCAGAGAGGTGACTAGAGTGAACCAATATGAGAGGGAGACAGCAGAAGCATCATCTAGTATAATGAATTTGACTATTCGCCGGAATAAATGGAAAGACGAGTTTGAGAGGCACATTCAAAAGAAAACCGCACTGAGAAAACTTGTGCGATTGACACAGCAAAGCACATTATTAAAATCTGGAAGTGGGAGAAAAGGGCCAAAGCATTCCTAGGGATATATAGTAGGAAGTGTTGCTGCAAAACTTAGCAACTTAGTGCAAAGCCTCACTAGATGACCTAGACAATGTGCAACAATGGGAGTGTCACTGCTGTCACCTCAGCAACTACTTCCCTTTGTATAAGTGATAAGACAGAATCCAACACAAGGGGGGTTTCCCTAGTTATTAGGGATCAAATAACCGAATCAACTTAAGCTAAGTTCCCCTTAAAGGTTCTACAATGATCCACCACCAAAGAATAACATAGGAAATTAGGGTATAAAGTGGATTTAAGAGTAACGTCCAGATTTAAGTTCAAAGGTTCCTATGGCTCTCCTACAGGCTTAAGTCAAACAATTGAGGCTCAAGATAGGTTCCCAAACACACACAATCAAGAAATTACTCTTGGCTGTCATAACTAGCTTGAGAAATTAAAAAATGCAATAATATAACAGTTTATGACAGCAGCAAATTTAACCCTTAAAACAATGATAAAAAAGTGTAAAATGAGGGCTAAAATTATGAGTAAATAAGAAAAAAATTGCAGCAATTTTCTATGGTTAAAAAGGCATATAACAACAATTAAACCCTAGATGTCAGCCCTAATTTAGAGCTGAAAAATGGACATGAAATGACATTTTTGTTTTTCCATTGTATTCCAAACAAACACTAGCTCTAGCACAAAAACATCCAAGACAACAAATTGCTGAAAATATACGATTTTGTTGTAAGTAAACCCTAATTTACCCTAGAACAAGCAAAAAAATGATTTTAGGGATTTAAGGACTGACATGAGAGATAAGACATGCCTTTTTCAATCTACGGCTAATGGAGTCTATGCGTAACAAATCCTTGGAAGAAAAGAGATCGATGTGAGTTCAAAGAGATCAAGGGAGACTAACTTGTGTCCCTTAATCCTCTAACCCTAACATCATTCTATTTTCATGGACAAATAAGGGAGGGACCTAAACCCCAAGTCACCTCAAAAGAACTTGATGAAAACCTTGTTCAAGTAGATAGTGGGACCTCTCAACGCTTCTCCGGATATAAGAAGTTCCTCTCAAATCTAGTTGAGAGGGAGACATGTTTGAAGATTATTCTTGGAGACAATACTAAATATCCCATAAAGGCCTTTGGATCTATCAAATTTGATTTGAACTCTGGGAATCCGTTATTCTTCATGGAGTGATGTATGTTCCGGAATTAAAGAAGAACCCGGTATCTATTTCTTCCTTGGAAGACAAAGGAATGAGAGTAGCCTTCATCAAAGGAAAAGTCCTCACCTGGCCGAAGGAATCCTGAATGAAAGATGCCTTCACATTGGGATCTAGAGTAGGACTCTATAGTCACTGGAAGACCTCTTCTAGCAATAGTCCATGAAACTAATCATCAAAGCAAGCTATGGCATCGAAGGTTGGCACTTCTACATTATGAATCTCTTCCAAAATTGAAGAAGTTGGTCTTTGGAATCCCTAATGTTCAAGCTCAACACGATGGAGTATGTCCAAGATGTGCCACTGGAAAGAAGACAAAGGTACCATTCCCCTCTAGCAAGAATAAGTCTAATGACATCCTCCAACTCATTCATTTTGACATATGTGGACCAATGCCCATGCATTCTCTTGGTGGTCTACATAACTTTCATTGATGATTTCTCCAAGAAGACATGGATATATTACTTAAAGCATATAGATGGGGCCTCTTGATAGATAATGACCCCGCGATGATCGAGTGTAAGAGGGAGTTGTCCTCTGAATTTGAAATAAAGGATCTCAGTATGATGCACTGTTTATTGGGACTAGAAGTCTAGTAGGGACCTGGAAAAATTTTCCTATCTCAAGGAAAATATGTTCTGAAGTAGTTGGAGACATTTGGAATGACAGAGTGTAAATCCTTGGCCACCCCAATGGGGATGAATTTCAAGAAGTTGTGCGGAAATGTTGTCGAACCTGACCTAGCTAATCCTTCTAAGTATAGACAACTAATTGAGGCAAATGTTCCATGTGAACACTTGTCCAGACATATGCTTTGCAGTGAACACCTTGAGTTAATTTATGACTGAGCCCCTCCATGCGCATTGGGTTGCTGCCAAAGTTCAAACACATTTTGAGATACTTGCATGGGACTATTAACCATGGTCTAAGATATTTTGTCGAAGATGTACGACTACATGGATATACTGATGTTGATTGAGATGGAAACGTTATTGACGAGAAGAGCACATCAGGGTGTTGCTTTATCTTAGGATCCGCTACAATATCTTGGATGAGCAGGAAACAAAAATTCGTAGCTTTAAGCATGGCTAAGGCAGAATACATTATTGCTAGCATGGCTAGTTGTGAGGTAGTTTGGTTGAGAAAGCTCTTTGTGGAGCTATTTGAGCAGGTCCTAGATACTACTGTGATATATTGAGACAACAAGAGTGGGATCTCATTAGCAAATAATCTCGTATTTCATGATACGTCCAAGCACATTAAGATCAGGGACCACTACATTCAGGACATGGTACAAAGAGGAGCCATTAGACTCCATCACATATCAACAGACGAGCAAATAGCAGATATTCTCACAAAGGCTTTACCGAAAGAGAAGTTCTTGGTCTTCAAAGAGCCGCTTGGACTGATGGATGTGACCCTCCCAAGTAAGCATCTCTGCTGATTGAGAACATTGAGCATAGCTCTTCCCCCATGTTTGAGCTCCCAAGGAGAGAATTGAGCATTGAGGGCTCCTGGGGTTGGGGCATCTCTGGATAATAGGATTGGTGTGACCCTTAGCCTCTCTGCTAAGTGGATCTCGCCTATTGTCACCATAGGGTGTTTGTGATCCATATCATTCATGACAAGTTGTGTATCTCCCTCTATCATGATTGACAGAGTATACCCCAGTATACATCCTACCCACAAGCAAGGCTTGTTGGGATTGCCTCCCCATCTGGCCAATGGGTTGAGAAGACTTGAGTAGGTGTGATCCTTGCATAGCAAGTGGATCTCCCTCAAGTATAAAGGATGCAGGTGTTCTACCACCTGACTCTTCAGGGTCAAATTGGGAAGCTAAGCAGACATTGGGATTGGTGTGATCTCTACCCTTGTTGGTAGATTGATCTCGCCCAATTATCACCAGGCAATGGGATTGGTGTGATATCTACCCTTGTTGGTAGATAGATCTCCCCCAATTGTCATTGGACGATAGGAATGGTGTGATTTGTACCCTTTCTAGAAGATGGATCTCTCGTATTGTCATTGGATAGAGGGTTATAGCTTGAGCTCCCCTATGATGTCAAATTCTTCATCTTTTAGATTCGAGAGTGTTCAGCGGATGCAAAAAACATGAGCAGAGAAAAAGCAGAGACAACATGACTTGATGATGACGAGACATTTATTGCAGTCAATTGGAATTTCTCCATAGTTGAGAGGGAGTGTTAATTTGGCAGCCTGTGACAAATTCTAATCATTGGACTAGATTCCTCTTTTCGAGAGGAACAAAGGTCCAAAATTGACCTTTGAAGCACTAAATTTTGATAATAAAAAGTGATTTTTTTAAGACAAGCCCACAATTACCCAAATTGTTAAGGTCGGCCTAAGAGGCTAATTAGCCCTCCTCCAATGCCTATAAATAGTAAATATCACCTCAACCTCATTTGGACACACTCATCATCACACATATCTTCTCTCTCCTCTTCTCATTGGTTCGTATAAAATTGCAAGATCTCTTCACACGTGTGGGCAAGAAGGACAAATTTCAGGTGGCCGAAAATCTGAGTTTTCCAGCACTTTGACCAACGTTGACCTTGGTGTTTTTGGCAGATTTTGACTTCGATCTTTTGGGCATATCTCTGTTTGGTGAGGCCACATTTTGGAGCACAAAACTGAGGTGATTTGGGTTGTTTGACTGCCATTGACTACAGGCATAAATGCATATGCAGAATTTCTCTCATTTGACCGAGTTTTACTGGACTTACTCGGACTATTTTAGACTAACTTTGACCAGCATTTGAAGCCGAGTTGGAGGACTATTGACCAAGCTCTTGGAAGACTGATTTAACCATTGACTTGGACTGGTTAAGGCACACTTTGACTGTTGTTAACTTGGGCAAATTGCAGACTTTAACAGTTGACCAGATTTTACTATTTCATCCTTGACATAATGGATCTTGGTTGGTTGATTTGTTGGATAAGTCAAAACCTCTACTCTTGTTTATGGAATTGACTCATTGTACTCTCTACTGAACATTTTATGACAATCTAATAAAAAGAAGAATTTTGAAAGGGTTTTCCCCCTTGTGGGGTATTTCCCTGGTCTTTAACCAAATTGGTGTCTCTTGCTGATGCTCTTGATTGTCTCCTATTGTCATTGCATTTACTGTTTTATCTTCAATTACTGTTAGTTATTGGAAGAATTAATTGTTACTGAAAAGATTGTTATTGAAGAATTGATTTGGTCTAAAGTAATTGACATAGCATAGAGCAGTGGAAAATTAACATCAATGAGATCCCAAAGGCACCCCCAAACTAGACCTCATTCCAATAGACAGTATAGTCGCCAATCAAGATCTCCCAGGCCTCAATGACCGGCCCTCACTTGTAGACAGTCGCATAGCATTTAGTCAAGCTCTTCGCCCCATTATTCTTTTGGACAAACATCTACGTTGAGTTTTCTCCATTCATCCTCAGATGTTAGGAGAGAGAGCTCTAGTTATCCATGAGTCTCTTATGGCTAATATCGTCGGTCCATGAGTCACCATCTTGTACATCCTTCTCTTAGACTGCTCTTCATTCGATGGACTTGGTCGTCTGAGTTTTAGATTAAAGTGCTTTTTCACTTCCTGATTTTTGTTTTATATAGGGGCCAGATTAGCACTCCTGCTTTGTACTGACATCATTGCACTTAACACAGTCCCACTAACCTACTTTTGAGGTCATCTATTGGGCATTAATAAATTCATCTTATCTTCTCCTCTTAACATAAGTCCATCTGAAAATCCCTCTATCTACAAGCTCCATTTGACATCAAAGGAACAAATTAAACTCTCGATAAGTTGGAACTTGTGGATGGGCCAAGTGAGGTCAACCCTGTTAGTACAACTGAGGAAGAGAAGTTGTCAAAGGATGTTGGAATTGGAATTTGAACCATAAGAGGATATACAAGCAAAAGCCCATCTAGAGGATAAAAATTGGTCTTTTGTTTTTCCATTTTATTATGTTTTGTCATGTTGTTTTTTTACTTGAGCAAAATGTAAGGCAAATACACCTGCCAAGCCTACAAAGGTTAGAATAGGGAAGAAATACCCTGTAGGAAGTTGGATGTTAAGCTTCCTATTTTGGATATTCAACTATAGCTATCCTTAAACTTTTTGCATTACTTGTTACCATGAGAAAAAACATATATGGTGTCTAGAACTCTACTATGACATCTCAAGTCGTTGTAGAAGAGATGAACGAGGGGCTTTGTCCTTAGATACACCCAGTTTTGTGGTGAATTCCACCAAAAAGCCATCAGAAAGGTGTGAGCCCCAAAAGTTAAGTAAATGTTCCAACTTTAAAACTCATGGAATGCTATTTTTCAATTATTAGAAGCTTCAAATCTTTTTATGCATGATTTCAGATTCACATGAAGATTTAAGTTTAAATGCTTTAATTACTTTCAGATGATTTATAGACCACAGATGATTATGTTATTACATATATGCCAAGTTGCCAACACATGGGGTAGAGACACAATTTGAACTCTGGAAACATCATAGGGTTTTATGACTTCTTATACATGCACTATACAAATTATGAATCCCAACACTAGAAATGGTTGTCAAGTAATGAGGCATGACAGAAAATTCAGTTACTAAAATGTTGTCTGTTCAAAAGTGTGCTTTTGTTGCGTCTCATCAATAATAATAAGTGAAATGTGGATTGGGAACTATTACCGATCCAATTAGCAAAGTTGCTAAGATCTTCGCAGACCTGCTAGGTGGGCGCACAAAATGCAGGGACCCACTATCACCTCAGCCCAAGCCCTTGCTTGTTAGACCCAACAACCTCTTAAATGGTCAAGGGAGAGTCCCGATTGAGACATCAATCAACTCCAAGTAAGACCAGTGCCTTAGATGGGGTCACGACTCACAATGAGGTGGAGGTGTTAACTTTCGGGATTCTCTAGTTGATTCTAGGTATAATTGTGCAGCTAAAAGTAAAAACTAAACACCAGATTAAAAGACACCAAATAACAAAAACTATACAATGTGACTAATCAATTTTGGTTTACAGAAATTTATTATCTTCAAGACGGTTCATCTTCACCCACTCCACTTCCACATCCACATCAAATTGTCAAATGTCAACATTGTGATCAGGTTGGCCATGTGAAAGATCAGTGTTTTGATCTTCACCCTTGTGAGCATTGTGGAAAACATACTCATCATTCAGACAAATGTTCCAGACACAAGACTCCTGCAAGAGGAAAGATTGACCTTGAATGGATCACTTCTTGGCAATGGTCTTCAACAACCAAGAAAATATATCAGTCATACCTCAGAGTTCATTCCTAAGTATTTACTATTGACACGTCTTGCAATGGAGAAATATTTATCTTCTCACCTTGTATCTGACAGGCGGAAAATTAATGGCCAGCTACTAGATTCGAAGTCATATCAGACAAGCCTGAGCCATAGCTTGAACAAAGCCTAGAGCCAGAGTCGGAGTTGTAGCCAAAGAAAGACTCATGTCCCATGAGCATGATTTGGTTGTTGGCCAGCCTTAAACCACCACAGGCATAAGACTTCAGCTTCTGCTACCCATTTCATCAGTTTGTCATCATCTTTAAACCATCATCAAGGAGCACTTCCATTTAGCAGAAGACTTCAGCTTCTAGCTAGATTCGGAATTGTTCCATCAACTGCTTCAAGCCTAGTTCCAGAGTTAGTGGTCAGCCTTAAGGCTTAAACCACCACTGGTAGAAGACTTCGGCTTCTGCCACCTCAGTTGGTTTGTGGTCTTCCTTAAGGCTTAAACCATCATTTCAGAAAGCACATGCAGCCATTGGCTGCCAGCCTGCCATACACTTTTGTATTTTAGCTCTCTTCTTGGACTGACATAGACCCCTTCAATTTAAGGGGGTGGGGAGGTAAGGGAGAGGGTATGTTGGAAACATAATCCATTGGGATCATATGAATTTGGCACATTCACTTGAGTGGAAGGCCAAAAGCCTCAAGTGAAAGCCAACAGTCATGAGATGTCCAAAAGACCTCTTGAAAGATGAAAACCAAGGGTCGGTGGAATTGTATTAATGTGTATCATACGGACAAGAATGTATCTCACGTTTCATATAATTGCTGCCTATTTTCGCGAGAGAATTTAACAAAAACACATGTAATCATTACCATATATTAATAGAAAGTGAAGAACTTTATTCAAAACAACATATCTATATATACTTGAAAATTTTCCACCTATAGGCAAATTTTAATTCCACTCTATCAACATTCTGAAGCGGTACAAAGGATGCACATCAAACCAAAATGACAAAAATGAATGCTTTGAATACTATAAGAAAAAATGGGTATCGTTGATGTTGATTTAACCAAACCAAAAAAAAGGTTACCTTTTCCCATGTCTTTTGTTTGTTTAACCTTCAAGCAGGGACCATTGCCTACCCCTGCAAGCTTGCCATAGTATTTCTGTACAGTAAGCAAATTCCCACCTTGTAAGAAGCCTTACTCGAAATTCTAAAAAAAGCGTAAAAGCACACTACAAAAATCCACAAAACAGCTAATGGAGGTTATTGCAATTTAAGCAATGAATGCAAACAAAACCCACTTTGCGTTGACATAATTGTAACCCAACAGTCCCATTTAGTACTTTTGTGGTCACCCGTTGGACATTAATAATATTATCTTATCTCCTGTAAAAATATAAAATAAAATAAAAATAATGGCAGAAATCAATGTTATGACTCTCTAAGGACATTGTTATAACTCTAAATACACTAGGACAGGTCATAAGCTGAAAAAGTTGATCTTAATATATCCTGTCTTTAGCTTATGATTAGTTTATTGCATAGTTTAATGAAAATTAGAAATATGAAGTCCTTGCCAAAAGAAAAACCTTAGAAAAATACAGTTGAATAAATATTTACTTACAAATTCTGTTTACTAAATATTTTCAAAATTATTAGAAATCCGAGAGTGAAATTAGGTTTAAGTGTGAATTGTGAAAGAAATAACAGCATCTTCCCTAAATGATCATTCAACACCCTGTTCGAAAAGAAATCCACTCCCTAGAAAATTGAGTAACTTGATGAGCCTGCAGTGGAAATTTAAGTGTAACATCTAGAAGAACCTGCCCAATAGAGTCAGTTGCAAATTCTTCTCTTTATTCAGGCTGGTGCTTCTCAACCTCAAGGAGGCGCCCCTAGACTTGTATGCGCTGCTTTCCCTGTAGATCTGCAAAATAGACACATGAAAAACACACAAAAGTTCCTTTGGCATGCAACCAAGATGCCAAAGGGGTTATAAAAATAATGTGTAAATAGTGGTGGAATTCCCATCAATGTTAGCTTTAAATGATGAAAGAAAATTAAGAAAAATAGCACTTTAGATGTTAGATCTGTTACCAAAGTAAAGGCTTAAAAACCTCTATAAACATTGCACAAAAACCATAAAAATAACAACAAACTCCAAGAGCGAAATAAAAGCATAACAAAGCTTTATTCTACATAATCCAAAACACTGATTGCACCAAAGAAACAGATACAGAATAAGTTCAATGATGTTTACTGTAGAAGAATGTAGAAGCTAGAAGAGAGAACAAGAAAGTATGATACTGTTGAAGAAGATCCAACCCATCGAAGAGCGACCTCCTCCTCTTAATGATCAATAAGGTCAAATTACCCATGTAAGACTCTTTGTCTAACCCACGCGCATGCACATTGATGAGTTTGAGTAGAGAATTATGATCACTCATCGAATGAGTGGAGTGCAGTATCCATGCACTGAAGTCTTCCTCCTCCATTTGCTTTGATCCACTAGAGATGAGCAGTACTGAACTGATGATAAAGAGGAGTGAAGTATTAATTCGCTAGAGTTGGAAGTGAAGAAGAATAGCCATGAACTTTAGATGTCTTGGAGTCCTTTCCCCATGCAACTTGATCCTTTTGAGATGCTCTTCAGTGAACTAAGGATGAGGTGGAGGGAGAGCGGCATGCACTTTGTTGACTAGGCAACAAGTTGACTGGAATAAAGCATGCAAACTAGTCTAGTGGAGATTCTGAGTTTAGTTGATGATCAACTGATGTGAAGGGGAGAGAGAGGAAGCATGCGCCTAGTTAACTCAACCACACACTTAGTTATCTCCTCCATTCATGCATGCAACTTAGTTAACTCCAAGAAGGTGCCAACTCACTCCTAAATCAATGCATGTGTCCCAGTGGTCTTTAGTTCACTCATGCAAGCACTCTGATTAACTTCAAGACACTCCCAGTCTTATCCATGCATCCTAAACTTGCCATTTTTCTCCATTAGGAACTAGCACGTGTCACCTTGCATGCATGACTACTGCCAAAAATAAAGTCACCACATGTCCATGTAATTAGACTCATCGAACTCAATTTCCAACAAACATTCTGAGAATTGACATGCAATACCCTGCTCATCTCGCCCAAAAATAGCTCATCGGAATCGTGAACTCCCAAGGATCTCAAATATACAATCATCTATGACATGCAAGTCTCCAAACTGGAGCTATTGAAGAAAGTATCATGCATGTAAACTGAGAAAAGCTCATTGGAATTCTAAGCTTGTGAGGAATCCAAATATATAATCAATACTGCCATGTGGACCTGAGAACTTTGTCTCCTAAAAAGTGGGATTTAACTGCTAAAAGTAATAAATCCTCTTCAAAACTAATGAAAAACTTGTGCAATATCTGTCTCTAAATCAAGATCACATCACTAAACCAATCCTACATCCAAATTCTGAGTGAACCAATCTATGACTCATGAGAACTATCTTTGGAATCATCCTATGAACACCTGAAAGATGAGGTATGTTGGCCATTAACACTCCAGTGAACACTCATGAGAACTATCTCTAGAATCACACTCTTAACACACCCTTGGGAATAATTTCCCAAAGGAACCATTTTGAGTGATAACATTTTTGGCATTATTACCCATCATGTCAACAGGGATACATATATTTTTTGACATTTGCATTATCGCCACTGTAAGCCAAGGGTCACAAGTCTAAAGCCTTGTAAAAACCATGTGTGTGTTTGTATTTAGGTGTCCTAGGCCATGTGATGCTTGTTCATGGCCAAACCCTTTAGGTATGTCCCTAGTTGCTTTTGTCCTGGACAGGAATGGAGGACTTTGGATGGGCTTCATTAGAACTCATGGTTTGTAGAAGCCTTGGTTATGTAGGGTTGTTCACAAGTGTATGGGCCAACCCAGCCCATATCAGAGTGCACCTATGTCTTACTGCATGGTTATTTGTGTCAATGAGTTTGTATGTGGCCTTGGCCTTGGTGCAGTATTCCTCAGTCAATTCTCTACATCGCAGTCTCACAAAATCAGCATTTTCACACTTCCTGAGGCAGTTCACGTTTCCCAATGCATGTGGTATCAAAAATCAAAGAGACAACTTGGTCCTAAAATGCTCAGAATGATGAAGGAATGACATGCCACATTGAAATTTTCTCAAACAGTGAAGGCATGATATAGTCATAGGTGGTCAATTTCGATCAAATGGCACATGGGGCTTCAAGGTTGCAAAATGGGGTCAAGACTAGTCAAAATGTTGCATGCATTGCATCAAAAGTGATTCATATAATGAGAGAAACAAAACACATGTGGTAGATTTCCAAAATTCCTTAGGGCATTAAAGATCCAATGACTTGGCGTGATGATGTGGCATAGAAGATGGCAATGTGGCAACACAGGGTACTTTTTTGGCCAATGGGGCTGAATACAGGTGAAATCTATGCAAAATTCCCTAGGATGTTGGGGATCCAAGCAAAAAGGTGGCAAGGTTGACTTACTACTAGTCGTTGCGGTCAACAAGTAGTCATTTGAGGTCAAATATAGCCACTGCAAAGTCAAGAGGTGAATGTTGGGGGTCAAGAGAACCAAAGGTTAGCAAGTGAACATAAAAATAGCCATTGCAAAGTCAAAGGATCATCCTTTCAAGAAAATCAAACTCCTCTTGAACCAAGTTGAACTATTATGGGCCAAATCAAGCCTCAAGCTAGCTATTTGAGAGGGACGTTGAGCTTCCAAGGAGGATGATTGGCATGTTTGGGCCACCATTCTTCATTCTTTAACTCGTGGGTCAAATACAAAGGGAACATTGGGTTACCAAGGGATTTGTAGTCAAGTCCACCCCCTCAAGTGGGCAAAAAGTATTATAATGTAATATTTTTATCAAAATTCTTACTTAGTCTCTAACATGTGGATAACAAGTAAATTAGTACAAAGTGTCAACTAGCCATTATCTAGCCATAAAAGAAAAATTATAAAGGCTAGCCTCTCCTTTAGTTGAAGTAGTTGTTGATTTGTGAGATCGAATTATGACATAAAAAAGGAACTCAATTTTGCAAACACTTTGTAATCTTTGTGTGGGTTGGCTCTTCCTATTTCGTTTTCTCTTGATTAATGTGGTAACAGGATTTTCTTATAATAAATAAGATCACACATAGGTTGGAGGGACAACCCATTGAGGAGCAATAGAGCTCCACTACATATCCACATATGAGTAGATTGTGGCCAAAGATGAGCTTAGTATGATGTTGAACGTCTCCCTCGAGGGAATGATGAGGTCTTTGTAGGAATAGGTTGACCATCTCCTGAAGCCATAAAGGACTTTGGATGGGTCATAAAGGACTTTGACTAGAGGAGATGAATGCATTCACCTTTGAAGCCAGAATGACTTGGCTCAGTCGTAAAGGACTTTGACCATAAACGTGAATGGCCCAAGGCAATTATAGGATACATTCACTTTTGAAGCCAAAATGACTTGGCTAGGTCAACCAAAGGTGAATGACCCAGCGAAATTATAGGATTGGACAAATCTTCTCCTTAGAAGCAAAAAGGATTTGGCTACCAGAAGGACTTCGCTAGATCGATCTAAGGAGATAGATGTAATTCTCCTTTGAAGCTAGAAGGACTTGGCTAGGTCATAAAGGACTTTGACCAGAAAGGTGAATGGTCCAAAAGCAAACTCTCTCATGAGAAGCCAAATGGACTTCACTAGGTCGATCTAAGGAGATAGATGTAATTCACCTTTGAAGCTAGAAGGACTTAGCTAGGTCATAAAGGACTTTGACCAGAAAGGTGAATGGTCCAAAAGCAAACTCTCTCATGAGAAGCCAAAAAGACTTGGCTACCATAAGGACTTCGCTAAGTCAAGACTAGAGGAGATTGATACATTTGCCTAAGGAGCCATTAAGGAATTTGGCCAAAAGCCCTGCATACTCACTACATATGAGGAGTTACGTTGTTATCTTATAGACATGCATCAACATGACAAGCTCAAAAACTTTTCTTAAGGAAAGAGAAATTTCAGCAAAGAAGCAATCCGTTGCGGAAAATACCTCCCTCGCTAAGAGGGAGTATTGATTTTTGTGCCGCATCAGGATGTATTATAGAATGCCAAAAAGCCTCCCAAGTCGGCCAAGGAAAAACATGAAAATGAAAAATTAAAATTTGTATTTTTTGGACTTCACGTAGGCCCCAAATGGTCAAGTCGGCCCCCACCATGAAGGGGTGTGACTTTTGGTCAAAATTAACCCATTTGACAAATATAAAAACACAAGTTGACCTCCTCATTTGAACCAATTCAGAGTATCACACATCTCTTCTATTTCTAATCCACATATGCAAAGTCAAGAGAAGGAGATCTGAAGTTTGACCAAAGCATAGAAGATAGCATTTGACCAAGTTTTAACTTGTTGATTTTGACCGAGATTTTGTTCACATTTGACCACAGAGAATTCGGACTTTGACCACAGTATTGAAGAACAGTCAACCACAGTTGACCGAAGTTGACCATAGGCCCTTTTGACCTCAGGTCGAATTTCTGATCATTGACCAACGTTGAATTCTATGTTCTTTGAAAGTTTTAACTAGCATTGAATAACTATATTTGACCATGTTTGACTGGTATCTTGGATTTGCAATTTGGTCACGGATTTCTAGAGTATTCTTGGAATTGTAAATATGTCGAAGGACAATTTCTCCTTAGAAGAAAAGTTGTTGGGTTTTTCCCAAGGTTGGGTTTTCCCGCGGCAAAATTTGTTGTCTCTATTGTGCATGGTTGTCTCCTTATGATCCTATTGATTTAATTGCATTAATGTTGATATTTTCTATGTGTAGTTGCTTAATGATATATGTTGTTGAGATTTTGTGTATTTGGGATAGCATCAGTTGTGCTCTAGGTCCCAAATTTTGAGGAAGGACTAGAGTTCACCTGATCTACAAGACCCAGAAATGGATTTGGGAAATTTCATCTGGTTTAGGAGATATTAAATTAATTAATTATTTTACTGTATTTCCTAAGTTCAAACTTAGGAAAATAAAATAATTGAAGTGAATTTAATTAAACATGTGATGAAATTGTCTTAAGTCACACGGATCAAGCTTTCTTTTAATCTTAGCCATTGATTAAATATTTAATCTTGGTCGTTGATTTGTCAACGAGAAAAGTATAAAGGAAAGGCTTGGGGTCATTTGTAAGATACATAGAGCAGAGCACTGAAGCTAAGCTGAGATTCTAGGGCGGGGTTGCTAAGAATTCTCAAGTGTTTCATGTGCAGAGAGGGGTATTTAGACCAAGGGGATGATCTGATCCCGAGATCTAGAATACACAAGAAGCAGAGAAGAGATCGGAAAAGACAGCGCAGAGGAAGGCAGCAACAACAGCAAGGACAGCGTGATTTTCAAGAAACCCTTCAAGGGTTACGCAAAGACCCTTAGGGGCAGCGTAGTGACTGCGTCACCCAATCTGGGGTAACGCAGTCCCTTCCAGTGATAGCGTTGAGCATTTGGAGACATTCAGAGACTGACGCAGTGTCTTTTAGGGGCAGATCTGGGGTTTCTAGGCCTAGATCTGGCTGAGTTCTGTAAATCCCGTTTGAGGGTGTGGATCAATCAGTGTTGTTGGTCTTAGATCAGCCAGGTGCTACAAATCTAGGGTTTTCTATGTAGGGTTTTCCAGATCTGGAACCCAGAGTTATGTATTTAGAAATATTCTTAATAATAGAGCCCTCCAGCAGCCAGAGACTGGTTTTCCCACATTGGGTTTTTCCGGGGACAGTTTGTCCAGAAATAACTGTCACTTTGTCTATGTGTGCATGTGCTTATTCTAGATCTGAATTGGTAGAGATCTGTTATGTGTTTTGCTTTGATGTTAACTTGAATTTATTCAGTGGATAACTTGTATAAGTAGGAGAAGCTTAACCGGATTGACAGAAATAATTTTTGCATAAGAATTAAGATTCAGAGATTTCTACATGGTATCAGAGCAATTGCAGATCTAGAAATAACTGTGTCACTTTGTCTATGTGTGCATGTGCTTATTCTAGATCTGAATTGGTAGAGATCTGTTATGTGTTTTGCTTTGATGTTAACTTGAATTTATTCAGTTGATAACTTGTATAAGTAGGAGAAGCTTAACCGGATTAACAAAAATAATTTCTGCATAAGAATTAAGATTCAGAAATTTCTACATGGTGGTCGTATAAATTGTATCTAGAAGGGTCACCATTGAAGTATCCTGGTTGGATCTAGCTACAAAAAGCACTGGAAAGGCAAGCAGAAGGCTGTGATCTCAGAACACAACGTAGGTTTCAGGAGGAGATTCACGCGGTAGGAAGGGCGATTGTCCAAGATCGTGTCCTAGCAAGCCCACGCAATTATCACAAGGCAGAGGCGCCTCGTAAATGTAAGGCCGGTTAGGGTCTGCCGCCGTTGTGATTCGTATCCGAATCACAACCAGAAAGTCTGCAAAGTTACGGTAAATCGTAAGAGTCGGTTGGGGTTAGCCGAAGTTTTCAGAATTTTAGCCTTAGCACAAGTGATAAATTTTGGGAAGAGATTAGTTTCTCAGAGAGTTTCTTGCCAAAGGAAACTTGCAGTTTGATCAGAGGATCAAAGAAGAAGCTGGATCATAGTTGATTTGGTAGATTTTCAAGGAGGGAAATCAAGTGTCTGAGGGAGCAGAGGGTGCCCAGTTCGTAAAGGACCCTAGATCCAGATCTCTAGCATAGAGAGGGGGAGCTCCGACACATTCTGAGTAGATGGCTCCTCATGGACTGCGTGATCAGGATAGGCTAGAGGGCCTCTCAAACTTTTCGGTGTGGAAAGCAAGAATCTTGACTGTCCTGAGGCATACAATCTAAGAGACCATGCAGAGCAAACTTTGGCCACATCGACAGATCCGGATCTCCTTCGGAAGCATAAGGAAGCTGCTGGGCATGCCAAGCGGCTGATAATGGATGGCATCAAGGACCATATTGTACCACACGTAGCTGAGAAGAAGACAACTAATGAGATGTGGACGGACTTGACTTCCCTATATGAGGGAAAATCAGTCCAAAGAAAGATGTTGTTGGAGGCCCAAATGAGGTCATTCATGATGACCAAGGGAGAAGACATCGAGCATTTCCTCTTCAGATTGCAGTCAATCAGGGATCAGCTGACTACAATGGGTGCAACCGTAGATGATGCAGTGATAGTCAGGACTGCCCTCAATGCAGTCACGGATGAGTGGGAAACCTTTGTCCAAAGTACCTTGGGCAGAGCGGACCTCCCAGATTGGGACAGCTTGTGGTCGATCCTGCAGCAAGAAGAACTACGAAGGATCACCGAGAAGCAGCACAGCCCTGCATTAAGCAAAGTAAAGAAGGAAGAGGAGGAAGATGCAGCCTTGGCATCGAAGAAGCAACCGAAGAAGAAGAAGGATCTTTCTAAGATCAAGTGCTTCCAGTGTGGCAAAATGGGACATTTTGCCAGTCATTGTCCATAAAAGAATAAGGACAAAGAAACATCTTCTTCCAAAGCAGTGGTGGCAGATGATGTAGCCATGAGCGCTCATGAACCACGAAGGTGGGGTGACATGGACATGTAGAGGAGTTACATGGAAGTAAGGCAAGATCCTTGAGCAGCTCGTCTCTTGGATCAACAAGCGAGCTACGACAGCCTTAAGACAGTAGCGGGACAAGTGGAGCAGTGGGTGCATAGATCACAGATGAGGCATAAGCAAAGGCAGATCTGGAGTCTGGGAGGAGCAGCGCAAGCAGCAGCAGCAGCGTAGAAGCAGTAGCAACGCAGAGGCTAATGTGACTTCAGCAGCGCAGTGTAGTACTGCTTACACATTGCAGAGTTGTAGCAGCGCAAAGAGCTTCAGAGGGACAGCGTAGTGCAGCAGCATCGTGATAGATTTCAGCACAAGGAGTTGATGTGACTTCAGTAGTGCAAAGGGAGTCTGATTACGGTAGCAGAGTTGTAGTTGTGCATCGTTCTTTAGATGTCAGCACAGATTTGTAGCCTATGGAGCTTCAGTGATGAGGATGCAGCCCATCTGACTTGTCTGTCAAAGATTGGGCAGGAGATTCAGTTGTTACCTCAACAACCCGGTTGCAAAGTGCCAGATCGCAGCAAGGTTATGAGCAACACAAAGATAAAGATATTGAGAGGAGCCAGATAAAGGAAGTTGCAAAGTGGGTAGTGCGCAGTAATGGCAACTTTATTGCACGGCGCAGTAGTGCAAAGTTGAGTGGCAGGAGGCCAAGCATTAGCAGCACAGAACCAGTGCCCAAAATCATGTAATGCATAAGTGTGATGTATTGCTAGAGCACACCCTTGATGCTAAGAGGGAGTGTTGAGATTTTGTGTATTTGGGATAGCATCAGTTGTGCTCTAGGTCCCAAATTTTGAGGAAGGACAAGAGTTCACCTGATCTACAAGACCCAGAAATGGATTTGGGAAATTTCATCTGGTTTAGGAGATATTAAATTAATTAATTATTTTAATGTATTTCCTAAGTTAAAACTTAGGAAAAGAAAATAATTAAAGTGAATTTAATTAAACGTGTGATGAAATTGTCTTAAGTCACACGGATCAAGCTTTCTTTTAATCTTAGCCATTGATTAAAGATTTAATTTTGGCCGTTGATCTGTCAACGAGAAAAGTACAAAGGAAAGGCTTGGGGTCATTTGTAAGATACACAGAGGCAGAGCACTGAAACTAAGCTGAGATTCTAGGGCGGGGTTGCTAAGAATTCTCAAGTGTTTCAGTTGCAAAGAGGGGAATTTAGACCAAGGGGATGATTTGATCCCAGGGTCTAGAATACACAAGAAGCTGAGAAGAGATCAGGAAAGACAGCGCACAGGAAGGCAGCAGCAGCAGTAGCAGACGACAGCAGCAGCAGACGGCAGCAGCAGCGGTAGCAGCAACAACAGCAGCAGTAACAAGGATAGCATGATTTTCAGGAAACCCTTCAAGGGTTACGCAAAGACCCTTAGGGGCAATGTAGTGATTGCGTCACCCAATCTGGGGTAACGCAGTCCCTTCCAGTGACAGCGCTGAGCATTTGGAGGCCTTCAGAGGCTGACGCAGTGTCTTTCAAGGGCAGATCTGGGGTTTCTAGGCCTAGATCTGGCTGAGTTCTGTAAATCCTGTTTGAGGGTGTGGATCAGTTAGTATTGTTGGTCTTAGACCAGCCAGGTGCTGCAGATCTAGAGTTTTCTCTGTAGGGTTTCCAGATTTGGAACCCAGAGTTGTGTATTCAGAAATATTCTTAATAATAGAGCCCTCCAGCAGCCAGAGACCGGTTTTCCCACATTGGGTATTTCCGAGGATAGTTTGTCCAGAAATAACTGTGTCACTTTGTCTATGTGTGCATGCGCTTATTCTAGATCTGAATTGGTAGAGATCTATTATGTGTTTTGGTTTGATGTTAACTTGAATTTATTCAGTTGATAACTTGTATAAGTAGGAGAAGCTTAACCGAATTAACAGAAATAATTTCTGCATAAGAAGTAAGATTCAGGAATTTCTACATATGTGACATAAGATAACTTGATTGGAAATCATTAGGAAGTAATTATCGGATCAGAAGATCAATTTCTATTGTGCATTATTGTAGAAAATTCAACAGAATGGTCCTTTTTGGGTTTTAGATCGTTTTCAAGGGTGTGTAGGGGTGGTGATTGCCCTTTCTTCTTCTTCGTAGAGTTTTGTGGTTGCTTCAAGATAGGACCCAAAGGATAGGTGTGTTTAGGTCACTCTTTTGAATCATGATCATGTGATAGTTTTTTGTCCCCACATCCAAGGGATTGTTGCAACAAAATCTAGCAAGCCTTGTGAGGGGATTCACAAGGCAAGGGCCAGACGCTATGGCAACAATGAGGAAGGATTTCCACTATCACCTTAGCAATATTCCTCCTAATGTTTTAGTGGAGTTTCACCACAAGGGAGGCTTACCTATATTCACCTATTAGGTTTTTCTAATTAGAGGGCTCGAGGTGATATGAAGTCTAAATACCTTAAAGCTTAAATAGGTTCAAATCTTGTTTATAAAGGAACGAGTATTTTAACACTAGATTAGTTTAAGGAATACTGCAAGCTACAACTTATTGATATCACCCAATCTTGATGGTAGACCTCAAGAAGTGCCCCCATGTCAAAAAACCATGCTCTGGGTGCGCTACATTATTAATTTGGCAACTAATGGACAATTCCCTTCTTCAGACAACGTTCCTCATCAAGAAAGACCCCTTCAATCCCTTGGAAGAATTTAATTTGGTTAAGGAAAAATGTATTTTTAAGGTGAAAACCTACATGTGCACAAAAGTATAGGTCGACTTTAAATAAAATTTGGGCACCCCTTGGAAGCATATAAATACAAGACAACTCAACCTCATGTGGATGTAAAATCAAGCATCTTCTTCTCTCTCTTCTTTGGATTGGTTCGTACAGGTCTGAAATTGCAAGGTCCGAGTTGTTGGAAAATCAGAAAGGAAGACAATTTTTCTTTACTTTGATAATTACTTGCGATGTTCTTATGTTCTTATTAACTTTCTTGTGTTCTTCTTTTATCTTAGTTCATCAAGTAATTACCAAAACAATAACACGAAGATCAAGGACGCCAGATGTAGGCAGACAACCAGGGAAAAACCCCTATCTAGGGGAAAACCTAGTCAACAACTCTTCCTTCAATAGTTTCACGAGATAACCCAAGACTCTCTGACCTAGACACAGACTTCCTCTAATCACCAAGTCAACCCTTCCCTTCTTCTGTAGATGATAACCTTCCAGCAACAACTTCAACCTATAACAGCAGCAACACTTCGATCTAATAGTAATCTCGATCTAAAGGCAGCAACAAATTCGACTTAGAAGCAACTTCGATCTTGATGCAGCAATAGCTTCAACCTTGATGCAATAGCACTACGACTTTGATGCAACAGCTTCGACCTTGATGCAGTAGCACTTCGACTTTCATACAGCAGCTTTGACCATGATGTAGTAACTTCGACCTTGATACGGTAACTTCGACCTTGATGCAGTAACCCAGTAAGTTCACGTGTGTGACAGAGAAGACCTAGAAAACTTCGATCTTGTACTCCTCCTTCTCCTCTTGCAATTTTGTATATTGCAACTTCTTATGCTTGTATATCGAACTTGTGAGTGGATGCCTCGAATGAATCAAATTGCACTGTATATATAGCCTCTTCTGGAGTTCGAATTACCCTGATGTAGGCCGACTTTAACAGGTGAGGGTTGACTTGGTGTCGAGGTGATAAATGACTTATTTGACTCAATAATAATTCTTTTTACATGATTCAATAGCCCAAGAAGGGTCTCATTAAATGGACAATGACTCCAATGACTCGATATAAATCCTAGAAGTCCTCAATGGGGACTTTGACCTAAAACATGATGACCAAAGCATGAAACTCATGCTTTAATAAGTCATAATAATAATAATAATATTTTTTTTTGATAAATACATTTCATTATGACTCAAATACAATTATGAAGACCGAGCCTAGTTACATTCTTCAACACAAGCTTTAGCTAACATGTGTGAGGAAAAGAAATTAACCTAGAGCCGCAGGGTTTGATCGAAGAAAATTTGGCTCAATCACTACGTAGACAGGGTGCTCCCTGTGGCTAGAGGGCTACAGCAGCACTGACTGTCACTAGGTCCCTGCCACTGTGACCTAAAATTATGTTGACCATTGACTGCAAACTTTGATCAGTTTTGGAGACTTTGACTTTGATCAGATTTGTCTATTGGGCTCATCTCTTGGATATTGTTTGGTTGGTTTTGTTGGATAGTCAAAGGATTGACTTTGACCCCTGATTGATGAATTGGAACATTATACTCGCTCTGCTAAACATTTTACGACAATCTAATATGAAAAAGAGTTTGAAAGGGTTCGCCCCCTTGTGGTGTAATGCCCTACTTGATCCTATCATGTTAATTTTGATTAGTGTTTAATTAACCTGAAAATATTGACCCATAATTATTAAGTAATATTGGTATATACCTACACTTGTGAATCTGTAATTTTATTTTACTAATATGACTTTTATTATTGTTATTATTCAATTCCCAAAGTATCTTCTCAAATTTACTTTTGGATAACATATGGTCTTCTACACTTTATTTCTAAATTAAATACCCATATTTCAATTCTCAAAGTGTCTTCTCAAATTTACTTTTGGATAAGATATGGCCTGCTCCAATTTACTTATAAATTGAATATCCATATTTCAATTCCCAAGGTGTCTTCTCAAATTTACTTTTGAATAAGATATGGCCTCTCCAATTTATTTATAAATTGAATATCCATATTTCAATTCCCAAGGTGTCTTCTCAAATTTACTCTTGGAATATGGTCTTTTGTTCCTTCCTCTCCTGTTAGTCGAGCCTGCTTGTGCACCTATCCCTCCCAAGACTCTCCAATGTGCATGAGTCATGATGGACTGTTGATCAAGATCCACGAGCATTATATCACCCATCCCATCAAGGAGAAATACTAGCTGACCCACCCTACCTTATGGAAGGAATAGACCCCATCTGCCAATTTATTTCTAAATTAAATATCCATATTTCAATTCGCAAGGTGTCATTTGAAATTTACTCTTGAATAAGATATGGTCTTCTCCAATTTATTTCTAATTTAAATATAAAACTTCAATTCGCAAGGTTTTCCAAGTTGTCTTCTCCAATTTAATTCTGAATTAAATATTAATATTTCCATTCCCTAGGTGTCTTCTCAAATTTATTTTGGGATAAGATGGAAAGGAAAGGAAAGATCATTAAATTAAAAGGATGGGGGGTATTCATGGCATTGATGGTAGGTGGTTGAGGTGGATGAAAGGAAGAGACATAAAGGGAAGGAGGATGAGAAAAGAAGGGGGGGATCCTTGGTCTTTGTTTTGAAATTGGAGAATTTTATTTTGGGAAGGAATGTGGAGAAGGGGAATAGAGAGAAAAATGAGAGAACTCAAGCTTGGATTGATTGGAGAGTGTGGGTTTTAACTTGGACACGATACAGCTAGTTGGACTTGGGCTCGGAGGGCTAGGGAACCTATGCAGGTTCCTTGGGCTAGGAAATCTGTTAATTTTTAGATAACCATTGTATGTTCTATGCTTAGAGCAATTTACTTCAATCTTTCTTATTAGCCCAATTCAATTTCTTGTTTAGCAATCACACTAATATTGACGGTAAATGTTGATAGAACATAAACAAATAACCAAAAGACAAGCCAAGACAAGAGGACAATTTTTTGGCGTATGCCAGGGGAAAACCTCAATGTGGGGAAAACCCTTTGATCAAATCTTCTTATTATTCTTCAAATTTAGTAGAGAGAGAAAGTATAATTTACAAATTTCCTTTAGTCAAACAGCAGTCAACAGGATGCCCTAGCCAGCAAAGTCAACGATGGTCAAACTCGCTGAAATCCTCTTCCAATGAAGCTCAGTCAAACACAGTCAAACTCGGCCACCAAAATCAGCCAAAGTCAGCCCAAAACAGTCCTGAAATATTTGGTTGAACCTCGTCAACGCATTGGTCAACCCTAAAGTCAAACTGCCCAAAATTCTCAGAAATCGTGCCTCCAGCTGTGGCTTAGCAAGATTGAAATTTTGCCCAAGAAATCGAAGTCAAAATGTCAAAGTTGACCCAAAGTCAACGTTGGTCAACGTTGTTGTAGAAGCCCTAAAAACAGTTTGAAAATCACAGTTGTTGTCCACACATGCGAAGAGGAGAGAGAGCCTTCTTGAGGTTGTACGAACCAAATGAAGAGAGGAGAGAGAAATGTGATGAGTGATGATGTCCAAAATGAGGAAGAGGTCTCTCATATTTATACACTTCAATGTTACCAGACTCGGAATCGGCAATAAATCGGCGAGGCAAAAGAGCAAAGAGTTTGAATCGGATCGGGAAAAAATCGGCAAATTCAATAAATAAAGATATACACATATATTGAATTAAAACAAATATTTTTCATTGATATTCAATAAAGCCATGTCCAAACAATGCATAATATCAATAGATGTCCAAAATATCATGAATGAATAAGTATCCCATATATGTTATGAGTCCAAACATGATCCGAAGTACTGAGTGACTGAGTCCTAACCAGTGACTACATAGAACCAGAAGCATATGCTTCTAAAAGTTTACAAAATTGAAAATACTGCCAAGCAAATCAGTAAAAAATCAATAACTAAGAGTCTGAGACTCTAAGAGTGAGAACTAGAAGCGATTCCTCCCACTCCTTCACTTGCTTGACTCTCTAAGTTCTCCAAGTCATGTAAACTTAAAAAAGGAGGCTCCTCCTCTATTTGGATCCAATCTGATGCATTTGTAGTTTGCAGATCTATCTCCTCAAGGTCGATTGCTGAATGATCCAAACCTGTCATTATCATGAGACATTGAAATGTAAATTAAAGTTTGAACTTTAAAGTTTAAATTTTAAAGTGCAAATCAAATTATGAAAACATCAAATTCAGGCTCTCACCTAGTATTTGCTTGTTGCGAAGTCGTAGATTGTAATGGACAAATACAAGGTCATTTAAGCGCTTTTGTGTCAATCGATTGCGCTTCTTAGAATGTATTTTTTCAAACATGCTCCAGTTGCGCTCACAACTTGAAGCACTACATGATTGGTTTAAGATTCGAATGGCGAATCTCTTCAAATCTGGGGTATCACTACCAAAATTTTGCCACCAAAGACCTAGCAAATGCCAAGTGTTTGTGAGTAGTAAGTACTGAATAGTAAAAACTTAAAAGAAAACAAAATTTAATAAAACATTTAACATACAAAATAAATTTTAAACAAATTTAATGAATTGATGAAGCCTTCAGGGTACCTGGCAGCATTTTAGTCCTTTCTCGTATAGCACTGGTATAGGCAAATAATTTGGCTGGCGTCCTATAATCCTGTAGTTGGGAAAAGACACGGCTTTGAATGTCTGGATCAAAGGAGCACCTTTCAATGCATGTCATAAGTCCTCTGCCAACCTCCCCATCTTCATTAAATTTGCTCTTATCATAAAAATACTGTGGGTTTAAGAAGTACCAAGCAGCATGTAAGGGGGAATGCAATTGCCTATCCCAACGTGCATCAATAATATCCCAAAGAGGCAAATACTTTGCCTCCTCATCCCCATATCTTCTTTTGATGGCCTCCTTTGCGAGATCCATCGCCTCATAAATGTAACCCATAGCGGGTTTGTCACCATCAACCATCCTGAAAGTTAGCTTTCAAAATTAATGAAATATGAAACTTTGAAAATAAAAAGAAGCTTGAAATGAAATTTTAAAAATGAAAAAAAGTTAAAAGACTTGAAGTACCTGAGAACTCTGACAAGGGGCTCTGTCACAGCGATAATCTCTTCGGCATCTTTCCAAAAACCGTCATTAAACACAAGTGCAACAATTTCAATGCCTTCAAGGGCCTTGGAATGTTTAGATGCCATCCACTCAGGTCCCAAGAACATCCTCTTCAAATTTATCTTTTGCTCAACCACAGATTGCAAAGATATGAAATTTGTTGCAAATCTAGTCACTGCAGGTCGAACAATTTCTTTACCTTCAGTGTATTTTCTCATGGTGTTTAGGACAATAGTGTGGTTGTACATGGATTTGGTTATGGATTTTGCCTTCTCCACAACCTCATGTATCCAATGAAGCTTACCAATGTCCTCAAGCATTAAATCTATGCAATGGGCAGCACAAGAGGTCCAAAAAATAGTGGGGTGCCTAATCTCAAAAAGTCTACCAGCAGCCATATAATTAGCTGCATTGTTGGTGACAATTTGTACAACATGTTCTTCTCCCACTTCTTGAACGACTTCCTCCATCATTTCACAAATAAGTTGGGCAGTCTTAACCTTTTTTGAGGCATCCACTGATTTGAGAAACATTGTGCCTGCTGGACAAGATACAAAGAAATTTATTAAAGTTCTATTCCTCTGATCAGTCCATCCATCACTCATGATGGTGCACCCTGTCTCTACCCATGATGAACGAAACTCAGCTAGCACAAGCATGACATCTTCAACACTCTCTAACAACAAATCTGTCCTAAGGCTCTGATGTAGGGGCTTTGAATCTTGGACCTGCAATAGCGACTGCATCAATCATAGCTTGCCAATAAGGACTTCTAGCACAATGGAAAGGTATGTCAGAATAGAACCAAAAGTTAGCAATGGCCTTCCTTGCCTGTTTATGGATATCTTTTTTCCAACCAGTGCCATCCAAGGTAGGTTGGGAACCAGGTTTTGTGCAGGGAGAAAAAAAAGTGTTTATGTTTCCACCTCCAGTGTTGAATGCAGGAGGATTCCTCTGGGCTTGAGTTTGACTTTGACTTGGACTTGGAGGCATGTGTGAGAAACTTGGGAATGGCATTGAGGACTCAATAGAAGGAGATGAAAAGGGGGTATTGGAAGAAGAAACATCAACTCCAAGAGTTCCTATTTCTTGTTTTTGCTTTGCTCTCTTAGCATTATGTTGCCTCAACATGTCAAGGGCCAAGGCTGCTTGGTGTTTGACATTATCGTCAACCTTTTCGCAGAGACCTATATCATGCCCAGGTATTTGTGCAAGGTGGTACTTGAATCTATAGATGCCTCCACTACATTCTGTTTTGCAAAATTTACAAAGGAGCTTGGCGCTTCCGAGAATCTTGTCACAATAAGCCCAAGCAAAATCCTTCTCCCTCGGCATTGTTGTGGTACCTGACTTCCTGCAAAATAAGAAGGCAAAAAAAAAAAAAAAATTAAAAAGGAATTTATTTTCTGGAATCTGAATCTCTGATATAAATTAAAAGTTTATCTAGACTGGGCTGAGTTTATCTAGATTGGACTTAGTAAGGCATAAAAGATTTGGATTCTGGAAGGATATACTCCGGCTCCCCATATACTATTTACTGTTGGCAAAACTGTAAAGTTGTAAACATAATTTATAATATCAGTGTATCTTTTGGAATTCATCTTTCGAAATTCCTATTCCAATCGTTGATATTTCCATTAGTGACCTATTTAAAATTATTCACCCAATTCAGGTGTCTAACACAATAGGACCAAACATCTCAATTGTGTTGCATTTCCCAACTATAGATCTATTGATTAGTGCTTTGAAACCGTTTATATTATATAATGACTAGTAACCATTGTTATTGCATTTTTTATTTGACATTTCGTTTTTTTATTAGACATCTGCAGATACTTGAATATCTAGTCTCTGCTGTCCAAATTCGAATAGCATAGACAACTATCATCTTGATCTGTTTTTTACGATCCTGGAGCAATCACCTTGGTTTAGATGTCATGGGTTTCCGTCTCTCAGTTGGAGAGGACATTGTTTAGAATCAAGAGAAGTAGTTGACCAATATGTTTTTTTTTCTGGAACCATGGCAAGCCGCAAATTCATAATATGAGAATTTATTTGTTGATGCATAAGATATAAAGTTTTCAAAGCACGAAAGGGCAGTCTCTTGAACGCATTGATAGTAGTAGACACTTACAGTTCTGGACTCCCGAAGTTCGAACAATGTGTGAACTTGTAACGGCGGCGAGCACAGAGACGGCGGCGGCGGGCACAGCGACGGCAGGCACAACGACGGCGGCGGGCACAACAGTCAGGAGTTTGAACTTGGCATTTGCAGTGTGTAGTGTTCGGCTCCAGCCTCCAGCGAGCGGTAACTCGGACTCCACAACGAGCGGTAACTCCACAGCGAGCGGTAACTCAAACT
Organism: Pinus albicaulis; assembly: GCA_034641835.2. NCBI lineage: Eukaryota > Viridiplantae > Streptophyta > Pinopsida > Pinales > Pinaceae > Pinus > Pinus albicaulis. Next base: position 200,651,706 of record CM076576.1, read on the forward strand.
CCATAGCAACGTGTAAATGAATTATAAAATAGCCGCGTTTACAAAACAGAACAGAAAAAACCTTTGCGCGCAGAAAACCTAGTAGCCGAGTACTCGTGTCAATCGATTTAATCGCCTGCTCGCAAGTCAAACTCGCGTTGACCACGAGTCAAACTCGGTCAACGCGAGTCAAACTCGTCCAGTTTTGAGTTCGGCTCGTTTAGCCGCCGAGCAGAGTTCTAATCGCGAGTAATCGGCAAACTCGCCGATTCCTATTTCACTGATACACTTTGTTGAGAGTGGACACACATCCATTGGGGCTTATGAGCCTACATAACCAAGGAGGCTCTAAACGGCCGCTACAACAAAACATCACAGTCACTACTGCTAAACAAGGTAAGATCATCTGGCTCAGAGTCAGATGGGGAAACCCATGGCTCCTCCTCACTACTACTCCAAAAACCAACTCCAACTCTTCACAAACTCCTCACAAATGCTAACACAAATGTAATGAGATAGTTGTGAGTAAATGTGAGGGGGTTGGGTCACTCTTATAGGCTTGGGAGAGGGGTAGAGGCATTGAGAAAAAAAAAAACTAAAAAAATTTGAGTTTGAAGTCCGAGTTGTCGCCTTTTTTCCTCGCGGACTAGCTCAGCCAGTTTAAGACGGGCTCGGCCGAACTGGCTAGTTCGTTACCGAACCGGCCGAATCAGTGTCCGGCTCGGCCAATTTGATAACGGACCAACCACCAGACTGGTTTTTGTATCAATCTGACCCAGGCAGGGACCCAGCTCAGCCAATTCCGAATTGGTTCGACCGGTTTTAAAAATGAAACCGGATTTGTTCCTCAACCCTGTTGTGTCCCAAATCGGACACGATTCGATGGAACACGTGTCCTCCGAATCGTGTCCGATCATGTCCCAATCGTGTCCTGATTCTGGGACACATGTTCGGCTTTTATGAGTGCCACGCGACCCATAAAAGGTCGTTTGGCCCATTTCAACTTCACATTTCACTCTCTTGATGTGGGTTTGTTGAGGGTGTGTGGGAGCAAAGAGCAAAGGGTGTGGGAGAATTTTGGAGGCGATTCAAGCAACAGGTAAGTGCATTTTGTCTCTATATTATTTGCATTTTTATTACAGCAGTTTGCATGTGCATTTTTTTTACAAATTTGTGCATTTTTTCTATAATTTTTTATAGCATTCATGGCTCAATCAAGGGCAGTAGGGAAGGGGCAAAGGAAGGGGAAGAATGTCCCCATTGTTGATGCCCCTCCTGTTCCAATTTCATCAGGGTCTGCAAGTGTTCCCTCTCTTGGAAGTGGGGTTGCAACAGCAGCTTCAAATGTTGAGGGAAGATAGCAGCCTCAAGATAAAAAATATCCCTTTTGGAAATATGTCACAAGAGAGCAAGGGCCAAGCAGCAGAGGAGAGCAGTGGTGACCATAATGATGACAATGATGCTGATTTTGATGATGAGGATCGATGACTCATGAGCTACCTACTCCCTTGAGGCTTGTAGTTGTTTTGTATTTTCTATTTCTATTCGCCATTGGCATTGGCATTTCTACTACCTATGTAACACATTTTGATTTGAAGACTTTATGAGAAAACTGCAGTATCTTGTCTTTCTCCTATTGGATCCTTGATGAATACGTCACAATTGTATTTGTATGCATAATGCTACTTTGTAAAACTTGCGTCTAGATGAAGATCTACGTTTGAACCAATGAATTTGTATCATGAATGAGAAAATGTAGGAAATATCTAATTTTTAATATATATATATATATAATGTGTCATAACGTGTCCTATTCCGTGTTGATTTTTGTAGCATTGGAAAGTGCTCTAAGCCCCAAATTTTGTGGAGAGGCTTAGACACTAGTATTCCAAGAACCCAAAAACCGTTTGTGAAAATTCCATTCGGATATTGTTTTATTAAAATAATTAATTATTTTAATGGAGACCCTAAGTCTAACTTAGGGAAATTAAATAATTAAAGAGCATTAATAAAACAGAGTGAGAATGATATAGAAAGAGAAGATCAAGTCATGTTATAATCTTAGTCGTTGATTAGAGATCTAATCTTGGTCATTGACTTCTCAACGAGAGGAGAGAAACTATAAAGAAAGAAACTTAGAATAAAATTTCGGAAAGACACACGGAGTGGAATGTGGGAATCCAAATTCTTCTGCAGGCGCAAGTGCTCGAACGAAGATCGGATCTAAGTGATTCGGTGATCTCAGTGGTGATAACATCGGAGCGAGCTTTCTCAGACGAAGTCAACTCTTGACAGAGAATGAGAGAGACGTCAGTGAGAGGCAAACCTGAAAGCCACGCAAGGCTACGCGAGAGGTTGCGCGGTGGCTAGAGAGTTTCAGAGATTTCATTATCGGGCCGGTCCGGAAACCGGCCAGAGGTGTGAGACCAAGAGGTGAGATCTATGATTCGCGGGAGTCGGATCAATCCCACGGTTGGGGTAGTGTAGGGAGGTAACAGGGGGGCTACACCAAGGAGACCTCGGCGGCTTTCTCGGTGTTCGATCAAATGGTTTCTAGTGATTGGAGTGAGGTATTCTCACAATTCTTTACCGGTATTTCTCTGCTTCATGAATAACCCTTGAGGTATTTAGAGATGTATTCGAAGCCTCACCTTATGTACAAACCCTCAAATCGCACGGTTTCCACTGCATTGGGTTTTTAGGGACTTAGTCAAAATAAGGTATCCTATGTGCGGTCAGTTTTCTTGCTCGGTTTCTGATTTCGAAATCATATTTAATTAAGTGTAGGTTGCTTCAATAGTTACTTCAATAATTCATTATGAATTAATAGTCTATAAGTAAATTTACATAATGGGATAAGTAACTCAAATAGTTACGATAGGATTCCTTGAATTGTCGGATCACAGGAATTTCCACAATATCGGAAGCGATTGATGTAGCATTGAAAGAGCGAGATCCGAGCATTTGAAGGCTAAATTGTTGCGGCGGCGGCCAAGTCGAATCTAGGGGATTGATGTGCGGTTCTACCCGAGAAGGGTTTCGTACACCGAGTTGTCTCTCTCTGAGTGAGTCGACAAGAGATGGGACTTCGTTCGAGATTTTGTGTGGAGGAGCGGTGGGGAGCCTTCATGATTCAAAAGGCATGGTTTTATAAAGGTAGTTGTCGAGCGAAGAAAAGCGTCGGAAGAAAAGAAAAGAGCATGGCGGGGAGTTGCTCTCGTTGAGGTTCTAAAGAGAGATTCAACATTTGCAGGATGAGCGGCAAATGGTGAGATCTCTGAGCTCCGGGGAAAGTGCGTAAGCTTGCCTAGTGTTGCACGAAGGGAGAGAAAGAAACATTCAACAATTTCGGCTTGAGATGACATCTCGTGGTCTTAGAGGTCAAAGAGACGGGTTGAAGGGTTCACTCTCAACTACGTAATACGGAAGGAAAGGATCCAATTCCCTTTTGGATGAATACGATCTCAAGACATTCGTGGCGAATGTAGGTGTTGTACCTTCGGATCTATATCAACTTAAAGTATCGATCTAACATGGCAAAGGCCAAGAGGATGATCCTTGATGGTGTGAGGATCACATAGTCTCTCATGTAGCGCGGGCACCATCGGGGAGATGTGGAAGAGCTTCTTGTCACCCAACAAGAAGGAACTTCGACGTTGATGTACTTGGAGCGAAAGCTCACGGATTTGGTCGAATCTCTGGAAAGGGGAGCACATTGCTCCATTCCTTACAAGGCTTCGATTGATTCGAGATCAGTCCCAGCGGTCATGGGATCCACCCCATCTTCGACAATTATGGTGAGGCTAGCCCTTAACGCGATCCTGGAGTAGCAGTTTTTTGTCCAAAGCATTTTGGGGGGCCACACTTCCTAGTTGGGAGTAGATGTTCGGCCATCGGAAGAAAAGAGTTGAGGAGAAATCTAGTCAAGTGCAAGCAGCGGGGGTAGAAACGAGCGCGGATCTAGAGTTCGGAAGGGAAGATGGCAGCCCTCACATCAGAAATGGCGGCAAGGGCTGATGGAGACAAAGAGATGTCTCGAAGGTGAAATGCCTCGGATGTGGTGAGATAGGCCACTTTGCATCCTGAAGTGTCCTTTGAAGAAAAAGGACAAGGATGAGAAGCATGATCAAAGGGTTACAACCGAGAATCAGGGCGGATGGTTTCCATGAGTGCCCACGCTTCTCGGGGAGAGAAGTGGGGTGACATCGCTGCTCAGTTCATCTTGAACTTCGGTTAGGCGGGATCCCTTGAGGAGCCCACCTCATGGATCAATACCTTGCTATGGGAGCCCATAATTAGAAGTAGCGGGATGGAATTGTTGGTAAGGAGTCGAGGAGTGATGGAGGCGATGGATGCGGTATAGTAACGACGCAGTACTTGACAACAACGGTGTGATGGCAGCATAGTGCGATGCGGTGCATCAAAGGGACATTCACAGTGGTGCAACGGGTAGTCTTCGTAGGGGTGCATCCTTTGAACTACTTGTTCAATTTTTTGGGTGGTCAGGTTAACCTCTCGTGATTGAGTTGCGGTGCGGATGCATTGATAGCGATGGCAGTGTTAGTAACATAGCAGATGCGGCACTTGAGAGAGGAGTTGTAGTACGGTTAACGATGGCGGGCGCTGGCACCGGTGTCATGAGCAACGGTCTGGTGCTGACATCGGTCTGATGGTTGATGGTTATCGACGAGGCGAGAGGGATGCTTCAGGTCGACCGGTATCTGACAGGCACTGTTGTTTGAGCACCTTCTCTATTCAAGGGGAGTGTTGAGTTTTGTAGCATCGCGGAGAGGTGCTCTAAACCCCAAATTTTATGAAGAAACATAATTGCCCAGTATTCCAAAAGAACACGAGAAACCGTTTGTGAAAATTTCACTCGGATATTATTTTATTATAATAATTAATTATTTTAATGGAGACCTAAGTCTAACTTAGGGAAATTAAATAATCAAGGCATTAATAAAACAAAGTGAGAATCCATAGAAAACGAAGATCAAGTCATGTTATAATCTTAGCGGGTCGATTAAAAGTCTATGCCATTCGTTGATTTCTCAGAAGACTATAAAGGAAAGAGCTTGAGGATCATTTTGGAAAGACACGAATGAATCTTGAGATTGGACACTTCGGCTGAACGGGGTGCTCGGATGAGAGAAAGTGGGATCTAAATGATTCGATGCGGTGAGGGGCGAGATAGCATGCGGAGAGGGGCCTGTCGATTCGGAGAATCATTATGAGAGAGAGGCAAAGACGTCCGTGAGGCTGATCGGGCGACGCCGAGAGCCGGGGGCTACGGAGAGGTTTGCCTGCTTGATGGCCTAGAAGGTTTCCGTTCCTTCATGGGAGGCGATGCAGAAGGCGGAAGTCGGGGTGAGGCCGGGGAGGGACGAGATGCAGCCGATTGCGGCCAAGTCGGAGTCGATCCACAGCGGTGTGGCCCGCGGTCTGCCGTCGAGACGTGCGATGGGCGCACGAGACGCGCGCGAGAGACCTCCATGGATGGTTTTTCCGGTGTTGGATCGGCCCGTTTTCCGGTGATTGGTGAGGTATTCTCACAATTCTTTCTACCAATGTTCTCTCTGCAGTGAATAACCCTTGAGGTATTTAGAGATGTATTGAAGTACTTTCTTTGTAATAATACAAACCTCGGATACGTTGCACGATTTTCACTTGTGCTGGGTTTGTTCTAGGGACTTAGTCCAAAATAAGTTGTCCTATGTGTGGTGGAAGTTTTACTTGCTCGGTTCCTTGTTTCGGAATCATTTTAATTAAGTGCTGATTTGTCGGTGTTCATAATAATTAATTGGAATTAATTATATAGTAATTTATAATGAGAGTAACTGGAATCAGTTAGGTAGGATTCTTGAATTCTCAGGGTCTAGGGTACACGTTAGAGGGGCTCAGCGTGGGTGTAAAACGCTGAATCTACTGTGTTCCTTCGTATCCGTATACAAAAGTATTAAGGTGAAGCTTAGTTAATGTAATTTTATGATGCTAGTGTGAAAAAGCTCTGTTGTGGGAACATTTGAAATCTATAATAAAAGACTTTGGGGGTTGAGCTCACAGGTGTCTTTGTCTCATTGATGCAGCAATACGTCTTTGAGTATATGCTACCTATTGTGTTTCCAATATCATGAATTTTATTTTCATTTGTAAATGGTAGGAACATTCTATTCGTAAGTTTGGGTTTATCTTAAGGCATTGATCAGATGTATTATGAGCTAGTTTTCTCTAAAAAATATGGGGTTGAGGTTCCCAGAAGCCCCTTGAGCTGATGCATATGGCCCCATTAATCCTAGGTAACTTTGTTTGGGCACACAAGAGAATGTACTGTAGATTTCTTACACTTCTAAGAGTGTGGTTAACACCTATTTTTTAAATATCAGAACATTGTCATTATCATAAAAATTTTGCAACTAAAAAATTTCATTTTACTTGTATATTTTGTAAAATTATTTTGTATAATCATTTTTTTAAATCAATTTTATTTTTAACCCTTGTTTTATGATTGGGGTCTGATTCATTTTTTGTTTTTGTATATATTAAGGTTTGTTCTTACTTAATTTTATTTGTCTGTTGAGATTAAAGAAGAATTATTAGTTAATTCGATCAGCACTTGAGGTAAGATCTAGTCTCTATAGAATTTGCTAGGGCATGCCTTAATAAAAATTTACGGTGAAATTGAAGATTTATTGAAATAGTCCAAGATTTTGGCGAGGTTGAAATTTTTTAGGGCCTCTAGAGTGGAAATTTGTATTGAGAATTTGGAGAGGTTGCAGTTAATATAAATTATCTGTGATAATTACCTTGGCTGATGTACATATGCTGTTCTTACCCAGATTGATCTTTCATCAAGTCAAAGTGCCAAAATGTACACAAGACACAAACAGCGAAGTATGCTTTCATTGTACGAAGGTAAATCTTTGATTTACCTTCCTGTCTCTCAAAGGAAATTGTGTATAACAACTTCTTTCTTCTTTCATGTTCCTTTAACATATAGCATTTGCATTCTTTTGCTGTTCTTCATACATCTTGTATTTCCCGTTCTTCTTATTCCTTCCTTATCACTTTATCTCTTGGATAACAAGAAAACTTCGCTGAATGAACATGGTCCCGACATATATAGGGTACACTCGGTGCCGTGACTCTCATCAATGCGTATCTTTGAGCCGGCTGTCTACTCGTGCCAGGCCGACATGAAATACGATTTCTTCATTTTCTAATGCAGCAGCCTTTGTAACTACGGCGTGACTTCTATCGTTGGAGGGTGGGCTTCTAACAAGGTCTTAAAACATATGTGGTGTCACAATTACATTTTATATCACTGATTCCTTCTTTCATATTTACACAAACACAAACTAGTTACATTTCCAACACTCCCTCTTAACTAGGAGGTATTCATATAGTTACATGATTTTCAAGCTAAAGAATTTCATAAAGAGAAAAAAATTAGTTAATGAAAAAACCCATGTCTGTATATGTGTTTCAACCTTGACATTGTACTAATGCAGACGCAGAAAACATGCATTTATCACTGACAGACCCGTGGGCTTGTCAGAGACACATGACTTATAGACACCTTCATCATTGTCTCTCAAGTGCACTCCCCTTGGGGACGTGTTCCAAACAGGCCATGTGGACTATTCTTCTCTTGGGTAAGTAACCCTCAAAGAATATCGGTCCTGAGCTATAACACTTGAATGCTATCCACATTCAAAAAATAATCGAATGCAGATGATTACCATCCTCCATTTTGTCTTTTAGACAGAATAGTGTATCTCTCCCTCACGATTATTCAGGGAATGTATTCATTCTTATACAAAAAGACCTTTAAACTGTCCTTAGGAATTACAGTTTCTTCCAAGTAAGAAGCTTTTCATGACTCCTCTTGTGGGATTTCTGCGGCTGCTGGTGACCACCCGATTGCTCGCAGAATTCTTGTCCTCGTGTAACGGATTTTGACAGCCAGTCTCAACTGCAACTTCATAGGAGCCTGAGATCATGCTCCGCACCATTGATCATGTCGGCTATCGAAGAGGTAACAGTCCCATCAGACCTACTTATGGGTCCATTGTTATATACTGTCTTTTCTCTTTGAATCATCTCAAGGATCATGCATCCTTTCTTATGATTAGCGACCACACTGAATTTTGTGAGATAAACATATACATATGAACTTTTAGCACAAAAGTTACCTCGGTGGTGATGCTACTGACATATCCCTATAGGTGTGGCATCCTTCATACTGAGATGGCCACATCTCTAATGATATGTTGTATACGAGTCTTTTATGAGACTTTTATCGGTACATATCCTCCCGGAGATCTCTTGATCATCTTCTTGGCTTCTGGATGATAACTATCTCTTGACATGGTTGCATTTCACCCAGTATTCTTAGAGATATGAGATTCTGAGGACTTACACCCTTTTCATTTCTGATTCATATACCAACCACCTCATATTCCCATGAGACTGTATTATCTTGATTTCATCTGTCTTGGGTACAACGAAATATTTCTCTCACAGATCATGCTTCAAAATACGAAATTCAATACTGCAACAACATGACTTCCTGACATCCCCCAGCCCCAGCATATAAATAACAACATGCTTCCTTTCCCTTTTTCCTTGGGTCATCTGAGATTTTAAAAGAGGTGAAGAGTTCATACTACTTTTATACACTGACCTCCCATTGTTTCATGATAAACCAACCACACAATGTTGCTTTCCTACATTAATAATATTATTAAGTTTTCCCCAGGCGTGATTTACCTGAGATATTTATTGCTATCATATAATCAACGAAATCATTCACTTATTCATGGTTTAGTATTTCCACTTGAGCTATTTTCTTGAAACCCCCATTCTTTGAGTGATATGGAGAGCTTTCTTTTCTTTCCTTATTGAGAAGTTGTCCTAAGTCTTCCATATTTCCTCAACAAATGTTTGAGTCTTTTATCCTTCAGCATTTTTGTCACTGATCCCAACATAGAGACCACAAGTTGAATGAGTTAATTTATAACGCTCTGTTGTTACGTTTTCTGCTCTTATCATCTTTCCGGATCTACACAGTTGAGATCTTATGAAGATATCCTTTCACCTAAATGTGTAAATGTGGTTTAAGTGACATAACCTTATTTATTGCACGAATAGTTATTTCAGCTTAGCATATATTCTCTTGATGTCTCATCCTTACTTAGACATTTCATGACTTTGTTTTCTTCGAAGCTGACTATCCTCTACGTAAGGTTCTTAAGCCTAACAGAAACATAGATTTCACTGCAAAAACAAAGTCATTTAGCAAATTTTATTATAGAATGAAAGATACTTACTTGATCGGTGAAGATAAAGTCTTAACGACTATTTGATGGTTGTTGAAGATGAGTTAGTGCTTTTCTTCTTTTTGGACGATATGCTTTCAAATAGAAAAGTTTTCTTCAATGTAGATCATTGCTCCATCATTAGAACAGTGTTGACACCAAAATTTACTGTGCAGAGATCTTAGCGCCTTCATTTTTCTTTGTGAGTAGCAGGAAAGACGCAACACCTTCATGACATTCTTATAATCTAGCCTTACGAAATCATGACTTGGTTTCAACGGAAGAGATCACATGTTTTGATTGGCCGGGGAAATTTGTGATTTTTACGGTGGGAGATATCCGAAATTATGACAATGTTAGTCATCTGTCAATGCCTTGAAGAACTCGAGAGAATGTAAATATCATTATTTATCAAGAAAATCTATGGAAGGTGTAAAAATCTCAGGGAAAGATTCTGAATATTGTCTTCACCTTTACTTTTGTTGTATTGTCTTTACAAAATATATATGTATTAACATTGATTATAATTATAATCTATTTTCTGTATTATTTGATCGGTCTTCATATATATAGATTTCGGTATACGCACTGAAGGATTAATGTGACTATTTTAATTAACTTCGTAAGGTACTTCTGCAATGGTGGTTTTTCTCAAAAGCAATCTATATTCGATGAATGATATTTGAAGGTAATCACATGTTTTCCTAATTCCAAAAACTTCTTGCCCACGATAAGGGTGATCAGCTACTTACTTACTGGCTACTGAAACCATGTTGAGAATTTGGAGGATTCTGGTTAATATAAATTCTCTTCTTGATAATTGCTGTGAACTTGTTTGCTTATGTATTCTTCTTAGTTAGTCTATAACGGAGTCAATTACCCAGTATAGGTTGGAGATGTTTTAGCGAAGTAATACTTTCATTGTCTGAGGGTAAATCATGATTGCCTTCTTGTCTCTCAATTCATCATAACCCTTCATAAATACATTTTCTTGTTCCTTCATATATCCATTTTATTCTTTACGTTTCTTCATATGTCTGTCTTGCTACATTCTTCTGTTCCTTCCTTTGTACATACCTGCCGTTCTTAAAAGCTTCTACACTTGAATGAGCCAACGGAATAAATAACCTTATATATAGAATCGCTCTCGATTTGGGCCGACTCATCAGTAAATGTTTTGGGCGACTTGTGCATAGATTTTAGGGCCGACATGAAATGTAGTTTCTTCATTTTTCTAATGTGGCAACTTGTAACTATAGCTTGACTTCTGGTGAGTGTTGCCAGTAAGGTCTTGGCGCATATATGATGTAATTATTATTTATATCTTTGATTCCTTCTTTTCTTGTACATGAACAGCGAGCCTAGTTACACATTTTCAGCATCATGGCCTAGTCATTTAACCCCTTAAAACTTATTCCGACCTTTCTTGGCCTTCTAGGCCTAGCCACAGGCCCCTAAAGGCCTCGGCATGCCCTCTTCTCCCTTGTCGTGGGTGTTTAAGCATATGAGGCACAACCATAAGCCTAAGGCCCTCGGCCTCCTCATGGGTCACGCATGAAGACCCTCACTCTCCTCCTCATCCCGGCCCTCCTTCCCCTCCATCTCCCTCTTCTCCCTCCACACTGTACCTTTTGCTTAACACCCCACGCTGCTGTCGTGGCTCCTGGGCACTGCAGCGCTCTTCAATCCCTATCGGGGCCTCTTGCCAGGCCCTAGCCAGTCTGTGCTTTTAGAACCTCTCGGCCCCTCCTTATCCTAGCAACGACCCAAGGCTTCTTTGTGGCTTTTCCACAGCCTCTTGGCCCTAAGCCGCAATTTCATGTTCTTTCTAGGCCTCCTCCTGCTTCTTCAGCCACACTGGGAACCTGCAACATATATGCTGACCCTCATTTTGCCTTCTTATTCTAGATTGGAGGCATTTATGGATTTGGACTAAATGCGCGGTGTGTTGAAACCTTTTTAAATTTTGGGTAGTGTTTTGCGTTATTATTCCGGCCATTGAAAATTTAAACTAGGGTCATTTCAGAAAATGTTTCAAAACCTAAAGGTTTGATCTCTAAACCCTTGTTTCCTCACTGTTTGCTACGGCAGCAATATATTCACTAACGGTGGTAAAAATTTCATTCAAGGTGTCCTAAAATCAACTCATAATTTGTTTGACACACTAAGGAATTAATTGCATGGTGAGCCAAATTTTGTTTGATAAAATTCACACATTTCATCTTTGTCATTTCATATAAAGTTTGAAATAACGGTGTCATATCCTTAAGAGGGCTAAAGAATCTAAGATTTCATATTGCTTAAGTTTGGTTTGGCATTTGATAATTATTTGACACATTTTGGCACAAGTTAACACATTGGTGGCTCATTGTTTTAACAATTTAACTCTTGTGTTGTCTAGATCTATCTCAACATTCCTTAATGCAAGTTTCATGGTACTCTCATTGCTTTACATATGTTACTTGTCATATGTGTTGTTGCAACTTTTATCGAAAGTTCCAAGGAAAGCACTAAATTTTTCAACAAGATCAAATCATCTTTCAACGGTTTTATGAGCCATTGTAAACCCCGTGCACTTAAGTTATAGCAATGTAAATGATGCTAGTAAGACCATGAATATATGTAACCACCTTGGTAAGCCTGTTTTGGCGAGAGATTCATCCTAGGGTTTTTCGTCTCACTTACTCATTTGTGTTTCCTAAACATGGATGGTCGACGAGTTTTTCCCCCGGCCTCACCCCAAAGGCTAGGGTGGAATTCTTCGTCAAGAGTCTTGTAAAGTCTACATTTTTTTATTCAAGTCTTATTGTAAAAGTGGTTTGGGAATAATTTAATGATTTGCCTAAATTATTTTATTACAAATCACTTGGTCGCTAGATCATGTTGTGTCGCAGTTGGTATGTATTTTGAAGGTCTAAGTCGAACGGGTATTCCCTCTTTGGGGTTAGTTACAAATCTTATGCAAAAATATTTTATTGCTTTGGTCCCTCATGTGTTTACAATGGAGGGTAAATCTTCCCAGAGGTGGAAAAGCAGTAATCCTCAAGTGTCGATTAATTAAATTTTTTGGCAAAAATTAAATAAATCTTAAGCGAAGTGGTGGTGGAGTCAAGAATTGAGTTGGTAAATTAAATTCTCCAGTGGAAAAATTCGTGGGTCTTAAAAGAATTAATTTTAAGAGGTCCTCCCACCAAGAAAATATTGGATATGAAAAATTGGACCCTTGGTTGGTATGGTTAAGTCAAAGTCAAAGTTTTTGGAAATTAAGCTCAAAATAACTATTTTGAGCTAATAAAAAATGGAGGTAAATGAAATGCATTCAGAAAATTCCTCAAAAATTTAAATTCAACATTAGATAAAATATGATCGAGTATTTTCACTTGACAAGAGATTATTTTGACAAGGATGTTCAAACTAGTTGTTGTTTCCACTTGGAGGATATATATCTATAAATTAGGGTCATTTGAGTGTTTAAGCCTCGATGTTTAGTTGTTGAAGCATTGATGTAACGCTATTGTCCCAATTTGGGAACTTTTATTTATATCATAATAAATACTTTGGAGTGTATTCCGCTGGTGTTGATATTGCATTGATTTGTGGTATGTGATGGCTACGGGCTTTCCTATGTTGTGTTATTAAATGCTAGAATTTGTTTCATTAGATGGGGATAAAGTCCATTTATTGATAGCTTTGGGCTTATCTTAGATGATTTGATTCACCATATGATTAACGAGATTTTCATGAGAAATATGCATAGTGTTTACGGGCACCCAGGTCCTTGATTTCAAGTTCACAAACCATGGGCATGAGCAGAGCTTTGTTTGGATCTCAAATATTTATGTGTAGTTTTTTTTTTAAACTTCGCTAAGGCTATAGTGTGCATTAATTTTCTAAAGAGTTTTTAGTCATTCATGTGAAAAATTCATAAAAATTGTTTCTATAAGAAATTTATTTCAAGCACATATATATTTGTAAATTTTGTGAATAGATTTGTGATAAATTTCATCTTTTTGCTAGTGGGGTTTTGGGGTTTTGAGATTTTGTATAGATTTGGGGTTTTGAGTATACGTAAATCCTTTGCGAGGTGAGATCTGAGCTGGAAAGGCGGCGGCCTAGAGCTAGATCCGACGCCAGGAGTAGATCTAGTCTACGAATATTATGCGGGGCAGTTATTGAGAAGATTTTTACGGCTAAATTCACAGATACGAAGAGAATAAATTTTAAAGTTGGTTAAGTTTAGCGCTAGGGCAGTCACATCATGGGTCAGACGTCTTCCTCTCCACCCTCGGCGATGGCCACAGGACCCCTGCATCATCTTGGTGAGGCTCCCAAATACTGTCAACCTCTGGGGCCACCAGGTGGCTTTTGACCTTTGGAGGTTGGTCATAGCCCTTTTGGGCCTTGGCCTCCCTTCCTGAGTCGTGAGCCCTTGTGGGGCCATAGTAGCCTTTAGGACTCCTAACACGGTTGTCCAAGCCCTTTAGGGCCTCCACCTCACGCCAGCCTATCTCGGTCCCCTCCTTCTTTGTCGCCCTTTCTTTGGCCTCCTTGCTAACTTTTCCTCACGCTAACCTGGAGCTGGTGGCCCCTAGTTGCCCTAAATCCATCTATGAATTTTACGGACTTAATACTTGGTGGTTTTGCGGGTTTTGGTTTCAAAAAAGATTGATTTTCAAGGAAACTTCATCTAAGAATTTTTGGCAAATTTGGATCAAGGGATCTTTTCAGTGCCCAGAGCTGGGGTTTTGCTCTCTAAACATTAATTTTCCACTGTTTTGTGCTAACGCAATTTGATTATAACAATGATACTTTAATACCTAAATCACATTAATTTGATCAAAATGCTGCGGAAATTTCAAAATCTAATTTTCCCCTGGGTGGCCACTTGGGCATTCATTATCTAGCCTAAATCTGAATTTGCCTTTTTGGAATTTATAGCGAGTATCAGATGCGAGTTTCGAATAACACACCTAAGATGGCTTAAAAATCATATTTTCAGTTTGGCACTTTTCTGTTGTAAGCGATAGATCAGATTTGGAACTTTACGAATACTACATCTTAAAGTGAAATAATTCCTCTATTTACATTAGACAAGTGTTGGGAATATCATTGATCATCGGTGAATATCGTAGGCTTGTTAAACACTAAATCTAGTGTGTTTTTCTCACTATTACTGTCCTAGAATTAATAAGTGTTGAATTTCTTGAGTATTGTGTGGGGATTCATGTTGTTGGAAATCTAACACTCGCTTATCTTATCTTGGTCATAAGAATTGTTTAAGTTTGCACTTAAAGACACTCAAATATCCAGTCTAATCTTGTTTGAAAATTAAAGTTAATTTGGTATCTTATTGAACATCTAATTGTGCGTTATGTGTTGGCATAGAATATCTTGACTAATTATTATTGGCATCTTGGGGATGAGTGCTCTAAGTTCTTTTACGTGTATCATTTGATTCAGTATCTTGTATTAGTTTGTATTATTGGCACTAAGGATTGTTGGCACTTTTCTTGATTGGCACTATTATTGATAAGTGCTATTGTCGTTAAAGATTTATTATAACTTAAAAGTACTTGAACATTAAGCTAATCTCAAACTAAGAAATGCACTCATAATCATTGCATACACATCCTAAGGCTAGTTGCATTAATAACTTACCTCCAAGCATACGTTTGGTTGATAGACTCTTAGGGCAACCTTTTTCTGTTAGCAAAAAGTTGATTAACTGCCAATTTGTTAACACGATCTGACCTTGCGATCATCGGAGCCATAGTCTACGCAACACCAAGAGCACTGGGTGGTTGGAACACAGGGGGAGCTATCGTTAATCAGGCCTTTGCATGCTTTCTGTTGGCTTCCATCCCACAACCTACTCCGAAGACTGTTTCTCAAAACAGTTAAGGGAGAGGTTCAACTTAGACTAGGCATTTAATCTAAAATTAACCAACATCCTTGCATCACACCTAGCTCTTAGAAGTGCATTTCATATAGGTTAGTCTTTCATATGAGCGATAGTTGTCCATCCGGTTGCTTGGCTCAAATTCCTATTAAGCAAGAAGTTTTGACTCCATTAGGCACTGGTCTTAACATTAAATCTAATCAAATCATTAATCTTGCTAAAATTTCGTCAAGTAGCTAGGCCACTCAACTGTGGCTCCCAGACAAGTTGGTTCCCAACATGTTTTCTATCACCTCATTTTCATAGGGACTACCCCCATCTGTTGTTGTTTGGAGAGACAGCCAGAACGGAGTGGGCGGGGATCGATGACGACTCCGGCCCTATATGCAGTTGTCGCGGTGCTTGTACAATCGAAGAGACAACATGTACCATTGAAGAAAAAGGTAATAGCAGTGATAACATTGATTTTCTAAACAAAATTGCCATTGGTTTTTGTTGTTCAAGTGCACTAACACATTTGTTGTTGTGATTTGACTAAAGTTCTCATAAGATCACATCCTAATAATAACACTTGCCAAAACCTTTATAATCTCAAGTTGCATTGTGTCGAATGTAGAAAGTTTCTTTGGGCATCTTGATCTAATTATGTCTATTAATTGGCATTGGGTAACTTGTTCCTTTGCGTATTGGCATTAAGAAATGTAATTGGCATTATTGTGTTCCTAATTGTCTAAAGAACCATACGTAATCTCAAAGGAATCATTGGATAATTGCTCCTTGTTCTCTTTTGCCATCATTGGTTTGTGGTTGTTTTGAATCCTTGGCATATTGACATTTGTCTTGGAAGATTTCTAATTGTTTCAAGGAATCATCATTGGAATATCTTGAGTAATTGTTATGGCATCTTGTAGTAAGTGTTGTCTAATTGTTAAGTGGATAAGTGCTCTAAGTTCCCTTAATTGCTATCTTTATTATTGGTTAATATCTTGTGGAGGATAATTTTGTCTTGAACAATTATATCTTGTGGATATCTATTGTATCTTGTTGGCACTTGATAACTTGGCACGTTTTCTTATGGTTAAGATTGTATCTTATTGATAAGTACTTGTTGATATAAATTGAAATCAAATCAAAAGTACTTAAAGAATACTTAAGCAACCTTACCTTAAGAATCACTCATAATCATTGCACATCATTCTAAACTAGTCTTGCACCTAATAATTTACCTCCAAGCATAAGTTCGGTTGACAGACATTCAGGGCCACCCTTTCTCAATTTAACTTAAGGGACTTAGCACCTCTTTAGTGGTTAACATGGTGACCTTACAGTCGTCAGAGCCACAGTCTCTGCAGCGCTGGAGGCACTGGGTGGTTGGAACACGGGGGGGTACCGTTAATCAAGCCCTCGCTTGCTTCCTGTTGGCTTCCATCCCACAACCTACTCTAGAGACTAGTTCCAAAACATTTATGAGGAAGGTTACATTTAGAATAGGCATCTAACTTAAAATCAACTAAGATTTTGCATTTCACCTAGCTTGTAGGACTTGCATTTCATCTAGGTTAGTGAAGCATCCAAGCAACGATTGTTCATGCGGTTACTTGGCATTTAATTGGTAATAAGCAAGAAGTTGACTCCATAAGGCACTGGTCTCACATTCAAATCTAATCTAATCTTTAAGTCTTGCTAAAATTAACCAAGTAGCTAGGTCATTCAATCGTGTCTCCAAGACTCAATTGCCAACTTGTCCTTTATCTTCACATTTCCATAGGGACTACCCACCATAACCTGCTGTTGGGAGACAGCTAGAACGGAGAGGTCAGGGATCAAAGTGACAGCCCCCGACCTGATTCATTGTCGCAGTGCCTTTACAATCTGATATACAACAGGTTTCATCAATTGTGTTTGACTGAATTGCATGTCTTTAAGCATTTGAGTTAATTCCTTGATAAGTTGCTTATCATTTTCCTTTTGATCATTTGTCCCTGCCTCTCTACTATCAAGGATTTTTTTGCAATGACACAAGTGGATTCATCATGAAAATGGTCACAAGGTCTGCAATATGGCGCATTCTCTTGAACCCTTTATGTGTCGGTTAAGTCCCTTACAAGGTTATTTTTCTCTATATCATAACTAGCACAAGGTGAATCCTTTTAATCTCCATATTTATCTTTAAAATCATTGACGAGGGCTTGTAAAGAATCAAAAGAATTGTCAGGAAAATCATTAAACCAATCAAGAGCAACCTTCTCCAAAGAAAGGACAAAAAAACGCATCTTGACATCTTCATGCTTATCATATGCATAGCCACCGAACTTTAGCATACAATCAGTGAACTTTGTAAGATGATCTCTAGCAGTGATTGCATCATTACCCGTGAAAGAAGACAAATTATCAATGGCATTTCCCGGAATATCATGAAGAACGTTAGTAAAACAACAAGGGGGGGATAAGTCATTCATGATGACTTGCTTAAAGGGAAAAGGAGCTAATGCATGTCAGAGAGAGAGATCCTTGTTCAAGAAAAACAAGAGATCCACAAGAAGTGAGCTTCTAGCAGAAATTCTTGCAAGAAATGAAAGAAGTGGACTCGCCACTTGAACATGAATCTAATCCAAAATCCAAAAGGCAAAAACCAAAAAGTTAGTCAGGGAGAAGTAGATGGATATCAAAGAGAGCTTCCTGTCTAAGAAAAATGAATACTTACTAGAATGTAATTCATTCAACCAAGTTCTGAGAGCGAGGTTGACCAAGCTACCAGGATTTCTTCTAGTGTAAGCTTTTGTGAACGGATGAATAAGTGGAGTCGCCACCCAAACAGGAAACAAACCCAATCATCCAGGTGCTAAAGGTGCAGATAGAAGAATGATGAGAAGATTGGTGAAGGAAAGATGAAAGGATGATAAGATTAGAAAGGATGACAACAGTGCCAAAAAATGTACTGCTTGACAGGCTAATGAAAATGTCGTTGAAGCGCCGAGAACAAGATAATCTTCGTCTTCGGGTTCGGTGCCAAAAAATGTGTCATTGGACGGACTAATGAAAATCAGATAATGAGGAAGTGAAGATGATTAAGACGAATGTCGCAACGCCAAGGTCCAATAAATTGTTCCTCGACAACGGCACCAAAAAATGTTGTGGCATTGTCTACTCAAATGAAAAGATGGAAAAATGAAGGATCAATAATGAAAATGTCGTCAACAGGAAGGACCAAAAGATTAGTCCCTAGCAACGGCGCCAGAAAATGTTGTCGCTCAAATTGTACAGGCACTGTAACAACGACTCAGGGCAAGGGTTGCCACTCTGATCCCTACCCTCTTCGTTCTAGCTGTCTCCCAACAACAGCCTATGGGGAGTAGTTCCTATGAAATGAAGGAATGCAAGACTTGTTAGCAACCAACAAGTCTAGGAGATAGAATTGAATGGCCTAGCCACTTGGTTGATTCTAGTAAGTTTTAAAGATTTGATTAGATTTATACGTGAGACCAGTACCTTATGGAGTCAACCACTTGCGTTATATCAATTAAGGACCAAATGACCAGATGAACAATCGTTACTTAATTAATGCTTGACTATCCTAGATGAGATGCAAATCCTACAAACTAAATGAAATGTAGGAATCTTAGTTTATTTTAATTATATGCCTAACTAAGTGTATCCCTTGATCTTTATCTATATTGAGCCTAGTCTCTAAAGTAAGTGGCAGAGAGAAAGTGAAGCAAGCAAAGGCTTGGTTAACGATACCTCTC
Organism: Pinus albicaulis; assembly: GCA_034641835.2. Classification (NCBI taxonomy): domain Eukaryota; kingdom Viridiplantae; phylum Streptophyta; class Pinopsida; order Pinales; family Pinaceae; genus Pinus; species Pinus albicaulis. Next base: position 200,670,647 of record CM076576.1, read on the forward strand.
ATTGAAATCTAACGTACCTGGTGCCTCCGGCACTATAGAGACTGTGGCTCTAGCGACTACGAGGTCATCGTTTTAAACACTAAATGGCCTAGACTTCTCAAACAAAGATGGAAGGGTGTTCCTATCTCTCTATCAACCAAGCTTATGCTTGAAGGTAAATTATTAATGCAAGACTAGTTCTAGGATGAGATGCAATATGGGTGAGTGCTCTTGAGTTAAGACTGGTTATAACTTATGACTTTAAGTACTTAGTTATTATTAATCTTATGGCAAGGCGTACTTAATTAATGAATGAACAGACAATCTTATACACAAGACAAAGTGCTCAATGTTACAAGTGCCAACAAGATACAAGAGATAACTGAGATACAATTTCCCAAGTATTAAACAACCACAAGATATATGCTTTTAAAGAAAAGATCACCAACATGCCAAAGATCCACAATATATGTCAACCATAGTAATGGCGAGAAAGAGAGATAAGAGCACTAATCCACGATGTTATTCAAAATTATTATCCAGTGACAATTACTCAAGAAAGAGAATAAAATTATCAATGCTCTTTAGACAATTAGAGGTCTTCCAAGTTATGTCAACAAGATGACGCCAATATTGTAATTAGATTCTTCAACAAGAGATGCCAATAACAGTTATTCGAAATATATACAATTAGGATAGCAAGTCCTCAAGTTAAGAACACTTAGACATTTAATGCCAATGTGTAAGAGAACAAGAGATACCAATATCCAATGAATTCTTAGATTTATCCTCTTAAGCAATCGTTCAACAAGATTATTGGATTGTGTTAAGTGCTTTAGAGAGTGAGCTTATTAGTGCAAATCTGGAACTTATTGAGATCACACAAGACAACAATATGTTAGTGCTCTTCTTGTAAAAACAACTTAAATAATCACCAATCTCTTTAGCAACTTAGGCTTCAAATGTCATTAGAATGAGCAATAGAAAACATTTATAATAGTACCAAGCTAACAGTGGGTAATTCTTATGCCAAATGTGTCAAACAGTCCTAATTACTTATCTCTTTCTCTGTCACTATTAGGATCAGACCTTAGGATGCAGTCCCAAAAGAGTATGGCAGTTATCGATAAATCATGAAACAAGTCAACTAGTTATTATCCAATTATTGCAAATGACTTATCAATGTGTTAGACACCTTATAGATGATTTTAGAGCACTTAAATGAAACTTATACCACTGTTGATGCAATGTTCAAATAGTTGTAAGTGAAACAGTGAGGAGGAGGGTTTTGAGAGGCAAACCAATTGATGTTTTGACTAGCTTGATAACTAGAAGCCTTGTCCAGAATTTCTCCAATGGAGAGGCTACCTGCAACCTCAAAAATATGACCAATATCTCTGCAAACAACAAGTATTAGCTCAAAAATTTCAATAACACCCAAATCAAAAATGAAAGGAGGGCAAATGAGACAAGGAGAAGGCAAGGATGAGGGAAACAAGGCCTATTAGGCCTGCGGCTAAGGCAGCAGAGGCCACTAGGGCCTGCCATCAAGGGTGTGAAGGCCTTAGAGGCTTGTCGCAAGCCCTAAAAGGCTGCAGCCAAGGGAAAAGCAGTCCCTTAGGGACTGTGGCAAGGTGAGGGAGGAGGGATAATGGAAGCTAAGGGAGGACAAGGGGTCACGGAAGGCAGAGGAGGAGGATTGTCGGAGGAGGGGAGGAGGTCACTAAGGCCTGCGGCCAACCCTAAAGAGGCTCACAGCAGGACCTAGAAGGGCTATCGTCTAGCCTAAAGGGAGGTTGAGGCCTCTCTTAGCTCACGGCAAGGGTAACCAAGGAAGGTCGTGGCCCTTTATGGTTGCGACTAGGCTAACAAAGACAGCAACTAGGGCTATAAGGAAAACGCTGAAAACGTTGGGCCTGGAGGCACTAAAAATTTTGAAATCCTACAAAATACTTCAAATTTGCTTCAGATCTTCAATTTAGCCAAATCATTGCAAAATTCTTGGATGTTGGCCCTACAAATCAAATGGAGACTATATCATACCCTCAAGGGCTTAGATCTAGCTCAAAACCCCAAGACAGTCTTCTTGAATAGCTATAAGCTCACCTACACAAATGAAATAAAAATTTCCCAAAACACCAATATATACAAAATTTAAAAATAAAACTGCAATTGCTGCAACACAAGGGTTGGAAAAAATATTTTACAAAAGAAATATTTACAAGATATATAAAAATATATAGAGGTTGTGAAATAAAAAAATTTGAGAAAAACAAAATTTTAAATAATGACAATGGATCAATGTATTTCAAAAGTTAGGGTATTAACCAAAGTCTTAGCGAAGTAAGAAAATCACATAAATTTCCTGGAGCCCAAACAAGGTCAGCCCATGCCCATAGTCTGTAAACTTGGAGCCCAAGGACTAGTGTACCTGCAGATCGCTATAATATTTCTTCAAGCAAACTTGTTAGACATATGGCGAATCAGATCACCTAAGATAGACCCAAAATATACCAATAGAATGTTCTTATCACCTACAAATGAAATAACAAGCTTATATAAAAATTAAGCACAATATAGGATTAGCACATAACTAGCACGTAACACAGATCAATGAGACAAGGACACCATGAACTGAACCCCAAAGTCTTTTATTATGATATTCAAATGTTTCCAGCAGATCAATTGATCAATACCAGCATTACAAATTTACATATCCAAAACCAGAGTCGTCATCATGACTTGAGAAGCAAATGACTTCTAATTTATAGATATTAATTTCCTCAAAATTTAACTTTGACTTAACCACCAAGGTCCAAGGGCTTTTTTTTTAATCCATTTTTGCCTTGGTGGGGGGCCTCCTAAAATTAACTTCCTTTTGACCCATGAATTTTTTGGTCATTTTCCACTTGGAGAAATTAATTTCTCTGAAGTTTAATTTTTGACTCTAAATTAATTAATTTTCTGCCCTAGGATTTTATTTTATTTTGTCAGAAAATTTAATTAATTAACACTTGAAGGGATTAATTACTTTTTCCACCCTCAAATATTTTAGCCATGGTATCTAAGTATGAGGGAACATGCACTAAAATATTTTTTACATCAGATAATTACAAATTCAACCCTCAAAGGGGGAACACCCATTCGTTATAGACCCTCAAAAAAAATACCCAATTCTGCAACACAATATGATCTAATAGACCAAGTGATCCGTAATAAAATAATTTAGCCAAATAAATTAAATTATTCCCAAACCACTTTTACAAAAACTCGATATAACACTAGGACTCACCTAAGACTTTGTCAATAAATTCCACCCTAGCTTTGAGGCTTAAGCTGAAGGAAAAACCTTGTCGAGTATCCGTGTTTAGAAACACACATAATGCGGTGAGTTTAAAAAACCTCCGAGGATGAAATTCATCGCCAAAATCATAGACTTACCTAGGTTGTTACATAATTAAACGGTCATACTAGTATCATTTACATTACAATTTGCAGAAATTGGGTTTACAATGATATAAGAACTGGCTGGTTGATTTTTTTGAACTTTGAAAAAAATTGTACAACTACTTCCTCGGACTTGTGACAAAATGGGTACAACATGTCCATAATGTGTAAGTGGAAAGAAGACAAGGAGGCCATTCCCCTCCAGCAAGAACAAGACTGATGGTATTTTTCAACTCATTCATTCTGACCTATGTGTACCCATGGATTCACGAGAAGCAGTGTTAATCTGAACCTCTACTTCAAAGTGGTCCAAGTTATGCCTTTGATTTTAGTTTTATATGTTGATGATTTATTCTTGATAGTTACTGAGCCCTTGATGCTCGAATGTAAGAGGGAGTTGGCCTCTAAGTTTGAAATGAAGGATCTTGGTATGATGCATTACTTTCTAGGACTAAAGGTGTGGCAAAGACCCAATGATATTTTTCTTTCCCAAGGAAAATATGTCATGAAGTTGTTGGAAAGATTTGGAATGGTAGAATGCAAGTCCCTGGCCACACCGCTGGAGATGAACTTCAAGAAGTTATGCGGAGATGCTGCTAGACTTGATCTAGTAAATCCTTCTGAGTACCGACAGTTGATTGGGGCATTGATGTTCCTTGTGAACCCCCGTCCAGATATATGCTTTGCAGTGAAGACTGAGTCAATTTATGACTGAGCCACTTCATGCACACTGGATTGTTGCCAAGCACATACTGAGATATTTATATGGGACCAATAACCTTGGTTTGAGATATATTGTCGGAGATGTGCGACTTCATGGTTACACTAATGATGACTAGGCTAGAAATATTATTGACAGGAAGAGCACATTAGGGTGTTTCTTTAGCTTGGGGTCTTTGATGATATCTTAGATGAGCAAGAAACAAAATTCTGTAGCTTTAAGCATGACGAGGCAGAATACATTGTTGCTAGCATGGCTAGTTGTGAGGCAGCCTGGTTGAGAAAGCTCTTTCGAAAGTTGTTTGAGCAAGTCCTAGATACGACCGTGATATACTGCGACAACAAGAGTGGGATCCGATTGGCAGAGAATCTCGTATTTCATGACAAGTCCAAGCATATTGAGATTAGATATCACTATCTTCGAGATATAGTGCAGAGAGGCACAGTAAGGCTCCATCACATTTCAACCGATGAGCAACTAGTGGATATATACTCACCAAGGATTTGTCGAAAAGGAAGTTCTTGCTCTTTAGAGAACAACTTGGACTGATGGATGCGACCCTCATGGGTAAGGGTCTCAGCTGATCGAGAACACTAACTGTGCTCTTCCCCCCTGTTGAGCTCCCAAGGTGGGAATGTAGTAGTAAGGGCTCCTAGGGTTGAGGGATCTCTGGACAATAAGATAGGGCGTGAATGCTTACCCTATGGTAAGTCGATCTCGACTATTGTCGCTTTGACAAAGTATAACCCAGTTGGCATCCTACCCACAAGTTGGGCTTGTTGGGATTAGACCCCCCCATTTGGTCAATGGGTTGAGGTGACTTGAAATAGGGTGTGTATCCTTACCCATGTGGTAAGTCAATCTCACTCAAGTCTTGGATGCAGGTGTTCTACCACTTGACTCTTAAGGGTCTTGATGGAGGATCAACAGACAATAGGACAAAGTGTGATCCTCAAGTCAATCTCGCCTATTGTCACTAGACATTAGGATAGAGTGCGATCCTTGAGTAGATCTCGCCTATTGTCCCGAGTCAATAAGACAGAGTGTGATCCTTTCCCTTGCGATAAGTGGATCTCGCCTATTAATAGAGGGTCGTAGCTTTAGCTCCCCTATGATTTTAAATTCTTTTTCTTTTAGATTCGAGAGTGTTTAGCAGAGATGAGCAATGACGACATTTGACTTGACGATGACGAGATACTTGAGATGGGACATATGTTGCAGTCGGTAATTTCTCACTAGCTGAGAGGGAGTGTTAATTTGGCAACTCGAGGATAAATTCCCTCCTTTGGACAACCTTCCTCGTCAAGAAAGACACCTTCTAGCCCTTGGAAGAATTTAATCTGGTTAAGGAAAAATGTATTTTTAAGGTGAAAACCCACATGTGCACAAAAGTATAGGTCGGCTTTAAAGAAAAATTGGGCACCCCTTGGAAGCATATAAATACAAGACAAGTCAACCTCATTTGGACATAAAATCAAGCATCTTCTTGTCTCTCTTCTTTGGATTGGTTCGTACAGGTCTGAAATTGCAAGGTTCGAGCTCACACGTGCAAGGAAAAGAAATTAAGCTAGAGCCGCAGGGTTTGATCGAAGAAAATTTGGCTACAGTCGTTACGTTGATAGGGTGCTCCCTACGAGTGGAGGGTTACAACCGCACTAACTATCACTAGGTCCTTGCGGCTATGACCTAAAATTTCGTTGACCATTGACCGCAGACTTTGATCAGTTTTGGAGACTATGACTTTGATCATATTTGTTTATTGTGCTCATCCCTTGGATATTGTTTGGTTGGTTTTGTTAGATAGTCAAAGGATTGACTTTGACTCTTGATTGATGAATTGGAACATTGTACTCTCTCTGCTGAACATTTTATAACAATCTAATAAAAAGAAGAATTTGAAAGGGTTTTCCCCCTTGTGGGGGGGTTTTTCCCTAGTCTTTGACCAATGCTGGTGTCTCTTGTTATTGCTCTTGATTGTCTTCTAATGTACATTGCATTTATTGTTCTATCTACAATTGTTATTTATTACTGGAAGATTGATTTGATTGCTAATTAAAGTTAAGAATTGAGCTAAAGTGATTGTAACATCATAGAACAGTGGAAAATTAACATATGTCACCCTCTCAAGGGCTAGATGGGTGACGTGGCACTATCTCTCTTGAGCATTAGGGCTCCAAGAGTGAGTAAAAGTCCTCCCTTCTCATCCTAAGGATGACCATCATCAACTGGACTCTTAAACAAGCAAGGCCCATCAAACAATGTCAAGGCCAACTTGGGGACATCCTAGATCCACTAGGTACAATATCAAGTAAATCAAATACCAAGCAAGAGGAGCTTAGCTTTTTAATATCTAGGGGTACTCCATGTTGATTTTTCAAGTGCAATAGATACAAGCACATATTTCTAAAATATTGATAATTACTTCTAATGATATATCTCTTCTTTAAACAATTCTAGTTTATCATTAAGCAATTGCACTTCAAAAATTCAACAATAAAACCATAAGGGCAGTAGTAATCACAACGCACAAAGAGAACACAAGATTTATCCTAGGAAAACCCACTTGGGAAAAAAACCCAACGACCTTTTCCTTAGAGAAATTCTTCAGTTCAACAAGAGATACATCTAGTGTTGCTAGTCAACTATGAGATCAAACTGATCAACAAGCTATGGTGAAACCTGGTCAAGTATCCCTCTAGTCAAGTCATGTCAAGTCAAACTTTTGCCCTGCAAACTTTAGCCCTCTCTAATTTGCCCTAGGCCAAATTTCGACCTCCCAAAATATCCCAGAAACTCGGCCTGCTCAGAAACACACGTGCAAGCTAGAAGAGAGAGAAATAACAAGCACGAGTTAGAGAGATGATCTTCATCTTGCTTCTTCATCCTTCTTGTCCTTCTTATCCTTTGCTTGGATGCCCAGAAGATATATTTCTTGTTTGAGTAGAATGATGCCTTTGTGGAGGAGGTGAAAGGCCTTTATATAGTGATTTGCTTGTCCAAAATGGGTGTGTCTCTTCATTGGGCCGACTTGACTTGAGGGAGGGCCACCTTGACTAGTTTGGAGCCAAAACTTCAAATTTTAAATTTCAAAATTTTCTCTTTAAATCCAACATGAAGAACATGTCTTATAATAATTCTTTCAAGGGTTAATCAATGAAAATGACATGAAGAACATGTCTTACATTTACATTATACATTACAAGGGCAAAATATAGATTATGAAGATCGACCATAGGTACAAAATTCAACACTCCCTCTTCATTAGGGAGGTATTCATAATGACTAGGAACATGTTCTTCATGTTGACAAATTTCTTTAAGAAAAGGTTATAACAAATCATCACCATAATCGAGTCACAATTGTGACACGTGGTAAACCAATAGCATCAACCAAATACCATAATCAAGTTAAAAATCTTTGACACATGGTAAATCAACAACATTGGCACGTTAACATAATTCGGATAAGTACCACTGACCTATCGTATATCTTTACCATAATTCGGGTCGGTAATTCAGACACATAGTACGTCATTTAGCATCAAATAGTCGCCATAATCCGGGTCAGTACTTGACACATGGCATCTAGACTAATCTTGGTCCACCATCATTCGATTCAACGTCTTGACACATGGTGAATCACCAAAGGCCATACTTTATCAGAGTAATTCGGAGCCTGATGCTAAACGAGCCCAATGCTCCAGGACCATTCTTCCTAATTCGGGTTCTACATGACACAAGAAGAATGTCATTCCTCTACCGGACCATTCTCCCTAATCTGGCTCAATGTACATGACACAGGGAGAATCTCCCTAGTTCGAGTCAATGTACATGACACAGGGAAAATGTTAGTCCATTATGTTATCTCAACAGCACTCCCTCTCAATGAGAGAGGCATTCTCGACAAGTCCAAACTTGTCTTTGAAGTATACAAACTTCACTTAGCACAGAGCCTTTAGCAGAATATCAGCAATCTACTCATTAGTAGAGACATACGAGAGCTTCACCGCTCCCTTCTGCACCATGTCACCAATGAAGTGGTACTTGATCTCGAAGTGCTTTGACCTGTCATGGAAAATTGGATACACTGTCGGCTTCACACAGCTTTGCTTATCACAATATATCACGATCGACTTGAGCACATGATCAAAAAGTCTTGCGAGTAACTTATGAAGCCACACTGCTTCACAACTTACTAAGTTAGTTGCAATATATTTTGCCTCAGCAATGCTGAGTGAAACAGATGTATTCTTCCTACTCATCCACGAAATCATAGTGGAGCCCAAACTGAAGCAACCTCCAATATACTCTTTTTGTCTTCAACACTCTCTGCCCAATCTGCATCTGTATAGCCATGCAATTGTATGTCACTGTTCGAGACATATCTCAAACCATATTCAACCATACCACACAAATATCTCAATATGTGCTTTGTTGCAATTCAATGATCATGTCTCGGTTCCACCTGGAACTGGCTCAACGTGTTCACTGCAAAAGCATATGCCTGTTGGACATTAGATAAACCAACGCTCCCTGTGTTTTTGGCGACATGGACCAACCACCTTTCGTGGATCCTTATCTCTGGCGATGCGATCATTGACTAACACCTGCGGGTTTTGGTCTAACGGCAATTGTGATTCCCAACAAGTGGTATTAGAGCCAATACCTTCGCTCGTAAGCCTAACAACTTGAAGGTAGATCCTTAGAACACAAATGGCAAAGTTAAGGAAAAAAGCCTTCAATCCTTCTAAAGATGGCTCTTCCTCAACCATGAAAACTGAAGACTATCAAATTGGGAAAGCTCCATTGTTCAATGGAATCCTTGATATATGGAAGGCGAGAATGAAAAAAAATTTAATGGCTCGAGGTTTTGAAGTCCGGGAATCAATGATTATTGAAAGCACGATGGAAGAATATCCAAGGAATATAATGCAAGAGCGATGAAGGCAATATTGAGTGGGTTACCAGATCCTATAAAGGCCAAAGTGGAAAAATGTTCTTCGGCAAAAGGTATGTGGGATAAACTTCAAGGTCTTCACTCAAAAGGTGCATTGACCATGACCTCTAGTCAAGAAAATGATGGAAAGCAAGAAGCAAATCCAGAACCCATTAAGGAAGCTAAGAACAAGGATGAAGACATCAAGACCAAGGAGGACCTAGAAGATGAAGAATGAAGAAGATCTCAAAGAATATCTCATGGCAAAACTTATAGCTTGCCTAGAAGAGATAAGCAATTTGAAAAAGGAAAATGAAGAGCTTAAGAAGCAATCACAAGATGGTAACCATAACCTTGACAAGACAAGGAAGGAAGTTGACCTATTCAAGCTTCAGGTACAAGAAAGAGATAAGGAGCTCACCAAGCTAAAGGAGGAATGTCATCAAAACAAGAAAAGGCATCATGAAGAAGTCATATCCATGATAAATCAATTGGATAAAGCAAAGAAAAGGGAAGACACTTTGTCAAGCCATCTTGAACAAAGACACAAGTTCTTGAACCAACTTGAAGCAAAAATTGGTCAATACAAGGAAGAGATCTCCTCCCTTAAATCTCAGCTGGAAGAAGCAACGAAACAAGCACAAGGAGCTAAAAGGGTAATGGAAGCTTTGGCACTCCTAGAAGGACAAATTGATGAAGCCAAAAAAGATAAAAAGGTTATGGCATGTCAACTAAAAAAAGCTTGTGATCAACTGTCACTGTTTGTGGTCAACTGTCGAACATTGCAGTCAACTGACAAAAACTTCGGTCGACTAAAAACCAAACCCTAGGTGCCAACCGCACGGAGGGAGTATCGTGCGTGTGGCTAAAACCCTTCAACCACATGCATAGGCCTCCATGTCTGTGATTATGACTGAAAATTGCCTGCGTCATGCTTGTGGTCGTTGTTGGAACACCTAATCCTACATGGGTAGGTGTGGAATGCGAAAAGTCACAATGGAGTCCAAGTGACCTTGGAATGTAAAACCAAGAGTCACACCATTGTACTATAAATGTACATCTTTGTATAATGGAAAATAAGAAAGCCTCACGCTTATCCTTCATTGTGTTGAGTCTCTTGTGTGTGTGTGCTCATCTTCCTCATACACCATGTGTGTGCTTTAACATGGTGTTTAACATGGTATCAGAGCGGGCGATTGCTGGCCCTGCTCCACTTTGAGTGAGCCATTTGTGTTTATGGCCTATGCATATCTGCAAAAATTGTTGGTTTTTTTGCAGCACTCAAGTGTTTGTAGCAGTGTTTTTAAGAAGGAGCAGCATTCAGTGATTTTGCAGCATTCAGAAGTTTTATATTGGAGAAGAGCAGCATTTAAAATCCCAGCATTCAGCATTTGTTTTGAAGAAGAGCAACAGTTGGTTTTGAAGAAAGGCAAAGACTCCGCCCCATCTCAAGGTTTTCATTCTAATTTTTTCTCTCGCAATCTCTCGCATTTCCAAATTTCTGCACCATTTTGGAGCCGCCGGAAAAGCTTAATTTGAGTTTCTCGAAGAAGAAGAAGTTTCGGTTTTTACTGCAAAGTTACGAGTTTTTTCCGCCGGAAAAATCTTCTACCTCTCGAATTTTTGAGCCGCCGGAAATTTCTGAGAATTCCGAGTTTTTCTCGTCGTTATATGGCCTTCGCAATTTTTGAAGAAAATTTCGGGTTTTTGAAGTAAAAATATTCGAGTTTTCTCCTCGCAATTTCGATATTCTACCGCTAGAAGGAAATCATCAAATTCCTCTCGTTATTCTACTCTGTTTTTAACATTTAAAAATAAAAATAAATAAAATAAAAATGTAACAACTTTGGCCTTTGGCCCTCTCTGCAAGTCCCCTCTACGCCATTTGCTCTCGACTGCAACATTACCTCACATACCCACAGCTCTCACAGCACTCAAACCCATACATCCTCACACCTCATACGCTCCCCCTTATATTATTTTTATTGCAAAACCTCACACCTATCCCACCGCTCCTCCCTGCAAATCGATTCAAAATCCGGCCACACCTTCCTACCCTTCTACCCGCGGCCTACCCTGCGCCCTCTCATACGCTCTTAACGCTCAACCTACGCTTCACTACCACCTGACTCTCCAATACACAGCGTGCTCCCCACGGCCCACTACAACACACACTCTCTCTCGCGCCGTTCACACTCCTCCCCCCACGTAACACCTCACGCTGCGTCCGCATACATCCCTTACTCCGCTCCTTCAATCTCTCCACCCCACCACATACTACTCCCCCCCACCGTTACATTCCACGGGCCTCCACACTTCCCATGGCCTTTCGGCCTCCCCTCCCTCTCCATTAGAATACGGCTTTTCATATTTGATAACCCCCCTCTCCATTACAATACGATCTCCCCATTATAACTAATCCCCATTTTAAATTCATTTTTTAAAATCCCCATTATCCCATCCCATTTATAATACTCTTCCCTTTTAATTTTAATATTCGACTCCTTTTTAAATTACTTTCCCCTTTTCCCTTTTAATTTTTTATTATTAAAAATTCCCTTTTTCCATATCTTATTAATCCTCTTTTTAATATTCCCTCCCCACCCCCATATAAATTTCCCTCTTCATTTTTTTAATTACCCCCATCCCTTTTAATTAATCCCATTCCCTTTTATTTTTAATTATTCTCATTTTTTAATTAATTAAAAAAAAAAACAAAAAACAAAACAGCAGAGAGAGAGAGGAGAGAGAAGATTTGAAAAGCAGAAAAAGAGGAATGACATGTGAGCAGAATTGAAGAAATGACATGAAATATACATATAGAAGAAGAAAGTGAAATTTGACATTGTGTGATTTTTGGCATAAGGGTGATTTTTCTAAAGAAATTTACATTTGAAGACAAGTCTGCTATCATTCAAAACAACTCTTTGAATGAAAATTCAGCTGCATAGTGTTTTCAGTTGCACATATTTTGCAGAAATATTGTATTGAGTTGACATTGTATTGCTTCTTCATAGTTGCAATCCGTATTTGAGTTGTTGGATTGTTGATTTCCCTCCATCATTTGAGGAGCACACTTTGTACTTTGGAGTCATTTGTATTTGTTGTTGCATCACATTGTAAACGGGTGCATTTTCGGTTGAAGCCGACACCCTTTCATTTTTTGAGCCTAAATTGTTGAAAATGGCCAAAATCAATGAGGCATTAATGTTGTTGAATGACCTCATTCATTCAAATGTTGATGACATGATAAAAATGAGCAAGGATGCTCTTTGTAATATTCAGATTTGTTTACAAGATGCACAAGAAAAGATTGAGTTTTTGCAGTTGGAATCTCAGCTCCAACAAGATGAACTTCAGCAAAAGAGTCACCATTCTGAACCTGTTTCTGTTCAGAACATTGTGAAGGACTCTCATCAGAAGAAAGAAGACAAAGTTCTAGATGATTCACATTCAGCAGATGTACATGCAGATGCAACAGTTCAACCTGCACTTCTCAAGCCCATCATCAGACCTTGGGAAGAGCTTGTCCACAACAAGCACCGAACTGGTCTTGGATATGACAAGGATGTGTCCTTTCATATTCCAGACTACACCAAGCCCATCATATTTCAGAGTGTTGGATTCATGTATGACAGTTCACCTGCAGTTGTTCCAGATCCTGTTCCACTTCCACAACAGATTGAGAAATGCCAACACTGTGATCGAGTTGGCCATATGAAAGATCACTGTTTTGATCTTCATCCATGCAAGCACTGTGGTCGGCACACCCATTCTTCAGACAAATGCTTCAGAAACAAGCCTCCTGCAAGAACCAAGATTCATCTTGGATGGATCGCTTCTTGGCAATGGGCATCAGCAGCCAAGAAGATGTTTAAGTCGCATGTCAGAACATGTTCACGGATATTGAGCAAACTTGCAGTTGAGTTTTCGCCATCATATCACCTTGTCCCTGACAGGGGGGAAAATGGTGGTCATGTACAAGCTTCGACGACAGATCAAGCGAGCCTGAGCCACAATCTCTCATTCCATGTTCAGAGTTGTAGCCAGCAGTTCAAGCGAGCCTGAGCCACAATTCTTCATTCCAGATTCAGAGATGTAGCCAGAGACACGGATGCCCATGAGCATACCTTCGGTTGGTGGATAACCTAAAACCATCATCTTTGGTTGGTGGATAACCTAAAACCATCATTTTCGGTTGGTGGATAACCAAAAACCATCATCTTTGGTTGGTGGATAACCTAAAACCATCATTTTCGGTTGGTGGATAACCTAAAACCATCATCTTTGGTTGGTGGACAACCTAAAACCACCACAGGTAGTAGACCCCCTTCTTTTAGGTCGAAGGTCTCCCTTTTTTATGAGGGACAATTCCTCTAGCAGAAGCCTTCAGCTTCTTGCCAGTTTTGGAAGAGTTCCTGAACTCAACAAGTTTTGCGTTCCGTTGTTTGTGGTCATCCTAAAACCACCTCTTTTTTCCAACATTTCGTAGAGCTGGATTCAAATTTCAAGTGCCGCCATGTATACTTTGCATATTTGTATTACAACTCTTTTCTTGGACTCACACATACCCCTTCGGATTAAGGGGGGATGTTGGAACACCTAATCCTACATGGGTAGGTGTGGAATGTGAAAAGTCACAATGGAGTCCAAGTGACCTTGGAATATGAAACCAAGAGTCACACCATTGTACTATAAATGTACATCTCATGTATAATGGAAAATAAGAAAGCTTCACGCTTATCCTTCTATCAAAAGGCTGAGTCTCTTGTGTGTGTGTGCTAAGAAGAGAACCTGGCCTGGCTAAAGAACCCAAACCGGCCAAACCGGCCGGTTAGACTGCTCGGCGGTTGAAACCGGCCAAAAAACCCGGCCAAACACCACCCTTCGCCAATTTTTGAGAAAAACCGGACCTAACCGGCCGGTTAGGAACGGAACCGGCCGGTTTATGCATAAACCGGCCGGTTTCGTTCCTAACCGGCCGGTTAGGTGCTAACTCATCCGTGGACCCACATTTTCGGCGACAGTTATGTTTTAGGGCTGATTTGGAGCCAATGGGAGGGTTCATTTAGCTACTCTTTCCCTATGTGGACCCACGCACGGCCAGAAATGAGTTTTAGGGCTGATGTGGAGGTAAGGGAAGCATTGACATTTCATGGTAATGTTAAATTCTTAAAGTAAAAGTGACATTTCCTTTATTTTTCATTTCCTTTATTTTTCATTTTCATCCTTTTACTTAAATTTTTAACATTACCATGAAATGACTCAGGATGTTTAAGAGTGGTTTCGACCTCATTGGATTTCATATGGAGAAACTAGAATTTTAGGTTTCACTCAAAATTCAGCAGACTTAATGGTTTTCGGGGTTTCATGGTTTGGGAATTTGCAATGTTCCCATTTGATTCTATCATGTGTAAGGGTATGATATTGGCATTTGATCAAGAGCATGAAGTCCTTTAAGAACCTTGATGTACCCTTCAATCAAAGGAAAACATTTAAACAACTAGTTAGACATGCTAATCTTTTTCTATCCAATTTTAAAGTTGAGGAAATGAACCCTTCACTCAAACCAAAATCATTGGTTAGGCATGTTAAACTTTTTCAATTTCTATCATGTTATAAGGTTGAGCAATCCAAGTCTGAAGACTTTGAGCTAGATGATGTTTATGTATCTCTTGTTGATGATCCCATTTCTAGTAGCGATGAATCAATGATGAGTTTCATGAGAGACCATGTTGCTCGATGATTTGTAGTTTTGATGTCTATTTTTGCTACTACTACTACTACTAAAGTTGTAGAGGAGTTTTAGGAGTCCTCAAACTTTGAGCCATATTATTTATGTAGCTCATGTTGATGATCCCTTGTCTAGTAGTGGTGATGATTTTGATCATGATGGAGTGATCATGTTGTTGATCACTAATATGTAGTCTTGTATTAGGCCAATGGCCTCATAGCTTGTAGCATTGTTTTTGGACTTTATGGGCCATTTGGAGCCTCATTGCTTATGTATTTTTTGATGATATGTATTGCACTCGGTGCCATTTTGATATATTCACCTTTGCATGGTATATAAATGAGAAAACTTTACATATTTTGTCTCTATTGGCTTGGAATCATGGTTGCAAATCTTAAAAATAGTTTTTTTATTAAAAAAATAATTATTTAATGTATTTTTTTAAAACCGGTTCATTGGCATCTGACCGCTCCCGGTTAGACCGGTTCCGGTTAGAAACCCGGTTCATTAGGCCACCGGTCCGGTCACCGGTTCCGGTTTTTAAAACATTGGTTTGTGCTCTCATCTTCCTCATACACCATGTGTGTGCTTTTAACATGGTGTTTAACAATAAATCCAAAAAAAAACCCTAGAACACATGTGCAAGCCAATCTTTGCGAACCTGCCTCAGACCTGTGTGAACCAAAACCAAGAAAGAGAATAGAAGAATGATCCAAGATGATGTCCAAATGAAGTTGAGGTCACTTCTATTTATAGCCTTCCAAGGGTGTCCAATTTACTTTAGGGCCAACCTGATCAAATATGCACTTGTGGCTTTTAATTCAAAAATACATTTTCCCTTGTCCAAATTGAGTGCTACAATAGTCAAAATCGGTCCTCTCGAAAAGAGGAATCTCTTCCCATGGTTGGAATTTGTCACAGAGCTGCCGAATTAATGTTGGATTGCCATGACAGTGTGAGATTTTCTCACTATCTCTTTCGTCAATATTTCTCTGTATCAGATAGCTAGTTTGGGCATCCAATGATTTGTACTCAAATTACTACTGCATAATATTAAAACCCTTAGTTGTTGCATCAGTTTTCCCAAGTTGGGTTTTTCCGGGGACAATTGTCCGAAAATAACGGTCTACTTGTGTGTGTGTGTGTTTCTATCTTTCCTACGTTGTATTTTCCACTGTATTTTATGTTGTGTAGGTTGCAGTGAATTTAATTCGATATTTTCCATAGGAAACTGCAAGTAAATTGTCCGTTTAATTAAACAATTAGAAGAATTAACATCAGTTGTTGCAGAAGGATTTGGGTAACCAAATGTTCACAACAAGTTCCTTGCTAGATTTTGATAACAGAGTAAAGAATCAAATCTTATCCAGCAATGGAAAAAATTCTAGTTAGATAGACCTTCGGGCTAGAAATGATTGAAATCGAAGTATGGAAAACTCTTGCATTAGAATCCCTTTTCAGTGCCCATCTACCACACCTAGGGCCATCTAAAGGCCAATTGCAAGGTTAAAAAGAGGAAACTGGAATGGCACAAAGTGGATTAGAGAATCCTTAATAGAAGGGAGATTGAGAAGGAAACATGTCCAATAAGAAGGATGAAGGAAAGCAAAATCGACAATCAATCGTTCTTGATATTTCATTAGATATGATCAACCACTCAAAATTGTAACATTTGGAAGGCAAGGTTGCAACAGCAATGGAAAGTCTGCCAATTCCATTAACAGGGACTATCTACCAAGGGAAAGGAGACAGCAACGTTGTGGATGGAAGATCCAGCCTAGGGTGTAAATATGGAAGAATCTGCTCATATGGCAGTGCATCATGAAATTGGTAAGCTCTCACCCCTCACTTCTTTCAATAATTTGGATTTAAAAAATTCAAATGCCACTCCAGTGAAAGCCAATCTAAAAGGGTAAAGGGGGACATTCTACTGACCCATTGAATCCTTGTCAAGGACATAAAGACATCCCAGCCCTCCAATACCTACAACCTCTTAACTAGCTTACTTCCTGTGAATGATAAGGATGAGATAGGACCCCAAGATAGTGCCCCTTAGCACTCTTCGGAGGACTACTCAAACCTCTCCCAACATACTAGGTATTTGCTCTAATCTAAAAAGAAAGAACCCCCTTATGACTTGGTGGAAGTAGAAGGTGGATTATTTTTGGACCCTATATCTGTAGGAAGCACCAACACTTTGGGTGAGAAATCCTTTATGTGAAAGGCACAAAAAAAGCAAAGAGAGCAGTTCAATTAGGAAAGCAAAAAAACATTAAGGGGCCCTTAGAGCAAGGCATGCCCCAGGTGAAGTTACCCAATGATTGTTCTATCCCTCAACATCACAAGTCTGTAGTATCTACAAGCCAGATATAATCTCATTTTAAGAAACTATGGAATAGGAATCCAAAGTGGTCGAGACATTCCTGTCCCTGCATCAGTCAAGGAAGAGAATCAGACTTTTGTTGAAAGTTTTTCTATGTGATGACAAAGAAAATCCCCTCACAAAAGGACAATTGTAGAAGGCATTGGATGGTTTTAAGAGGATAAGACAAAGGGGAAAATGCCAACTTACCTGGACTTCCATCGATCAAGCGCAATTAAAGAAACAGATGCCAAAGAAAAGGGGAAACAAAAAGTCCAAAGAAGGAACGTTCCCTTGGGTAGTTACTAGAAAATGCTATAAATGTAATTTGGCCCTAGAAGAAAAGAGCACTTTTGACTGTAGAAATTTTCTGTAAAACGATTTTTGAAATTCTAATAAAGAGAAGCCATTCATGGCCAAGCATTAGTCTATTGCAATGAATGGGTGGAACTATTTCTATGCTTTGTTAAGCACTGGATTTGTTGAAGAATGTTACATTACAGCGTAGACTCGTCTCATGTATATGTGATTTACTCTTACTTCTGCTTTTCTTAAATGGTTGTCCAATTTGTAGACAAAGGACTGCAATCAGCTATCTAATTACAGACTTTTCTTGGTTACATACCTAGCTACTTATATTCCTATTGTTATCATGCAATAACTTCTTCTCGTTTTTAAACCAGAACAAGAAAATTATATCAATCAAAATCTGCACTTAGGGCACAGCAATTATATCCGATGCCAACAGGTTCCCATTGCTGGAGTGTATTTCTATCTATTGCTAGTATGTCCATTGTGTTCTTAATACTCAAAATTTTCAGTTCAGTTCTACCTAATTTACTATGACAAACTGTATACAGTTTCCAAAAGCCATACAAAATATAGCAGCATTTCTAATTGTAGATGTGTCTTTGTTCTGTCCAGGGTTCTCCTTCTGAAGAAATGTTGCAGCATTGAGATCAGGGACAATTTGAGAAACTGTAATAGAATCGTTGCTGGAAGCAGATAAGTCAGGATACCTTGTAGCCATCATTGCCTGAATCTCCTCAATTTGTTAGCACAGACTAGTTAATTCATCTTCATTTCTCTGTGTAGTAGTCCTCTAATCAACCATTAAATCCATAACAGTTGTCAGCCTTGATACCAGCTGGTTGGCTTAGCTGGAGAGTGCTGATTTCTTCTTGAAGTTGGGTAGTTGACATCAGCCTTACGCCCACTCCCTCTGGCTTCTCACGCTCCTGACTCCCGTGGTTATTCTAGATCGCATGTGGCACACAGCGGTGTACTTCTCGCTCACCGGCTCATCTCAGACCATCTCTCATGTGTAAATCTGCGGTGGAATATCTAGTGGCTAATCATACACCATGTACCCCAAATATCATGAAGCACACCCAAAACATTGTGTAAACACTCTCAGAGTTACCCATAAAGCTAACAAACGACACCTTAATATTAACTAAATAAGAATTTCTATCATGAAAGGGGCATTTAGCCATGTTGTATAGTGGCCTGTTGGTCAAGGGTTGGGCTTTGAGGTAGTGGCTGGGAGGCTTGGGCTAACATATAGCCGAAGGGGGGTATTGGAGGTGGCAATCCACACTTTAATATCAAACTAGTAAGGGTGCCCTTCATGAGTGCCCATCATGAAAAAGACAAGTAACAAAGTAACGGAGCAACCCATTGATCAAGGCTTTGGCTTTAATTCTAGCCTGTACAATTCTCAAAATGGAATAAAGTCAAATGTTGAGATTAATTGGTGGTAGCTACAAGATCTGCAACAAAACGTAGCTTGAGGGGTAAGGGATGTTCGGGCCTAGAGGTCTTGATATCACACTAGCAAGACTACCCACTGTGAAAGAGGCATATAGCTTAATGATGGAGCATCCCACCAAATGTGGGATTGGATCTGATTCCTAGCCTATCCAAATTTCAACATGGTATGGGATCTAGAGCTTAAAGTTAATATGCAATGGCTAGGAGGCCTAGGCTAAAATGCAGCTAGAAGGGAGGATGATGGATGTAGCAATCCAAACCCCGATCTCAAACTGATAAGGACACCCATCATGAAAGGGGGATGCAACTCCGTGGTAAAGCAGCCCACTAGAAAGGGCAGGTCCTGTGTTCAACGCTTAGTCTACAAGAGGTTGGGGTTGATTACTGGTGGTTGGGACGTCTGAATCAAAATGTGAGAAGGGAGTTTTCAATTTTGTGCATAGCAATCCACACCTCGATATCAAAGTGGTTAGGATGCCAGTCATCAAAGGGCGTATAGCTTAGAATCCTGGGTTTGATTCCTATCCTCTCCAAGTTTCTAACACCTTACAAACTCAACATATAGTATAGAATCCTGGATTTGATTCCTATCCTCTCCAAGTTTCTAACTCTTTACAAACTCAACGCTGTTATCTACAATTTCAGTTGTATAGATTCTTAGTACCGTGAATGTTCTAGTTTTTAGAAGTTGGAACTCTAGTACAGAATTTGAGGTATTCGTAGTTCTTTTCACAATGTCATGAACAATGCATTTGATTAATCTACGTTATTTTCTCGCATTGGCCTCTGGTTGGATAGTGTGCTAGGGCAGAACTCTACAATTTTCAGACCGTAGTTAGCTCCAAGACACACGTAATGCCTTAAGGTAGCTGGGAATGCGGGCTAAAATAACAAAAATGGGCAAGGAAATTGGGGTGGCCTAGTTTCTTTCTTCTTTCTTGCAGTTTGTTGACTTACTATAATGTAGGTATTTCCAACTCTACACGGTGACAGCAAATGTGACTGCTATAGGTTGAGGTTGATTGGTGGTGGCTATGAGGTCTGAGTCAAAATGTGACTTAAAGGGGCTTTCGGGCGTTGCAATCCACACCTCGATATCAAAGTCGTAAGGATGTCCGTCACGAAAGGGCGTATAGCATAGAATCATGAGTTTGATTACTATCCGCTCAATGTCTGTAACACTATGCAACTCAATACTGTTATCTGCGATTTCAGTTGTAAGACAGTGAATGTTCTGGTTTTCAGAAGTTGCAACTCTTGTACAGAATTTGGGGTATCTCTAGTTCTTTTCGCAATCTCATGAGCAACGCATTTAATTAATTTCCGTTCTTTTCTCTGACTGGCCTCTGGTCGGATAGCCCGCTAGGGCAGAATCCTGCAATTTTCAGATAGTAGTTAGCTCCAAGACATACGGAATGCCTTAAGGTAAGTTGGAATGCGGACTATTAAATAACAAAAAAAGGGCAAGGAAGCTGGTGTAGTCTTGTTTTATTTCGTTCTTGCAATTTACTGACCTACTAAAATGTAGATATTCCCACCTTTACACGGTGACAGGTTTCAATGGAAATCGAGTCATATGATGTCAAGTTTTCATTTGGATTTGCGCGAGTGTTTAGCAGAGAAAGCAGTGATAGGAAGCTTACAGAGTATTCACTAACCTGCACAGCCTCGTGTGAAGGCGTTGCCAAAAGTGAAGCGATCTCGCTCGCGTACTTGGCTTCTAAATCGAAATCATACTCATCCTCCATTGTACCCAAACTTCAACCTCCAACGCTCAGCCTCTATTTTATATACTGCCACCCATGGAATTAACACCGTGCTTTTCTGGTAAAGAGTTTTATTAATGAGTAGTCTACGGTGCGACTCTTTTTAAGGCTTTTACGGTAGTTTTTGAAGGCTTTTACCGTAGTTTTTCTTATTGAAAATAGAAGTTTAATGGATAACTTTGCACAATGTAAGTGTCCTGTAGATTTTTTTAGGGCGCTGAATAAAAAAATTAGTTTAAATAACAGAAATCAAGATTTTACTTCAATTTTTTTCACCAATACCTATAACTCCAAAAAGTCAACTCTATGTTATTAATACTAGTAGCATTATGTTGCCTAGTAAATATTTGTATTAAGTAAAATTATGTCATCGCACATGGTATTATAAAAATGATATATATCCACTTTTAAGTTAAAAAAATATATATATATTTGTTCAAAATTTAAAATACTTACCATCACAAAAACTTTATTTTTATAGTTTTTACAGTACATTATTATAAATGGTTGACACAATAAAGAATAAAAAAACTCCTTGACTAAGTTGGATAACTGGCCCAATGTTTTTGTCATCATTGGTTGTATCATTGAAAGAGGATTTTTTTATTTTTTTGTGTCATTGTTGTCCAAATGTCCTTTGGGTTTGATGAGGTACTTATTGTCCTTGGGTCTCACAATTTCTTTCTAAATCTAGGTGTTTTGTTGCTCTTGAATCTCGTCTTATTTAGCCTGAAAGGCCTAACTTTCTTTAAGAGGTTCTACGATTATTTTGAGATTTTGTTGAGTTTTGTTGTGTTGATTTTTGTTTAGACGAATGGCTTTAATTTGAGGGAATAACCCCTGACTACTCGATCTCCATTGAGATATCCCTAATTTCTTTTGAATCTAGTTTTGTTTTTCTATAGGAGGGCCGAGTTCAAGTGAATCTTCCATGAAAATTAGTTGAAGTTCTCTCGTAGCTCAGCACACCAAGTTGGCTTCATTGCTATTTCCTAGCTATCCTTCGCCCTTTTGGGCAATTTGTTGTTAAGTGCCCTGTTTAAAAGCACGATCTACAATGAAAAGAAACATGTTCATAATCTAGTTTTTAGGTCGAGAAGTAGTTCTCATCTTACAAAATTATTTACAGTGGAAACCCTTTTATTGAAGTTTGTATCACCATATATGTGAGCATATGTAGTTGTGCTTTGTCTCTTTATTTCAATGCTTCTATGATAACATCTTACAAGAGCTTTACCAATGGCTCAAAGAGAGTTAAAACCCAAGAAATGCAGAGGTAGATTTGCAAGTCTAACTCACAAAAGAGGTGAGGAGAGAGAAACAATTAGAGGATTGAAGGAAGGAGTCCAAGGTTTCATACATAAACCAGAGTTTCCCCAAAACAAGGGACCAAAGTTTAAAATCAAATCCCTAGCTTCAGCAAGATCAAACTCATTGATGAAGCAACCATTTACGCAAGGATAAATAGAGGCCTCTTCTTTTAACTAAGGTTTCCAAGAGACTCAAATCCATTTATGCAAATCCACTAAACAGGTCATGGGCCATTGAAATGACAAACAAACCCATTTGAATTGTAGAAGGCCACTTAGAAAGTAATGTCTTCCACTATGTAAATAATGACTATGGTGGCTTCCTGAACAAGGAGATGGCGAGAATGAGGAACATTCCATAATATTGCTAAAAGAGGCTTCACTCACATTACCATTAGGAGGAAGAGAGCTAGTTTTGCAATCATTAGCCATATTGGTAACCGAAGAACACAAGATGTGCAAATTTTCTTCCCTAGACTTCCCAAATTCACTGAGATGGGATTCTAAGTGAGAACTAGGCAAGCCAAAGGAGGAGAATGTTGAAGAAACAAAGATAGTTGCCACCATGCTTAAAATAAAACCGTCGAGGAGGAGAGAGTTGCACTGAACCATAGCCATAGAAGAAAAGGTTGAGAAAACTTTTTCTAAAGAAGAGAGACAAGCCATAGGAGGCTCAATCAGAGCACAAGAGGGAATGTGTGCGCGACTAGGGGAAAAAACTAGTCATTGCAAACAAAATCATTCATCGCCATTAGTGTGATTGTGTCATTAGCATTTCAATTATAAGTTATTATTTCCATATTTGGTTAACGGTTTTGTATTTTATTAGTAAGACTTTGCTTTTATAATTTTCTATGATATAATTAAAATATATATAAATTCCTATATGGAATTAATTGATCTTATGTCAATTGGGTCTAATTTTAGTGGCTAATTAAAATATTGTTATCTTCTTCTATTTAAATCTCACTTTGTGTGGAGCTTATTGTTTTCATGAGCAAATTGTTTATTGTTGACTTAGCTTTAAGCCTTAAAGCAATTGGTTTACCTTAGGAACCATCCTCAAAACATGATGAAGCAACCAAAGTGTTTCCCTAAGAAATGCATTACACAAAAAATAAAGCTAGAAATTAAAAAAAATAATTATATTGGTTGAGAGATGTGGCACAACAACATATAACCTCCTATATGTTGCCACAAAAGGGGTATCACCTCCTACTAACATAATGGTTGGTCAATGTGAATATGCCTATTGTCGGGCATTTTCCCTTCTCTCTATGGAAAGAAAAATATATCTCACTAACACTTTGTAATTGTTTTGACAACATAAATACCAATCTATACAAAAAATAATAATCCCACATTGGTTATAGATCTACCTCCTACTAACATAATAGTTGATTGGTTGCTATGTGAATATTGTTGTTGCTTAGTTTCCCCTCTCCCTTTGTGCAAAAATAAAAAAATTTGTCATCAACAACACTCTGTTAGTATTACCAAAAAAAATAATTCACATTGGTTGTGAAGTGAATATGCTTATTGTTTGACCTTCTCTCTTCCCTATGTGCAAACTTCTTCCTTCTTTTTAAATCTCTCGCTAGCGGTTCTCACATTTTGCCTTCCAAAAAATGGCCTTTATTGAATTTAGATATGCATAAAATCTCTATGGGTTCTTTTTTGGCAACACAAATGCCTCTTTACACTAAAAATGAATCCCATGTTGATGGAGAGGTGGCCCACGAAAACATAGATTCTCCAATATGCCACAAGGGAGTGGTGCCTCCTTTTAACATAATGGTCGATTGGTTGTGATGTGAATATGTCGCTTTTTCAGCCCTCCACCCTTCAAAGTACCCCTTTCACATGCCTTCTACATACCTTCCTAGAAAACACCCATTACTAAAGTGAGATACACCTAAATATGTGCCTCTTGGAATTGTTTCTATTGACATAACTACCCAATCCCCTGTATACTCAAATTGTTTATGTGTTTATTGTGTGGCTAAGTTACTATTTTAAAACACCTCTTTTATTTATATGCACCCATTAAAAAAAAAATTCCTTTGGTGGAGTTTGTGTGTTGAGAGTTTATGCGTGTCACTCTCCTAACGAGTTGTTAGCCAACTAACTTCCCTAAGTTATGGAGTTTCAAGCAACTTGGTTGTTTTTCAGAGTTGAAGTGCTCTTTTGGATTCAAAAGTGAAACAATCACACCTTTTTAATGATGTCGTGGCTTCTCACAAGTTTTCTTTTTAGAATGTTATGTTTAGACGTGCCAATTTGATTGTGGAAATTGAGGTACAATTTCAACAAATGTCATTACAAATGGACCACCTTCAGTGATTATTAGACGACAAACCTAAAGTCTTGTGAACCATGAATAGGGTACCTTTATAACTTACACCAAAGGCTCTATATTTGCTAGCTCAATAGGTTGTACTTGCAACTATCGTTGACATAGCATAGGTTGACAGGTTCAAGAGTGATGGAAAGAGTTTATAGTTGGACATGGGGACCATCATCGATGGACAAATCATTCCCTAAATTAGCACTTGCAATCTTACAGGGACCCAAATTTCTAAATCCCCCCATTGATGGTTGGGACCTTGTTGATACTCTGGCTATAGGCTAGGGAAAGACTCCTAGTCATCATGACCATCCTCCTCTCACTAGTGACATGGTTGCAATTAGTTTTACACCATCTCATAACACTAACCACGAGATGTGATGTTTTAGATTGTGATTTTCATAATTTTTTTAGTAAAAGCTTGTACATATTGTATATTAATAGATTTTAAATGAAGCTTTATTCAAAATATATCTGTGTGTGTGTGTGTGTGTGTGTGTGTGTGTGTTATAGGGTTCAAAATTTCTTACAGAGAAATTAAAATTAAAATACACACACACACACACACACATATATATATAACCTGAAGGGTTATTTCAAGCAACCATGAGCTACACATGAGATCTCTCACCCAAACGTTGGGGAGGTCACAGTTCAACTCCTTTGATCCCCTTCGTATTAGGTTTTGTAATCAAGGCTAATGTTTTACCTGTTTACCATCCATAAATCATGGAGAAGTGTCATCCCTTCAGGTGACGCACTTAAAACCACACTTTTCCAATGATGATGTTGCCACTTGCATGAGTTCCTTACCCACAATTGTTGCCCATTCATCTATATTAGTTATTCACTTTATTATTCACATACATGTGCTACCTCAACCATGATACATCAAATGTCTTCCTCACTGTAAGATGGAAAATGCAGTCATGTTCAAATGCAAATTGTTGATGGTGTACACATGAATGGGATGGTGTTGTGACCTTTGGTGGGTGGGACAATGATGTTTACTAAAATATGATTTATTGACATTTCATAATGTTTGATTTATTAGTTTGTCTCATTTTGTTGTGACCAGACATAGTTTACCTTTAAAAGTGTACCATCTCCCATGGTCAAGTTGTGTTTTTGGGTGATTAGCTAGGGCAGCGCTCCATGTCCCTTCCATACATAACACCCTCCACCTTATTCCCTTCACCTCCATTCTAACCATTAAAAAAATGTCCCCTTCATACTTGGCTCCTCAAAGACCATCATTAAAGGTATATATGAAAACAAAAGCATATGAAAGCTTAATTGAATGGTTGTCTACAAAACCTTTAAAGGGAAAAAGAGGTGAACAACAATGCTAAGTTTTAAAAAAATAAACTTGAGTCAATGACACCTCAATATGAGGCTCTCCCCTAGTCCCTGGTTTGTTTAAAGAATATATAAATAAAAGGGACATGTTCAATGAACCAAACACTTTAATAAATGAAAAAATGGGAAAATATAAATGATGTTGAGGAATGGAAACTCAATTCTCCAAGCTCCCTCTCAAAGGCATATATAAAAACTGAAGAAAAAATTCTTAAGGCCTTGAATGTTAGACAAAAAAAACAATGGAAGACCAACATCTCTATGACTTGAGAGTCATGTCTTGAAGGATCCCCTTTCACTCTCTACCATAAGTATTATCGCCCAGGATGCCATAGTCTGGTCCACTAAGAAACATACTTTGTCCTAAAAGTTAATGTTTTATATAAGGTTTTACAAGTGTCTTTCACAAGTAAACCTAGGAAAAATAGTAAATTAACTTTATTTCGTTATGTTGGGAAGAATTATTAAGGTTTACATCACTTAGTCATTCACAAAGAGGCTATGATCACTACTCCAATTGAATGTTTCAATGTTCAATGTTCAAAGAATACTACCACATAAGGCATCCATTTGGACATATCAACTCCAACATTGAAGAGGATCAATCACATCATCCACTTTATACACATGGATGATCATCATCTTGGTTTGAGGAAGGGGCTCAGAGTATGGCACGTTGCTTTATAATACACCCACCTTTTTCCCCAAGGGTTAGCTTAATTGGTCGGGTCCTCGTTGTTATAGCACCTTTGTTATTGAGAGGTCATGGGTTCAAGTCTCCCGACACCCTCAAGGCCAACCTCCATAGTTGAGCCGGTAGGACGTGATCCCTTTGGGTGGATCTATCTAGTACAAATATTCCATCGACTTAGTGTTCATTGATCTTTGTGGTCCGAACCACATAGAAAAAAATGCACCCACCTTTAAAGGGAATTTTTTCACTGTTTCATTGTAAAATAATATCCTTGTTGAGAAATCCAAGGATAAATTGTTATTTACTATAAATAGCTCATGCTTTGAGAGTGCATTGTATACCCAAGGTTTCAATATATGCACTGTATTGAAACTTGGTTTTTAGACTCCACATCTCTTATAAAACAGGATTCTCTTACCCATTTTCAACTCTCAAAGAATAGAGAGATGGTCTACTATTAACTTTTTTGTACTTTACTTTCTACTTGTGCAATATTTTTGAAATAGTTCATAGGGGAGATTGAAAAACTACTATTCTTGAAGCATCAAAGAGTCATGGAAAAGGTGTAGATGACTAAAGGGTAAGGCCATTTCTATGGTTTGGCATTTTTTGAATGTTCTCTTAGAAATTTATGGTTGTTTAGGAGAAATAAATATATATTTTGTATTATTTGTCACAAATTTCAAGATAATACTTCTACTTAATTTTAGTTATCCATTATACAAAGATTTAAGCCTCTTTAGGAGCTAATAGTCTTCAATCTCAGGATAATGCTTTTTACTCAACTTTGAGTGGGAGGAAACATTTTCACATTTTCTAAGAAGCCTTTACCGAGGAGAAAGAGACTCCATAATCCTAAGGCATTGGGATATCCTAAGGCATTGATGGTTGGTGCCATATTGATCCTCTGGCTATGGGCTAAGGAAAGACTCCTAATCATCATGACTATCCTCCTCTCACTAGCGACATAGTTGCTAATTAGTTTTGCACCTACTGATAACACTAACCATGAGACGTGGTGTTTTATATTGTCATTTTCACATTCTTTTAGTAAAAGCTTGTACAAATTTTATATTAATAGAGTTTAAATGAAGCTTTATTCAAAGTATATATGCATGTTATAGGGTTCATGATTTCTTACAAAGAAATTAAAATACACACACACACATAACCCCAATGGTTACTTCAGGCAATCATGAGCTAGGCATGGGATTTCTCCCCCAAAAGTTGGGGAGGTCATGGGTTCAACTCCCTTGATCCCCTTAGTATTAGGTTTTGTAATTAAGGCTAACGGTTTACCTATTACCATTCTCAGATCATGGAGAAGTGTCGCCCATTAGGAAAACACCCTTAGAGCCACACTTTTGCAGTGGTGATGTTGCCACTTGCATGAGTTCCTTGCCCACAATTGTTGCCCATCCATCTAGATTAGTTATTCACTTGTTATTCACATACATGTGCTACCTCAACCATGATATATCAGATGTCTTCCTCACTTTAAGATGGAAAATACAATCATCTTCAAATGAAAATTTCAGTACACATGAATTGGATGGTGTTGTGACCTTTGGTGGGTGGGACAATGATGTTTACCAAAATAGGATTTACTCACATTTCATAATGTTTAATTTATTAGTTTGTCTCCTTTTTTTGTGACTAGGCCATATTTTACCTTTAAAAGCGTGCCATCTCCCATGGTCAAGTTGTGTTACTCGGTGATTATCTAGGGTAGTGCTACAAGTCCCTTCCATGCATAACACCTTCCACCTTATTCCCTTCAACTCCATTCTAGCCATTAAAAAAATGTCCCCTTCGTACTTATCTCCTCAAAGACCATCATTAAAAGTCTATATGAAAACGAAAGCATATCAAAGCTTAATTGAATAAAGAAAAGCTCATGGTTGTCTATAAAACATTTAAAGGGACAAAGAGGTGAAGATAAATGCTTAAGTTTAAAAAATAATTAAACTCGAGTCAATGCCAACTCAATATGAGGCTCTCCCTCAATCCATGGTTTGTTTAAAGAATATCTAAATAAAAGGGACTTGTTCAATGAAACAAACACCTTAATGAATGAAAAATTGGGATAAATAAATGATGTTGAAGAATGGAAACTCAATGTTCCAAGCTCCCTCTCAAAGACATATACAAAAAATGAAGAAAAAAATTTTAAGCCTTTGAATGTTGGACAAGCAAAACAATTGAAGACCAACATATCTATGACTTGAGGGCCATGTCATGAAGAATCCCCCTTTCACTCTCTACCATAAGTATTACCACCTAGGATGTCATAGTTTGGTCCACTAGGAAACATACTTTGTCCTAAAAGTTGATTTATATATAAGGGTGTATGAGTGTCTTTCATAAGTAAACCTAGGAAAATTATTAAATTAACTTGATTTTGTTATGTTGGGAAGCAGTATTAAGGTTTGCATCATTTAGTCATTCACAGATAGGTTATGATCGTTGCTCCAATTGAATGTTTCAATGTTCAATGTTTAAAGAAGATTGCCACATTAGCCATCCATTTGGATATATCAACTCCAACATTGAAGAAGATCGGTCCCATCAACGAATTTGTACACATGGATGATTATTATCTTGGTTTGAGGAAGGAGCCTCACATTAAGGTATGTTGTTTGGTAATACACCCACGTTTAGCCAGATGGTTAGCTCAATTGGTAGAGTCCTCATAATTAAAGAACCTTTGTTATTGATAGGTCACGAGTTCAATTCTCTCAACACCCTTGAGGTCAGTCTCCATGGTTGAGTTGGTAGGAGGTGATCCCTTTGGGTGGATCTTCCTGGTACAAATATTCCGTGGATGTAGTGATCACCAATATATAGGGTCCGTGAACCACATAGAAAAAATGCACCCACATTTAAAGGGAATTTTTGAAATATTTCATTGTAAAATAATATCCTTGTTGAGAAATCCAAGGATAAATTATCGTTTATTGTAAACAAATTACGGTTTGAGAGTGCATTGTACACCAATGGTTTCAAGTTACACATTGTATTGAAACATGTTTTTCATACACCACTTCTCTTATAAAAGAGGATTCTCTTACCCATTTTTAATTGTCAGAGAATAAAGAGATGGTCTACTATTAACTTTTTGGTACTTTTTCTTTCCACTTGGGTAAGTTTTTTGAAATAGTTTGTTGAATTTACACGACACATGAGAATTTGGTTTGGATCTTAAGGTCTCTGACACAAACACACTCACATGCCACAACAAAACTACTTTGCATAGAAAAATCTACACACATCAATGAATCAACTAGTGCACATGACAATTTTTAACTTTTAAACCCACTACAAGTTATATTACAAACTAGAATACAACAATCTTAGGGTTCCCGTACCAGGGATCATGGCCCTTACATACAACCCTGATACAAGGATACAGCTAGGGCTTGGTGTCAGTCACTTTGACTACCAATCTGCCTTGAACAAGACATGCTTGACCTACTTGCTAATGTGGCGCCCCACAACCCTTTCAGTCCACATGCCTTGAACACATCTGCAGGTCCTTTACAACCTATCCAATTTGCCACTATCATTGATCACTGCTTCTTTAGTGTCACTAAACTTTGGCCTTCTGATATGCCTACTAGCAGCCTTCTAGCTCCATTAAGAAGTTTTCACATTGGGTCTTATGGATCTTCCCTTTCTTCATTGAAGTCAACCCATCTGCAACTCTTGAACTAGGGCTCCAATAGCCTGCCTCCTAACAGTCCATGGATCCTTTCATGGTCCTGTACTTGAGGTCTTCATCCTGCACTAGATCACACATTTCTTCCTATACTGCATCCTGCACTATGAAAAACCATTGTTCAAAATTTCTTTTCTGAATAATGCTCCCATCAACCAGATATGCCCACTTGTCAATATTATTGTCACTTTAGAGTGTTGCTCCTAGGACCTACACATCTTCCATACCTATGTGACACATATTTTCTCTTGTCATTGTCCTGAGGGCTTGTAAATATGTTAGAATCTTGACAGATATAGGACTTGCAGTTCACAACCCTCTATTCTACAATTTGTCTCTTCAAGTTGCACAAATCCAGGGCCCTTTCTAACAGCCATTTCTACAGTGGATCCTCACTAAAACTCTGGGATACTTTTTCTATTCAATCCTATGAATAAACCTCCATAACAATGCCTAATTTTCTTGCTTAATAAACCCTTCAATTTTTCCTTTCCACAGTGTTGTTGCAACCTTATTTACAAACTATACACTTGTGCAAACTCCCTAAAGTTTACAAGCCTTATGCAAAGAGCTATGCCTCCTTCATGTAGGGTCTCGACCCCTCTCTATCATGCATAGGGATAGGCTATAATATTTGTCTCTAGATCATATCTCTAGGAAAAATCTGTGTCGTGGAAGTAGCCTTGACTGGATCTTCTAATTTGTTGTTCTAAATCCTTTAGGATGGATCCTCCATCTCTTGCATCCAATCAACATGAGAGGAAACACTTATCTCCTTCCAAGATGCCTATTGTAGCTTGGACAATGTAAGGCCTTAGGAACATATCTTAGAGGATTCAACCATCCTTATAGGGTTCCTGAACAACTACAAGAATACCCTAGTCTCGACCTTAACAACAATCCTCAAATCCCTACGTTAGCCACCTCTTTATAATTGTCTTTACTGCGATGATCCACAAATGTATGTGGCCTACTTTCCTACACACGAGCCTCCTAAAAATTTGCTAATAGGGGTCTCGACTCTCTTATTTGGGATCATAAATACCCTATGGTCAAATCTATGAAGGAAACACTTTAATGCATGCCCATGATACTCCTTTTCCACTCGTCCTTCCCTCTCCCTAGCTCGACCTACGATATCTCAATAAATAATACCTAACCTCGTCCTCCTCTTCATGCTAGATCAACCCTTAGGTATGCAAACACTTTATTTTAGCCTCTAGCTTAGGATCAAATTCCCTCATATGGTTAAAATCGACCTCCCTATTAGCTCATGCTTGGCCTACAACTCAGCCTCGTCTTGGACTACATCTCAATCAACCTCTTCCTTAAACGAGCTCCTCTGACTTGATTGATATAACCTTCCCTCGGGCCTCTTTAAATAGCCCTTCCATAGGCCTCTTAGGAACCCTCTAGATCTTAAGGGTTTTTTCCACTTAAACCTTAGGAAATAATAATTTTATTTTTAATTCCTTTTTATATTTTAAACCCCATATTGGTTTTAAAACCCCTCTACTTGGGTTCTTTTCTCACAAAGCCTTTTTGTGACCAAAATTCACAAACCCAAATATACGCTTATGGAGTACCTCCCAAGCTACACAATTCAACACTCCCTCTTAGTGAGGGAGATACTTCCACAACTTAGAAGTAGCCATCATCACTTGGGACACTAGCCCATTTGATATCCATCATTGTAGAATGGACCAAAATTTCTCTGTAGTGTCTTTGCCTCGTCAAATTTTGAATATCTCAAACTTCCATAGGGTTTCTCCCTATGAAGCTAGACTCCCTCTAAGTCTACACAGTCTCCACTTGCTCACACAACTTCCATTGTGCACACTTTGATCCACTCGCCTTTCAAAGTAGCTCTGATACCATGTTAAATTTCTACAATGCATGAGAATTTTGTTTGGATCTTAAAGTATCTGACAAAAACACACTAAAATTCCACAACAATACTACTTTTCATAGCATAATCTACACACATAAGTGAATCAATTTGTGCACATGACAATCTTTAACTTTTAAACCCACTACATGTTATATTACAAACTAGAATACAATAGTCTTAGGGCTCTTGTACAAGGGATCATGGCCCTTACATACAACCTTGATGCAAGGATACAAATAGGGCTTGGTGTTAGTCATTTTGAATACCAATCTACCCTAGACATGACATACTTGACTTACTTGCTGATGTGGCACCTTGCAAAACTTTCAGTCCTAAACACATATGCAGGTCCTTTGCAACATATCCAATCTACCACTATCACTGATCAATACTCCTTTAGTTTCATTGAACTTTGGCTTTCTGATCTTCCCACTAGCGGCCTTCTAGCTCCACTAAGAAATTTTCACATTGGGTCTTGTGGATCTGCCCTTTCTTCACTGAAGTCTTCCCATATGCAACTCTTGAACTAGGGCTCCAACAATATTCCTCCTAATAGTCCATGGCTCCTTTCATGATCTTGTACATGAGGTATTCATCCTGCACTACATCCTACACTTCTTCCTATATTGAAACCTGCACTACGAAAAACCATTTTTCATAATTCCATTTGTGAATAGTGTGTTATTTTTTGTAGCATATGATGTGTTCTAGCCACAAATTTTGTGGAGAAGGTAGAGTACATGTATTCTCCAAAACCCATAAATTGTTTCTGGAAATTCCACCTAGAGATGACATAATTGGATTATTAGTTAGTTTTTAAATATTTCCTAAGTATAAACTTAGGGAATATGATTAATTAATAAAAATTAATTAGATCATGGTGTGAATGTTCTAGAGAAACACATGGATCAATTTCTAGTTAATCTTAGCCATTGATTAAGATCTAATATTGGTCGTTGAAGTATTAACGGAGGATTATAAGAGAATTTGATGGATGTTGGAGAAGACACACTTGAGTAGTTTGATTTTATTGGGAAATCGATTTCCAGAGTAGCAAAGTTTTGTTGCCAGAGGGAGATTTAGTGAAGTCGAAGTAGTGAGAGAGGGGAAGAGACAATGAAGTCGAAGGAGGCATTCTAGATCTGGTGAGTACATTTGCAGAGAGGTAAATAAGCCGCAGTGGGGCTGACGCAATGGAAACACAATAGCTTCAGTGGGTAATCCGTATTTTCTTGGGGAGAAGCAATGATTCAGTGTCAGAAGTTGGGTAGATATTGCAGAGGCCAGGAGGGTTAGTTTCTCAAGCAACAACTGCCGAGACATCTTGAGGTGACGTTGTTCCACGCTGGGTGACGAGTGACGCAGAGACTATGAAGAGGCAGTTTGGACGGCTCCATTTCAAGCTGAGGCCGGTGCTCAAATTCGCCTGTGGAGTGAGGAATTTCCTCACTAGATATTTTTTCAAGTTTATCTCTATTTTCACTTCTAGTTTGTGCATCCATAAATTGTACTCAGATTTCACATCTGCTTAATAATAAAACCCTCAGTTGTTGCACCAGTTTTCCCAAAATGGGTTTTTCCAGGGACATTGGTAAAAAACAAACAATGTTATTTTGTGTGTGTGCATATATTTCTTCCAACGTTTATTTTTCTTTCGCAATTTAGTTGTGTAGGTTGCAGCGTGATTGATTCAGTATTTGTTGTAGCAAATAGTAAATAAATTGTTAAGAATTAATTTTTAAATTAGTAGAATTAATTCCTGTTGCTGCAATGGGATTCAGGGTTAGTCGAATTTTCACATGATATCATAGTGCAGATGATCAGTTGGAGAGCTCAATAGAAGAACAAAATAGGAGTTTCACTGCTCAGTGTGAGCAGCAGTTCGAAACCCAAGAGGGAAACAGAATCACCTTGGCCAAGATGTCAATTTATTGAGGATAAATCGATTTATCTAAGAGAGCGACAGAGAAATCAGATTTCTCCAGATCAAGGGATTCTAGAGGTAGAGGGATTAGCTAGTATTTTCCTGCAGAGAAAATATCTAGCTGGACACGGTTATTTTGCAACAATTTTCTAGAGAAAAATAACGTCGAGTGGAAGAAAGAGCACACACTAAGGGAAATTTTTCCTCAGGGAAATTTTAGTCTCAGAAGTTCGATTTCCCTTGCAGATCAATAGTTGTTGTAAGCAGAGTTTCTCACTCCAAAAAGGAGTGCATAGAGCTGGGAAACAATTGAGCAAAAGGGAAGAGGAGATTTTCGACATTTTTTGTTGATATGGTCACAACCGGGCTGCGAGATCAAGATAGGTTGGATGGAGCCTCCAACTATGTGACATGGAAGGAAAGGATTTCCTTCCTTCTGGATGAGTATGATCTCAAAGCATATATCGATAATGTGGTAGCTATCCCCACGGATGCATATCAACTAAAACAATACAACAAGGGATGGCGAAGGCAAAGAGATTGATCCTTGATGGAGTTCGAGATAATGTGGTGTCACACATAGTAGGCCAGGCAACGACCAAGGGGATGTGGGACATTATTTCCATGCTATACCAAGGATCTTCCAAGCAGTGGAAGATGTACTTGGAGGAGAATATTAGATGCACCAAGATGCAGCAAGGGGAGCGCATAGACCCCTTCCTTACCAGGATTTAGGAGATTCAAGATAAGCTTGCAGCTGTTGGGGCAGCACATCAACCCACAAAGCTGGAACAAATAGCCCTCAACATTGTTTCTGAAGAGTGGTAGGTTTTTGTCCAAAGTATTTTGGGTAGAGAAACCTTGCCAATATGGGATAGGATGTGGGCAGACTTGCAGCAGGAGGAGATGAGACAATATATGATGAAGAGCACCATCAATGGCAGTAGCAGTAGTGGATCGAAGCCAGTGAAGGAGGAGGATAATGTGGCCCTCGCATCAAAGGGTCCTAGTCAGGGATATGGGGAGAAACGTAGGAAGAAGAAGGACTTGTCGAAGGTCAAGTGCTTCAGGTGTGGCGAGCTAGGACACTACAACACCCAATGTCCTCTAAGGAATAAGGACAGGGAGGAGAAGTAGGACCAACAGGAAGCTTCTGCTGAGATCGACAGGTTGTCCTCCAGGTTGGAGGAATACTTCACCATGTTTACAAAAATACCTCTAGGAGTGAGGTGGGGTGACTTGGTCTTGTAGCCCCAAAGTGCTACAGGATGGGAAGGATTCTTGAGGAGATCCACCTCTTGAATCTATACCTTGATATGGGAGCCCACAATATTCAGTAGCAAGATGGACCAGTGGAATTTAGTGCAGTCAGATTCCAGAGTGACAGTTGTAGAGACTAGTTGCGGTCATATGTTGGGGAAAGTAGTGCAAAGTTGGCAGCAGTACAAAGTCAACAACATCGTAGACCCTTCAGCAACAGTGTAGAGACTAGTAACAGTTAGGACTCAGGTGACAGATGTATCATATTGAACACAATTGGTTCAATATTTGGGATGCTTCTCATCTGCAGATATTATGGTTGTAGCAACAACAGATGAGAGGGAGTTGCAGATATTGTAGTAGAAACAACAATAGAGTTGTAGTGCAGATGCAGTGTTGGCAGCAGTTAAGCAAGGTTAGCATCAACACATATGCAGCACATATCATAGTTGCATAGTGGTTGGTGGGTAGTATGGCCAGACATCAACAACGTGACAGGAGATGGTGTAGAGACAATGTGTTGTGGCAACAGTTGCAGCACTATAACACATTCCTCGCTAAGAGGGAGTGTTATTTTTTGCAGAATCAGATGTGTTCTAGCCACAATTTTTTTTTGAGAAGCTAGAATAAATTTATTCTCCAAAACCCATAAATTTTTTAATGAAATTCCACCTAGAGACTACTCAATTAGATTATTAATCAATTTTTAAATATTTCCTAATTAGGGAATACGATTAATTAATCATAATTAATTAAGTCATGATGCTGATGTTCTAAAGAAACACATGGATCAATTTCTAGTTAATCCCAACCATTGATTAAGATCTAATCTTGGTCATTGAAGTCTCAATGAAGGATTACAAGAGAAGTCGATGGGGATTGGAGAAGACACACTTGAGTAGTTCGATTTTACCAGGAAATCGATTTCCAGAGTAGCAACGTTTTTTTGCAGGAGGGAGATTGAGTGAAGTCAAAGTAGTGAGAGAGGCGAAGAGACAGTGAATCTGGAGGAGGCATTCCATATCCAGTGAGTACATTTTCATAGAGGCAAAGAAGCTACAGTGAGGTTGACGCAGTAGCAGCACAGTAGCTTCAGTGGGCAATCTGTATTTTGCTAGGCAGAAGCAGTGATTCAGTGTCAGAAGCTGGGTAGAGCTTCCAGAGGCCAATAGGGTCAATTTCTCAGACAACAGCTGATGAGACATATTGAGGTGATGTTGTTCCATGCTAGGTAACACATAGACTGCGTGAGAGTGACGCAGAGACTGTGCAAAGGCAGTTTGGAAGACTCCATTTCGAGTTGAGTTTAGTGCTCGAATTTGCCTGTGGAGTGAGGAATTTCCTCACTAGATACTTTTGCCAATTTATCTCTATTTTCATTTCCATTTCGGGCATCCATATATTATACTCATATTTCACTGTTGCTTAACAATAAAACCCTCAGTTGTTGCACTAGTTTTCCCAAGTTGGGTTTTTCCAGGGACATTGGTCCAAAAATAATGGTGTTATTTTTATTTCGTGTGTGTGCATATATTTCTTCCAGCGTTTAATTTTCTTCCACAGTTTATTTGTGCAGGTTTCAGTGTGATTGATTCAATATTTGTTGTAGAAAACAATAAATAAATTGTTAAGAATTAATTTAACAATTAGGAAAATTAATTCCAGTAACTACAATAAGATTCAGGGTTTGCCGAATTTTCACATAGTGCTCCCATTAACCAAATATTCCCACTTTTCAGCCTTCATGTCACTTTAGAGTGCTAATTGTAGGGCCTACACATCTGCCCTACCTCTGTGACACATAGTTGCTCCTGTCACTGTCCTTAAGTTTTGTAGATCTGTCCAATGATAACCATAATCTTGATTGATCTAGGGCTTGTAGTTCACATCTCTCTATTATGCAATTTGACTCCTCAAGTTGCACAAATATAGGGTCATTTCTAGAATCCATTTCTACAGTGTACCCTCACTGAAACTTTGGGCTACTTTTGTTGTTGAATACTATGAACACACCTCCATAAAATGCATTTTTTTCTTGCATAATCAAACCTCAAATTTTTCCTTTTCATACTATGGTTGTGACCTTCTTTACAAACTGTACACTTGTGAAAACTCCCTAAGGTTTACAAGCCTTACACAAAGATCTATACCTCCTTCCTGTAGGGTCTCGACCCCTCTCTATTACGCACATGAAAGCATCTATGCCATGGAAGCTTCCCTAACTAAGACTTTCGATCTGTTGTCCTAAATCCTTTAGGACTGATCGTCCATCTCTTGCATCCAATAAACATGAGAGGCAACACTTATATCCTTCCAAGACACCTACTGCAACCAAGAAAGTACAAGGTCTTGGGTACATATCTTAGAGGATTCAACCCTCCTTATAGGTTTCTTCAATAACTATAGGTTTACCTTAGTCTCGGCCTTCATAATAGTTCTCAAATCCTTGTGTTAGGCACCTCTTTCTAACCTTCTTTACTACATTGATCCACAAATGTATACGACCTACTTTCCTACATGTGACTGTACTAAAACTATGCTTACAGGGGTCTCGATATCTGGGATTAGAAATACCCTATGGTCAGATATCTAAAGGAAACACTTTAACACATGCCCAAAATACTCCTTTTCCACTCGTCTTGGCTTCTCCCTAGCTCAATCTACAAGATATCAAGAGATAAGACCTAACCTCATCCTCCTATTCATGTTGGATTAGCCCTTAGGTCCGCGGCCACTTCAGTTTAGCCTCTATCCCATTATCAAATGCCCTTAGATGGTTAAAATTGACCTCCCTAGTAGCCCGTTCTTGGACTCGACCTCCTATTGAACTACATCTCGATCAACCCCTTCCTCAAATGAGCTCCTCTCACTTGATTGATCTAACCTTCCCTTAGGCATCTTCAAATAACCCTTTCTTAGGTCTCTTAGGAACCCTCTAGATCTTAGTGGTTTTTTCCACTTAGACCTTAGGAAATATCAATTTTCTTTTTAATTACTTCTTAGATTTTAAACCCCATCTCGGGTCTAAAACCCCTCTACTTGGGTTCTTTTCCCACAAAGCCTTTTTGTGACCAAACTTCGCAAACCTAGATCTAGGCTCATGGAGTACCTTCCAAACTACACAATTCAACATAGTTCATAGGGGAGATTGAAAAATTACTATTCTTGAAGCAACAAAGAGTCATGGAACTTCTACTATGCTTTGGTTATTCATTATACAAAGATTTAAGTCTCTTAAGGACCTACTAATCTTCAATCTCAAACCAATGATTTTTACTCAACTTTGAGTGGGAGGAAACTTTGCACATTTTCTAGGAATCCTTTACCAAGGAGAAAAAGACTCCACAATCCTAAGGCACTGGTCTATCTAGTCTCCGACCATGCAAAAAATTAAAATAATATAACATTTATTTTAAATTTTCTCCCTTTTCCACCTTGTTTTCTTCATGATTTAGAATTCAACTCCTCTCATTAATAAATATAGTGCATGGCATCCAAATCCTATTCCTGTTGTCACATTCATTTATGATTTAGGTCAGCTCATTTAAAATCCCATATTTTAATTACAATATCCGATTCTAGATTGTTCCATACATGAGTTTACTTCTTGTTTTATCTTTATTTGCTTAGATTTCATATGCTAATAAATTTTTAAAGAGCTTATTATTGAAATTGGCATAGTAAGAGTTTGTGTTGTGACCTAGCTATATTGTACATATAACCCTAATATCGTTAATAAATCCAATGCTTCAATTCATTTCATTATTTGAATTACTATGCGTGAAGGCACAAATATTGTCTTTGTTTACACCCTAGGGCTCAAAACCCCTATACACATTACAAACATAAGTACCTAATATCTAAATGTGTTATTGTTTTGAACGTGGTTTAAATCCCTGACACCAGTTTCTGAGCATGGTATTTTTCTTTTAAATGCTAATTAATGAGCTCTTGGTTTTCTAAAATCTGAAGGCTTGCAGGTGCTATTTTTGAATGCAACAAATCCCAGATTATTACCTAAGATTTTTAAAGTCTTGAAATGTTAAAATATTCATGTCTTGTTCAATACCTACTAAGCATATGATGTTGCTCTAAATTCATGCTTTTGGATCTGACATTGAATTCATTCATAGCTCTCTGGCATCATTTGAGTTAGTAACGTTTTCAATTACATGATAAATCTGAAATAGTTAAGGTTTGCTCTTGTTGATACATGTTTGGTCGCTAACGGGTAGATGCAACTGTACCATATTCTGAATATGACTAATCGAATTAATAGTTAAAAATATTTGGAATCTCTTTCACTTGTCTTGTCGCTTAAGCCTCACACATTTTTTTTGCTAATTGTATGTTATAATGTTTAATCTCTAAGCCACTTTTATGAGTTTAGTAACCATCCTATTGCACCATATGTGAACGATTCATAGATAATTTCAGTAATGTATGACAACCTTCGTGATGTTCCAAATAAAGGAAAATAACATTTGGTGATTATATTGTCTCTTAATTTTCTTTCCTTTTTAAACTATGGGAAAACCTATCCAACAAGGGGACAACCATCATTAGCTACTATGAGTGAATGCAGACTGATTCATCATTGTTAGTGAAGGAAAACCACACCACTTGGAATTACTCGCTAGTGGTTCGTAAAGAGGCATTACAATATGTAGGTTTTTTGTTTTTTGTTTTCTGTTTTTTTTAGAGGAATTGACAACTAGGTTAGTCTAGTACTCGTGTAATATGGGGTCAATTTTGGCCGCTACCACTATACTTCTCGAGGCTTATGACTTGTCCTCCTTTTCGTAGATCGGGTCACGATTGGGGTATTAAACCTTGGATCTCTTGATCTGCACAATTTCACATCACTTCGATCACCAATTGAGTTGCCCTCTGGTACACTTGTTATTTGATAGTTATTAATTGTTAACTTGTTATTTGAATATAAAATGCATTAGTATTTTTTTAAAGAATCAGATATTTTTTAGGGAATGCAACCATTGCAATTATATACTCAATATGTCACTCGTAAGAATTGAATAAGGAGGATAACACTCATTCCTCTCAATCACTCAAAAAAATATGTAATTGACATTTTTAATTTCTTTTTACATAGTATATTTTTATTAATATTGAATATAAATCTTAACATTAATAATTTTAAATACTTGTTATTTATCTTTGTTAATTAATATTAAAATTATCGACCACAAATATGTTACTATGTAAGCCATTTAGAGCATAATGTGATTAGAGCCACTAAAGGAAACAAAGATAAAGTATAAAGCGAATTCATTAGGAGTAGCCTTTAGAGCGATTTTTTGGAGTTTCCAGTGTCGGAATCCGGTGAAAAGAATTGAGGTAAAACCTTGATTTCTTTTATTTAAACTAGTTTTTTTACTGTATATGTAGATTCAGCACCCTAAAAAACTCCTAGGACACTTCAATTGTGCAAGTTACCTATCAAATTTTTGTTTTCAATAACTTCTTGCCGGATTTTAAAAAATACACTGGAAAAACCTTCAAAAAATCACACTAAAGATAACTCCAATTCATTAGTGAAAGGAAATTCCAAGATGACTATTTTCGAGCATTTAATGGACCAATAACTTACATGCAAAAGTGACCGAATTAAAATTCAAGAGTATATCCCACTTTTGACCATGTTCTCAATATCATTCTCATACACATGACAATCATAGTCGCGGACTTCATTCAAGTCCTCAAGTTGTTTAACAATGTTGGCATAAATAAACATCAAGCTCTTTCGCACACAACAAAGGCAATTTACCCACAAAGTTTATTATTCAAATGCCAAACTTAGATTCATAAAATTTAATAGTTCTCTATAATCTTAAGCAAATAATTAGTATGGATTAGGCCAATTAAATTACCAACCATCTCATAATCATATAAACTTGTACTCACATATCATAACAACTACAAACCAAAAAAAATCAAAAGCATAATAAGTGCAACAACAATGTTATATAACCAAAAACCTTTGCTCCTCGTCGTTCTTTTTAGTATTATAAATTCTATATGCATTTTTATCATTGAAAGAAATTAATTGTTAATTTAAAAAGGGAAATAGTTGCAAAACAACGTGTCTCTACTTTTTAAATTAGTCTAAGAAATTCAACTTGTATGTATAGGAAATAAATTAAACACATATACATTTTAGAAGAAATATGTAATAACAAGACTCTTAATCATGGAGATTTACTATTATACATTTTAAAAGAAACATGTAGTGAGATTCTTAACCATGGAGATTTACTCCTCCTTTATCATGGACATTTGTTACAATAGATATGCCAATACCATAGCTTATCATTACTATATGCTTAAAAAACCATAAGTTATTTCATATGACACTTGTTCATGTGACATATATATTTGTTTTAACAGAAACGATTATTTTTATATTTATTCAAAGGGTTTGAGGCTTATGCTCAGAGGTATTACATCTAGAGACCCAATGTCTCGGGGGTTTCCGATCAAACAAAATTCACCTACTTTGCTTCTTACAGTCAATCTCGAAAATTCCCAAAGACTAGCAAACCTTCTAATACAAAAAAATTGCTGCAACAAGAGACAAACATACATGACAAAGGAGAGGGGCCAACTAAGGCAGAGGATCCCATGAATCCCCCTCTTCGTAGAGGAGAGATCCTACTTGTAAAGAGACATCAAATTTGGCTTCAAGGTCCGCATATTTGGTATTTTTCCAAAGGACACGAAAGAACTGGAGTCTGTCAAAGGACATGATCAACTTATTGATGTGAGCGAACAACCGTTACAGATGGAGGTCTTTAGGGACAGATTTTGTCACAATCAAGCCAATGAGGCTTTGTGAATATCCAATGAATCGAGCCTCCTTGATTGCATGTTTTTATAGTTTTTTCAAGACTTGGAGGAGAGCCATGGCTTTCGCTTGATTGTTTGAAGTAAGTTCCGAACCCCAGGAAAAGTGGGAAATGATTTGGTCTAAAGGACAACGAATAATTCCTCTGCCTCCGGCATTCCCCGGATTCCCCTTTGCTGCACCGTCAAAAAACATAGTGTGGATATCTGTGTTCCTTTTCCATTTGTCAAAGTCCTCGTCCTCTAATCTTATTTTCCATTATTCTTTTCACTTCTCCATATTGTGCCCAGTGGGAACGTTTAGCCCCAGCTGCTGCCACCAATCCCGTCCTTGTTGGTTTAAGCTACAAACCCGTTTCTGGTTCACCTTGGCCTGCATTATTTCTTTGAATAAGCTTATGATTTTCGCAATGATTTGTTTTTGGCTTAGTGCCTTCTCTTGAAAGATCTGATTGTTTCTTTCAAGCCAAATCTTCTAGCAAATGAGCTTAGGGATAATCATCCACCCCTCATTTGGCTAGCCTCTCCCGGGGAAGGACTTAGGAAACAGGTCTCCCCAATTAGACAACATACCTATGATGGTGATTGGGAGGATGGGACTGTTGTTCCAAATCAACAATATTTCATTCCAAATGTCCAGAGCGTAGAGGCACTCGAGAAATATGTGGACTGAATTTTCCTCCTGTTGTTGACAGAGTGGGCACCGACAGGGCCGTGGAAGCCACGACGTTGCAGGTTTTCAGCTGTGAGGATACTACTGTGCCCTAGCTGCTAGGTGAACTTTTTAATCTTTGGAATGCTTTTAACCTGCCAAATTCCTTTCCAAATCACAGGGTTGTAGGGGATAGTGGGAATGGACTTAAGGCACCTATAGCCTTGTGCTGCAGAATAACATCCCATCAAGGAACCCCAACCCCTTCTGTATTTTTTTCTTGCATTTAGAGGGGATTTCCCAGCCAGCGCTATCATGAATTTGGCCCACGCTTGCTCCAAATTAGCAGGCATCTCCATCTTCTACCACCCTACCCAGTTGCTGTTGTCCCACTCTGAAATGTCCCACATCGTGCATCGACCATCTACGATCATCCACGTTCTTAGCTGCTACAACTCAAGATTATCCCCGATCATTTCTATGTTCATGATCCTATCCTCCCACAAGATGATCCGCTTCCCATTGCCTAGAATCCAGAAAAAGCAGTCACGCAGCAGCGGGAGAGAACGCTTGCACAATTGATGGTACGGGGAGCCATGTTGATTAATTCAAAAGTTTTGTAGGTTGCGAAGACGCTTTCCAAAGTTGTATTTTTTCCACAAAGCAATCTGTGCCCATCTTAGATTCCCTGCTACCTGTTGCCATAATATCTTGGCCCCCAGAGCGATATTGTGCTCCTTGAGGTATTTTATGTGGAGATCACCTTCTAGCAGCGGCATAGTGATCTTATCCTAGCTGAACAACAAAATTCTCTTAGCGTTATTCTTCCCTCCCTTCTAGAAAAAAGAGTGAATGGATTCCTCCATCTTGCGAAGAATGCACACCGGAGCCAATAGAACAAAGATCTGAAAGATTGGAAGACTATTAAGGACTAACTTAATGAGAACAATCTTACCTGCCAAGTTGAGCCACGACGTGCCCTGGGCTTGGATTTTGAGCTTTAATATGTCCAGCAAGGGGTACCAGTCCCTCCCAATCGAGCAACCTTGAAATATTGGTAGTCCAAGGTATTTAAAAGACACTCATTTCATGGAGCCTTTAAAGCCAAAAATCCTGGTGATCGTGCTTAGCTCGAGTCCAGAAAGGTTCCAAGCATAAATGAAACATTTTCCTGTGTTAATTTCACTCCCAGAATCGATGTAGTAGCGATCAAACTCTAGCTTGAAGCGAGAGGCTGAGTTGGAGGAAGCACCCCCCAGTAGGATGGAGTCATCAACAAAGAGTGCATGGTTGATGTCTCTGACTCCCTTGGCGATTCTAAGACCCATATGTTCTTGATCGATTTATCTTTTTTTCCAGCATAAAACTGAGGACAAAGGCTTGAATGAAAAAGAGAAGGGGAGATAGAGGGCATCGCTACTTTATCCCCCGACTCACCTTGAAGAATTTAGCAGCACACCCGTTGACAAGTGGGGCAATTCAGGGTTCTGCAATGTAGGCCTTGACCCAACTTATAAAACGGTAGTCAAACCCAAATTGTTGCATAACCCCAAAGAGAAACTTGTGCCTAACTCTGTCAAATGCACTAGCTAGGTCCAACTTGAAAGCCATGCCTTTTTCTCGTTTTTTGAT
Organism: Pinus albicaulis; assembly: GCA_034641835.2. Taxonomy (NCBI): domain Eukaryota; kingdom Viridiplantae; phylum Streptophyta; class Pinopsida; order Pinales; family Pinaceae; genus Pinus; species Pinus albicaulis. The sequence goes on from CM076576.1 coordinate 200,715,015, forward strand.
GCTTGAATGGATCGCTTCCTGAACAAGGATGAAATTATCAATTAGCTGCCTACCTTTGACAAATCCCCCTTGATTGTCAGGAATGATTTCTGGAAGAAGGCCTTTCAGCCTGTTTGCCATGACTTTAGTGATGAGCTTGTAGCCACTGTTGCAGAGAGAAATTGGCCTGAATCTTTTGAAAGAACTGGCACCCTCCTCTTTAGGTATAAGGGCCAAGAAGGTCGAGTTGGTGCTGCCCCCAAGCTTATGGAAGGTCTGAGACTTTAATATCATTTTTTAGAGTTCCTTTTTGAAAATGTTCCAACAAGTTTTAATGAATCGAGCAGTAAACCCATGCGACCCAGGAGCCTTGTCCGGATCTATTTCATCAAGCGCCTGCTTGATTTCATTGAGGGTGACAAGAGCAGTCAGCATAGCATCCATTTGGGCATTGACCTTTAGAGGGACCTACTCGAGCAATTTAGAGCTTAGACTCGCTTGCTTATCCTCTGTGTACAAGTCTTTGAAGCGTTGATGGGCAGATTTTTTGATGCTAGAAAAATCAGAGAAGGATTGGTCTCCTGAGGTTATATCCACTATAGAATTCAAGCTTCTTCTGGCTTGAGTCTGTTTATGAAAGAAGGAGGTATTCCTGTCCCCAGCTTGTAGCCACAAACTGCGAGATTTGAGTCTCTAGAATCCCTCCTCCCAGATGCAAGCCTTATGAAGATTAACCCAGAGCTCCTCTTCCAAGGTTAAGCTGTCCTTCGAGATGTCCATATCTTCCATTTTTTTTTTATGACTCTCCAAACAGGCCTGGGCATCCCGCCTTGACTCGGTCGGACAAGGGAGGGATTTAGCCCAACTTTTGAGGGCCCTCTTCACTCTTGCTTTTGTTCCCACACAAAGAAGGGGTATCCACTGATAGGGAGTCTCCAGAATTCCTCAACTCTACTCAAAAAGTCAAGTTGCTGCACCCAAAGAGCACTAAAATGGAAGGGAATAGGCCCTAGATTTATATGTGGCTTCATCTCAAGCCTAATGGGCTTGTGAATGGAGACCATCGAAGAAAGAATAAAAAAACTGACATCACGACCTAAAAGTAAGAAGGAACCCTGGATGAGAAAGCGATCTAACCTTGTAGCAATGTGAACCAGACCCATTCTTCTATTGGTCCATGTATATTTGCCCTTGACTGGCTTGATTTCAACTAGATCCCAGTCTTGAATGAGTTCTTCCGCCCATTCTCTGGCTGGATCCCTTACAATACTACCCCCTCGCTTCTCCCCTTGGCTTAAAGTAATGTTCACGTCTCCAGCGAGAATGAAATTATCCATCTGAATCCCATTTGATAGATTCCTAATGGATTCCCAGCAGGTTTTTTTTGTCTCCCAAGATGACCGAGGCATAAATATTGAAAATATTCACTATCTATTTCATATGGAGATGCAAAAACTGAGCAAAAATCTAGTTTGAGTTGAGTTTAACCAATATTTTCTCAAAGCATGTCTCGTCCCATAGAATTCCCAGCCCTCCTTAGGTGCCTCTTGAGGAGACAACAATACCTCCTCCTTTTCCCCAAAACTGTTTTCTTTTGTGGAGAAAGTCCCTTTCCTCCATTTGGGTCTCTTGGATGAGAATAATGTCTAGCCTTTCCAACCTTACTAGACTTTTCATTGCTTCCTCTTTTAGGTTGCTCCCCATCCCTTTGCAGTTCCAAGAGACGATCTCCATTACTTCCTTTTTTGAGTTGAGAGGGCTCCTTTAGAGCCCTGGCTTTGATTTTTGTTTGCCTTAGGGTTTCTTGCCAACATCTTTTCTAGGGTCAGCTGGCTCCCCTACAGCTTCTCCTTGTAGGTTTCTTGCTCTCTCTTTTCCCTGGAGGATTTTCGTCCCCTGGTCGAGTTTCTGACCGAATTTTGGGAATCCCCAATTTCTCCTTCTTCCTCCGACTCCTCCGAATCCAGATCTTCACCCTCAAAGATAGGCTCTTTCTATTTCAGGGTTTCTCTAGGACAATAACCAATATTCAGTGGATCTAGGGCTTCCTGCATTTGGAGATCCTTTTGCATGTCCTGTGGGTCGATTTCCTGGACTTCCTTTATCTTTGAGTTCAAGGCCGCAAAGTTGTTCTCTTGAACTTTCTAGGTGGGTTTGGCTTTAGGAATGCTCCCCATGAGTGTTGTACTTCCCTTTCCTTTCTCCGCTCCTTGTCCGATTGGCCCTGGCCTAAGGCTCGTTCTAGATTTCTTAGCTTGCTTCCATCCTTTTTCTTTTTCTTTTCTGGGCCTGCATTTTTGGGGAATTTCTTGAGAAAGTGGCCATACTCATGGCATCTGCGGCATTTGAATTACAACTATTCATAGTCTAATTTCTGCAGATGGAACCAGTTTCCCACCGTTAGCTTAATGGCTTCTAGCAACCCAACTTCGAGATCAACCTCCACGCAGATTCTGGCTCAATCATATTGATCTTTGTTGTTTACTCTATCTATGAATTTTCCAAAGGCGTTTCCGATTTTTTGCATTGATTCCTAGTTCCAGCATTGCACCGGCAAGTTTGGGAGCCTAACCCAGACTAGAACATCCTCTGAGGGGTCAAAGTCTGGAGTCTAATGATTTAAATATAGTCCTTGAGGACCCATGAAATAGAGTCTGTTCCTGGAAATCAAGTCCTTATCATCCTTTGAGCTGAATTCAAACAGGAAGAAACCCTGCCCCATAAAGTACGAGGTGACATTGTTTGCAATGAGGGGCTTCCAGTTTCGAGTGATCGAGGCTTCCATAGATTTTGGTGAAGGCCATAAGCTCGCGAACTGCCCAACCAATGCTCGGTTTGCAAGGGAAAGGGCCACCTTCATCAGACCTGTAGAAATTATACAATATGCATGTATATCTTGGATTCACCTAATCTAACAATGTACTAAAGTTAAATACTGAATCACTTCTACAAACTTTTCGCAGAATTAAAAACAACACAATTGCCAATCACATGAAGCAAAGAAGAATAGATCAAAACCACAACACCAGATATTCCTGGGGAAAGCTTACTGCTCAAAACCCCTATGTCATATATTGTATATCCCACAAGGAATCATGAAACAGTTACATACAAAACTCTAATCACAAGAGCTCTCAGTACATCAACTAATTGTCTCACACTGTCATACAAAAATTGACAAGTTCCTTAGCTAATTTACTGCTCGAGATAACCTGCCTTGCTCACACAGTTCCTGATGAATGCAATCCTTAATCACAAATAATTTCAGCCTTCCTCAACAGCGCTGAGTATCATGGGCATCCTATGGTGTTTTAACTACACATGGGTAGCCTGCTAATATCACAACTTATAGTTACACTTCCCTTTTACCTAGATCTCAACTGGGTTTCCACTGGATATGACATGCATGTAGTTAATAATAGTAAAAACATCAGTTGCATGTGAGATCACTACATGTGAATTAATTAATAATTAATTCACTTGATCTCTCGCTAGTGTATCTGCAGTTACAACAAGTACAACCGACTTTAACTCACTTAATTGAGTTGAACTGATTTATAATTTGCATTAACTAATGCACCACTGCACGTCCAACTCTGTTACAACTAGAATCACTATGTTACAACTGGAGTCAACTTGCATGTCCCACCAACCAACCTCTTAACTCGAAATGCACTTAGCTAATTGATTTTCCACTTTAGTTAACTATTTCCAAGTCCACATTGAGAATAGATTATAGTTTATTGTCCAACTAATATTAAGGGATAATAATAGTCGACATGCATCTATAAATGGACATGCATTCTATAAATAGATTATGCACATACATCTATAAATAGACATGCATCTATAAATAGAATTTTCTCATGCATCTATAAATATAAATCCACCTAAAAATAGCTTGTTTGGGCCCCACCTAGTGTAGGTGCTTAATTTTCACTAGGATCAAGGATGTTGTTTCTGGATGCCAATTTCACTGTTTCTTGTTGCAAACTTCAACACTCCCTCCCAACAAGAAAGGATGTATTTTCATGTGACATGCAACTCCATGCATGCGACATGAAACTCCATGCATGCGCCATGCAAATCCATGCACCCATCATGCAACCTTTGCATGCAACACTTCTCTAGTGTTTCTCGCACATGCAACACTTCCGAAACTGAATAGCCTCCAAACAACTGAATCAGTATAATGCATCTGTCATCAAAGTCTTCTGACTTCTGCTTAGCTACTGCACATGTCTTCAGGAACCACTGCGCTACTGACACTTGCATCCATGCACTCTGCACTTGCTGCCAACTCTGATCTATGCTCCAGTATCCGACACTGTCACTTTAATTTCATGTCGTCATGACATCTGACTGCATCAATCCAACTGATCCTGCTACTGTTGCTTTATGGGCTCCTTGTAGCCAAGTTCGATTCATGAGATTCACACCATATCAATGAATCCTACCCAGAAATTTCTTCTTGGGATTATTCATGCATGTCGACCCACCTCTCACCTGGTGGTATAGTTACATGCACTCCCTCTGCCCATCTGGCTCGAAATTTCTCTGCATGAGTGGTTTCTCCCACTCCATGATCCTACACATGTGGATTCTCCACATCTTAAGGTTCACTCTTACCTGCATGCAAATCTAGCTCCCTCTCAAGGGTCAATTGCATGACTTTCTCACACTTCCCAGGGGTAGGAAGCTTTGTAGAAATCACATATACATCAAATCTATAGAGATTCTTCTGCATCTCCAGTTATGGCTGCTCTACAACCTTCTGAGACTGCTTCTTAGGATGCATGTTGAGAGGCTCCCTCTCAACCACCAAGTCACTAACCTCTTATTTTCTCCTTAAAGCTTTTCATGCACCTTGTACCTTAGTGCATGTAGGTTCTTATCTCACGCACATTGTAATTGTCCCGCCATCGCAAAATTTTCTAACAAAAGAGCTAATTTTAAATCGATGATATCTCCCTCATCGAAGCTTCGATTTGACCGATTTGTTTTTTCAATTTGGGTATTCTTTCGCAAGGAATCCAAATATGCTATTTGTTTCTGAATTTTTTTGCATCAAAATTTTCAAATATTTTCTGCAAACTCGCACACCCAAATAATTCTTGCTCTCATACCATGTAGAAAATTTATAACAAAACTCCGATACCATGTAGAAATTATACAATATGCATGTATATCTTGCATTCACCTGATATAACAATGTACTAAAGTTAAATACTGAATCACTTCTACAAATATTTTGCGGAATTAAAAACAACACAATTGCCAATCACATGAAGCAAAGAATAATAGATCAAAACCACAACACCAAATATTCCTGGGGAAAGCTTACTGCTCAAAACCCCTCTATCATATATTCTATATTCCACAAGTAATCATGAAACAATTACATACAAAACTCTAATCACAAGAGCTCTCACTACATCAACTAATTGTCTCACACTGTCATACAAAAATTGGCAAGTTCATTAGCCAATTTACTGATGAATGCAATCCTTAATCACAAATAATTTCAGCCTTCCTCAACTGTGCTGAGTATCATGGGCATCCTGTGGTGTTTTAACTACACCTGGGTAGCTAATATCACAGCTGATAGGTACACTTCCCTTTTACCTAGATCTCAACTGGGTCTCCACTGGATCTGAAATGCATGCAGTTAATAATAGTAAAAACATCAGTTGCATGTGAGATCACTACATGTGAATTAATTAATAATTAATTCACTTGATCTCTCACTAATGTATCTGCAGTTACAACTAGCACAACCGAATTTAACTCACTTAATTGAGTTAAACTGATTTACAACTTGCATTAACTAATGCACCACTGCACTTCCAACTCTATTACAACTATAATCACTCTGTTACAACTGGAGTCAACCTGCATGTCCCACCAACCAACCTCTTAACTCGATATTCACTTAGCTCTGGAACTGCTCTACACGTGAATAAGCCTGACTCGACCTGCCTTCACTTCTCCGCACATAATGTTTATACATCAACATATAAATCAAAATTATTTTTTGGTATATAAAATTTTTACATTTTCTAACATATATGCCTTTTTGGTTTTTTTGAGAAATATTTCGAAAGTAAATGCAAATGAGCAACAACATCTGGCTCCACCTGGGGATAGTGATTTTTTCCATGAAAGCGCTAAGAACTGCAAATTAGTTCCTTATCCATTGGGCATGGAGTCAAATATTGCTCAGTGACATGTGAAAAATGAGCAATCCGGTATTTACAATCATGGAATGCTGACTTTCAATGCTCAAAATAGTGCTTCAAATACTGCCCATTCACAAGCAACTGCAGAGATTCTCCATCTAAATATTCTAGGATGAAAGTATTGTTTGATTTGGCTTCAGAAATTCTGTATGGACCATACCAGAGAGGGTCAAACTTACCATGCTTTCCTTTATCCTTCCTTCTGGTGTCCCATATTAATACAAAATCTCTTGCTTGGAAGAGGATTTCTTTTGATTTTCTGTCAAATATGGACTTCATCTTTTCCTGATAAGAGATCAAGTTATCTCTAACTTTGTTTCTTGTTTCACTTGATTCAATCACTTTGTTTAATCTTCTCACTAGAGCATTAGGTTCTTCCTAAGCTCATTGAAGGAAAGTAATCACTGGTTTGGCCAACTGAGTAGGAAATAGTGCCTGAGTTCCATAAACCAATTCATAGGGTGACTTTCCAATAGACCTCCTGGTGGTTACTCAGACTACCCAAAGAGAAAACTTCAACTTTGAATCCCAGTCTTTCTGATTTTCAGTGATTGCCTTCTTCAAAATCCTAACCAGGGTCTTGTTTGAAGATTCTTCCAACCCATTCCCTTGTGGATGATATGTTGTGGAATGTGACCAGATTACATTATATGTTTGACAGAAATTGATGAATTGAGAAGAAGTAAATACCTGAGCATTATTAGTTACAATCTTGACGGGACAACCAAACCTACTAAAGATGTTCTCCTCCAGAAACTTCATCACCAATTGGTCATTTTCTTTCTTGGTGGGGATTGCTTCAACCCACTTTGTGAAGTAATTTGTGGCAGTTAGAATCCATTTAAACTACCCACTTGATGGTGGATTGATCTCTCTAATAAAATCTAGTCCCCACTGCCTTAAGGGCTCTTCTAAGAATAACAGGATAAGAGGTAATGGAGCAAGTCTTTTATTCTCAGCAAACAACTGAAATTTATGACAACTTGTGACCAATCTATGTACATATGCAAACAGGGTGGGCCAAAATAAACATGACTTGAGGATTTTATGGGCTATGACCTTCCAACTGTAATGTCCTCCACATAGACTTTCATGATATTCCTTGATAACCTCAATGGATTCACCTTCAGTTAAACACAACAACAAAATACCAGTAGGATCTTTCCGGTACAACTTTACTGCTACTATGACATATGGATGAGATTTAAGCTTGAGAGATCTATGTTTGGTTCTATTCAATGAAGACGGGCAAGAAAAGAAACATAGGTAATGAACAACATCTTTAAACCAATCTGAACACAATTTTTTTTTTTGGGCTTATTCTGACCTTCTTCGTTGTCAGCTCCATCCACTGGTGCCAAGAGGTTAGTTCCCAATGCTTGAAAATTTGTTTCTATTAGTAAGTTTGCTAAACCATGTCCTTGGATTAACTTGGTGGGTTTAATTTCCAAATCATACTCCTGGATTTTAGCTATCCATTTTTCTCTTTTTCCTTATGTTATGCGGATTAATCCCTCTTGCGGACAAGAGCGATCTCCCTAGTATTCTACGAATAGCTAGAAACAAACATCCATTTGTAAATAGTTTTATCTAGATTATTTGCAATTCATAATTATTATAAAGAAAGAAAGAGGACATGCCCCTACCTTGAAATCCAACGTTCGGTGCAGTCTTTTATCCAGTCGCTCCAAAGAGGCTTCTTCAGTAAGTAGAACCTGCAATCAAAGACAAACAAAAGAATTAAAAGAACCTGCAACATATAACAATTAATAACATATAATCTAACTTAGTGATTAAGGAGTCTAAGTATTGAACTATTCAAATAAGCAAAAGAATAACTCAATGAGAAAAGGAGATCCATATGTATTATCTTGAATGAAAAGAGTAACTTTACAACCTGATACCTTGATGTCGTACAAGTTTCTCCTGGGGTCCTGAACAATTGTTCCTCCTTCAGTTTGACAAGCCTTCCTCTCTTTGAACCAGCATGAAGTTATGGACATAAGTGTGTGATCATTATCATGCCAACAACAACTAGTGTAGAGAGTATGCTCTCTTGAGAATTTCTTCAGCAATTACCATATACAAGGTACAATCTACCCTTGAGGCTGAAACACGAGCTCAATTTATAGGGAAATGGAGGTAGTTTCAGTTTCATGAAGAGGGGGATGGATTCCTCTCATGAATGGATTTGAGCTCCATAGACCAAAGGATAAGCTCCATGAATGTAGGGATAAAGCTCCATGAGTGGAGGGATAAAGCTCGAATTGATTGCGCCTCTAGAAGCTTCCAGTTGGGAGAATATTCAACTAGCTGTGCTTCTAGAACTTACTTTTTCCTTTATTTGAATTTTTACAGGGGTTCGCAAGTTTTATAAGAAGAACATGCGGTAGCTGCCGCAAGCTATATAACAAATATCCGTGGACCTGCAGGAAAGGGCCAGGAAAAATGTGGAGTTCAAAGTTTAAGGGTTTTAATGAGATTTTCTCCAATTCCAAGACTTGGTTTAGGAACATTAGGGTTTTTTTTACTTATAAGGGAGCATAATATAGGTAGTGATGGACCTATATGGAAAGTCAAATGTCATGGTGACAAAATAGAATGTAATAGATTTCCCACTAAAGTGCGAAGTCTGAGGTTGTTCTTGAAGAGTGAAGTGCTTTATCATTCTGAGGATTGGATTGCGGACACACCGGTCGAACCTGTAAAAACATTCAATGCAAGCATATATATATATATATATATATATATATATATATATCATCACTGAGGTAGGCATTCCCATACTCAGATCAAAACTAACTAAATGTTCTGGTACATAAATGATTTTAATCATTACATCAATAGTAGACACAACATGGGCACAACCATATGTCATAAGTTGTCTACTGTATCATGAATAATAAAACTCATCGCAGCCTGGATGGTGGAAACTAGATGTAGGGTCTTGATTTTTGCTTCTCGAACTAGTACGATTCTATCCATGCGATTGATTGTGTTGAAGTCGAACATGGTAGAAACCACTTGATTACCAGTCAATGATGTGAACTATTAACAAGTGTGAGAGAAACCACCAATAATGACAATGAATCTCAAAGTACTCAGTACAATCCACGAAGTGTGAAAGAATGATTTGCAGTCAAACACTTCACATAATCATTCGATCAAAGGTCAATGATGCAACCCATCGTCGAAGGTGAGAAACCTGCCATTAGGGCATGCCGATCCCAAGGTACTGATAGGATTCTAGATCAACTTTCTAGATGATGAGTTGTCGTCGATAGAATGTGACCCGTCATAGGAAAGCCCACAACATGAAGCCATTAGATCAAGTTTTGAAGAAATATTTGCAAGGATTGGCTCAGATATGGTCAACGCGAAGGGAGAGAAATGTTTGCAATGAATGGTTTATTTGAACTATCTTTTGAACACATAACGACACTGCAAATGGTTTGGTAACAATTGACCTAAAGCTAATACCCAGAAACCGGCTGAAGACTTTCAATGTGGTTTGATTAACTGTTAGACAAAGGATTTTCCCAACCCAGGTACAAGTGTGACAAAAGTGTCATGTTCAGGAGTGGTATACTTCTTTTAAAACAAGGGTGACAACTGGATTCCTTTTCTCTCTTTTCCCCCCACCATTACTGGTAAGTACCTCTTTATTTTTGACAAGCTTGAGGAGGATAACATTTGCTTATTGTGTAAGCTCATTGTTCGGATGAGTCCATCTTAGTATTAAAATTGAACCCTAAGAAGGAGTGGTTCGTTCTCGTTTGTAATCGACAGGTCCTTTATTGTTAAATTTTAACGAGTCCAGTAGAGGAGAAACTCGACGTTTTTGAGTTTAAGGAGTCAGAAGAAAAACATAAGTAAACTCCGTGGTTGTACTTTTTCGTAAATTTAGTCTCTCAAGCCCGAAAAATGATAAAATAATGTAGGAGAGAACTATATTGACCATGATTAGTCAACATATACCTTTTCGTAAATAGTACATTTCAGTCCGGAAAAGGGGTAAACCTATACTGAAGGGACAACTGTTCATTTCCTTTAACGAGTTCTAATAGTCAAGTACTCGGCGATCTTTTCATGTTTGGAGAGTCTCAAAATGGCTTAAAAGAGAACTCCAGGGTTTCGCTTTTTCGTAATTTTCAAGGGCCCGAAAAAGTGATAAAAGTATACTCAACATTAAAATAATTATTTTCACCAAAAAACCTGTAGTCTGCACAAAAACTTGAAAGATTAAACATACCTATTCCATAGAAGTAAAAATATTGAAAAATAGTATTTTAAAGTGAAATATAAATAAAATATGATATTTTATTCATTCAAAACTATAAAAAGGAGTTTAAAAAAAATATTTTCACCTTTTATCTTCAGAACAGTGAATTGAGAGCTTTTGTCAAAAAAGTTGCAGAGCTAATATCCAGAGAACTGATCGTTCATTTTGTGATTCGTCAGAACCAGGTAATCCACATCATCTTACTCTTCATTTCTATCCATTTCATTTCTCCTTTTTGGCTTTAATTTCATTTTTTGAGAGGAATTTACGTTCAAAAATGCGCTCTTGGGGGTCCGCAGATTATACACATGCTACTTGTGGATGTCGATGATTTTTCAAAAGGAAAATTATCGGGCTTCCGCGGTTTTTGTGTGGAGCTCGTGCGGACGTCTGCACTGTCTCCGCACAAAAACTGCGGAGGCGCCGTGTATAACCTGCGGACCCCCGAGAGCGCATTTTTGAACATAAATTCCTCTCAAAAAATGAAATTAAAGCCAAAAAAGAGAACTGAAATAGATAGAAATGAAGAGTAAGATGATGTGGATTACCTGGTTCTGACGAATCATGGATTGAAAGGTCGGTTCTCCCGATATTAGCTCCGGAACATTTTTGCCAAAAGCTCTGAATTCACTGCTTTGAAGATAAAAGGTGAAAATGATTTTGTTAAACTCCTTTTTATAGTTTTTGAATGAATAAAATATTTTATTTTATTTATTTTTCACTTTAAAAGGCTATTTTAAAGTATTTTTACTTCTATGGAACAAGTATGTTTAATCTTTCAAGTTTTTGTGCAGGACACAGGTTTTTTGGTGAAAATAATTATTTTAATGCTGAGTATGCTTTTATCACCTTTTCAGGCTCTTGAAATTTTGAAAAAGCGAAACCCTGGAGTTCTCTTTTAAGCCCTTTTCATACTCTTTAGACATTAAAATATCACTGAGTAATTGACTATTCGAACTCGTTAAAGGAAATGAACAATCATCCCTTCAGTATAAGTTTACCCCTTTTCTGGATTGAAATGGACTATTTACGAAAAAGGTATACGTTGACTAATCATGGTCAGTAGAGTTATCTCCTGCATTATTTTATCCTTTTTCGATCTTGAGAGACTAAATTTACGAAAAAGTACAACCACATAGTTTACTTATGTTTTTCTTCTGATTCCTTAAAACTAAAAAACGTTGAGTTTCTCCTATACTGGACTCGTTAAAATTTAACAGTAAAGGACTTGTCGATTACAAACAGGAACGAACCACTCCTTCTTAGGGTTAGATTTTAATACTAAGATGGACTCATCCGAAGGATGAGCTTACACAACAAGCAAATGTTATCCTTCTCAAGCTTGTCAAAAATAAAGAGGTAATTTCCAGTAATGGTGGGGGAAAAAGAGAGAAAAGGGATCCAGTTGTCACCCTTGTTTTAAAAGTAGTATACCACTCTTGAACATGACACTTTTGTCACACTTGTACCTGGTTGGGAAAATCCTTTGTCTAACAGTTAATAAAAACACATTGAAAGTCTTCAGCTAGTTTCTGGGTATTAGCTTTATGTCAATTGTTAGCAAACCATCTGCAGTGTCATTATGTGTTCAAGAGACAGTTCAAATAAACCATTCATTGCAAACATTTGTCTCCCTTCACGTTAACCATCCCTGAGTCAGTCCTTGCAAATATTTCTTCAAAACCTGATCTAATGGATTCATGTCATGGGCTTTCCTATGACGAGTCACTTTCTATCGACAACAACTCATTATTTAGAAAGTTGATCTAGAATCCTATCAGTACCTTGGGATCTGCATGCCCTAATGGCAGGTTTCTCACCTTCGACGACAGATTGCATCATTGAACTTCGATCAAATGATTTCGTGAAGTGTTCGACTGCAAATCATTCACTCACACTTCGTGGATTGCACTGAGTACTTTGAATAGTTCACATCATTGATTGGTAATCAAGTGGTTTCTACCGTGTTTGACTTCGACACAATCAATTGCATGGATAAAATCGTACTAGTTAGGGAAGCGGAAATCAAGACCCTGGATCTAGTTTCCACCATCCAGGCTATGAGGAGTTTTATTATTCATGATACAGTAGACAACTTATGACAGATGGCTACACCCATGCTGTGTCTACTATTGATGTAATGATTAAAATCATTTTCGTACCAGAACATTTTTTATCTGAGTATGGGAATGCCTACCTCAACGATGATATATATATATATATATATATTCTTGCATTGAATATTTTTATAGGTTTTTGACCAGTGTGTCCGCAATCCAATCCTCAGAATGATAAAGAACTTCACTCTTCAAGAAAAACCTCAGAATTCACACTTTAGGGGGCAATTTGTTACATGTTATTTTGTCACCATGACATTTGAATGTCCATATAGGTCCATCACTACCTATATTATGCTCCCTTAGAAGTCAAAAACCCTAATGTTCCTAAACCAAGTCTTGGAATTGGAGAAAATCTCATAAAACCCTTAAAAGTCTAACTTCGTACTTATCCTAGCCCTTTCCTGCGGGTCCGCGGATATTTGTTCTATAGCTTGCGGTAGCTCCCGCACGTTCTGCTTATAAAACCTTCGGACCCCCGTAAAAAGTCAAATAAAAGAAAAAGTAAGTTTTAGAAGCCCATGTGGTTGAATATTCTCCCAACTGGAAGCTTCTAGAGGCACGATCAGTTCGAGCTTTATCCCTCCACTCATGGAGCTTTATCCCTCCATTCATGGAGCTTATCCCTTGGTCTATGGAGCTCAATACCTTCATGAGAGGAATCCATCGCCCTCTTCATGGAACTGAAACTACCTCCATTTCCCTATAAATTGAGCTCATGTTTCAGTCTTAAGGGTAGATTGTACCTTGTATATGGTAATTGCTGAAGAAATTCTCAAGAGAGCATACTCTCTACACTAGTTGTTGTTGGCATGAGAATGATCACTCCCTTATGTCCATAACTTCATGCTGGTTCAAAGAGAGGAAGGCTTTTCAAACTGAAGGAGGAACGATTTTTCAGGACCCCGGGAGAAGCTTGTATGACATCAAGGCATCAGGTTGTAAAGTTACTCTTTTCATTCAAGATAATACATATGGATCTCCTTTTCTCATTGAGTTCTTCTTGTTCTTATTTGAATAATTCAATACTTAGACTCCTTGATCACTAAGTTAGATTAGTTGTTCTTAATTATTGTATGTTGTAGGTGTTTTTAATTCTTTTGTCTGTCTTTGATTGCAGGTTCTACTTATTGAAGAAGCCTCTTTAGAGTGACTGGATAAAAGACTGCACCGAACGTTGGATTTCAAGGTACGGGCATGTCCTTTTTCTTTGTTTATAATAATTTTGAATTGAAAATAATTGAGAGAAAACGATTTACAAATGGATGTTTGTTTCTATCTATTCGTAGAATACTAGGGAGATCGCTCTTGTCCGTAAGATGGATTAATCCGCATAACACCTTCAACGTTACTTTGAACTAGCACATCCTTGACAGCAGAATTAAGTACACAAGCAATTATTTGGGATTGTAACACATAATTCCTGAAGGCTTTGAGTGCTTTGACCAATGTATACACTTGTTTCTCCAAAATGTTATATTTGAGCTCAACATCTTTGAGAACTTTTCCGAAGAATGCCACTGGTTGTTCTTCACTATCCTCATTTTTCTGCAATAACACAGTAGCAATAGTAGTGGGGGAAGTGAATGAAAATATTCAAAATACCTTTTGACAATCGAGACTTATTAAAACATGAGATTCCTGGAGTGCTTATTTTATTCTAGAAAATACTTCTCTTGCTTCTTTGTCCCACCTCACTTCTGCATTTTTCTTCAACATGTCAGTTATATTTCTCACAATCTCAGTATAGTTTGGTACAAATCTTCTCAGAAAGTTTATTTCTCCCAAAAATCTCTGAATATCTTTCTTGCTTATGGGTAAAGGAATGGTCTAAATTTCCTCCACCCTTGTAGGATCAATCTTTACTCCTTGATTTCAAAATATGTGACCTAATAATTTACCTTCCTCTAAGGCAAACACAGATTTTTTGGGATTTAGTGACAGACCATACTTCTTGCACTTTTCGAATTTTTTTTTGTAGATGTTCCAGGTGTTCATCATATAATCTTGAAAAAACAGTTACATCATCCAAATATATAACCACATACTTGTCTCCAACAAACGCTATGTCCATGGCCCTCTAAAAAGTTGCACCTGCATTTATTAGACCAAATGGCATCCGTGCATACATGAAGGTGCCCCAGGGGGTTGTGAAAGCCATCTTTTTTTTTATCTTCCTGATCCACTGCCACTTGATTATATCCGGAGAAGCCATCAACCATAGACATCCTGTAAGCTCCTATCACCTTCTGTAAGACATAATCCATTTTAGGTAAAGGATAATTATCCTTTAGAGATGCTTTGTTCAAATTCCTGAAGTCAACACACAATCTTATCTCTCCATTTTTCTTCCTCACAGGAACTAGATTAGAAACCCAATCCGAATATCTGAGAGGGACTATGATTTTTGCTTGCAACAATTTCTTCACTTCTTTTTCAATTGGAGCCAACAGTAATGGATTAATCTATCAGAGATTTTGTTTGTGTGGTTTGATTCCTTCTTTCAATGGGATCTTATGTTTTATTATGTTTTTATCATAAGTTTTCAAGTCTTCATATTACCAAGCAGACACATCCATATACTTTTTAAAGAGATCAATATATATCTCTTTATAATTTTTGGGAACAACTTTGAATAATTTCACCATTTTTGGCTCCTACTGAGTTCCCAAATTACAATCTTCCATCTCTCCCTCTTGATGTATTTTATTTGAAGCAGCAACAACATCATTTGAATCAAACCATCTCTCAAGAGGAACCAAACCTTTAGGGAGTACAATATCTTTCAACTGAATAATCTTATGATCACCTATTGAATTCTTGAAATGTCTTACCTCTGTTTTTTTTCTCTGTTTGTTCTTCTTCTTGATCTATCTCAACATCTTCAAAGTTTCCAATCATTGTCAAGAAATTATTTATCTTCTCATCGTCTTCAAACACCTACCAATTTTTCACATTATCGAGAATAGAGGGTCTTTGTCTAATTTCAATCTCATACCTTAACCTTGGATTCATAGGTGGCTTGAAGGTGCTAGCTGCAACTGCTAAAGAATATGCCAATCTATTCTCCTCCCTTAGAATAAACTAAAGGTTGAAGGCTTCAAAATAGTTCTCTATTAGATCCCAAACTTCATTCCTATATGATCTTAATCTTGGATGCTTGGTTTGACAATGCTTTTTAATCTGTCCTATTATCAATTCATAGTCACCAAAAATTGAAATACACTGAACTCCCATCTGTTTAGAAACTTGAAGGCTAATGATCAATGCCTCATACACAACTACATTGTTCATTGAACCAAACTCTAACTTGAAAGAAAAAGGGATGAGGTTACCTTATGGCGACATCAACAAGAATCTAGCTCCCGCGCCTTCCTTGGAGTAGGCACCATCAAAGTAACATTTCCAAATATTTTTTGAGTGCAGCTCTGCTTCCCTGTGTCTTTAGAAAATTCTGCATCTTCATGCAACATGAAACATGAAATATATTCTGTTTTTCAATTATAAATAGGGGAATTTCCTGCATCTTTCTTGGTAGTGGTATTCACGAACCTTGTTTCCCTATAAAATCTCCTTTCTTCCCCATTAAAATCAAGAATGATAGCATAAGTGAAATTTAATTTTAGAACATCTCCCAAATTTGTTCCCCAAGATCTTGACAGGAGCATTCCAAACCCGGATGGAATGTCAGCAACAACTACATCCATGACTATATTCTTTGTTGCAATTTGTGCCAAAGAAACTACTACATATTCGATTAACCCAACACATTTCACCCTTTTGGAATCAAATGAATACAGATCCCTGTAAGGTTTGGTAATTTGCAAGTTTAGTTCCTTCATAACAGACAATGGCATGAGTTTATGGGATGCACCTAAGTCCAACATACAATTATGGAGAGTAAAATCATGAAGCAACATAGAAATATAGAATGGTGGAACAAAAGGGTTTAATTCTTCTACACGAGGACCAAAGGTGACCACTGCCTTTTCTTCTTGTAAGTTCACAGTGTCATTTATATCTTCAATTTGTGTGAGATTAATAAATTCTGAAATTTATTTATTGTAGACTAGTATTTTAGCTAACTCTAGAAGAGGTACCTGAATTTTTACCTTTTGCAACTCTTTTGTCAAATTGAAAGCATGATTTTGTTTAACATTCTTTTCAGGTTCTTCTTCACTCTTCCTAGAATTTGCTGCTTGTTCGGGTACATGAACAACTCTCTCCAAAATATTAGTATCAACTGATTTGCTCTAGGAAGGTTCACCCTGCTACACATCTGTTCTATTAACATAATTTATAGCTTGCTTCCCATTACTGACTTGTTTTACAAGGTCCTTTTGTTGTGGAGTCTCCATTGGGGGAGGAATAGAATCTTGTTTTTCACCTTCATTATCCCGCACTCTAGATCTCTTTCTAGACCTTAAATCATACTTCTTATGTAACTCAACTTGCATGAAATCTGTGAATTGCCTATAATATTCATCCATTTCATCTTGATCAAAAGGTAATTCAGCTTCAACATATTCTCCCTCACAATCTTCCTCTTCATCCTCTTCTATTGTGTACATATCATATATTTGATCTTCAACTTCTATATACAATGCTATTGTGTACTCTCCAGGTGTGGCTTCTATATACAATGGTGCTTGAACCTGGTCTTGATATTTTTTTTCCCTTTGCAAAGTTTGCAGGGGTTGTCTTCTTAATTAAGGGTTAAATCCTGCTCGGTTTTGTTGTACTTTTCTTTGGGAGTTTTTACTTTCCAATTCCATATTAGCTGGCTTATTTGACAAATTTTTTATCACCTTTGTCATATCTTCAATTCTTTTATCTTGTGATGATTCTTCTTTTGCTTTCCCCTTCTCTTAGATTGGATGTTTTCCTTTTGCCTTCCCAGCTACAGTCATATTAGCTTCAGTTTCTAAATAATCTGCCTGTATCTTCTCTAGAGTAGGGGATCTCCTTTCTATAAGTGTGAAACTAAAATCGGCTTCAAAAGCCCCAACAAAAACTACCTTTGCTCCAACAGGAGGGGGATTCTTCTACAGGAAAACTGTTATACAATTTATTGAACCTTTTGATAAAATATGATATATTCTCATCTGGTTTTCTTTTGATTGCATTGAATTATGTTAGTGAATATCCATGATCCTTTTTTCACCCCATCTCTGAGTGAATTGATTTTCCAGTTCTTCCCATGTATTAATAGAATCATTTGGCAATCCCTTAAACCACTTTCTAGCCTCTCCATCCAGAGACTGAACAAAAAGCCTCATTACAACATCAACATGTTCTACATTCATATTTTCAGTAAAATTACAAAACACAGGCAAGTGTTTTTCTATAGTTATTTCATATTCTCCAGTAAAACGTGGGATTAATTTAAGATTCTCTTGAGGCATTGCATTCATTGGTTGTGGAAGGTTAAGTGGAGCATACATGTTCAACAAAAAGGCTTGTGCTGCCATGTTTGCACCTTGATTGATTTTTCCTTGGTTAGATGGAGTCGATGAACCTACTGTGAAAATGAACGGAGGTGGAGGTAAAACTGATATGGGAGTGGGTTGATGGACAATGGCAGAGGGACCAACAACTAGAGTTTGTTGAGCTTGAGTAAAAGTAAGAGAAACAAACTCAAAGGAGTGTTCTTCCAACTTAGGTTCTTGAAAATAAATGGGTGTGAAGGGCGAATCTTGTTCCAAGAAAGGAAGGACTTTAGAGATATCTTTAAACAAATGATTACTAGAATTACTTTCAGGAGCAAACAATGTAGGAATAGGTGTTGAGGGGGTTTTGGGTTTCCGAACCCTTTTAGAAACCAATCTTTCAGGGTCTGACAAAGCAATGACCTTATGCTGTGAGGTATCCGACCTTTGTGTGAGGCATTTTATGAGCCAGAATTATGAGAATAATGAACATAGCCAAATATTTCCTCCTCACTGAAAACCAGAGGAAATAATGTGAAAAACCTAGGGAAAATAAACTTCATCTCTTCATCCCCAACAACGGTGCCAGAAAATGTTGTATCTTAAGAGACAATTCCTTGGTTGTGAAAAGGAATCAGTGCTTAAGACATTTTTAACAATGTGTCACAGAAGTAATTATATCAGGTGGTCTTCGTTCAATCCATTTGGATAATAATTCTTTAAAACTCTTAATAATCTAGTATAATGAAATACTCTACAATGTCGTTAACTGTTGATATCCGAATGGAAAAGAAGAACTACAGAAGAAACTCAAAGTGATATGCTGTAACACAAAATCTACCACTTTAACTTCAGAATGAGTTTATGGATAGAGAGGAAACTCAAAATAATATGCTGTAAACACAAAATCTATTATCTTTAAGCTCCAAAGAGAATTTGTGAAGGGAGAGGAGTTAGAGTGAAGGAGTGCAAATTAAGGTTATTTAACTCTTACTCACATATGTAATTAGGAGACCAACGACTACTTTACTTCACTTCATTCCAGGAAGAAGGGACACAAAATGGCACAGGAAAAACGAATCACCATCAAAAGTTGCAGGAAAATTGATGCTTCTTTCATTAATTCCTCAAAAAAGTAAGTACCAAAGCTTTAGTCTTCCAGAGGTCCAAAACTCAGAACCCTTGTTCTTTCTTTCTGTCTTGCTTAAATACATCAAAAAAAATTCGTAACTGCTAGAATCTTTTGAACTACTTCAACTACCTAAACTGTTAAAACTACTTATTACATTGTAATTGAGCACATCACTATAGCTTCGATCTTAACAGACAAAGACAAAAAATTAAACTTGAAATATTATTCTTTTTGCTGAATCTGATTTGTTGCTGATGTGTCTCCTTGATAGATCGGACATCCTTGCCCTACATTTCTTCTGGAGTTCAATATTTGTCTTTTCTGCTTGCTGTCATGTCTTTTCTGTTTCTGAAGTGGCATTCGAACAATTTTTCAATGACGTCTCTTTGTCTGACTTGACCCAGTTGTTGTGTTTCCAACAGTGCCACTATGCACTCCTTTTGCCTGATTCTGCCTATGCCTCTGCATTTCAAACGATGCTATTGTTAACTCCCTATAATCAACAAGATCGGCAAAGTCCGACAGCAGGGAGAACACCGTTTCAACCACTTTGGGATTCTAGTATCTAGCCCTCCTGAATTCGGAGAGGGATCTCTCCAATAAGTGTAAAGATGGATTTATCTTTAAGGTTAGGGGTAATGATATTAGTCTAGTTATGAATTCCAAGGGTTTTTGTTTGTTTTGGATGGTTGAGCATGATTATTGTTTGAGTGGAAAGTCCTAAATGGAAAGAGTTTCAAAGGTGAGAAGTTGCAAGCAAATAGCACAAGCTTTGGCTGAAAAGATGGATATTTTGCTGGTTTTAGTCCATTGGGCTATGGAGTCATAATAGGGTTTTAATTAAAACGATCAAGTTCAAGAGTCGTCTATGGGGCACGTCATCTATGTCTAAGGATCTCTTTAAAGTTGATTTATGGAATGAAATGATACAACAAGAAGGGGAATTTAAACAAATGAAGAACAAAGAGCAGCCCAAGATCTGGTAAGTACTTTGAAACTAGCTAGCTTTTGACACACACTTAAGAAAAACATAAAAGTAAACTAGGATCTGGTTAGTACTTCGAAACTAGCCAGCCTTTGATACACTTTCAATAGAAAAAACAATTAAAACACAAGGGAAACATGAATGATAACAAAGAATGGTCTAAGATCTGGTAAGTACTTCGAAACTAGCCAGCTTTCAACACATTCTTAGGGAAACTTTCAGATATTCTTTGGGGATAAAACTAGGACAGGGCTCACCATAAATTCGTTAGTTCATCTCTACTTAACATAAACTAAAAATCACATTCAAGAATAACAATTAGCTAAGACAGTAGGACGAGGGAACGCCATCATTCCTAACTGCTCAAACTGAATTAAATCATTCCTAAATAACACAAATTAGAAGAAAACATGGAGATAAAGCTTATCAGTCAGATAAGGGTACTGATATGCAGTAAATCCTAACTCTATGCTTGTTGTTCTTTATCAAAGAAGACGGACAAAGTGAAAACATAAATAAAATAACGATTTACAATAAGAAAAACATCACCGTTGACATAGACCAGGATCCCATAAATCAACTTGTATTGATGCTTCAAACCAGTTACAGGTTTAAGTCTAGTGTTTCAGGTTAGCAATCATCTTCACTTCTGAGCCTAACTATTCTATCACAAGAAGAGCTTCAAGATCCTTTGAACACTATTTACAATCAGAAGTTTCGAGCACAAGTATATTTCAAAGTTCTGCAACCAACATTTTCTCATCTTCTATAGAGGTATTTATAGAAGAAATGAGGAGGTGGGATCTAATAGAAGATCTCCAAGGTTAAATTAATACAGATTAATGCTTCCCGGCCTTTGAGGGGCTTAATGGAGAAGAGTACATATATTTCACTATATTAATTGAACTACATTTAAGATTTAAGCTCGGTGGAAGATTTTGTTGACTTTTAAGGCTCTGTGTCATGTTGTAGTAACTCTGCTGATATTTTTGCATTAAGTTCTTTGGCAGAATTAACTATTTGGGCTGCACTGAGGCAAATATCTTTTCTCTGATCAATAACTTCGGCCTTTGCTTGAATGCTTTGAGGCAACAGGTGGCTTTGTGGTAGCCGAGAGGAATCAATTGGCCTCTGTTGTGGCGGTGGAGGCCTTTCTGTCTAAAGATCTTTTGATTTTATTTAATTGTATTTAATTTGGATGATTAGGCTTTTGATAATCAATCTTAGTCGTAATCCCCAAACTGTCTTCAATCCTCTGTTCTGCTATGTTTTGTTCTTTAATCCTGATACTCTTTTGCTTTAATCAATTCTCTGTGTCTTTTTGATGTGCAGGGCTACACAGGGCTCATATGGCATCAATGCCCATGAAGTATTGATGAAACGTGGCGTAGAACCCTTTGTATGGCTTCTCTTTAAATAAAAAAAGCTCTGAGGATCGTCACCCTCGACTTTATCATTTCTCTTTAAAATATTTTGAAATTCATTTGAACCTGCAAAAAACACACAACTGTTATGGAATCTTGCGTTTATTGGGTAAACTGCTTCAGAGGTTGTGGGGAAGGAGTGTGGCCGTTGGATGGCAACATCCAACGGTGGAGATCAGTTAGAGGAGGTTGAGAGGAGAGCAGAGGGAGCTTTTAAGTTGGATTCGTCAATCTGCAGAGATTCGACGGTCATGATTAATCGGGAGGAAATAAAGCGAAGGAGTCACTTTATAGAGTAATGGCGAAAATATGAGGGATAAGGTTAAAAACCTTTGTTTGGAGGAAAATATGGTTAAAAGTTGAGCTGGGGGTTCGGGATGATCGTGGGCCGTCGGATGAGATCGGCCCACGATCATCAACGGTGGAGATCACGCGTTAAAATCCTTTGGCGAGGGTGGAGGGCGATAGTGTAAATCTAGATTAAATCTGGGCCGTTGATCTGCAGAGATCAACGGTGGGAAACACGCGCAATATCACATAATAAAACAGTGGGAAAGTGGTTTCGGGTGGCAAAACAACTGTTTTCGCGCGACGAAAGGGTGGGGAGGTGGTTTTTCCTTTTTGAACGCGATATGCGTTCCCGCCCAACACGTGGCTTTTCAAAACCACCTATATCGCATGGCCCTCAGGAATTTATCTTTTGCGCTGAAAGTTACACGATATGTAATGTGGGCCGTCAGATCTAGGGCCTCAGATCTGATGATGGAGAATGGGCGCGATAACGAATAGATGCACGGGTGGAAGCAAAGGGAACGGTTTTATTATAGGCCATCAGATCTGAGATGGACATGTGAGATCAGATCTTAAAAAAGGCAGGACCCATAAGAGGCAGGCCTGTCGGGTTAATATGGGCCGTTGGATGTAGAAGATCAACGACCAGGATCGAATTTGGGGGTTGGATGAAATAATAACAAAGCAGAGATAGGGTCAATAAAGACCGTTGATCTGCAGAGATCAACGGCTATAATGGGCCGAAAAAACATTATGAGCAGGGCTGCATAAAACTTAACCAAAGTCGGGAGACGTGATCTGGACCGTCCGATCTGGACACGTGGACGGTCCAGATTCAATCGGAGGTATCAGCATCGGCGGGGCAAAGAACATGGGGGCGCCGAAGCGATTGAGCGTTGGCCGTTGATGTGAGGATCAGATCAACGGTGGGGAGTGAATCGAAGGATTTTGGAGGCGGAGCGAGGCTAATGATCAGACCAAATGTGGGCCGTTGGATCTGGGAAGGCGGGGAGGATATCAACGACTCTCGTTTGATCGGGAGATCACCCATCGGGGAGATAAATAGAATGCGCCCGATAAAATTTGCGATGCGATGCTGCGCGGGCCGTTGATCAGCTTAAGATCAACAAGGGATATTGTTTGAGACATGTGCCATCGAAAAACCCTTTATAATATATGAAAACCCAAAAATTAATGAAAAACAAAGGTTTTTATGTATCGGGCGGGTTATGAAATGGTCTGGCGCCCGACTGCGGGGCCCATGGTTTATATGGAAAGCGATAGGTCCAGGGCTTTATATAATAAAGGGCCAATCGCAGTCGGAGTTCTCAACTCAACAAAAGACTTGTGCGCTCTGTTTTTTCTGATGCGATAAGCGCCGAAAGGGCTTAGCGCCGGGTTATAGTGCACGGGCACATGTGGGGAAGTGGTTAGGACTAAGCCCAAAGGGGCTTAAGTCTTCAATACAAAAAAAGTGTATTTTTTGTGAATTTTTCAGAGTTTTTGATGGATTTGGGGGTTTCGACAGAGTTTAAAAAGGAGTTTTAAATTCTACAATGTGGATTTTATGAAGGGGAAAATGGACATAAGGGAAAATAGAGGAAGTTTATGAGGAAAAGAGGAGGCAAAATGGAGGTTAGTTTTGAGGTGGAGGGAAGGGAAAAAATGGCCCTTGCAATAGTCTTTTCTCTATGGAATCAACAGAATTTCTGAGTTTAAAATGGAAACAACAGTGAAGATTGAACCAAGGCCATGATGTCTCCATGAGTCTTCAAGAGATAACACTTTTTTAGCAATAAAACTTGTTCCTTGAAGGCTCCAAAAATGTTTTAGCCACCATTTGATATGACAAATTTTATTGGTGGCTAACAGTGGCTCCACTTGGGGATGGTGCCTTCTTGAAGGCATCAAGAACTTCAGACTTGCAATCTATGGGAGGCTGATCAGTGCCTTATCCATTGGGCTGCCTTTCTTTTCTTGGACGATCTTCTTTGCTCTGAAAACATATCAGCAGCCATAAAAACAATGGATCTTTCATCAACACAAGCTTTCTACCTACCCAATCCTACTGATCTAACATTTTTTCTTCTTTAGAGTGCACTTGGATTGACAAAATCTTTCACAACATTTTATTCTTTTGAAAGCATAAAACTAATCTAATTCCACTCCTTATTTCTCCATGAACTCAGATTAAACAGTTGAGTCCATATGCTTCTCTACCTAATCTACCAATTTGTTAGAATTAAACAGTCTAACAAATTTTTATTCTCTAAATTATACAACAGAAATTCAAAAGCATACAAGTCAGGATTGAACAGTCTAACTTGATGCTTATCTATGGCATAAAAAACAAGCTGCACATAGATATTATTTTGCAGAAAATTAAAACAAAATGGAAGACTTAAGATCTGAAAGTTTCAAAGCACTTCCTTCATCTTTTTACAGCTCTGTTTTTGCCTCTTTTTTGAGTTGTTCTACTTTTTATCAACTGGTTCAAATTTTGAGCTGATTAGAACCAGTTATTTCTCTGTTTTGACTCAGAAATTTAAACAGGTTTGAGTCATTCATGTTTTGGAAACATAGGTTCAGATTTTGAACGTGTTTGAACCTTTAATTTCTAGCCTAATCTAACTACTGATAAGCCAAGATTAAACTGTTTGGAAAATTGAATTCACTAATCCTATCAGAAGTAAATTTAAAACTAATTAGTCAATATTAGGCTGTATGACTAATTAGAAGTGTGTTTTCTAGGAGTGGCATTTAAGTTTGCACACATTCATATTTGTTTCACTTTTTGTTGGTATGGGGCTGTACCTTTATTGTTTTTACAATCTGCCCTCTTTTCTTTCTTTCATTGTTTTTGTATTTTTTATTTTTATAACTTTGAATGCAATGATGGATGAAATATTTATAATGAGAAAAAGATAAAAAATCTTTTCAGAACATGACATGGATCAAGAGAAGTAATGCTTAAGCATCCTTCCATTGACAGGACCCCCAAACAATTCTGCTTCATTCAATTCTCGTAAGGAAAAGACATTATTACCAGCAGTTGAATGAATGAGATAAGGTCCAAGCCATAAGTTGTCAAATTTTCCATGCTTGCCCTTGTCTTCTCTCCTGAGTCCCACTTTAAAAATTTGTCCCCAATATTGAAAATGGTGGCCTTTGTTCTTTTGTCAAAAATCTTTTTAATGTTGTCTTGCTTCTGCAATGCTTTGTTATAAACTTCCTCTCTAGTTTGCTGAAGGTGAATAGTCTGATTTATCCTTATGATCATGTCATTATCTTCAGACTGAACCTCTTGAATCAACTTCATAACTGGCACACCAAGGCTGGTTGGAAAAATTGCATCGGTGCCATACACAAGCTGGTAGGGTGACATGCCAATAGATTTCTTCAAAGTCAATATTTCAGCCCAAAGTGCATGCACAAGCTTCGTGTGCCAAGACTTTTTGTTGTCTTCCAACAACTTCTTGATTATGTTCACTAAAATCTTGTTTGAGGATTCTGCAAGTCCATTACCTTGAGGGTAATAGGCCGTGGAATGCCCCAACGTGATCTGATACTTGTGACAGAACTCAACCATCTTCTTTGATCCAAATGTTGCTGCATTATCAGTGATGATCTTGGTAGGGCAGCCAAATCTAGAGAGAATATTATTCTCCATGAATTTTATGATAACAGAATCATTGGCCTGCCTACAAGGGATGGCTTCTATCCATTTAGTGAAGTAGTCTGTGGCAGTGAGAATCCATCTATGATGAACTGAAGATGATGGATGGATTTCACCTATGAATTCAAGTCCCCACTGTTGAAAAGGGGCTTCAACAATGATTGGATGCAGAGGTAGGGGTAGCAGCTTCCTTTTTCCCTCAAAAAGTTGGCATTTATGACAGGCAATTATCATCTTATGCACATCAAGAAAAAGAGTAGGCCAATAGTAACCAACCCTCAGAATTTTGTTGGTTGTTGTCTTCCAGTATAAATGTCCTCCACACTCTCCTTCATGGAACTCGTGCTTAACGTTCTCTGAATCATACTCAGGCAAACATTTAAGCAATATACCACTTGCATTTTTCCAATAAAGACATCTATCTATAATGAAATAGTTTACAGCTTTCAATTTCAAAAACCTTGCCTTTATTTTTGTCAAACCGGGAGGTGTATTCAAATTAAGAAAAACATAAAGAATATCAACATACCAAGAGGAAATCATAAAATGGTCTTCAACAATGGGAGTTGAGATTTCCTCTTGATCATCCAAAGCATTAATCATATTAATATCAAGAACTTCAAAATTGGATTCAGCCATCAACCTAGCTAGACCTTGGCCTTTGATGAGTTTAGTGGGCTTTATCTCTAAACCATATTCAAGAATAACAACAATCCACTTACCTCTCTTACCATCTGGGTCCTGTGTTAGAATGTCTTTCACAACTGAATTTGGGACAAAGGCAATGATGTGTGAGTGTAAGATGTATACTCTGAAGTCTTTTAAAGCTTTAACCAAAGAAAAAACTTGCTTTTCCATAATGTTATACTTCAAAGGGGCATCCTTCAATGCCTTGCTAAAGAATGCAATAGGCTGCTCTTGTCCTTGTGGATTTTTCTGTAAAAGGACAGCAGCTATTATATGTTCTGATGCAAATGAAAAAATATAAAAATCTTTTGAAAAATCAGGACTTATTAGAATCGGTGTTTTGGTTAACGCTTGCTTCACTAGCTCAAAGGACTTCTTTGCTTCCAAGGTCCATTTTACCCCTTGCTCCTTCTTCAGCATGTTTGTAATATTTGTAAGGAGCTCAGCTAAGTTGGGGATGAGCCTTCTCAAAAATTTAATCTTTCCAATGAAAGATTACAACTCCTTGATATTTCGAGGATGAGAGATTTGCAATATGGCCTCGATCCTCTTTGGATCTATCTTAATACCCTCTTCTGAAATAATGTGCCCAAGAAGCTTACCTTCTTGGAGACCGAATAGTGTTTTCTTAGGGTTTAAATATATCCCAAACTTTATGCATCTCTCGAAGACTGTTCTTAAATGTTCTAAGTGCTCTTCATCTGTTTTTGAAAAAATAGTCACATGATCAAGGTATATAATGATGAAGTAGCCCAGTTCTTCGGAGAAAGCTATGTCCATGGCTCTCTGGAAAGTTGCACCAGCATTCATTAGACCGAAGGGCATTTTCACATACATGAAAGTGCTCCATGGTGTAGTAAAAGCTGTCTTTAATTGATCATCAGGGTGGACTAAAATCTAATTGTACCCTGAGTAGCCATCAAGCAAATAAATTCTTTTAGGCCTCACCACCCCTTGTAAAATATGATCCATCTTAGGTAAAGGGTAGTTTTCTTTCAATGAGGCTTTGTTTAAGTCTCTAAAGTCTATACAAAGCCTGATCTCTCCTGTTTTCTTCCTAACTGACACCAGATTAGACACTCATTCAGAATATCTAATAGGGACAATAATACTAGCTTCATATATTTTCTTGATTTCCTTCTCAACCAAAGGTAGTTGAACAGGGTTTATTCTGCGCAGTTTCTGTTTGAATGGCTTTTGGTTTTCCTGGAGAGGGATTTTGTGCTGTATTATTTCAGTGTCATAGGATTTAATATCTTTGTAAATCCATGCAAAAACATCAGAAAATTCTTTAAACAACTCTATGTATTTGAGTTTAATGTGAGCTGGTAAGGTCTTAGACAATTTGATCATCATAGGTTTAAGTTCACTGCCTATATTGCACTCTTCCACTTCAGTCTCTACAGGCTCCAGTTTTGGCTTCTTGGCCACATCGTTAAAATCAAACAACTCTTCTAAAGGGGCCAGACCCTTAGGCAAACTCTAATCTTTGGACTGCAGGGTTTCTAACTCCTTTGTTTCTAACTCTGTAGTCACCTCTGTTTTGTTTTCAAGTTTGCTAGACAAAATATTTATATTGGCAACCTCAGGAGATGATTCTTCTTCACCAAGAAAATTTTCTTCACTATTGCAGTCTGTTTCATAATCTGAGTCCGAATTGTTTAGTTTGAATTCATTTCTGAATTGCATGAAGTCTTTTATTTGTTTGTCTCCATCGAACACTTGCCAGTATTTTTCGTTATCAGGAACGACTGGTCTGAATTTTATCTGAGTTGTGCAGTATTTGGTTTCATATGGCGTTAAGCATGTTCTAGCTGCGAAAGCTAAATTGTGGGCCGCGATATTTATTTTTCTTGGGACAGAAATTACCTGGTACTCCTCAAAAGTTTTTAAAAGATCCACGACATCATTTCGATAGGCCCTAAGTCTTGGGTGGTTTGCTTTTTATTCCCCGTTGACTTGCCTAATGATTAACTCATAATCCCCATATGCTTTAATTCTCTTTGATCCTAACTTTTTCAACAAACGCAAGCCTAAAAGCAGGGATTCATATTCCGCTATGTTATTTGAACACTAGAAGTTTAATCTGCAGGAAATGCTTTCTGTGTGGTTGTTCTCAGTGTTGCATATCCAGACACCTGCACCAGCGTTAGTTCTAGTGCATGACCCATCAAAGTTCATACTCCATAGAGGACTAGATTCAGGTTCATCTTGGTTACTATCCTCTTCAACTAAAGTGCTTTCGGGTTGTTGTGGAATATCAACACTTAGTTGAATTAGTTTCAACTCCTCAGGTTTTTCACTGTGTCGAGGGTTGCTTTCTTGACTATAAAGGTTTTAGAGCAATGGATGCATGATTTGTAGCTCAAGGCCTGTGTTCAGTTTGCTAAAGTTTTCAAATGCAGCAAATTTTTTTGACACTTCTACGTTGTGTTCTTCTTCCTCTCTATCGGCCATTAATTATGTTAAAGTCACCTGTTCATAGAAAGATTCATCGTTAAACAGGATAAAAGAATCAAGGCCTGTATTTACAGAATACAGAGGAGAGTTTTGTGGTCTGTCTTGGCTTGTAACTTTGTATTGAATATGGGATTCCCTGTAAAGTCTTCTTTTCTGATTGAAAACATGGATAGTCGCATAGGTCATGTCCATCTGCATAGTTCCTTGTAACTTAGCCCCCCAAGATCTTGATAATAGCATTCCATACTTTGGGGGCACATCAGCCACAACAATATCCATGACTAAGCATTTGGCTGGAATCTGTGCTAACTTAACGCAGAGATATTTGATCAATCCTAAACATTTTACTCTGCTCGAGTCAAAGGAGTAAAGGTCTTTATAAGGTCTAGTGATTTCTAGACCCAGGCTCTCCATTACAGCTTTTGGCATTAAATTATGAGAAGCCCCGGAATCGTGCATAACGTTGTGCAAACTATTTTCATTAACGTTTAAACTCACATAAAAGGGAGGAACAGGTCCCTCTTGATACTTACCTTCAATCTTTGGACCAAAAATAAGCTCTGGTTGGTCATCGTTAAGATTGTCTGTGTCATTATTTTCTTCAATGTTTAAAGCCTTCAAAATTTGGGTCCTATATACATTCTGGGTAGCTAACTCAGTCAAGGGAACATAGATTTTAATTTTGGAAATTTCCTGCTCTAGGCTGAAAGGGATTTGATTCTTTGAAGAACTTGTCTCAGCCTTACTAGCTGCCACTCTATCAGCAACATCTGTTTGCTGATTTGTTTTATTTACATTTGAAAAAATGGTTTTAACAGGAGTACTAGCTGAAGTGTTAGTACTGCTAAGATCTGCACTCTGCTTTGTAACGTTGTGAGTGCCTTTCTCTCTACCTTTATTAGAATTTACAGCTGCTGTTTTGTCCTTCGGTTTAACAACTTTAGGCTTGTTTACAGAGCTGTTTTGTGAAGATTTGTCAGAGGTTTTGGTGTTGGGAGTTTGTTGACTAGTTTTACTTCTAAGGTCATATTCTCTTTGAGACTCTATAATGACATTTTCCATGTCCTGATACTAATTTTCATCATCATCTCTTTTGTCATCATAAGGTGTGTACAGACCTTGTTTTCTATCACAATGAATCTCAAAGTCATCATTATCTACTCCCAGCATGTTGATATCATCTTCCTCTGTTATTTCATCTGTTTCCTCAACCTCACTTACATAGTTTTGATGAAAGGGAGGAGTGATCTGTTGATCATCTTCCCTAGGTCTTTTTGAGGTTGGTTCCTTCTAAAATTTTGATTCTGGTTTTGGTTTCTGTTTTGAGGAGCAGTTTGGTTTTGACTTGCTTGTGCTCTCTCAAGGATGCTCATTTTCTTCATCATCTCCTCCATCATTTTTTCCATATTAGAGCTAGAAGTGGAAGGGGTAGATTCCTCTCTGAAGGACACTCTCTTCTCATTTTTCATTCTTGCTCTCTTCTCCATTAAGTTAACTTCCACAGCAAGAGTTCCTTTTTGCATATCTTCAAGAGTTGCAGGATCTCTCTCTCTCAGCTGATAGGCCATCTCAGGGTCGAACCCTTTAGGAAAATTGTTTAGGGCTGAGCCTTGTGGAGGTTTTAGATCTGGGGAAAGTGCATTATACACACTGTTAAACCTAGTGCAGTAAGCTCGAACACTTTCCCCAGTGTTTCTGTGGAGGTTCTTGTAATCAGAAAGGACTTGGAGAGGATTCTTCTTCACTTCCCATTTGTTTAAGAATGTCTGATGGAAGGCTTGGAGATCATTGATACTATGGGGGGTTAAGCCTTTAAACCATTTTCTCACTTCTCCCCCCAGACTCTGAGCAAATAGTCTTAGCTTGACATAATCATCATCAATTTCATTTCTGTCAAAGTAGTCATTCATCTTATCCACATGTTGTGATGCAGTAGTAGCATTACTAGCATCATATAATGGAATTTTGGACTGATAGTCCTGTGGAAGATTCACTAATGGTACAGGAAGGACTAAGGGAGCATAACATGCTGCCATGATATGTGGTGGAGGTGGATTTACAAGAGATGGATTAACAAAAGGAAAAGTGGGTTGAAGTGGAGTGGTTTGGACAGTGGATGTAGGGTGAGGAGATGTGGATGGACCAAAGATAGATTGCTGAGCTGATCTTGGATCAGAGACACCTAAATTGGAAAGGAAGTGTGAATCAGGTGGTGTCGTTTCTCTATCACCAGGATGTTCACTTGTTTCCGGGGATGAATGTGAAGACTCAGAGTCTAGCTGAATTATATCATCAAATGACCTAGTTCTAAATGGATTTACTAAGTCAACTTGTGATTGTTGTAGAGCTGAAAGATTTTCAGGAACTGAATTAGCTCTCAAGGGTGATCTGAAAACAGTTGATAATTTAATCCTAGGAGACTCCCTAAGGATAATTTCTGGGTTATCAACTATCTCTGGTGGGTTCAGGTCAGGATAGGCTCTAGTATGAATCTTTCTAGGAGGCACTATGATGTGTTTTAGACCCAAGTAAACAAGAAAAGCTCAACCAAATATGACAATCTTTAAAATGTTAACTGATATTTTTAGGCAAATTTTAATCCTACAGTCCTCTAACTGAGTTCAAATGATATTACAATGATAAGGTTTCTTCCCAGTGGAGTCTTAAGGTCTGTTGAGGATTGTGGAGTCGCCAAGTGGAAGTTTTTAGCTCTTTTAGAGGTAAAAGGTTTTATGGTCCACCACCATGTTTATTGAATACCAATCTGAAATATTTTTGGGTTTTCTAAGTATTTTTCAGTTGCATGGTTTCTAAGAGTGTCCTAAATCTGTTTCACAACTTAGCTACGATTATGAGACAAAGACAGTCTACTCTTATGTCTAAGCTAGCTGATTTTTCAAGGTTAGATAAAGAATTATGAGAATCCCAGGGTTTGCCTAGTTTGTCACTGATTCAAACAAGTTTCATCATGATTACCATGTGTTGGTAGTGCTTGAAAGGCTGCTTTTTACTCACTAAACAATATTTGTGGGCCAGAGATGTTATGCCTAACGATTCAACCAGCTAACAGAATAAATGTCATATGAAAAGAAAAGAATTTCTAATATCTTATGATTATTTGAAATGAAAATCACTCAGACTATCCCCAGCGGAGTCGCCAGAAATGTTAGCTCCCTGTAATCAGCAAGATCGGAAAAGTCTGATAGCAGGGAGAACACCGTTTCAACCACTTTGGGATTCTAGGATCTATCCCTCCTGAATCCGGAGAGGGATCTCTCCAGTAAGTGTAAAGATGGATTTATCTTTAAGGTTAGGGGTAATGATATTAGGCTAGTTATGAAGTCCAAGGGTTTTTGTTTTTTTGGATGGTTGAGCATGATTATTGTTTGAGTGGAAAGTCCTAAATGGAAAGAGTTTCAAAGGTGAGAAGTTGCAAGAAAATAGCACAAGCTTCGGCTGAAAAGATGGATATTTTGCTGGTTTTAGTCCATTAGGCTATGGAGTCATAATAGGGTTTTAATTGAAACGATCAGGTTCAAGAGTGGTCTATGGGGCAAGTCATCTATGTCTAAGGATCTCTTTAAAGTTTATTTATGGAATGAAATGATACAACAAGAAGGGGAATTTAAACAATTGAAGAACAAAGAGCAGCCCAAGATCTGGTAAGTACTTTGAAAGTAGCCAGTTTTTGACATACACTTAAGAAAAACATAAAATCAAACTAGGATCTGGTAAGTACTTCGAAACTAGCCAAACTTTGATACACTTTCAATAGAAAAACAATTAAAACACAAGGGAAACACGAATGATAACAAAGAATGGTCTAAGATCTGGTAAGTACTTCGAAACTAGCCAGCTTTCAACACATTCTTAGGGAAACTTTCAGATAGTCTTTGGGGATAAAACTAGGACAGATCTCACCATAACTTCCTTAGTTCATCTCTACTAAACATAAACTGAAAATCACATTCAAGAATAACAATTAGCTAAGACAGTAGGACGAGGGAACGCCATCATTCCTAACTGCTCAAACTGAATTAAATCATTCCTAAATAACACAAATTAGAAGAAAACATGGAGATAAAGCTTATCAGTCAGATAAGGGTACTGATATACAGTAAATCCTAACTCTATGCTTGTTGTTCTTTATCAGAGAAAATGGACAAAGTGAAAACATAAATAAAATAACGATTTACAATAAGAAAAACATCACCGTTGACATAGACCAGGATCCCATAAATCAACTTGTATTGATGCTTCAAACCAGTTACAGGTTTAAGTCTAGTGTTTCAGGTTAGCAATCATCTTCACTTCTGAGCCTAACTATTCTATCACAAGCAGAGCTTCAAGATCCTTTGAACACTATTTACAATCAGAAGTTTCGAGCACAAGTATATTTCAAAGTTCTGCAACCAACATTTTCTCATCTTCTATAGAGGTATTTATAGAAGAAATGAGGAGGTGGGATCTAATAGAATATCTCCAAGGTTCAATTAATACAGATTAATGCTTCCTGGCCTTTGAGGGGCTTAATGGAGAAGAGTACAAATATTTCACCGTATTAATTGATTTACATTTAAGATTTAAGCTCGGTGGGAGCTTTTGTTGAATTTTAAGGCTCTGTGTCATGTTGTAGTAACTTTGCTGATATTTTTGCATTAAGTTCTTTGGAAGAATTAACTATTTGGGATGTGTTGAGGCAAATATATTTTCTCTGATCAATAACTTCAGCCTCTTCTTGAATGCTTTGAGGCAACAAGTGGCTTTGTGGTAGCTGAGAGGAATCAATTGGCCTCTGTTGTGGCAGTGGAGGCCTTTCTGTCTAAAGATCTTTTGATTTTATTTAATTGTATTTAATTTGGATGATTAGGCTTTTGATAATCAATCTTAGCTGTAATCCCCAAACTGTCTTCAATCCTTTGTTCAGCTGTGTTTTGTTCTTTAATATTGATACTCTTTTGCTTTATTCAATTCTTTGTGTCTTGTTGATGTGCAGGGCCGCACAGGGCTCATATGGCATCAATTCCCATGAAGTATTGATGAAACGTGGCGTAGAACCCTTTGTATGGTTTCTCTTTAAATAAACAAATCTCTGAGGATCGTCACCCTCAACTTTATCATTTCTCTTTAAAATATTTTGAAATTCATTTGAACCTGCAAAAAACACACAACTGTTATGAAATCTTGCGTTTATTGGGTAAACTGCTTCAAAGGAGCGTGGCCGTTGGATGGCAACATCCAACGGTGGAGATCAGTTAGAGGAGGTTGAGAAGAGAGCAGAGGGAGCTTTTAAGTTGGATCCGTTGATCTGTAGAGATTCGACGGTCAGGATTAATCGGGAGGAAATAAAGCGAAGGAGTCACTTTATAGAGTAATGGCGAAAATATGAGGGATAAGGTTAAAAACCTTTGTTCGGAGGAAAATATGGTTAAAAGTGGAGCTGGGGGTTCGGAATGATCGTGGGCCGTCAGATGAGATCGGCCCATGATCATCAACAGTGGAGATCACGCGTTAAAATCCTTTGGCGAGGGTGGAGGGCGATAGTGTAAAGCTAGATTAAATCTGGGCCGTTGATTTGCAGAGATTAACGGTGGGAAACACGCGCGATATCACATTATAAAACAGAGGGAAAGTGGTTTCGGGTGGCAAAACAACTGTTTTCGCGCGGCGAAAGGGCGGGGAGGCGGTTTTGCCTTTTTGAACGCGATATGCATTCCCTCCCGACACGTGGCCTTTCAAAACCACCTATATCACGCGGCCCTCAGGAATTTATCTTTCGCGCTCAAAGTTACGTGATATGTAATGTGGGCCGTCAGATCTGGGGCCTCAGATATGACGATGGAGAATGGGCGCGATAACGAATAGATGCACCGACGGAAGCAAAGGGAGCGGTTTTATTATAGGCCGTCAGATTTGAGATGGACGACTGAGATTAGATCTTAAAAAAGGCAGGACCCACAAGAGGCAGGCCTGTCGGGTTAATATGGGCCGTTGGATGTAGAAGATCAACGACCAGGATCGAATCTCGGGGTTGGATGAAATAATAACAAAGTGGAGAAAGGGTCACTAAATACCGTTGGTCTGCAGAGATCAATGGCTGTAATGGGTTGAAAAAACATTATGAGCAGGGCTACATAAAACTTAACCAAAGTCGGGAGACGCGATCTGGACCGTCCGATCTGGACACGTGGACGGTCTAGATGCAATCAGAGGTATCGGCATCAACGGGGCAAAGAAAATGGGGGCGCCGAAGCGATTGAGCGCTGGCCGTTGATCTGAGGATCAGATCAACGGTGGGGAGTGAATCGGAGGATTTTGGAGGCGGAGGGAGGCTAATAATCAGAGCAAATGTGGGCCGTTGGATCTGGGAAGGCGGGGAGGAGATCAACGGCTCTCGTTTGATTGGGAGATCACCCATCGGGGAGATAAATATAATGCGCCCGATAAAATTTGCGATGTGATGTTGCACGGGCTATTGATCGGCTAAAGATCAACGACGGATATTGCTTGAGACATGTGTCGGTGGAAAACCCTTTATAATATATGAAAAGCCAAAAAATAATGAAAAACAAAGTTTTTTATGTATCGGGCGGGTTATGAAATGGTCTGGCGCCCGACTGCGGGGCTCGTGGTTTATATGGAAAACGATAGGTCCAGGGCTTTATATAATAAAGGGCCAATAGCAATCAGAGTTCTCAACTCAACAAAAGACTTGTGCACTCTATTTTTTCCGATGCGATAAGCGTCGGGTTCTAGTGCACGGGCACATGTGGGGAAGTGGTTAGGACTTAGCCCAAAGGGGCTTGAGTCTTCAATACAAAAAAGTGTATTTTTTGTGAATTTTTCAGAGTTTTTGATGGATTTGGGGGTTTCGATAGAGTTTAAAAAGGAGTTTTAAATTCTGCAATGTGGATTTTATGAAGGGGAAAATGGACATAAGGGAAAATAGAGGAAGTTTATGAGGAAAAGAGAAGGCAAAATGGAGGTTAGTTTTGAGGTGGAGGGAAGGGAAAAAATGGCCTTTGCAGCAGTATTTTCTCTATGGAATGAACAGAATTTCTGAGTTTAAAATGGAAACAACAGTGAAGATTGAACCAAGGTCATGATGTCTCCATGAGTCTTCAAGAGATAACACTTTTTTAGCAATAAAACTTGTTCCTTGAAGGCTCCAAAAATGTTTTAGCCACCATTTGATATGACAAATTTTATTGGTGGATAACAGCTATCATGTCCCCTTCTTCCCGTCTCTGCCTCTTCTGCTTGTGCCCGCAGTGTTCAGTCTTCCATTTATTTACAAGGCACCACTGCTTACAACGTTGTTCTGCATGGGATCAGGTGTTACCCAAGTCTACTGCCAGCATTCACGTTTCTTCATAAAACAACGCAACTACAAATAACCCCAAACTTTAAATAAATTTGAATTAACCTTTGAATGGCATCACGTCCTCCTTTCCATCGCATTTTTGCCTTTGACGTTTATAACATATCCATTAGCGCCATTCCTCCTGAGCTTGCGATGTGCAATGTGTGATAGAGGTGGGGATGACATGGCAAGTGGAGGTGGGGCCGATCACAAATCGACGATATGAAACTTTACCTCACTTTACATTTTGGCCTTTATAACATGTTCCTTAGTGCATTTCCTCCTGAGATTGCGATGCGTGATGTGCGATGTGCAAGAGGGTCCCATGACCAGGCTTTAAATACTTTAGATTCGAGCTTCGAACTATATCGTATCCGGTCTTCGTATCGCATTTCACATATCAACTTTCTTAACATGTTCCTTAGCACCTTTCCTCCCAATATTTGCGATTGCAATTTGTGATTGGTGTTATTGCCCAAATCCACCTTAGGCTGAAGGAAGGCGGGATTCAGGGTAACACCAAACCATGCTCAGCCTCGTAGCTAGCCCTACGAGGACAGGAGAGGGCTCTCTCCGGGTCAATCTCAATGAAAATATTCAAAAGGGCTTGAGATGACTAAAACAAAAATTGATCTTAGGCTAGATAAACAAATAGGAGGGTTTGATTTTGATTTTTAGGGGTTTTTTTTGGAAAAAGGGAAAAACAATTTTGGGCTTGGGGATGAGGCCAAATTCTTGCAGAGTTCAAGTTGGGGCAGGTTAGGCAATGAATTTGATGTCTTAGATCAAATGAATGGATTGAAAAGACTGTTGAGGAGCTGAAGAGGGCAAGAGAGTGCAAGGATCCTCTTCAAACGGAGGAAAACATGTAAAACTAAACAAAAGTTTAAGGCAGAGCACCAACAAACTAATGAATTCTACCTCAATTACTCATTTGTTTAATTCAAAAGCAAAGAGAAGGGAAATGGCATACATATAAGATTAATGAAACTTACAATAACATGGAGAGAAACATCATCAAAACTCAGAAACCACAAGGATCCCAACAAGTGCTGCAAAACTCTGGTCTTTCCTTTGCCAAAAATCTGAAATGAATGTACCATGAGGTGCCAAACTTTTCCCAAGTATCCAACCTCTGAAAATGATTGAGAAAATACATCATATAGACAATCCTAACCCCTTCCCATGCCTCTAGGGGTCGAGCTCATCCTTCTAGGAGCTGTTTCAACCAATTCTAAACATGGAACTGAAATCTAGGCAGCCAAACAACTTGCCTCTATATGCTAGGAAACTGATCCATTCACTTACCTTTCACCTTTTAGTGAATGAATCCTCTAGAACAAGTAAAAATGAGCCAAATTTACATCATAGCCATAAAATTACATCAAGATAGATCAATAATTACATCACAAAGTGAAACTAGTCAAACTGGCCGAATTTCTGAGCTGAAAAGTAAAAATTGGACCAAAATCCTCTATGCGCCACGCCACTTTGAGCCTATTTTTGGGGCACTTCCTGAAGTCAAAATTGAGCTCATGATAGCTTGTCGGAAAGCCCTGTCTGTCTACTATCCAACCCAAGTGGAATTTTTCAATTTGGATGTCATTTGCCCCTCCAAAACTGCAATCTCCCAAGACTGGTTCCTGCTGGTGCAAAAAGTGGCAGAAAGGCCATTTTTGGAGTGTTTTTGACCTTTAAGACCACCCAGAACTTCATGAAATCTCTCAGCCATTCCTAAGCATGCATAATTTACCATAAAAAATCCAAAAATGTCAAGTTTTCCTCCAGAAGATGTCCCAATCATAAGCGCGCGTCGGGCAGAAAAACCTGTTTTGCAACCAAAATTTCAAAAATGACAAAATTTACTCCAAATTTGCTGAAACTTGGAGTGAAGGTCTCCCATCATGTTTCATGCTCAGCCAAGGAAGCTTCGACAAAGATTTGGAGTGTATCAGGGCTTTTTCACCGTTTCAGTGTCCTCCTGGTGCATGCAGTTCAGTGGCGGAATCACTGTCTTGCTCACATCCCTGCTCATATGATGAATTTGTCTCTGACATGATGCTGAAAACAAGGTGTTTGACAAGTGTATACTGATATGTATGGTGAAAACAAAAGTTTGTCTTTCAATACCAAGTGTGCCACATATGAAATAAGGTGCTGTGAGGAAATATCACAATGAATACAATAGACTGTCAAGTGAATTTGGAGTGGAAGGACAATCACTTACTGCTTGGGGAACTTCGGGATTTGGACAATTTATAAGTGATAGTGATGGGGGGTAGTTTTTAGAAATAGGAGTACGTGAAATGACAAAATATACCTGGGTCAAGTGAATTCAAGGATATAGAGACAGTCCTTGAATGTTCTGGAAATTAGGATTTTGTCAATGGAGGGAAGTGATGGCAAGTGATAGGGTTTTAGGATTTAAAACATGGGACAAAGGGTATAAGGGATATGGGACAGCGGGAATAGGAGAGGGGATTATGATATGATAGCGTGACAGTGAGGAAAGGGAGAATATGGTGGTCAACGGCAATAATATTGCACCAAACAAATTTTAAACTTTGTTTTCAATCCCCAAAGAGAGATTTTGGCAAAATAAATATGGTTTATGTTTCACCAACCCAATTCTCCAAACATATGTCTGAAACCACACCAAATACAAGCAGGAGCAACTGTGTAAACTTACTTGAGCAAAGGTGTTGAAGTCGTTTTAACAAAATGATGAAGCGGTGATAAATTTTTGGCTTGGGGGCTCTGTGCGCTGCACCCCAGCCCAACGTGCCGCGCAGGCTAGATGCGCCGCGCCAGTGTTAATTTACACTGCAGAAATCTTCCCAATGCGCCGCGCACGCCATGTGCGCCCGCACTAGCCCAACGCGCCTCGCCATAAATAGCGCATTTTGCAGGAGGCTTTTGGAGGCCTTCCCGGTGTCCAAATTGAGCGCATGATAGCTCGTTGGAAATATTATTGAGTCTAATTTCCATCCCAACTGGAATTTTTCAATTTGGAGATCATTTTCCTTGTCAAAAATCAAATCTCCCAAGATTGGTCAAAATGAGCAGAATGAGGCCGCCTCAAGGAAGAGTGCTGTTGCAGTCAACTTTTGAAGGTCTTCCTCAACTCCAAATTGAGCTCATGATATCTCATTGGAAATATATTTGTGTCTAGTTATCATTTGAATCATCAATAAAGTCATTTTGCCAACCATTCTAGGAGAAATCTTGATTTTCCTAAGGTCACTTCAGAGGTGCATCAGTTCTCCTGAGGAAACTGTATTTTTGACATTTATCCAAAACCATGACACCTGTGTAAAAAGTGAAGGAGGTTTTTCTTCCTTGGCATGTTTTTGACAAAAACCTCTCTCATTTTTCCAAAATTCATCTTTTAGTGCTCTGAAACATCATTTGAGTGAAACCTATCCCGATGTGTGAAACAAGGGATTTGTCGAAATGAAGCGAAATGAAGGGGATAAGGGGATTCTAAATTCTTGGGGAAATTTGGGAAGTAGGGAGGGATGTTAGGAAGCAGGGGAAAGTGGAATATCAGAAATTGAGTGAGGGGAAGGGGTCCAAAAGGGTAAAACACAGGCCTAGCCTAGAAAATTGCCAAGTTGTAGCAAGAAACTAGGGTTTGTGCGAAAATTAGGAATTTGGGGAATCTCAATGATGGGAAGTGTTTAATAAGGTACATTAAGGATAAGGGAAGGTGTATGAACATCAGGATACAAGTTTTTCTAATGATTTGACCATCCAAGAGAAATTACCTTCAAAACCCTAGGAGAGGGAAATGGACCTTACCTAGGCACAACTGAAGCATGAACAAGGTGTAAAATGACCCTGTGGAACTTGACATGATGATGAAAACCCTCTGAATGATGGTACACTCAGCTGAATGGTGACATGGACCGACATTTGGACAACTTTGACAGGAGTAAAAACAAACCCTAGACCTAATACCTAGTGACCAAATTTTGTTTGAAGACTCACTGAAATGACAAGATTTGACCTTGAAACTTTAAGATCACTTTGTAAGAGCATGTTTGATCACTGGAGGAAGGCTACAAAGGCTGAAACTAACAATTGGAATACATTAAATCATAATTTTGGGTTGCATCTCGTCTGACCCTTGTCGCACTTCGCATTTCAGCATTGATAACTTATTCCTTAGCACCATTCCTCCTGAGCTTTGCGATTTGCGATGTGTGATATGCAGGCGGGTTTTCCACATATGAGATCACTGAAGCCTCTGAACATTGTCCTGAATGACTCGACCCTGACCCACGTGCAATGTTCTAAGTGCATCAATCAGCACAACTCTGGAACTGCTCTGCACGCGAATAAGCCCGACTCGACCCGCCTTCACATCTCCGCACATAATGTTAATACATCAACATATAAATCAAAAATTATTTTTTGGTATACAAAAATTTTACATTTTCTAACTTATATGCTTTTTTGGTGTTTTGAGAAATATTTCGAAAGTAATGCAAATGAGCCACAACAAGATCCACTGTCAAACAATGTATCAACTTTTGAATGTTTTTTAATGACACTGATATGAAAAATCTCACTTATTTTTTATCATTTTGAGACTCGATAAGATAACCAGAAGAACAAATAATTGCATTATAAGCTTTACCTTTTACTCCCATGGCTGTGATTTTGGTTTCATCACCTGAATCAGATCCTAGATCTTGTTGAGTTGTTGCAAAGGTATTTTGTTTCCCCTTGTTATTGAACTTATTTGGTCTCACTTCTAGATGTAATTTCCAACAATGGTATTCATCATGGCCTTCTTTTGAACAATGTTTATAGGTAAGTTTCTCTCCCTCTTTCTTGACTGTAGCATTATTTTGGCTTTTGAATTTAAACTCCCCCTTTCCTTTGCATCCATATTTGGATGACTTCTTGCTAGTCTCTTGAGGAAAATTCTTGCCTCTTAATTCTAAATGAGTTTCCTCAACACATACTTCATCTAGATTGGTGGAAATAAACATAAGTATAGTATGTCTCAAATAACTATGTAATCCACCTATGTATTTAAGGAGAGTGTCTTGTGAAGAAAAATAAGCACCCAAGTTTAAATCTCTTCTTCTAAATTATCGTGTGTAACTTTGCACACTTTGACCTTTAGCTTTGTTGAAATGGCACCCCAAGGGGGTTTCTGATTTAATTTTCCCTTAATTAAATTGGAAGATAATTTTTAATTTCATCTCATAACAACTTGTAAGTGTTAACTAAGACAAAAAGACTTAGTTATCTCAAATAATTCGAGTTGGAGGTCAAAGAGGAGGCATGTATATTTCTTCCTAGATTTTAGGGGTCCAGTTACAGTTATTTGTGAGTTGTAATTAGTTAACTCAATTAATTGAGTTAAAATCAATTTAACTAGTTCTAATTGAGAGATGAGATAGTGATAGGTCCAACGAATTAAATCTGATTTAATTCACAAGTAGTGATCAATCAGTTAACTGATAATTCACAATAAATATTTGTTGCATGTTAGTTGTAAGGAAGGTCCAGTTGATATTCAGGTTAAAGGGAAGATAACTATATGTTTTATAATTGGAAAATTGTACAGGTCATGCATGAGGTCATCAAGATGCCTTGAAGGAATTGCACAATCAAATCTTGGGAATTTCCTTATTAATAGGGACACAATTCCTCCAGGAGTGCGTAAGCAAGGCTAGTTAGACAAAGGCTACAAATTGGTTAAGTATTTGACTAATTTTTCCTAGATCAGAGTGAGAAAGTCAACAAAGTGTAGG
This sequence comes from Pinus albicaulis, assembly GCA_034641835.2. Classification (NCBI taxonomy): domain Eukaryota; kingdom Viridiplantae; phylum Streptophyta; class Pinopsida; order Pinales; family Pinaceae; genus Pinus; species Pinus albicaulis. Next base: position 200,756,850 of record CM076576.1, read on the forward strand.
TGTTTCTCAGTGAGGGAAATAAAATTGTATTGTTTCATGATATTGAATTTATTCAGTATAAAAATAGTGGGGTTTGAGCAGTTGCTTTCCTAAGATACATCTTGTGTTGTGCGAATGATAATTTCTTTCTCTTACTTGTTATGTGATTGTGCAATCGTATTTTGTTTTCACAATTTTTTAGAAGGATTAAGTATTTTGTTTTAGTAATTACAAAATCATATTGAATCCCTAGGATAATTTCTACATGGTAACAACGCAGGAATAAAATTGAAGAGAAGAACCTGAGTTTGTTTTGAATAGGTACATCGAATTTGCAGATTTATTCTTCAAGACCAACAATAGATCAAGATGTCTTTCAATGGCTTGAGACTCGAATATGAACTCGAGGGAAATTCAAATTACATAGCACGGAAGGACAAGATGGAGGGAGTGCTCGAGGACAATAGATTGAAGGCATTCATAGAAAATGATATTCCCCAGCTCGCAGCCGAAAATGCTCAACTTCTTGATGCATGGAAGAAGAATGTAGCAACGGAGAGAAGGATCTTGTTAGAGGGAGTTCGCGATGATATAATGTCGAATCTCCATGGAAATGAAACTCCATAAGCTATATGGAAGGCCTTAACATATATGTTTTATAATAGCAGCGACCACAGGAAGATGGCACTGAAATACAAGCTCAAAAAGATCACTATGGAGAAGGGCAACACGATCCAAAAATACTTGACGAAGTTCACTCAATGTTGAGATGAGCTTGGAAGTGTTGGGGTAAAAATTTCTTAGGATGATTTGGTGAGCCTAGCACTTCTAGGCCTTACCAAGAGCTGGAATAGCTACCAAAACTATGTGAATGGGTGGGAGAATATACCAGAGTGGGAGCGATTTTTGTCCGACTTGGTATAAGAAGATATTCTGGGAGCACCAAAGATGGATCCTCATCAAAGACTGATGATGAGGAGATTTGTGCCTTGGCTGGAAATACAAAGAAAGGAAAAGGGAAGGGGTCCCATTCCAAATTGAAGTTCCTCAAGGTATGAAACAAGCGAGACTTGTCAAAGGTGAAATGTTTTCACTGTCATGAGCATGAACACTATGACACAAATTGTCCACATAAGAAGACCAATAAGAAGGCCCCAGGAGGAGAAGCAAGTGGAGCACTTGCTTCACGGTTCGAGTTGGATTTCACTCTCATTGCATGCATGGTGTCATCTGTGATGGGTTATGTGTGGTACTTGGATAGTGGAGCTTCGTTCCATATGGTCGAAAACAAAGAATTATTCAGTAGCTTGGAGGAGAAGGATCTCCAGATGCACATCAAGATGGGTGATGAAGGGAGGTATAGTGCTACCAGTGTAGTTACATATACCTTTCAGAGGGAGTCAGTTAATCCACTCACATTAAAAGATGTCATATTTGTTCCTGGTTTAAATAAGAGTTTGGTTTTGGTTGCTATGTTGGAAGATCGTGGCTATGATGTGATCTTCAGCAGAAGGAAGATGTTCCTTCATCACAAATCCACGGGACAGGTGAAAAATATTAGGTTTCGAGTAAAGAACCTCTATAAGCTGGATGTAGAAAATTGTTTTGCATTGAGCACATAAGCAGAACAGGTGGAGATCCAAGACGTTGGTGAGTTATGACACATAATATTGGGCCATCTATACCATGCCGCTTTGAATATCACGCAACATATTTCTACATGAATTCCAAAGGGTGCACTTGCGTAGAGAGATACATGCAAAGGGTGTACATTGGGGAAGTATACCAAAGCCACCTTTCGCGATAAGGAAAGCCGAGAAAAGGCGATGCTTGAGAGAGTTCACTCATACGCGTGTCGACCTTTCTCGATAGCTTCCATAGAAAAACATAGGTATAATGTTATTTTTGTTGATGTTTTTAAAATAAAGTATTGGATTTTCTTTATGCAAAAGAAAGATCAGACGTTACCCAAGTTTTGTGAGTTCAAAACACTTGTCGAGAAATATATAGGGAAGAGGGTGAAGGATTTTAGGAGAGATAATGGTGGAGAATATGTCTCTAACGAATTCAATAACATCTACACCCCGTAGGGAATTCAAAGAGAATTGATAGCACCTAATAACCCACAACAGAACGGGGTTGCAGAAGGAAAGAACATAACTATTGTGCGAGCAACACGATCTTTGTTGCATGATCAAGGCATATCGTTGCATCTGTGGCTAAAAGCATGAAATATATCAATATTTTTGCAGAACATAAGTCCCCATCGGATACTTGGGATGAGTAAAATGAAGGAGGATTTTTCAGGTAAGAGAATAGATGTGTAGTATTTTAAAACTTTTGGTTAATATATTTATTTCCATGTAACCAAATATGTGAGGAAGAAGCTAGAGCCAACAACAACGTTAGGGATATTTGTGGGGTACACTGATACATCTCACAACTATCGAGTGTACTTTCCAGCACATAGGATGACAACGGTCAGAAGATATGTGAAATTCGATGAAGCGAAAGCAATGTGAAATTCCGTTGAGAGGGAGCTTGAGTTGCATGCAGTTGAGAAGCTCTTGGTTCCAAAAGAAGAACCTCAAGATGTGGAGTAGCCAAAAGTAGAGGAAAAAGGAGTGGTAGAAACCACTCATACAGATCCATTCACCATAGATGGAAGGAAGAGCACCAGAGAGGCTGATAGATTATTGCTAGATGCGAGAGAGAATCTGGGAGCACCCACATCACAACCTAAGAAGAGAAGGTACCCAGAGCAATACATTGGATACATGGATCTTATGAGTGAAGGTGTAGAGATAATACCATCCTCTTTAGAGGAAGCAGTGAAGAATCCAGTTTGGGTTGATGCTGTGGTTGAGGAGTATGACTCCATTATCAGAAACAATGCATGGGAAGTTGTCCCAAGACCAGTGGGGAATTTAGTTGTAGGATCCAGGTGGGTCTACAAGGTGAAGCAAACAAGATATGGGAGTGCGGAGAAGCACAAGGCAAAATTTGTGGCCAAAGGGTTCTCTCAGGTGGAGGGGATTGACTATGACGAGACTTTTGCACCAGTTTCAAGGTAATCAACTATCAGATCCATCCTTTCACTCTCAACATAGAAGGGATGGAAGATACATCCGATGGATGTAAATTCAACCTTCCTCAATGGAGTTATTGAGGAAGAGGTGTACATCAAGTAGCCGAATGGTTTTGATACCTTAGACAGGGAGTCACATGTGTGGAAACACAAGAGAGAATTGTATGGGTTGAAGCAAGCACCTCGTGCTTGGTACACCATGATCAATAACTATTTCACCAGGTTGGGCTTCACCAAGAGTGAAGTAGATGAAAACCTATATCATATAGTGGTAGAAGGTAAGATTTTTATTATTGTAATTTATGTCGATTATCTAATAGTGACAGGTGATGAGAAACTCATCAAGTCTTACAAAGAGGATATTTCAAGAGAATTTGAGATGAAGACATGGGTCTCTTGCACTATTTCCTGGGTTTGGAAATATGACAATGAGATGAAGAGCTATTTGTATCTCAGGGAAAGTATGCCAATGAGATCCTCAAGAAGTTACACATGGAGGCAACGAACACATGGAGACTCCTATTGCAGGAAACTGGAGGAAGGAGGATGCTACTTCAGGCGAAGTAGTGGATGCGACTGTTTACAAGCAACTTGTGGGTTCACTCATGTATTTGGTGAACACATGACTAGACATATTCTAGGCAGTTAAACAACTTATTGAAGCTATGGTTAAGCCTACCAATCTCTTTTGGAAGGCAGACAAGCATGTGTTGAGATACCTCAGAGGTGCTACATAGTATGGGCTATGGTATACACAGACAGAGGGAGTGAAGCTTTGAGGATTCACCAATGTAGATTGGGCAGGGAGTCCATCCAAAAGGAAGATCACATCAGGGGGAATCTTTTGCATAGTATCAACAACAGTTTCCTAGTACAACAGGAAATAAAGATCAGTTGCACTCGGTTCAGCAGAGGTAGAGTACATGGAAACCAGTTAGGCAACATGTGAGGCCATCTAGATGAGGAAGATACTTGTTGGTTTTTTTGGTCGATAGATGGATCTGATAGTGATTTATTGTGATAAACAGAGTTGTATCAAAATCTCGGTTAATCCAGTTTTTCATGACAGGTCCAATCATATTGATATATGGTATCACCATCTCAGAGATTATGTGCCGAGGTGGATTATGTCATTAGATTACATTCCCATAGAGGATCGGGATGCATACATCTTGATGAAGGCGCTGAAAAGAATAAAATTCGAGTTCAATAAAGACAGGATCGGGGTAGAAGTTAATCCCTTTCTTGTTCCGAGGGAGTGTTGGAATGACACCCCAAGGGGGCTTCTTATTTAATTTTCCCTTAATTAAATTGGAAGAGAAATTGTAATTTCATCTCATAACAACTTGTAAGTGTTAACTAAGTTAGGAAGAATTAGTTAGGTAAGATAATTCGAGTTGGAGGTCAAATAGGAGGCATGGAAAGTTCTTCCTAAATTGTATGGGGTCCAGTTACAGTTATTTTTGAGTTAAAATCAGTTTAACTAGTTCTACCTAAGAGATTAGCTAGTGATAGGTCCAGTGAATTAAATCTGATTTAATTCACAAGTAGTGATCAATCAATTAACTGATAATTCACTATAAATAACTGTTGCATGTCAGTTCTAAGGAAGGCCCAATTGAGATTGAGTTTAAAGGGAAGATAACTATCAATTGTATAATTAGAAAATTGTACAGGTCATGCATGAGGTCATCAGGATGCCTTGAAGGAATTGCGCAAACAATTCTTGGGAATTTCCTTATTAATATGGACAAAATTCCTCCAGGAATGCGTAAGCAAGGCTGGTCAGACAGAGGTTGAGAATTGGTTAAGTATTTGACTGATTTTACCTAGTAGATAAGAGTGAGACAATCAACGAAGTGCAGAGGTTTCTCAGTGAGGGACATAACATTATATTGTTTCATGATCTTGAATTTATGAAATATACAGATAACAAGGTTTTGAGAAGTTTCTTTCCCCAGATACATATTTTGTTGTGTAATTGATATTTTATTTCTCTTACTTTTTATGTGATTATGCAATCGTATTTGGTTTCAACAAATTTGTAGAAGGATTCAATATTTTGTTTTAGTACATTACAAGATCAGATTGAATCCCTTGGATAATTTCTACAAGCTTGTCTAAAATTTTTCCAATCCATAATTTCTTTTTGCATATAAGATAATGGATAAAATTTTCTTCATAATGCAACTATGAAATCCTTCCAAGCATAAATAATTTTACCACTTTTCTTCAAATCTTCTTGAGTTTTTGCCTCCCACCAGATGAGGGTTTCACTTTCCAAACAAAGAGAAGCAAGCTAGATATTTGTAACATCATCATCAATCTTTTGAATCATGTAATATACTTCAATTTGATGAACCCAATTATCCAACTTTTCAACATTTTCTTCCCCATTGTACATAGGGAATTCAAACTTGACATCAAGCTTAAGCAAAGGAGACTTAGCATGTCCTTTTGGAAATCTAGGAGGAGTATGTCTAGTTGTTGAAAGTGGTGAAAAAGGAGGCCAAGATGAAGGTGAAGGAGTAGGAGGAGGTGGAGGCTTGCTCCCATTACCTTTTTGTTTATAGAACTCTCTCCTTGCAACCTTGCTATCCTTTCATTTTTCAACATTTTCACCATATTCGACATATCATAGAAAGCCTTTATGAAAGCTCTCTCACCCTTAGACATCAGCTCATGTCCTTTTTCATGTGCCATTACTAGTGGAGTTTTTGGAGTTTGTGACCTCGTTGAACCAATTTGAGTGTTTGGTTCTTCAAGCACTCCTTGTCCTCTCTTCAATTTAGACCTTGTAATCATTCAAAAACACTTGCAAAAACAGTCAAAACTTCAAAACAACTATGCTCTGATACCAAACTGATTTTAAATTAAAAATTGAAGGTTTATTGAAAAAGTTTGTAAGCTACTTTATGTCTTATGGGCAATAGATTGAAATTGAAAGAATATATAAACTTATAAATTTTAGGTAAGTTTTGCAGATTTAAGTAGAGAAAAATAGGTAACAAGCAACATCACAAAAAAAATAATTTGATGGCATAGTTCACCCCTCTTGGGCTATGTCTCTGGGTCCATCTTCCAAAGTTGTCCCTTTATATTATATTCTCAAAATTTTAATTACATCAACTTAATGTTCAAATCACAAAAATAATGCTTCCATTGTGTCCATAACACCCAAAAACCCTTGTGTATGCTCTTCTTGGGCTCAAAAAAGCTGAAAAATCGCCAAGTTACGCTTCCTTCTCCATTTCTGTATTATCTGTCCTATAAATGTACCAAATTGGAAAACACTTGCAATAAATTTCACCTTTGGCAGAGTTTCCACGCAACAAAGTGGCGCGGGGATGGCGAAAATTCCACTAAAATCAGTGCAAAATGTCGAACACTTAGTTAGTCTCCCGTGACCTAAATTCTACCATTTTCTTCAGTCATGTGACAAAAAATGTAGCCAGGGGTGTGGGTGATAGGCCACGTGCTCGTCGGCTCCACTGCTCCTGGTTATATGGAAGTCCATGTGGCCGTGGACTACGCTTGACGCACCGAATCTTTCCGCCTAGTCTGCTGATGGTTTCGTTGTAATAATGGGAATAGGGGTTGGGCTAACCACCCTCCCCCTCCACTTCCACCATACATCATGGTTCTGTGATGTAATATGACCCAGGGCCAGGGCCGGTTGGGTGAGCCCACCGACGCGACCCCCCCACCCCCCCAATCTGCCAACCGTTAAAATTTGAATAAAACTCGACAACCATACATAACAAGGTTCAATATGTGGTCTATTGGTAAGAATTTTGGTTGGATCACCGAAGGTCTTGGGGGCGAACCCCATCGAGGTCGGTCGATCCCCGAACAAAATTTTATACCAAACCCAAGGGCCACGTGGCACCCTCCCTTTTAGCCACGTAATATATCCTGATTGGTCCAACAAAAAAATACCATTGAAAATTCACCAATTCAACCTGTGCGACCTAGCCTGCCATGTGTCAACACAGTATTGGCCCATCTGGCATCTATACTGCCAAGTTAGCCTGCTGATGTCAACACCATGTCACTGTATGACCTGCCTAGTTAGCAACCCAGTCAACCTTGCAAGTTGACTTTTTAATTGTTTGCCAAAAACTTCAAAACATGACAATTTTCACATACGATGTTAGATTTAGGTGATTCAAGTGTCATTGGAATTAGAACAACGAAATATAATATTTGGTACTAGTTTCAAGCAATTTTGAGCACTTTTATTTTTGATCCCCTAGATCATTTCAAATATTCCATGATGCCCAAAATTAAAGTAAATGATAAATTGGATGCAAAATAATAAATTTGTGGTGAATAAATTAATAAGACATGATAAATGTTTATTTATATGTGGAGAGAAGGCATGTGCAGAGGGAATTCATGTGTGGAAGGCAAGGTATGTGTAGACGAAAAACATGTGTAGTTACTTAAATAAATAAAGAAATGCATTGGTCGCAAGGGGGACTAGGCTTGAGCTCATATGAATGGTAATGTAAATAAGATACTTGCAATAAAAAGCAGTTCATAGTGGTAGTTTCTGTTGAAATGAAATAGAAAATATGCAAAAAGAGAAGAAAAAAATACTAATTAACAAAAAACTGTGCAAAGAGAAAAAATGAAATAAAAAATCAATATTTTTTTTTAATTGTTATGTGCACAATGTAAGTGAATTTACATTTAAATATTAAATGATGTCAAATATTTTTGATGTCAACAATGATATTGTCCATTGAAATTGTAAATATTCCATTTATTGAGAATCCACTTAACAAAACAAAATCTCTATGATGTTTTGTTTGTATTGTTTAAAGGATATTTGTAGAAGTTTTGGGAAGAACTATTGAAGAATATCCCTTGGAAGTGTGGAATTTAACTTGCCATCTACATCCTTGATTGTACATTTCAAATTGTGCTCATTAGAAAATAACATTTTGCAACCACACTTTGTGCAATAAAGCATGTTATCTACTTGACACTCCATTGTTTTAATAAGTTTTTTACACTTGTTGTAAATGGCTTGTATGGCAAGAAAAACATATCAAATCTCTTGAGTATTCTAGTAATTTGAAATAGTTTGTTTGTTGATAGAAATTCATTTTTGTTAAATTTGTGGTGGATAAAGAATGCAAACAGAGAGAGAGAGAGAGAGAGAGAGAGAGAGAGAGAGAGGGAAGGATCAAATGATTGCAAAAAAATAATAAAAGAAAGCTTATAAAAAGTTAAGATGCAATTGAAAACTTGCCTAGAAATTTGTTCTTGATAGAGTCTATAATAATACTTTGTTGATTCATCATTAAGTGTCTCAAAGAAATTTGATAGACATGTATGTATGCTATGTGACTCTTTGAGGCCACTTCGAACCATGTTTTTTAACAAAAAGCATGATTTTATTTCCGCTTGCTATATATTTATCTGGTTTAGTGTATTTTTGTCTATACTACTCACCCAAATGCACTTGGTAAAAATTGAACTGAAGAATGTAATTAATTGGAATAAAGAGAGCATGGAAATATGAATTATTTTAAGAAGACATGGAAAAAAAGGGAAGAATATACATGAAAAAAACAAAGGAAAATAAGATGCAAAGACTCTAAAAAATATTGTGGCACCGTCATTATTCGTTTCAACATATTTGACATATATTTCAAATTGACGATTGTTTCGTTGGAATCCTGTATTAAGTGTTGCAAAGCTTCCAACTGAATAATCTGTATTCGCTTCTAAATGTGCAACAATTGTAGTATTTGGAATAAGACGTCGCTCATAAAACAACATTAGTATTGTATCAACAACAGAGCTTGGAGTCAATGAGATGTAGTGACTAGCGTCACTCCTTTCATATTTGTTCTTTTTTTATGATGTTGAATCCTGTTATATGAAAAATGCTCCTAACAGAGAAATAAGACAAGAATTGAGAAATTGGCTTATCACTTATGTTGACAATTATTGCAAGTTTTCCATGTATGTCAACAAGATCAACATGAATGACTTGAGCCTTTGGTGGTGAGAAAGATGTTGTAATAGGAACATGGCCATACAACAGTAAGACATCTCCTTAAAAAATATTTGTTGAGTTTCCCATGCAAATGTCATTTATGGATGATACGATTATATTTTATTTACTTAGATGTGAAAATAAAAAAAATATTTATGTTAGGAGTTTGTATCTTTCTCATATTTTATATGACAATATATGAACTATCTTGCTGATTATTAGAGTCTTGTAAAGACTTGAAAAAACTAGGTATGTAGTTTCTCAATATTCATTCAAAATAAAATGGATGTAAAAAATAATACAATGAGGGAAGGATAGCAATAAGGTCTTGTAAAGTAATAGTTTTATGTTGAAGCAAAATGACTAGAGAACACTAGCATTTCTCCTCTATGTATATGTAAAATTTGGTACACTGAGGATTTAAATTTTGATTGGAGAGGGGAATTGTAGGTATTGAATTAGTAAATATTGAAACAAGGATATATTCTAGAACACCATATATGTCACAAAAAACATTAGAGGCATAACTTCAATTAGGGTCTTCCATACTTTAATTGACATTAACTTCACCTTTTGCAACACTACTATTCAATAAAAAGACACAAAATAATTAGCACATAAGTATACATTCATCTACATTTATTTAGGGTTTAGATAGGAATTAGTATGTTTCTTCACCATGGCATGGTTCAAATTCTTTGAATGTAAGCCTTGAGAACCACAAATCACTTGAATTATTGACTATGCACCCACTTGGATTCCTCTCCGCTCAACCATCCTATACAAATGATGAGTGGTACACTATGGTTTTGACTCATGATGTTGAGATACATTTATATATTTGAGGCAGTTATGTATTGGTTTTCCAGTTTTGAATGCTTGATTGGACAACTTTGAGGGATCAATATTCAATATTGACTTTCATGTATCATTTTTTATCTGGCACACACTAGATCATATATTTCAACATTTTTCCATATTTATCTGCCAATGTGCTTATTTGAAGTTGTTGTTGGTTTATATTATTTTTCCAAAAAAAAAAACACATATTTTATTCTAGTAGAGAACAAAAACACACTCTTCACATGCTCATGGAACATTACAAAAGATATGGAGCTTATGCCCTTAAAATCCATCAAGGTTAAACTCTCCAACTGCTAGCAAAAAAACAAAAGGAAGTTATCCCAACATTAACAAAAATTTGTGTGAGATTATACAAAGTGTAAATAATTCAAGGGTTCATTGACTAACATATTATAGAGTTCTCAAAGCTAACATTTATACATCATCAATATGAAAGTTGCAACTATATTATACCATAATATCTTGTCTTGTTTTAGAAACTACACCATCTAGAACTTCTTCCAAAAGTAACTAACTTGCATGAATATGTAGACCTACATTAAACAAGGCATGAACTGTTGCATTCAATTCCCTATATGTGAGTAAAAGAGATCAAATGAAAACAACTTGTGTTCACTGTGACTCGCTACACAAGAGTAAGTATAGTTTCCAATGTTGTTGAAAAGTTGCACATTGTACACTCATTGAATTTTAACAAGCGACTGGTTTTTTCAACAATGGTTTATATTATGTCCCAATTTAAGGACCAAGCTTCTGAAAATTTTCATGAAAATAAGAATGAAAAAATTCTCTCATTACTTACCTACCTATATTGTGCTCACCCTGTTAACCCAAGGTGATATACAATTTCAACAAAATAATTGTGTCATTTCCTATAGCAATCATTCATGTGACTAGTTTATTATGCTAATACAATATTGTCCATAAAAACACAATCACCATCACAATCCATGTATGAGAATGCCTATATAGAATGAAATTATTTAGGACGAAAATTAGTAATACAAAGCTCCATTTTCAAGGGAAAAAATCACATTGTGTGTGTGTGTGTGTGTGTGCGTGTTTGGGGGGGGGGGGGTGAGGAGCGGGGGTGCATGCAGGCATTTCTACAAGATTATTGTCAACTATCCATTCTTTCCAATGTCAAGGTCAATGTATGATTTTGTGCATTTAGTTTTAGGAGCAAATATATCTAAAGGAAACCTATTTGGGTTGTTAAATGAATTTATTGAAATTTCATGCAAATTTATATTTGGCTATAATAGATACATTTAAATTATTGAACACAATATCAACATTCCTTATAGTATAGGAGTATTAATTAATGGAACTTATTTTGAGTATCATCAATGTCATAGTGGTGTCACCACCATAAAATGAAATAAAATTTATAGAAAAATTATATTAAATAAGATTTTATTTTCTCCAAAATATTACTTTTATTGAGTAATATCCTAGGGATGGGTTGTCAGACCCTTCCTCCAACATAATATTCTCATGGAGTGGGAGCAAAAAGAAATTTCAACGGACCCTTCATTAGATTTGTGTCACAGTTTATCTAGTTGAAGGATTGGTTAACCTTTCCTCAAGCATAATTTTCATGGAAGGGGAATCCTAATGAAGGATTAGCCTAACCTTCCTCCAACATAGAATTCTCATGGAGAGGAAGCACGAAGAAGGGTGGTTGACACCTCCTCAAGAAAATTTTCACATAAGGGAGATCCTATGAAAGGGTTTCTCAAACCTTCATGTTGTGTGGTATTCTCAATATGGAGGGGGACCATGAAGAAGTGCTCAACGACCCCTCCTTAAGCATATTTTTCACATAATTAGGATGCTGAGAAGGGTTTCACAACCATTTATCCATAATAGAATTTTCATGGATGGGGAACATTGAGAGTGGTTGGTTGACCTTTCCTCAAGGATGGTACTTAGGTTATGATGTGTCCAATAAAAGGGTTGTCTAACATTTCCTCCAACAAAATTTTCTCAAAAAAGAAATCTTGAGGAAGTGTAAGCTAGCCCATCCTCCAACATAGTATTATCATGGATGGGAGCATGGAGAAAACTAACCCTTAAACAACGATGGTATTATTGGTGAGTGTTTCTAGTGGAAGGTTCAATTGACCCTTCCTTAAGAAAAATATTCACATTAGGTGGATCCCATGGAAGCCTTGGAAAGAAATTCCTCCTTCATTATATTCTCATGGAGGTAGACCATGGAAAAGGTTCAACACTTCCTTAAAAACAATTTTTACATAACTGATATCTTAGGGAAGGGGAAAATAACACTTCCCCCATAAACATATTTTCATTTGGGGGGAATATGGGGGGGGGGAGGAAAGGGAGGGCATGGATAAGGGCCATAAAACCCTTCCAAATTGGAAGGATGGTATTTTTATTGCAAGGTATCTAGTTGAAGGTTTGACCAAACTTTCCTCAAGTAAACTTATCACATCAATCAACCCTCCTCTAGGACAATATTTATCTTGAAGCAAGGCATGGAGAAATTTCAATTTAACCTTCCTCAATGATATTACTCTTATCATAGGGTATCAAGTGGAGGGTTCAACAAAAATTCACTCAATCACAGTATTCTCATGGAGGGGGGGCATGGATAAAGGTTGGTCAATCCTTCCTGAATGATGGTATTTACATTGAGGGTTAGATAGTGAAAGGGTTGGATAAATTTTCCTCGAGAGTTATTTGACATTGCCCTAGCATAATATTCTCATGTAGTATGAGTATAAATAATATGAAAGCAACCTTTCTTCAATGATGGTATTCTTGCCATCAATATTTATTGGAAGGGTCAGCTAACTCTTCTTCAAGCATAGTATTCTCATGGGCAACAAGCACAAAGAACTATTGAATGACATTTCCCAAGGGATGGTATTCTCATCGTGGGTATTAAACGGAACAAGAATGTAACCCTTAAAAAAAAATCACATCACATGGGGTTCTGAGGAAGTGTCAACTGATATTTCATCCAGCATAGTACTCTTGTTAAGAGGGATCACAAAAAATTGTTGGATAACCCATACTCAATGAATATATTTGCATAAGGGGTTTCTAGTGGAAGAATTGGCTGACCCTTTTTAAAATTTACTATTATTATGGAAGGGGGCCATGGATAATGGTTAATCGATCCTTCTTGAAGGATGGTACCCATTTCAAGAGGTGTCTAGTGGAAAAATTAATCGACCCTTCTTCAATTTTTTTTACAAATAATAGGGATATTAGGGAATAGTCAATTAACCCTTCCTCTAGTATAGTATTATTATGGAGGGGGAAAACATAGACAGATTTACCAACCCTTCTACAATGATGGTGTTCTTGTTGTGAAGTATCCAATGTAAGATTCATTTGATCCTTCCTCAAGAAAATTTTCCACATGAGGGGGCTCCTAGAGAATTGTTGGCTCACATTTTATCCAACATAGTATTCTCATGGAGGTGGAGCATATATAAGGGATAGCTAACCCTTCCTTAAGGATCCTATTCATTTCATGGGATATCTAGTTGAAGCATCATCTAAAACTTCCTCAGGTAAAGTTTTGTTGTAAGAAGGATCCCGGTGAAGGGTTATTGAACCCATCATCTAACATAGTATTTTCATGGAGGGCGAGCATATAGAAGAGTGGATTTACCCTTCTTAAATGATGTTATTTTCATTGTAGGGTTTTGATTGGAAGGCTTTGGTCAACCCTTCTCAAGAATAATGTTCTCATGAAGGAGAAGCATCGAGAAGGATTGGTGAATCATTCCTTAAGGATGTTATTTGTGTTAAGGTGTGTCTAGTGGAAGGGTTGACTAATCCTTCCTTAAGAAAAAAAATACAGAAGGAGTATCCTAGGGAAATTTTAGTCGAGCCTTCCTTATCCATATATTCTTATGGATTGGGATCTCAAAGAAGTTTTGATCAATTCTTCTTCAATGATGGTATTTGTGTCATGGTGTATTTGGTGGAAGGGTCACTTGACCCTGTTGTGAAGCCAGCTCCAAAAATAGAAGAAAAGAGATATCAACGCCTTAGAAATAAGCCACTTCGAGGAGGAAACCTCCAATACATTACATGAATGAACAATTCTTGGATGATACAAATTACAAAACCTCCTTTCTATATATAGGAGTCCATGGGGCCACAATGTAATCCTAGTGGGCCACAATGTAATCCTAGCTGACCTAACAATAATAATTTAAGGGCACAATAATAACAATATGGTGGTTACAGGGGTACAATAATAACAATAAGGGGGTTACACTAACAAAAATAAGGGACTATACTAGTAATATAGGGACCTAACATGCCCATCTCCTTCAAAAAAGTGTTTTCCTCAACGCTTGAGTAGCTCTGGGTGCTTCTGTATAAAATTCTCATCCTCCCATGTAGAATCTTCAGTGGGTAAGTTCTTCCACTTGATGAGATACTCTGAAATTGATCGATTTCGTAGCTGTCGAGTTCTTGTTTCCATGACTGCTTCAGGTTCCAATATGATTTTTCCTTCCTCATCAAGTTCGGGCAATATTGTTTGAACTGGAATATTTTCACCTATAACCTTCTTTAAGCATGAAACATGGAAAATTGGATGCACTCGTGGAGAAGCAGGAAGCTCCAATTTGTATGCCATAGTACCAATATTTTGCAACACCTTGTAAGGACCATAGTACTTTGGCGATAATTTATTATCCTTCTTAGCTTGCTTGAGGGACATTTTTTTGTATGGTTGTAGCAGTAAAAATACCTAGTCTCCGACATCAAAAATTCTCTTGCTGCGATGTTGATCTGCCTGTTGTTTCAAGGAATTTTGTGCCAAATTTAGGTTATCCTTTAAGAGTTGGGGAACTTCTTGTTGATGCTTGATGTGATCTTCCACTGCTTGAACCTTCAAATTTTCTCTTAAAGATGATGTGATGGATGGTGGATGATATCCATTAAGTGCCATAAATGGGGTCATTTTTGTTGCAGTATAGAAGGAAGTGTTATACCACCATTCAGCGAGAGGTAACCACTTGACCCATTGTGTTTGTTTATCAGATACAAAATAACAAAGATATCCTTCCAAAAATTTATTTTCTATCTCAGTTTGGCCATTAGATTGAGGATGATAAGATGAGCTATGAGCTAATTGAGTACCCAAACAAGAAAATAACTTCGTCCAAAAATTTCCAGTAAAAATGGGATCTCTGTCGCTCACAATAACCCTTGGGTTTCCATGTAGCTTTTCAATTGTGTCCATAAAGGTAGTAGAAACTGTACTTGCTTTAAATGGATGAGATAATGCAGAAAAGTGTGCATACTTGGTAAGTCTATCAACTACCACCATGATGACACTCTTTCCTTCGGACTTGTTGTAGCCCCTACAACACCCTCCAAAAAATACAAAAAAGACAATAACACACACTTCTAAATTTTTTGGAGCCCCTTTGAAACTAGAAGAAGAAGCTAAGTAAAGTTTTTAAGAGCAAGTCGCTAAGTCGCGAATCCATGATTTGCGACCCATGCGACCTATGCGACTCTGCGACCCTAAGGTCGCCAGGTCGCCAGGTCGCAAGAGTCGGAAGTCAGGAAATTTGCGACCTTGCGACCCAGCGGCCTTAAGGTCGCGAGGTCGCAAAATTAAGTAATTAGAGGAATTGGTGACTCAGCGACCTTGCGACCCAGCGACCTTAAGGTCGCGAGGTCGCGAGGTCGCAAACTATCAACTTGCGACCTCATTTAGTGCTCGCACGTGCGACTCCTTTTTATAAGGGCAGGTCGCTAGGTCGCATTTGTGACTCGCGTCGAAAATCGTGGAATTGCTCTGACAGGTCGACTGGCGCGTTTTCTTCCAGGTAAGTTGCCATTTCCTCCCTATGTTTCCTTCACGAGCATTTCTTGCCAAATTTTGGGCCTCCCCATGGTCTTAATTGCTTGCTGGTGAGGATGTAGGGTTTTCTGTTGAGTTTTATTGTTGTTTTGATTCTCATAAACCCCAAGGTCACCTTTGTCTTGCCCAGATCCTCATGGCTGTGCCCTATCTCCAGTTTAGACCCTTTCCAGCCGCGTATGTTTCCCGTTAGGGAGAGATTATCCACAAAACCGCGCGCGTTCGAAAACCCCCGGGTAGACCCTAGCGCGACCTGCGACCCTGCGACCTAGTCGCAAGGTCGCAAGGTCGCATGTGAGTTCTTTTGTTAATCAGCGACCCTGCGACCCCAAGAGAACTGTTAATTAAATTCTGCATGCTAGACTGTATTTAGCCCGTTATCATCATGTCTTTCTCATCATGGGATTCTTTCCTGAATGCAACAGGTGAATTTGGAGCAGACACGATACCGGTTCTCTCTGATTCTAGCAACATGGCACCCCCAGTGTCCCGAAAGAAGGGCAAGAAGGTAGTGGAAGAAGAATCAGATACAGACGTGCAAATATCTCCTCCGCCAATATATAGAGACACCCTTTTCACCTTCGCAAAAGGGGACAGCCTGAGATGGTATGAAGTATACCACGAGTTCGCTATAACAGAAGCTGAGTTTCCAGAAGATCTTCCGGACCGGGAAGTGTACCTAAAGGTCAAAAAATCCAAGTTACATCTAGCAGGGGCACATCCAGCCATCTTCCCGTGCCCAGAAATATTAGACTGGATCATTCAGAAAATGGATCCTAAAAAGTTTCTGATCCGAGATAGCAAGGGTAAAGCTTTCGCAACGTTGGAGGGCTCAGACGCCCAGGTCTACTACTCACTGCCCCAACCAGAGGAAAACTTTACCCCGAGATGGGCTTCTGCCCATGAAGTACCTGTGGTTGATACAATCAGGAAGTGGTGGGCAGAGCCAGACAAATTTAAGGTCAGGAAAGACCAGGAGTACCCGGTGGCCGCTCTGAAGAAAGTGTACAAATTAGTGGCCGCCATGCTTTGCAGGTTGTATGGACGTCCGAACGCCACCACCTTCAACGGCACATGGGCAACTATAATGGAGTATGTAACGGTGCATGGTACTCGTTTCAACTGGGCCGGTATGTTAATGGGCTCAATGCAAACAAATTTGGCTTCGGCTCTAGCCCCAGATGAAGGAACGCCGTCAGAGTTCTATATGGCTTCGTATCTACTAGATGCTGTCTGTGCTTGGCTGCATTTTGAGGGATGGCCACATAACTACGACTCCGAACAGACCCAAGCAGTCCACTTGCAGACCAAGGTATTCTGGGAGTCCAGGTACAAGTCATATATTGAGCAAATCTCTCAGATATTCATTCCCGCCCTTTACGGGAAGCTATTTGGTCAAGACACCCCCTGCATGTCTTGGCGTGCAATGGAGACACTAGGTCAGGTGGCACACTGGTTTCCATTTGCTGAATATACATTCATCCGAGTATTTGGCACATTCAAAGCCCCACATGCTCTGCCTAGGTTTATCACCGATAAGGTGCTTATGCAGGAGGTATGTTTCCAGATGACCTCAGGTTTCTCCAATGTCCTTTCCAAAGGAAAGAAGAAACCTTGGCCCACTCTGCCCCTCACCATCGGTGCTTATACAGTCAAGGACTCCAGAGAAGTAAGGGCTCAAGGGGAAGAGATAAAAGGTTATCACTTTAGAAGCCTGGAATACCGAACATATGACCCGTTCAAGATAGTTCCGGAGCACTATAAGAAGGCCAATTTTAAATGGAGCTATCAGCATGTCGAACACCCGGCAGATGATGAGAAAAGAAACTGGTACAACGCAGACAGGCAACTAGCTCCGGGGATTGACTCTGACCAAGAAGAAGAAGATCACCAAAATTTAGAAGACAGGAGCCAAAAACTATGAGGCTCTTCTTCCTCCAAAGATAAGAAAACACGGACCAGTACAGGGCCTGACACCTCGGATCAGCTAAAAGAAGCAGAGGCCCAGGCCAAGAAGGAAGAGGAAAATAAAATGAAGGAGGATGAAGAGAAACGTAGAAGAGATGCAAGGATAGAACGGAAAAGGAAACAGGCCGAGGAAAAGGAAAGACAGGAAAAGGAAGCACAGGCGGCGGCAGAACAAGCACTTAAGGAAGAACTTGACAAAGCCGAACAGCATAAGAAAACAGGCCAAGCTGCCGTAGCAGAGAGAAAAAGAAAAGCTGAGAGAGAAGCAGAGGCAGAGTCAGAACGCAGGAAGAAGGAGGAACATGACAAGGCAGAAGCCGAGCGCCGGCAAAAGGAGAAAGGAAAAGGACAAACGCAGGATAAAGAGGATGAACTGATAGATGATATCGACATATCTCCCCTGAAGATTCCTCCGAGTGGCAAGAAGAGTATCCTCCCTGATGACGATTTTCCTGGGGAACAAGAGGAAGAGGTCTTCGACCTGACTAGATTGACATTTGACCAATTCTCGTTCAAAATACGGCAAGAGAGAAGAAAATCCTTGGCGCAAAGCCATCCCGCCATATCTACGGTCGCCACTGAAAAGGACATCGTCCCGGATACCAAGACTAACCCGGTAATGATAGCATCAGCAGGCACCGCTTTTGCCGCGGCCACAGAGGAAAATGTCACTAGAATGAGCAGGGAGATTATCTCTCTACAAAACCGGCTAAAAGCAGTGGAACAGGAGAAAGCAGTACTGGAGAGTGAAGTGCGACAGCTCCAAAGTAAGCCTTCCCAAGCCAATGAAGTCCCACTGGCAGTCAAGAAAGAATGTGATGTATTGGAAATGACCATGCAGCAAGTATATAGAGAAATTCTCACCCTAAAACAAACAGTGGCCCCATTGGCAGAGGCACGAGCGGAAACCAAAGTGAAGCATGAGCAGCTCAAGGAGGCCTCGGTAGCTTTGGACAGAATGATAAACTGGACAGCACAGTACCATCAAGCTCCCGAAAATGTGCCTAGGAAGGATTGGAGTCACACATAAGACGCCAAAGTACAAATCCGGATGAAGATACAGTCCAAAGACAAGCTGGCCAAAGATTTGGACAAAGTGGTGTCTGCATATAACCACCTGATTAGTGGTATAGACTCCATGAACGCTCTTCATCACATTCCGTCGTTGGGGGCACTGGACGAAACTAAAGACTGGGAGCAAATAGATCAGGAAATTCAGTCTTTTCTGCAACCCTTGAGACAAGCTGCTGCCGCACCAGAATTTGAGGCATCACAAGAGAACCTAAATCGGTTGCTTGTCACTCCAGTACAAATCTACACCAAGCTTGCCTCCCTCTCAATTCAGATCTCCCAGAAGAAGGGAACTCTGATACCAAATGCTCTGGAATGTATGCACCGATTAAAAGAGGAAACCCCTCTAGTCTCCCCTATAGCAGTAGATTACCAGGCCTGGCGAGATTTCCTCAAGGGGAAGAAAATTGACGCTCCTGATCTCTCGAGCGCGCTACCTCCTCCATAACTAATTTTTTTTTCAGTCGCAGGTCGCGACCACCCCCAGGTCGCAGGTCGCGCCTACGCCTGAGTCGCAGGTCGCACCTGCACCTGGGTCGCAGGTCGCAATTGTTTCCGCCGGTCGCAGGTCGCATGATCGTCAAAGGTCGCAATTGTTTCCGCCGGTCGCAGGTCGCATGATCGTCAAAGGTCGCAATTGTTTCCGCCGGTCGCAGGTCGCATGATCGTCAAAGGTCGCAGGGAAGCTGAACCGTCGGGAATTCGAAGCGTCGGAAAGCCTGAAGGGGCGTTTCTTGAATCTATAAATACCCCTGCAGGGCACATAGTTAAAGGGGCTTCTCTTTTGTGGACTGAAGAGCAATATTGCATTGTAATTGAAGGGTCATACTCTGACTTATGTGAAATTCAGATACTTGTTAAAATCCCTTTGTTGGATGATGTATTTAGCTGTGACAAAACTGTGTGTATTCTGCGTATAGTTTCAGAATATCGTATGATTAATGAAGCTGTGTTCTTAATAGTATCATTCGTACTTCATAGCTATCTATGATTGTGCTTGATGATGCTTAATTTTATCGTTTGTTCTTATAATGAATGTTAATGAACTATTTTATTAGCATTTCATTGCATCTTTCGGAAAGTTAAGGGATATCCTTGCCACGAAGAACTGTTTCTTTAGTGGTCAGATTATCTTGCATGCATTACCCCATAGATGTGTTGCTAACGACACTTCCCGGGCGTATGCATTTTGTTCATTACCTTGCTACGCACAGTGTTATATATCAGTTTGATACATCAGTCATGTATTCTGTATCATGTGAATGAGTGTATGTCTACAGATTTAATCAGGTTCTTCGAGACCGAAGAGAAAGTCATTTAAGCGGTAGCCGGACCCACACCCCGGACGGGATCCCTATTCCAAACGGTTCAAAGTCTAATTGGGACTTTCTATCGGGGAGATCCCCTACTGTTGGCCGGACATATTTTCCCGTCAACAGGACTTAGGTAAACCTGTGATAAAATCCATTTAAATCTCCTCCCAATGTTGACTTGGAATGGATAAAGGTGGTAGAAGTCCCGGGTTCTTAATTGTCTCAACTTTATTCTGCTGGCAAAAAAAACATTCTGCCACAAAATTTTGAATATCAGATTTAAGGCTATCCCAAAAAAATTCTTTCTTCACCCTGTGGTAAGTTTTTAAAAATCCCGAGTGTCCTCCTAAAGTAGAAGTGTGCAATTCCAAAAGAATATTTTGTTTTAGTTGGGAATTCTTACAAAGATATAAGCGATCTTTGTACCATAAGGAATCATTTTTCCAACTAAATGTATTAGATGTACTAGGATCTTGCCGCAACTTTTGAATGAGTGTCCATACATCTTTGTCCTTCTTCCATTCATCTCTTGCTTCGGTTATCCAATCTGGTTGGATAATAGAAATGGCACAAAGCAATGCTTCACCTCTTCATTCTTTCTTGAGAGTGCATCTGCAACAACATTAAGCTTTCCTTTTTTGTAGATTATTTCAAAGTCATAACCCAACATCTTTGTGACCCATTTTTGCTGCTCTTCCGAAGATAGTCTTTGTTCCAAAAAGTGTTTAAGACTATCATGATCAGTTTTTACCTTGAAGTGTCTTCCCATTAGGTAAGTTCTCCATTTCTTTAGTGCATGCAGTATTGCTAACATTTCCTTCTCATAAATATGTTTCTGTAAATACTTTCCTTTGATTGGACGACTTTCAAAAGCAATGGGTCTTCCTTCCTGCATTAAAATAGCACCAATTCCATTTCCTGAGGCATCACATTCCACAATAAAGGTTTTTGTGAAGTCTAGCGTAGCTAAGACCGGTGCTAGGCACATTGCCTCTTTCAGATGTTCAAAGGCTTTAGTTGCTTCAAGAGTCCATGAAAATGCATCTTTCTTCAATAGTGTTGTTCGAGGTGCTGCTATTCTCCCATAATTCTTAACAAACTTGCGATAATACCCTGTTAACCCGAGAAATCCTGGCAACTGCTTTATGGTTGTGAGGACTTTCCATTCCTTAATGGATTTAATTTTGTTAGGGGCTACCTTAACACCCTCGTGAGATACAATATTACCCAGATATTCCACCTCTTGTAATCCAAAGAAACATTTGGATGTTTTTTCATATATTTGTTTCTCCTGCAATAGTTTGAGCACCCTGTCAACATGTTCAACATGATCCTTCCAAGATCTGCTGTAGATTAGTATATCATCAAAAAATACTAGCACAAATTTTCTAAGAAAGGGTTTGAAAATGGAATTCATCAACCCTTGAAATGTAGAAGGTGCATTGGTAAGGCCAAAAGGCATGACCAAAAATTCATAGTGACCCTCATGAGTTCGAAATGTTGTTTTCGAAATATCTTTGGTCTTCATTCTAATTTGATGATATCCTGAACGAAGATCCAACTTGGTAAAATAAATTGCTCCATGTAATTCATCCAATAATTCATCAATCACAGGAATGGGAAAGTTATCTTTAATGGTGAGCTTATTGAGCTCCCTATAATCCGGACACATTCGCAATGATCCATCCTTCTTGTGTACCAATACTACAGGAGCAGAGAAAGAACTTTGACTAGGTTGAATTATACCCGCCTCTAACATTTCTGCAATCATACGTTCAATTTCGCTCTTTTGGACGTAAGGATATCTATAAGGCCTGATGTTTGGAGGAACACTTCCTGGAATCAAATGAATAGCATGATCATGATCACGAATAGGTGGGAGCCCTTTGGGAGTTTCAAACACCTTGGAATGATTGTCCAAGACTTTTTGGAGATCTGCAGAAATAGATGATTTTGATGTTGGAACTTTTAGTGAGCATAATTGTGCAATTACGCCTCGTTGTTCTTTCTTTAGAAGCTTTTTCATGTCATTAGAGCTTATTATCTTCCCTGGCTTCCCTACAATACCCCGTAATTCAACTTCTTTTCCTTCTGAAAATAAATTCAAGAAAAATTCTTAAAAATTAAAAGCTACCGTCCCCAAAGATTGTAACCATTGTACTCCTAGTACAACATCAGCACCTCCCATAGGAATGGAAAGCATTGGACTAGTCAATACATATTCCCCCATGGTTAGCTTGATATTATGGCATTTTCGAGAGCAATTTATAGTTCCTCCATTTGCAACCATCACTTGACATTCTGGTGCTGGGTATAGGAAACAATTCAATTCCTTGGCTACCTTAAAATGAATAAAATTATGGGTACTACCTGAATCAATCAACACTATTACTTTTTTCTTCTTGATATGTCCTTCTATCTTGAGAGTTTGAGGAGTGGTAATTCCCGCCAATGCATTACACGATATGGTCGAACTCATTTCTTCCTCTTCTTGGGTTGGTTCCTGGTGTATATCCTCTTCTTGTTCATTTTCTTCTTCCTCTTCACAATCTATGTAAAATAATTTCTTCTCAGCACACTTATGACCTTTAGTGTATTTTCTATCACAACTGTAGCAAAGCCCTTTTTCTCTTTTTTCTTCCAATTGTTGCGGTGTCAATCTTGTAGGTTGTGGAAATCTAGGCGTAGCAACACTTCCTTCTTTATAGAAGTGAGTGGTAGGCTTCCTTGTCGCCATAATTTTACATTCAATTTTTATTGCCAACCTGAATGCCTTCTCCAATGAATCAGGTTCCAAAACGTGAACTTCATGTTGGATGTTATCCTTTAAAATACCTATGAAGAGATCAATCATGTGTTCCTCTGGAGTATCAGTTACCCTTAGATTCAATTTTTGGAAGTCCTCAATGTGCTCCCCCACTAAACCCTTTTGTTTGAGATTTATCAATTCGCTAAAGAAGGTGTTGCTCTTTGTATCCTCATAATGTGCTATTATTTCCTCCGTAAAAATTGACCAAGTGAAATTTTTTTTACGGCAGTGAAGCCATCGATACCATACAAATGCATTTTTTTCTAAATGTAAAGTTGCAATGCGTACCTTTTGTGTGTTTTTCACATTATGGAGATCAAAATATTGCTCCATCTGTAGTATCCATGTTACAGGATCCTTTCCATAAAACTTCCTCATATCCATTTTTGGAATATGGTAGTTCTTCCCGCCAACATTAGAGTTTATGAAGTCACGATTAACATTTATTTTGTTCTCATCATGAGTTTCCTCTACTATCTTTTCACCATTAGGAAACATTTCTTGTATCAACTTGTCAAACCTTCCATGTCTGCTTTTAGATCATTCTTCATGTTTTCCATGTTGTCTTTCATTTTTTCATTGATCTTAGCTTCCATGTCATCCATCTTAGATTCCACGTATTTCTTCAAACCATCCATATTATTCTTCAAACCATCCATCTTTGCTTCCATGCCTTTCTTCAAAACTTCCATTTCATTTTTTTTTTCTCTTTTCGAGAGCGACATTTGGTGCACTTGCTCTTGTAATTTTGATAGATCATGTTGCAATTCTTCATCTTCATGAGTCATAGTAGAGCCTTCTGAAGGCTTAATGGGTGTTGAATTATTTTTACGGGGCATTTTTTAGAACCCAATACTGATATCTATTCTACAATATGCCCTTGGAATCAATTCAAATTGATTTTTCAAACAAGACTTATGCAATTCAGAAAAAAATACACACCTTTTTCTTGCTTTTGAGGAGCTTGATATTGAAATTGGATTATCTCTGTGATTGCAGCTCTTCAATATCTAAAATTTGGCACTGAGGTAGCCTTCTGAATTATCTTTCGAATGCCATGGGTCTGACTTGATTTGGATTCTCCAAGGAAAAGTTATGTCCAATCTCCCACAATGACCTAATTATGGACTGGTTCATTAGAGCGAACTTGTACGACTTTCCACGTGTTACTGTTTCGTCCTTTAGCTATGAAATTGATAGAAAAGAAACTATAGTCTGTGTACTTGTGACCACTTTTTACGGTACTCCAATACGATGCTCAGAGAGAGAGTTATGAAGATTTTCCCACGATCACCTCTTTGAGATGAAATTTAGGAGCCTGAAAAAGCACTACCTTCCACAAATCATATCTCCAAAAATATTGCGAACCAAGCTCTGAAATTTTGCGAAGAGTTTCCTCAGGATTTCAGCTTCGCGTCCTAAAATTTTCAGATTCTGAACCTTCGTAGAAAACAAGTTATAGCACAAATGCCACGATGACATGTTTAGATTAAATTGAGGAGCCTGCAAAAAGACCTAACTTCCACAGATCATATCTCCGAAAATGTTGCGAGCCAAGCTCTGAAATTTTGCGAAGATGTTCCTCAGAATTTTGGCTTCACACCCTAAAAATTTTAGCTTCTGAAACTTCGTAGAAAAAAAGTAATAGCAAAAATGCCATGATGACCTGTTTGGAGCATCGAAACCCTAGAATCCAAAGCTCTAATACCTAATGTTGTGAAGCCAGCTCCAAAAATAGAAGAAAAGAGATATTAACGCCTTATAAATAAGCCACTTTGAGGGGGCAACCTCCATTACATTACATGAATGAACAATTCTTGGATGATATAAATTACAAAACTTCCTTTCTATATATATGAGTCCATGGGGCCATAATGTAATCCTAGCGGGGCCACAATGTAATCCTAGCCGACATAACAATAATAATTTAGGGGCACAATAATAACAATATGGGGGTTACAGGGGTACAATAATAACAATAAGGGGGTTACACTAACAACAATAAGGGACTATACTAGTAATATAGGGACCTAACAGACCCTTCCTCATGAGATTGTTTTGAATAAGAAGGGTCCTAGGGAAGGGTCTAATAACCCTTCCACCAACTTAATATTTTCATATAGGGGGAGTAGAGTGAAGAATTAGCTAACCATTCCCTTTTGATGGTATCCATGTCATAAGGTATCCAATGGAAGAGTCATCAATTATTATTAAAGTAAAGTATTATAATGTAGGGTTTGCATGGATAAGGACCAATGAGTCTTTATACAAGGATGGTATTAGAATGGAGGGGTGTCCACTCAAAGGGTTAGTTGATCCATCCTCAAAAAACGTTTTTGAGAAAGGGAGGTCCCAGAGAAGGGTCAACCAACATTTCTTGTAGGATAGTATTCACATGTAGGGGGAGCACAAAGAAGGGTTGGTCAACTCTTACTCAGTGATGGTATTCTTGTTGCAGGGTATTGTTTACTCAATTTAATGTCTTAAATTGCTTGCTTAAATTATCAACCGAGGTTTGTAAATTGATGAAGTGTAGTCCACTGAATGTGCTTAGTTAACCTTTCTTCTTACTTCGTTTTTTGTATTTTATGTTGTTTTGGGGGTTTTTGTTCTTTGATGTCTAAGAATGTTCAATCTAGAACCTATGAATCTAATGAATTTTAAGAAGGAAGAAAAGGAAGAGTTCCTAAATTAATCTAATCTACATAAAAATAAATCAAAGGTTGTTGGTTGGTTAGAATCTAATTTGCAAAACAGAGCATCTATCTTATCTTATCATTAGTTCTATTCCGTGGATCTAATTCTTAAAACTGAGATTGAAATTACAGTGTTTGTCTTAACTAAAAGTAGAGAATGAAAACAACTAATGTACTTCTAGTTAATCCAACATTCAATTATGAAATGTGACCTTCTTGAAATGATGTGTAAGTAACTATCTATATTTTATCTTTTAATGTCCTAGAACAGTAAGCAAATGATGCAAAGGAAAAAATCTACTATATATTTAGATACTCCAACATTCAATTATGAAGTGTGACCTTCTTGAGATGGTGTTAAGTAACTACTTATACCTAATGATATAGAAAAAACAAGTAAAATATGCAGAAGGTAACTCAATAATTACATTCATTAAACATTTAATCATTCAGTCTTGAAACATGATTGAATCAATCTCCTTGGAATGACCTTTAGGAATACCAGTGATGCAATTAAGTGAGAATATGAAAGAAAAATTTGAAAGCATGTGAAACTGATTGCAAACAACTACTATATATTTGATTTTCTACAACATTCAATGTGAAGTATTACCCTCTTGAGATGCTGCATAAGAAGTCAACTATACCTTAGTTTCTAAATTCCTAGAAAGCAAATAAAGTTGTGCATAATAAACTAAATAACTGTATGAATTAGACATTCAATCATTTAGTTCAAAATCATCATCATGAAATTAATTTTGAGAACATCAATTTACACAATTAATTGATAATTCTATTATGAGAAAATGAATGACAGAACAGTAAGAAAACTAGATAACCGTATATCTTTATTGCTTCAATCTTAATTCGATTTGAAAACATAGTTCTCTATCTTCACGAAATATTTTAGAAGAACAAGGCTTACACAGTTATGTTTTTAACATTATGCTATTGATCAAAACTGAAATGAAACATTAATCTAATAATAAAACAGAATTGTTGAAAACAGAGTAATGGAAATTAAACTAAAAACAACAAATAAAAAACCCCCTCCCGTGTAGGGGCCCTCTACAATTGATTTGGCTGAAACGCTAGCTGGTTAAAGGTGCACTTATGCAATCATTGGCAACGTAAGCTTTGTATTATGATGGAACGATGTCTTAATACAGAGTATCAACAAAAAGCTTAAACTTAAAACTTAATTTCTGAACTGTCTTCTCGGTTTTATAAAACCGATATTTAAAGGAAAATACACATAACTGTCTATGAGATAACCTTGCTACAGGTGGCTAATTATAGAATTGCCATAGGAATGTTTGACTCTTGATTTTATACGATAGAGAAAATCAAGAGTCCTGCTACTCTCAGATAACGTAATTTGACTATGCCTTTGACCGTGATCTTAGGCCTGCTTTTCTGTCGATCTTGACCAAATGAATAGGATAGAATACATGTGGAGATGATTCTAGAAATGCCCATGTGGCCCAATTATTCATTTGACACCTGGAACCTGCCAGATCATGATAGTAGCTACGAAATCTACAGTTAGCTACAGAATAGGCTGCGTTCTGTAGTTAAATTGCAAAAATATATTAAAATAGCAAAAACATGAAAATATAACATGGAAGTCATTTTAATGCATTCCTTAAGCCAAAACATAACATTTATCATTGATTGAGGAATGTGATCTTATGAGAAAGTAAGGGAAATAGGTGAGAAAGGATGTCAAGCAGAGGGTAATTCTGAGGTTCAACATACCCCCACTGCAAAATCATTGCATGTCCTCATGCAATTTGCCAAAATTGTGAGTTCTCCTTCCCTACTGCATTTTCTTAGACACTTCTGCTAGCACATCTAATTTCCTTCTTTTGTTTTTCTTTGAAGTGACTGTCATCCTGGGCCTTCTCATAAGAAGCTTGTACTTGAGGTTAATGACTACTCTGTTTAGTAACTTATTCTTTCTTTTCAATTTCCTGTTTTTCTTATACCACAGTCCTAGACGCAGAGTGGTATTGTCATGAATTACCTTGTCCAACTTGTTCTGCTGCTTCAAGGTCTCATTCTCGTGTTTGATATGTTTATTCAATATCTCTAGTTCATAAATATCCCATTTGAGAACATCAGCTAGAGGTTCTTGTGGATTGACAGAAGGTTCTGGGTTCATTGATGCATTTATCTTCTCCAGTGATTCTACGTAATCATATATTTTTTGTTGTACTGGGTCTATGGCTGAAGATCTTCTACTGGCGCTACCTTCAAAATTATGAATAGGAGAATTTT
Organism: Pinus albicaulis; assembly: GCA_034641835.2. NCBI lineage: Eukaryota > Viridiplantae > Streptophyta > Pinopsida > Pinales > Pinaceae > Pinus > Pinus albicaulis. Next base: position 200,784,800 of record CM076576.1, read on the forward strand.
GAGGACTGTGTGCAGGAGAGATGTTGACAGGAGATGGTATTGGGGTTTCTTCATCTAAACTTATAATCTCTGTCTCTTTTGATAATGTTTTCTTCATCAAACCTCGAAGTCTGGAGCTCCTTCTTAGTTGTGAAGAACTTACATTTTCCTCAATTGTAACCTTACTCCTCTTTCTTATTTGCCTCTTGTCTTGATTTGATTTTTGATTTCTATCAGTTCTTCATGGATTAGCTTTCATCATTCTTCTGCAATGAATATTCAAGTCTTTTTTCAATATTTATATTAGTCTTCTTCCTTCTGCTTTTTCTAACATTATCTTCTTTAGGTGATTCTGGTGCTTCTTGAAAATGGTTCCTAATAAGGAAATCCTCCCAGGTATCTCCTATACTTAAATGAAACTCAATCAATATATTTACCAACCCATGATGATGCACGGTGGCATCTATGAACTGTGTTCTCTTTTTCACATTTGAGGCCATCATTTTTAAACTATTTAGCAAAAATAAAGGAAGATTGATTTCACCATTTTATAAGAAATTCATCAGTAAATGGATATGGTATACATACATGCAACCAAACCTTCCTTCACAAGTGATAAATTTCTGTAAAACCAAGAGCATGTTCCTCCATTTACTTTTAAGTGCTGAGTTGGGGATACCTTTTCTAAAACCAGAGACATCCATACATGGATTTTTGAGTATTAGTTTCCATGATTCACTGTGGAACTCCTTGTTTTTGAACCATATTTCACCATGCCTTGTAAGTTATGTAGCTTCAGCCATGAATGACTTAGTGACTGTAAACTTGATATCTCCAATTTCTACTTATGTGCCATCAAAAGACTGAGCAAAGGATTTTGTAATCTCCTTGTGGAAACCATCGATTTTTTCTATGAATTTGAGCCATCTAGCTTTCTGTAACATTTCCTTGATCTATGAGTATCCTTCCATGTAATTTTCTCCTACCGGTTCTGATTTGACAATTAGCCCCATGCCTTCTACTATGCAGAGTTCTCAACCTTCAGAATTACCCTTCCCTGTTTATGAAATGAATTGAATACGGATTTGATGAAAGGTATCGAGGTTTTGTAGGAATAAATAGATGGTAGGGGTTTTGGAGAAATGTAGACAAGTATGTCACGTCATAGGTCATGATTGTTAATCATCAATGAGGGAGTCAATCATGAACCGTTATGCAACATAATACGGAGGATGTGGCTGATATGTAGTATGATGGATACCACAATCAAATCAAATGATGACCTGTCAAGGGAGCATATGAATATCCATATTATACATGCTTTATGTTTTAACCTTGCTATTAAAATAATTTTTTTCAATTTACCTTTTAGAACTAACCTTTTCGCTTGTTATTTCTTTGGTGTTGATCCTTTAGGTACCCTTTTAGCATGTTGGTCTTCAAAACATAATCCTTCAATTTCCTGTAATCATCATTTGTTTGTAGGCTATACAATTGTGTCAGAACTGCTGAATGAGATGTGGCTGCAGAATGGAATCAGCTGCAGAATGTGATTAGTTGCAGAATGTATCAGCTGCAGGATAGACTTTGTAAAAAGAAATGAAGTATGGCTACAAAATATGAATGTGAGATGAAATGGAAATGGAATATGACTGTGATATGGAATGAGTGTGAAAATGGAATGAAAGTGGGATATAACTTGTGAAATGGAATGATAGTGGAGTGAGATGAAATGGAACTGTAAAATGAAATGAATTTGCAGACTATGAACTGCAATGAATGTAGTTTTGTGTCACTACTTATTACAAAAAAGAAATGGAAAATATAGGATGTCAAAAATCTCTGATTTTCACCCTGTATTTTCTATATAAGTATGCCAACCATTGATTGGTTTTCATATTTATACACTTTTATTTTATATTATTATTATTAATTTTTTATATATTATTATTTTTTTATTTTTATATAGAAAAAATAAAAACTAAGTTAGTGAAGAAGAAGAAGAATTCTTCACTAACTTAATATCAATATTATCTTGGAAAATATTGACAAACTCTTCTCTTGAAAGTGCTTTATGACATACTTTCAACCGATTACCATTCACAAGAAGAGGTACCTTTTTTTCATCTATTGTCCTTATCTTTACTGCCCCATTATCAAAGAATTTTTCAATCTCATATGGCCCAAGCCAATGAGTCTGAAACTTTCCTTGAAAATATTTGAATTTTGAATCGAACAAAAGTGCCCAATCTCCTACTTGAAACTTCTTCTCCTTGATGTACTATCATGCCATTTAGCCCTTTGCTGCTAAACTATACTGGTTCTTTGAACTTCATCTTGCCTCATTTCATCAAGCTCATTTAGTTGCTCTAATCTATGTTTCTGTGCTTCTAATAAATTAAGTCCCAATTCGACTGCCATCTTGAAGGTTTGAATTTGAAACTCTATAGGGAATAGGACTTGCTTTCCATAAACAAATTCATAGGGAGTATGTCCTATTGTATTCTTCCATGTAGTTCTGTAGGCCCATAAGGCTTCAGGAAGCCTTTTTGCTCAATCTCTTCTGTGTAGATGTATAGTCTTAGTGAAAATTCCTTCAATCACTTTATTGGTAGATTCAACTTGACCATTTGCCTGTGGATGATAAGGATTATAATTTTTGTGCTTGATTTTGTAATCTTCTACTAGTCTTTTCACTAACTTGGATGTGAAATGGGTTCCCTGATCTGTCACAATTTCTCTTGGAACACTAAAGCGAGTGAAGATATCCTCAAAAAGAAAATTAACTACAGATCTTTCATTAGCAAAAGGTAATGCTTTAGCCTCTACCCATTTAGTGACATAATAAATGCATACCAAAATATACTTCTTTTGTTTAGATGGTGGATTGATAGGTCCAACAAAATCCAAGGCCCATTTTTCAAAAGGTTCAATGAGTACCTGAGGTTGTAATGGAATTTCATTTGAAGGAGCAGGTTTCCCTACCCTTTGGCAACTGTCACAACTTTGACATATTATTTGGCATCTCTGAAGATGGATGGCCAATAATATCCTAAATGAAGGATTTTATAGGCTGTCCTCTTTTCAGCAAAGTGTCCACCACAAGGTTCATCATGACATGCTTTAAGAATTTCAGGCATTTCATCTTCTCGAACACATATTCTGATAATGAGATCTGGATCTGTCTTATACAATTCATTAGTAATCCATGGGTATCTTGCACTTACTTGAATGATTTTTCTTTTCTCTCTAGAAAGAAAATGTGAAGGTAATTTTCCTGTAACTAAGTAATTGGCAATATCTGCAAACCAAGGAGTCTGAGTAGTTATTGCAAAAAGATATTCATCAGGAAATTTATCTTCAACTGGAGTGTCATCTTTGATATTTTGAATTCTAGACAATAAATCAACAACTGTGTTTTGTTTTCTAGGTCGGTCTAGAACAGTAATGTTGAGTTCTTGCATGAGTAATAATCATCTTGTAACTCTGCCATTAGTAATAGATTTATTCATTAAGTATCTAATTGTAGAGTGATCTATATGAACAAAGGTTTCATAGCCTGTTATATAATGTCTAAATTTGTTGATAGCATGAACAACAACTAAGAATTCCTTTTCAGTTACAGTGTAATTTAACTCCGCGGGAGTCAAATTCTTGCTTGTGTAATAGATGGTATAGCGGATCAAATATTTTTGTCCTAATATAGCTCCTAGAGCTGTATCTGAAGCATCTGTTGAAATGTGAAAAGGTAGTTTCCAGTTTGGATCTCTTAATATGGGTGCTTCATAAACTTTTTCTTTTAAAGTCTCAAATGCTAACTGGAAAACAAGATTCCAATTGAATTCACAATCTTTGGTGAGTAGTTTGAAGAGTGGGGATGCTATTTTAGTGAAATTTTCTATAAATATTCTATAATATCCCGTGAATCCTAGAAAACTTCTAACATCCTTTTGACAACTTGGAATTGATAGTTTGCAGATGACTTCAACTTTAGATTAATCAACTTTAATTCCATCTCCTAAAATGTGATGTCCTAAAACAATCCCTTCTGTAAAAATCATGAAACATTTTTCATGGCTTAGTGAAAGATTTGATTCCTTACATTTTTTAAGAACCTTTTCCAAATTTTCTAAAGCTTCTTCAAATGTATTACCATAAAATTTAAAGTCATCCATATACACCTCTACACAATCATGTATTAGATCAGAAAAAATTCCTAGTACTGCCCTTTGTGTTAGTATGAATCTTTTGTCGGAAAAAGACCACTTTAGCTACACATAACAAATAGCCCTAACATCAATTATAGCTGCCAATATCTTCAAATCTGCTGTTAGTTGATCAAGACAAAGCTGCACCAATCCAGATCTATGCATAAAAAGACATTAAGAAGTAAAAATGAAGTTTTGCTCCATGCATTCAATAGACAAGACAAGAACAATATTTTTGAAAGAATTTTTTATATTAAAGGGCACCTGAGAGGAAAACAAGAAAGGTGTTTCCAATTCTCCTCAATGGGATGGGTTCTTGAAAGTCCTCAGCACTTCGGATCTAGAATTTCTCTCTCTTGTTGGTGTAGAAAACCCAAACAAACATAGAACTCAAAGGGAGCTCACAAAGCAAATAATGGAGAATGTGACAATGATAATGGCTCAAAGTCAGACCAAGAGTATAGATCCAGAGTGATCTAATATGCAATGAAAGGTGAAAAATGAATGGAAAAACCCTTCTATTTATAACAAAATATTAGGGTAGTCTAGAACTCGGTGCATGAATAAAATATTATTAACCAATTTCTAAAACCACCTTTTAGGAATATTTTATTATATTTGTTGGAGGGAAAAAGATTTTGATTTGGATCAAATCCTTTATTTATAAATAATAAATAAATAAATGGTTTATTTATTATTTTAAGGAAATGATGGAAATATAATTAAACAAATAATGATTTATTTAATTATTTATAAATGATTTAGTCAAATTTAACTAGGAATATTATTTAAATAACTTATTCCTAGGAAATAATCAAATAAATAAGGATTTATTTAATTGATTTCCTTGTTTTGGGTTAAATATGACCAGGAATAATAATTAAATTGATTTTTAACTAATTATTCTTTGAGGAAATATAAACAAATATAGATTTTTTTATTATTTCCTTTTGGGGTTTCCTACTTAGACCATAAACAACTTAATAAAGGTGTTTTACTAAGTTATTTTATATAGTGAAAGCAATTTTACTTAGGGTAAAATTGGTCTTACATGGTGTACTTGGGTCCATCTAATGATAATAGGTTAGATGACCAAAAAATGGTGTAACACTTTGGAATGTTATAGGTGCATTACACAATCCAGAAGGAAGTACTCGGTAGGCATAAGTCCCCCATGGATAGGTGAATGTGGTCTTATCTTGATCTTCAAGTGCTATTTGAATTTGATTATAGCCACTAAAACCATCCAAGAATGAGAAATATTTCTTACATGCTAATGTATCCGACACTTGATCTATAAAGGGTAAAGGAAAATGGTCTTTTAGGGTAACTTTATTCAATTCTTGATAATCAATGCATACCCTCCATTTACCATTCTTTTTGGGCACAATCGCTAAAGGGGAAACCCACTGACTGTCTGAAATTGGGTAAATGAAGTTTACATTTAGCAACTTTTGCAACTCCTCTTTCACAATTTCCCTAAGATTTGGATTCATCCTTCTTTGAGGTTGTCTGATAGGTTTACAATTTTCCTCAATGTAGATGTGATGTATACAAGTCTTAGGACTAATTCCTTTCATGTCAATGTATTCCCATGCATATGTAGAAGAATGTTGTTGTAATGTTTTGATTAGCTTTTCCTGTTGTAATTTTTCCAGGTTATTGTTTATGTTTAAAGTTTTCCCTGGAAATATTTCAACTGTAGAGCTACCAAAATCTTCCACAGAATAAAGAGACATCTACCTAGATGAAAAGTATTCAATATTGGATTTTTCTTGAAATTTATCATGTTCATATTCTGGGGATGATTCAAAATTTTCCATTGAATTTAAGATTTGACTATGTTCACTAATGGTTGAAATAGTAAAGAGAGGTTGTATATCATTTTCGTCATCAATCCATTCTTTGTCATCTAACTCTGTGATTGCTCTTGCTGGAGGATACAAAGTGAATTTCTTTATTGAGTTACCATCAGAGATATACATGTCACCAGTTCTACAGCTAATGAAAGCATCAGTTGTAGCCAACAAAGGTCTTCCTAATATAATTGGATGTCCTCCTAGATTATTCTTAGGGGTTAAGATCATAAAATCAACAGGGTACTCCCAAGAGTCTAAGTACACTGAAATATCTTCTGACACACCATCTGGCTTAATTACAGATCTACCTGCTAATTGTAGTTATGTAGGTGTATACATAAGATCAGGAAGTTGAGCTGTTCCATGGTTTGTTTGCTCATGATGTTTATTGCTGCTCGTAAATCAATCAATGTATTTGGAATTTCAATTCCATTGATATGTGTTTTTACAACTGGATTTCCTGGATCTAAATATTTTTGTATGGAATTTTTCCCATCATTATGTCTTCTATTTTTCCTACAAGCTGAATTCTTTTTATTTCTTTTGTTTTTCTTCCCAGTTTCTTCATGCTCAACTCCTTTATTGTTTTAGCTAGAATTGGAATTTCCTTGTTGGCTTGTAACAAAGGGATTTTGATACAAACATTTTTCAATTCATCTAGAAAATCATAATTATGCAGCATAATATGTTTTTCTGCCCCTCTATCAACTTGTAATCTTTCAGGAAAAGGAGGTGTAGAAGTAGATACTGATGGTTGCTCTATGATAGGATTTGAGTTTATTGGTTCTTTTTGTTTTTCATTTTCAGAATTTTGGTTTTGAAGAGATGTTCCTTCTTCAAAACTTTTATTGGGTTGTAGAGAATCTTCCTCAGAATTGTCTTGTTCTTGAATGACTATAGAAGGATTTTTATTTTCTAATATCCTACCAGATCTAAGTTGGACATCATTAAGATCTAGAGGAGTAATCCTGTAGGTTTGAAATTGTTGTCCTTCTATCATATAGGTATTCTGAGGATTTTTATTGTTGGGGTTTGGTAATGGTTGGGCATGTAGCTGATTTGGTCTCTGAGGGAATGGTAGTGAGATTTGTGGATTTTGGTTTTGGTTTTGGTTTTGGAGTTGAGGTTGTTGATTTTGTTGAGGAATTTGTTGGGAAGGATAGTTTGGATATGATGGAGGATATTGATAGTATTGAGAGAATTTTCCATAGGGATTTTGCATTCCTTGAGCCCAAGGTTGAGATTGAGGCCAAGGTTTCTGCCAAGAATTCCAGTTTGGTGGGGGCTGAGTATACATTTGGTTATTAAAACCCTGAGTTTATGGCCCCTGCCATGGTATTCTAGAGAGAAAGCAAAGAGATTATGTTGGATTTAAAGTTGTTTATTCTTGAAAAATAGCCTTAAGACCAGGATTTGAAGGACAACTCTTAGTTTCATGACTTTCTGAACAAATCATATAGGTATCTATGAATTTTGCATCAAGAAGACATTATCTTAAAGCATGTTTCTTTCTGCATTTGGGACAGAAAATAGTTAAAGGATCAATCTCGACTTTCTGCTTGTTTTGTAACTTAAGGGTGCTTATCTGCTCACTAAGACTCCCTGAAATGTATGTTTTAAATTCATCAAGCATGTTTCCAATTTCTGTCCCACTCACTGTTCCAGTTGCAGATCTATTTACCCTAGCAAGAGAAGGATCTCTTGGACCTTTCCCAGTTTTTGATTTTCCTCTTGAGAGATGAATACATAATTCCACAATGTCAGGTAATGGGACTTGAGAGATATCCCCCTTCCCCATCATGTTAAGGATGTCTATCCACTCATCTTCAATTGCCTTCAACAAAAGAGCTTTTAAAGTATCTTGATCTAAATTATTCATTTTTTTCTCTTTTTATGTTATAGTTGAATCTTTTGATTAAATCCTCCAAATTCTCATCCTCTCTTTGCATCATTTTAAACACTTCATCCTTGTGATTGATAGGTATGCAATAATCCAAATACCTTTCTAAAAACACTCTCTTCATATCATTCCATGTTCTGATATACCAAGTGATTAAACTCATGAACACTTTTAGATCTTCTCATTTCAATGTTGAAGGAAACAATTTGAGTTTTTGAGAGTCTTGTAAATAATCATAAGTTCTACACAAGACTTCAAATTCAAACAAAAAGGTTTCAGGATCTTCACTTTTCAACCCATGAAAATTTGGGAGGACAGAAGGTGAGATATTTTTCATTGTGGCATTTGTATCTTCATCAACTATAGGGAATAAAAAAGAACTCTCAATTACCCTATTTCTTTTGCCTCCTCCTTCATTTCCTCTACCTCTCCCTCTATCTCCTCCTCTACCTCTACCTCCTCAAAATATTACATTTTCTCCATTTATAATTTTTCCTTCTCCTTCCCCTTCTTCTCCTCTTCCTGCCATTATAGATTCTTCAGAGCCGATATAAGAGTAAACTTGTAAAGTTATCTGCTCTTCCTATGGTTCTTCTATCAATGGTATGTTGAAGAAAGGTTCTTCCTCTTCCTCTCCACTAGGAATTTATAACCCTTCAGCTAAAATTTGTTCTCCTGTGGAGGTGAAAAAGGTTACTCCTTCTGTTGGAGACCTAGGATCTTCTTCTTCTAAGACCGCCTCAGTAGATGAAGTAGGGGATCCTCCTAATTGGATTTTTGACCTTAGAACTTCAGGAAGTCTATGGTTAGTGAAATATGTAATATGAGTTTGATATGGAGGTGTATCACTTCTTAGTCTTGGTGGAGTGAGTGGTGTTGTAGGGATTAAACTCCTGTCTCTAGCTATGAATATGCCCCTATAGTCTCTTTCTCTCTGCATATCATTTTTTTTTTAGATGTAAGAAATGAGGTTTCCTAATTACACTTCCCCGGCAACGATGCCAAAATGTTTAGTCAATTTAATGTCTTAAATTGCTTGCATAAATTATCAACCAAGGTTTGTAAATTGATGAAGTGTAGTGCACTGTATGTGCTTAGTTAACCTTTCTTCTTACTTCGTTGTTTGTATTTTATGTTTTTTTGGTTTTTTTTTTTTCTTTGATGTCTAAGAATGTTCAATCTAGAACCTATGGATATAATGAATTTTAAGAAGGAAGAAAAGGAAGTGTTCCTAAATTAATCTAATCTACATAAAAATAAATCAAAGATTGTTGGCTAGTTAGAATCTAATTTGGAAAACAAAGCATCTATCTTATCTTATCATTAGTTCTATTCCATGGATCTAATTCTTAAAACTGAGATTGAAATTGCAGTGTTTGTCTTAAGTAAAAGTAGACAATGAAAACAACTAATGTACTTCTAGTTACTCCAACATTCAATTATGAGACGTGACCTTCTTGAAATGATGCGTAAATAACTATTTATACTTTATCTTCTAATGTCCTAGAACAGTAAGCAAATGATGCAAATGAAAACATCTACTGTATATTTAGATACTCCAACATTCAATTATGAAGTGTGACCTTCTTGATATGGTTTTAAGTAACTAATTATACCTAATGATCTAGAAAAACAAGTATGCAAAAAGTAACTCAGTATTTGCATTCATTAAACATTCAATCATCTAGTCTTGAAAAATGATTGAATCAATCTCCTTGGAATGACCTTTAGGAATATTAGTGATGCAACTAAGTGAGGATCTGAAAGCAAAATGTGAAAGCATGTAAAACTGATTGCAAACAACTAATGTATATTTGATTTTCTCCAACATTCAATGTGAAGAATTACCCTCTTGAGATGCTGTATAATAAGTCAACTATACCTTAGTTTCTAAATTTCTAGAAAAAAAATAAAGATGTGCAGAATAAACTCAATAACTATATGAATTAGACATTCAATCATTTAATTCAGAATCATTATCATGAAATGACTTTTGAGAACATCCATTTACACAATTAATTGATAATTCTATTCTAAGAAAATGAATGACAGAACAGTAAGAAAACTAGATAATTGTATATCTTTATTGCTTCAATATTAATTCGATTTGAAAACAGAGTTATCTATCTTCACAAAATATTTTAGAAGAAAAAGGCTTACATAGTTATGTTTTTAACATTATGCTATTGATCAAAACTGTAATGAAACATTAATATAATAAGAAAACAGAATTGCTAAAAACAGAGTAATGGAAATTAAACTAAAAACAACAAATGAAAAACCTCCTCCAGTGTAGGGGCCCTCTATAACTGATTTGGCTGAAACGCTAGCTGGTTAAAGGTGCACTTAAGAAATCATTGGAAACGTAAACTTTGTATTATGATGGAACGAAGTCTTAATACAAAGTATCAACAAAAAGCTTAAACTTAAAACTTAATTTCTTAACTGTTTTTTTCGGTTCTGTACAACCGATATTTAAAGGAAAATACACATAATTGTCTATGAGATAATATTGCTACAGATGGCTAATTGTAGAATTTCAATAGGACTGTATGACTCTTGATTTTCTACGATAGAGAAAATCAAGAGTCCTGCTACTCTCGGCTAACGTACTTTGAGTATGCCTTTGACAGTGATCTTAGGTTTGATTTTCTGTCGATCTTGATCGAGTGAACATGATAGAATCCATGTGGAGATGATTCTAGAAATGCCCATGTGGCCCAATTCTTCATTTGACACCTGGAACCTGCCAGACCATGAGAGTAGCCACAGAATCCACAATTAACGGCAGAATAGGCTGCGTTCTATAGCTAAATTGCAAAAATATATTAAAATATCAAGAACATGAAAATATAACATGGCAGTCATTTTAATGCATTCCTTAAGCCAAAGCATAACATTTATCATTGATTGAGGAATGTGATCTTATGAGAAAGTAAGGAAAAAATGTGAGAAAGGATGTCAAGGAGAGGGTAATTCTGAGGTTCAACAGGTATCGAGTGGAAGTTTTGAGTAATCCTTATTGAAATACTATATTCATGTCAAGGAGTATCTAACTATGTAATGGTGAATTGAACCTTCTTCGAGAAAAGTCTTCACATAATGGGGGTCCTAAGGAAGGATCGACAAACCCTTCCTCCAGCATAATATTCCCATAAAGGGGGATCATGGAGAAGATTTGGTTAACCCTTCTCCGGGATGGTATTGACATATAGTCATATATAGTTGCATTACGGGAATTTTGAGGTCTAAAATTGGCCTCTTAAGAAAAATAATAAAATAATAGTAAAATAAATAAAATAAGAGTTATGAATTTTTAATTGAAACGAAAGGAAACTACTTTTTTTATTGTATTTTCAAATTATTTCCTTATAGATTTACTCGAATGTGAAGTTTAGGAACTTTTTGGATGTGTAATTTTAATTCTACATCCAATGGGTACCCACTTTGCATACTTTTGAGTGGACCCACATTAAAAACAAAATTAAATACATGAAAAAATGTGTTTTCATCAAGAAACACATTTTTCATGTATTTTCATCAAGAAACACATTTTTCACGTATTTTCATTTTTTTTTGGTGTGGGCCTACTCAAAAGTATGCAAAGTGGGTTCTAATTGGATGTGGAATTTAATTCCACCTTCTATGGGTTCCTACACTTGATATTTGAGTAAGCCTATAAGGATATAAGCTAATAGCACAATTGAAAAAAATAGTTTTCTCTTTTCCCTCCAAAAATATTTACACATGGAGATGATAGCGTCATCTTGAATCTTATTAGTTCTTTTAAGCTGATTTTGTTTGTACATTTTTTTATTTTGATGCCCATTTTTTACTTCAAAATTACCCTAATGGGAGGGTCAACCAACCCTTTATAAAGTGAAATTTTCAAATAATTGAGATCTCAAGAAATAGTTAGCCAACACTCTCTCTAACATATTTTTCTCATGGAGGGGAGCATGAAGAAGCATCAACTAACCCTTATGTTGGATTCAAAATTATATGTAGATGAGGGGTGAATCGGTATAATGATTTTTTTTGCTTATTTAATCATTTTAACATCATAAAATGCCAATCTCATAAACCGAACAAGTAACACAATATATACATGGAACCATTACGGGAGAAAACCACAAAAATTCGTTATATGAAATATATTGTAGGAACCAACCTACTGTTACAACAATTTGTAGGCACCAACCTACAGAAGACACCAATCCCCTCTAATTTTTTACAAGCAACAACCTATAGTAAACACCAATGCCCTCAACTACTTTTTAGGAATAAACCTATAGGACACATTAATTGCCTCTACTGATTTGTAGGCACCAACCTACGAGAGACACCTATCCCCTCTACTACTTTGTAGGTACCAACCTACAAGAGAAATCATTACCCTTTGATGGTTTTCAAGCTTCTGTGGTCGTTTATTGAAGAATTAAAATTCAGATTTTCCACATTATCTATAGTAAACACCAATTCCCTCAACTAATTTGTAGGATAAACCTATATGACACATTAATTGCCTCTACTAATTTGTAGGCACCAACCTACGAGAGACACCTATCCCCTCTACTACTTTGTAGGCACCAACCTACATGAGACATCATTACCCTTTGTTTTTTTGTGAGCACTAACCTACAAGATACATCATTCCTCTCTCCTACTTTATAGGCACCAACCTATAGGAGACACCAATCCCCACTATGCTTTATAGGCACCAACCTATTGGATACACCAATACCCTCTAATTTTTTGTAGGCGCCAACTTACAAGAGACATAAATCCCATGTGCTACAAGATTTGTATGCACCAACCTACTTACTTGGTTCTTCACAATGTTTTTTTTTTTCTTCTGATTTCCACCAAGTTTGCTTGTTGATTCTATATTCACCATCTATGTTAGCTTCTTCTACCTTCACCAAGTATACCTATTGCTTCTTCCATCACCAAGTCCACTTCTCCCAACTTTTTTCTTTTTGCTTTTTCTCAAGAACAAATTTGTACATCATGCCAAATATCCAAAATTTTAAATTTAGTTCTTAAATTTCTACCACATGTACCTAGATATATCTTCTCTATCTCATCCAAATTGCACTATCTGAAACATCTCATAAAGAAATTTATAGGAAAAATGACAAGCTAACATGTTTGAAGCATGTTTTATGAGCATTCAAGAACACTAAATTCCTCATATAATACCTCCAAAATTGTAGAAATAAAGGGTACGAAATTTCTACCACATGCACTCTGATATCTCTCCTCTGTCTCATCTAAATTTCATATTCTGAAACATCAAAAAAATAAATATATAGCGAAAATTCTGAGTTGGCTTGTTTGAAGAAAATTTCTGTTACATTCAAGAAGCCTAACTTCCTTATATCATATCTCCAAAATTATAGTGAAATAATATTTTTAATTTAAACCATAGTCACATGGAATATTATGTTTGTACCCTCCAAGTTTCATGGTTTGAAACGTCATAGAAAAAAAATTATAGTGAAAATTCCAAGCTAACTTGTTTGAAGAAGATTTCAGGACCATTCAGGAAGCTTAAGTTCCTTAAAGCACATCTCTGAAATTATGATGAACCAAGATATAATTTGAACAACATGTACATGAAATAGTCTATTTTTATGATCTGAGTTTCACAGTCTAAAACATCCCAGAACAAAGGTTATAGCGAAAATTCCAAGCTAACTCATTCACCCCATAAATCACATTTTTTCTTCCACCTTTTGGCTCTAAGAATCACCCCAAAATTTAGTCTTCATATCCTCTTGCAACCTCATATATGTTATTTGATGAATCTATGTTAAATGAACTCATATGCCATTTATTTATAGTGTTTTTACATTCATTTATGGAGATGATGTGTAAAACTAGTTGGGTCAACCTTTTTGTATTTTGGTTGGGTCATCTTGACAAAATATTTCATATCTCCTTATTCCTATGGAATTATAGGGAGTTCCATATACTATTGGGTATGTATTAGAATAGGATTTCCAACCATATATCTTATACTCCTATTTGATCCATTTAATTGGAGTGAAAATTCCTTCAAATGTAGGGTATCCAAATGGGGAATTCTTATACTTTAGTTGGGTCATCTTGACAAAATATTTCATATCTCTTCGTTCCTATGGAATTACAGGGAGTAACATATAACATTCAAAATTTATTGAAATACAATTCCCAACCATATATCATATTCTCCCATTTGATCTAGATAATTGGAGTAAAAATGCCTTCAAATATAGGATATCCAATTGGGGAATCAAAAGTCCAAAAACAATATTTCCAAAAATATTCATTTTCCAATATTTTTCTTGGACATAAGTAGTCTCACCATGTCTTTGACATTAGTTACAACGATATTTATAGCAATCTCCCCTTTGTCATTGATGGAAACCCTTAGTCAATTATGCAATAATATTATTGAACTCCCCCTATCTCTAATTCTCCTTGTGCCTGAAAATTCTCCCCCTTTGAAATCAATGGAAAAGGTATGTTCCCCCTAAACCTATGTTTCTCCTTATCTATAACTATTTTTCTATCTGCAAATTTTGTTAGTGTCTACAACTCTTCCTCTATTTACAACTTTATTTAGTGACTGCAACTTTTCTTATATATGCAACTTATCTCAATAACTACAAATGTTCCCTTTGTCTGCTATCTCTCTTTACATCTATATATTCTCCCCATTTATGAATGGAAAATGGTTGTTTTTACTTTTGTTTGCAATTTCTCCCCCTGATATGTAATAAAAAAACAATTAATTTCTCTGATTTTTCACTTCTCCTTTGTTTACAACTAGGCTCTCTCTGTCAAGGTTGTGTCTATTTGTCCCTACATGCAACATAATTTTCCTCTTCTATAGCTCTACTCTTGATATTACTCCCATTGTTCTTGAACATCATTTTACTTCTTCTTTATGGGAATGCTACCCCTGGGCTTATGCTTAATTTTGTATACAACTTAACTCTTTTAACATCAAAGATATGCTCCCACTAAACTAATTATTCTCCTTATTTGTAACTCTCCTTATTTTAATTTTCTTGGCAATTTAATTTCACCATTCACTTGATTTTCAACTACTAATTCATAACTTTCAATGATATTCTTACAATTGAGTAGTTGTAATGGGTTTATCTTCAATATGTGCAACAATGTGCATGATTCTTAGTTATCTTACACTGATGTTTCCTCCATTTCTTTTCCTTGATGCAAATACAAGACTTATGCATACAAAAGCAAGCTCATTTTCTTTACCTCCCTTCATTTTGGGTATGCATGCTTCTCTTTCTCTTTTGTGGCCTTCACTGTAGCATTTGCAATTCTACGGGTTGTCTTATATGCCATTGCTTGCATTGCTTCTATATATGAATTATCATCCTTATTGCTATCCTGCAAACTTTCCATTTCATCATCCTTCTCCTACAGGTGACACTCAAAATTTCCCATATGCTTAATGCGGCTTGAGATGTTGTTGTCTCTCACTTGTATTTTACTGATAAACTGAGAGAGATAAAACTCTCATACAAGAATTTTCTCCTTTAACTTAATTGATGACATATACATTGTTTGAAGCCTTGGTCAATTTTGCACTAATTTTACATATCTTGCTTTTCTTATTTCACATCCTTTAGAATTGAATGTGACCTCATGACCTTTATCAACCATTTGACTTAAACTTAGAATATTTTTCTTTAAACCTTCAACAAATGTGACATATTTAGCTTTAGCTTATTCATTTCCAATCCTAACTATTCATTTTCCCATTACTTTGGTTGATGAATTAGCTCCAAGAGTGACACTACCACCTTTTACTTTAGAGAAATAAATTTTCTTTCATCTCCTCTCATATGACATGAACATCAACGATCTATATACCATTTGTTATCTTTGTTTTGAACACATGGAGATAGAGAAAATTTTACTTACTCTTCTTGCTTCCTTCTCCATACCTTTGTTCTTTGATCTATATTTCTGACTTCTTCTCTGCTTTTATTTAGGGGCCTCAATGTACCACTTCTACAATCTTGAGTTTTGTGCCTAAAATTATTGCACTTGAAAACATTCAATATGATCTAATAAGGGAGACAATGAATTGTAATTTTTGGCATCATTTAATTCTCCATATAGTCATTTCTTACAGAGGATCTATAATTTCTTTCATTATGACCAAAATTATTGCATGAAAAGCAATATTCATAAAAGAAATTTTGATACCTAGATGTGATGAGCCTTCTTGGTGGAGCAATTATTTTTAATCCATTCTTGGGTCTCAGATTTTCTTCACTTGGTATTGCTTTCTTTCATTTGAGGATTAGATAACTGCTAGTCCTTAGCTTCATTTCTAAATACATTTTCATTGTTGATAGGTCCTTTTAGCACATTGGTATAACTCTTAAGTTCTTCTTATTTTGGTGTCTTTGAGCTTGATTCTACTTTGAACATCCCATGATCTTCTTTAAAACAAAGTCCCATTTTTATAATTAGTGATATCTAGCAATTGAGAATGTTATCAAATTATTCAATCCAGTTTTTAAACTTTGTTCATATTTAATTGAGCATTTTCCTTCTCTAGATCCTTTCTTAATTATACAAATTTTTCTTCTAGTTTTTTACATTTTATTTCCTTTTCTTCTATCTAACTTAACAATGAATTCTCTATTTTCTTGGCCTCTTCCAATCCTAACTTTAGGAGGATGTTTGATGCTTAATCAAAATCATGATATTTATCTCCATATTTCTGTAATAGATCATCCATATCTTTATTATTTATTTTGAGTCTATCTATTTATTTTAGAGCACAAATGAATTCACCCTCAACATATTTCTTACCTTCAACTTCTTCCTCAAAGTTTGAATATTTATTTTTATGAACAACAACTTGAGCACTCATGACTACAAAATCATCTTCGTCATCATTGCCTTCATATTTTGCATATGGACATCTAGAAGTAAAATGAAATTCATTACAACAACTCAAATGGAGTAGAAAATTACCTTTGCCTTTGCTAGTTCCCTCTGAGATAGATTGCACTAAATATGATTACTCTTTCTAACTCCGCAAGGCCATGAGTAGGAATTATTTTTGATCATCATAAGATGCATCTTCATTAATAACTTATGATGAGTTTATATCTTCCTTGGAATATAATTTTTTTTTCTTGAGAGATCTTCAATTTTTATGAAATTTGCCTCTATCTCTATGGTTTCTTCATCATCATTGTCTTCTTATTTTCCATATGGAAATTTTGAAGTATAATTACCTATTCTACCACACTTAAAACATTTTAATGGTATCTTACATTTATATTTTCCAGATCCTCTTTTCAACTTTCTCATGAATTGAGCTTCTTCTTCATCTGATTCATGGTTGGAGTGATGATGGTCCTTGTGTCCTTTTATTTTCTTTAATGCTTTTAAGGTTGCTTACTTTAGTATCAACTTTTATTTTCTTGTTCTCATCTCATATGCAATGAGTATTCCATGTGGTTCATCCATATTTAATTTTTTGAGATATTTCATTTCTTCAATAGTTGAAACCTTTGGATTAAATCTCAATTGAAGAGATCTCAAGACTTTCTGAACAATTGTTGATTCCTAAATATTTTCACCCAATCCTTTAATAGCGTTCACAACTTCATCTAATCGAAGGAAAAAATATGCAATATCTTCTTCTTCATTCATATTTAAACTTTCAAATTGTATTATATTAGTTTGAATTTTAGCCCTTTTTCCCTTTTTATCTCCTTCATATTTTTGGCATTATGATGTAATATGTTGTCCTTGATGGCAACCTAATCGATGAAGTTGTCCTTGATGGAAACCTGCTTGATGAGTTTCCTTTTGATAGAAACCTATTTGTTAAATATGTAAAAATGATGTATCTACAGGTCTGTTCAGATGTGACAGAAAAAGGAATTCTAGTCAGTGATAGAGAAATGATAACAGTAATGTTTCACAATGTATACGCAGGTTTGATGAAGGAAACCCGAGTGTTCCTGCAGGTTTGATGAAGGCAACCCATGTATACATCCAAAATTAGTATATACACAATTTTTATGAAGATAAGTCACATATACATTCAGGTACAAAGAAGCCAAGTCAAGTATGTACTTACGCACTCACTTTATGATACCAGGGGTCCTTACCATGGTTTTAGCCCACAGTATTGAGAATTGTGTCGTTTATTTGATTCCGTCCAAGAATACCATCGACACTAATATGGTTTTATCTTATGGTATTGGGAAAGGCTCAAAATATATAAGGAGATGAAGATAATAGTGCAAAGTGGTGCAAGGGTTTTGGGTATTGAATGAATACTTCACTCTGAAGTATATCTGCATGGAATGGGCTACAGTTTATTGATAGATTTGAAATAATAATGCACCTATGAATACAATGATGAATCGGGATATCTAGACCTAAAATTACTATGTATTTTCTTAATCTGTTTATGAAACGTTTAGATCTGTGATCCGACGAATGGTTGCTGAAGTGAAGGGTAAGATCTGAGATGATTATTTATTTTGAAGAGTTGCACAGTTCTGAAATATTTGCAGATCTATAAACAGGTTCGTCTCTATAAAAGCACGTATATACGCAGGTTCGTTTCATCAAAAGTGCGTATGGAATCTAGGGTTTTGCTGAAGTATGTGGAAGCAAATTTTTGATCATTTTTGCTGTATTACTGTTGTCTGTCAATGATGTATTCATACAGATTTGGGTTGTTTGAATACTGATTATGCTGCTAGTTGATTGTGATTAAAGATCAGTGGTTGGTTGGTTGATTGATGATTAAGTAAATGATTTGATATGGTTATGAGTTTTAGTTTGAAGTATGTTCTTTGAGCTTAAATGTGTGGAGTGGGTCCAGTCTGAAAATTTGATGAAAATAAGCTTGCAAATAGTGTTGTGTTGAAGCTGTTGGATCCAGTGTGAAAATTTTTGAAACGTGGTCTACGGTGGTGCTAAGGGTCAAAGCCTTCAGTGAGGGGGTCATAGCTCCCTTCCAATAGTGGCTGGTAAACGAGATCAGGGGGTAGTAGCTCCCTTCCAGGAGTGGCTGGTAAACAAGATGTAGGGGGTCGTAGCTCCCTTCCAGTGGTAGCTGGTAAATGAGATCAGGGGGTTGGAGCTCCCTTCTAGTAGAAGCTGTAGAACGAGAGAAGGTTGTAGCCTTTTGTAGGTGGGTGCCTGTGTGTTGGTATGAGTCTGCGCCAGTACAAGATTGTAAGCAGTTTTCTTTATAATAAATATTGAAGACGGAGACGACAACAATGGTGGTTTTCTCCCGACTTGGGTTTCCACCTTAAATCCTAGTGTTCATGTGTGATTATTTATTCTGTTCTTAACACACATTCTTACTGCTTACTAAACATTTGATGAATGAATAATGCACTGATCTAAGTAAAGATTTATCTGCATAATAAGATCTCTGGACATACACAAGTTTTATTAAAGATAGCCGCGTGTATACGCTAGTTGGGTTCATTAAAGTCAGGTATAGAAATCCGTAAAGAAAATTAAAAGTTGATATTAAGTTATAAATACTAATTCACCTCCCCCCCTCTTAGTATTTTTCCCAACACATATATGCTTTGAAGCTTATCCCAAATTTATTTTGCAAAGTCACAATGCATTACCTTGAAAAATACTAAATTAGAAAGACTAATTAAGATGGTATTTTTTTGTTTTGGAATTACATACATAAACATTTTTCTCATCTGCATCTTCCAAAGGAATTTCTATAAATTTCTAGCCTTCTACAACAGAGCACCATACATCAGCCCAAAGAGACATTAGAGGTGCTCTCATCCTTATCTTCTGAAAAGTGTAATTTGTTCCATCAAAGAAGGGGATTTTTTATCCTCGTTAGCCACTTTTCCCTCTATGATCTACCTTCCAGTGGTTAGACTGCTTCTAAAGGAATATTCTCTGATACCAATTGTTGTATTCAAAATTATACTACGAGAGGGGGTGAATCAATATGATGGAAATTTCAACTTTTAAACATTTGAACATCATAAAAACATCAATCTCATAAATTGAACAAGTAACAAAAAATATGTGTGGAACCCCTTACAAGAGAAAACCAAAAAATATCTTTATATTAAAGACCTCCTAGGAACCAACCAACAATTACATCAATTTGTAGGCACAAACCAACGTGAAAAACAAATCCCCTATTTTTTTTGTAGGAACCAACCTATAGGAGATACCAAATTCCCTATTTTTCTTTGTAGTTACCAAACTATAGGAGACACCATTCCCCTCTGCTTCTTTGTAGGCACCAACCTATAAGAGACACCAATATCCTCTACTGCTTTGTAGGCATCGACCTACAAGAGACACCGATCCCATCTGCTTCTTTGTAAGGACCAACCTATAGGAGACACCAATCCCCTCTGATTATTTGTAGGTACAAACCTACATGAGACACTAATTCCCTCTGGTAAAATATTTTTAGGAATTATACTAGATTTTTTCTTCACAATGTCTCCTAGTTCTTACTACTTTCACCAAGTTTCCTTTCTAATTTTTTCTTCGCTAGATTTGTTAGTCTCTTCATCCTTCACCAAGTCTACATCTTGCATCTTCCTTCACCAAGTCTAATTATCCCAAAACTTATTTCTTTTGGATTTTCCCAAGAATTCATTTTCACATCATGCTACATATCCAATTTTGAAAATCTAGTTCATAACTTTATACCACGACAACCTAGAGGTCTCTTCTTTGTCTCATCCAAATTTCACAAACTAGAACATCTCAGAAATAAATTTATAGAAAAAATGGAAATCTAACATATTTAAAACAGGGTTCATGAGTATTTCAAAATAGTAAATTCCTCAAATCATATCTTCAAAATTGTAGTTAAATATGGTATGAAATTTCCACCACAATTACCGTGAGATCTCTCCTCTATCTCTTCCAAATTTCATATTCTAAAACATCACAGAAAGAAATATCTAGCAAAATTACCAATCTCACGTGTTCAAGGAAAATTTAAGGAGCATTCAAGAAGCCTAAGTTCATTATAGCATATCTCTGGAAATGTAGAGAACCAAGGCATGTAATTTGAACCATACATATGTGAAGAATTTTTATTTGTACCCTCAAATTTTCACAGTCTGAAACATCCCAAAACAAAATTTATATCTAAAATTCCAAGCTGACATGTTTGACAAGGATTTTAGTAGCTTTCATGAAGCCTAACTTCCTTAGATAATATCTTTGAAATTATAGTGAACCAAGGCCTATAATTTTAAAATATTTTATCTATTTTCTCCAATTTTCACTATTTGAAACATCACAAAAAAAAAGTTATAAAGAAAATTCCAAGATAACTTTGTAAAGGAGGGTATCAAATTGCAAGGCACTCGGTGGTAGGGTTATCCAACCTTTCCTCAAGAAAAATATTATGATGGAGGTGGAGCACGTGGAAGATTTGGTCAACCCTCCCTAAAGCATAATATTTACATAAATGTTTATCCAATGGAAGGGGTTGTCTACCCTTTTTGAATGATGGTTTTTATCTTGAGGTGTATCTAGTAGAAGGGTTAGACTAACCTTACTCAACCAATATTTTTTTTTAATGGGGATACCAAGGATGGGATAATTATCCATTCCCTAGAGTGGTATTCTTGTGGAGGGGGAAAACATAGAATTTTAGGCACACCCTTTCTCAAGGATCATATTTTTGGTGCAATGTATCAAGTGGAAGGGTCAGTCAATCCTTCCTCAAGAAATTTTTTGAATGTGGGGTGGGATGGGGGGTTCTTAGGGAATAATTGACCACAACTTCACCTTTCCTTAAACACAAATTTTGAATAAGGTGGGTCCTAGGTAGATTCAGTTAACCCTTCCTCTAACATAGTAGTCACATGTAGGGGAGCACAAAAAAAGGTCAGTTTACTCTTCCTCAATGATGGTATTCACATCAAAAAGTATCCAATGGATGTTTAGGTGACTTGTATTCCAGAATTTTACTCTCATGGATGGGGATGATTGAGAAGTGTTGGCCCAATATTTCCAAAATATTTTATTTTTGTTAGGGGGTATCTAGTGGAAAAGATAGTCAAACCTTCATCAAGAAAAATTGTAACGTAAATGGGATCCCACTAAAGGATAGATATACCCTTCCTCCAAAATATTATTCTTATGGACGGGAAGCATGGAGAAATATTAGTCAATCCTTCCTCAAGGATGGTATTCGTGTCATGATTTATTTGTTGGAGGGTTAGCCTGCCCTTCCTCAAGTAAAATTATCACATAGGGGTACATGGAGAAGGGTCGAATAATCCTTCTGAAGGATGGAATTTGTGTCATGGTAACCAATTAAAGAGTCAAAAAACCATTCCTCAAAGAAAAATTTCAGATAATTGAAATTCGTAAGAATGGTTAATTGATCGTCTCTCTTACATAGTAATCTCATTGAGGGGGAGCATGGAGAAATTTTTACCTACCCTTCCTCAATTATGGTATTCTCATGGAGGAGGAGAATATAGAAGAGTAATTTGACCCTTCATAATGGATGTTATTTTATACATAGGGTATCTTTTGGAAGGGTAGGTTGACATATACTCAAGTAAAGTTTTGACATAAGGGGAATCCCAATGAAGGGTGAGTTGACCTTTCCTCAACAGAATTATTCTCATGGAGAGAATGCATGGAGAAGGGTCAGCGTACCCAAGGATGGTATTCATGTAAAAATTTATCTAATGGAATGGTTGGCCAACCATTTCTCAAGTATGGTATTGGAACCACTAGGTATCTAGTAAAAGGTTTAGTTAACCCTTCCTCAAGCAAAGTTTTTATGTAGAGTGGATTCCGTGGAGGGGCCAATCAACCCTTTCTCCAGTATACTATTTCCATTGAAGGGGAAAATAGGTAAGGGTCATGACACACACTTAAATTTGGTATTCAAATTATGGTGTATGTAGTGAAAGGGCCAACCATTTATATAAGGGAGAACATAATTAAGGGTAGACAAAACCTTAATCAAACATAATATTCTCATGTGGGGGCATAGAGAAGGGAAAATTGATCCTTCCTCAATGATGATACTATCATTGATGGGAAATGTAGAGAAGGGTTAGTTGACACTTATGCATGCATATATTTCACATAAAATATATTCCCTAGAAGGGTTATTCAACCCTTCCTCTAGCATATTATTCTCAGGGAGAGGGTTCACAATGAAGGGTTAGTCAATGTTTTCCTCAAGAATAGTATTGTCTTGGAAGGGAAGCAAAGGAGAAATCATGCATCACCCTTCCTCGAACATAGTATTGTGATGGAGACTTAGCATGGAGATAGGTCAACTAACCCTTCCTTACAATTGGTATTCATGTTCTGGATTGTTCAATGGAAGTGTTAATTGACCTTTTATCACTCATAGTTTTCTAGTAGTGGGGGATCCTAGGGAAGTGTCAACTAACCCTCCCTCAACCATAGCAATTTTTTCACAAGGAGCTCAAAGAAGGATCAATTGACCCCTTCCCACAACATAATATTTTCGTTGAGGGGGTGTATAAGGAAGGTATGTCGTGTTGAAGATTGCAACAAGAAACAGTGAAGGAGGCATCCTGAAACATCATCCTTGATCCTAGTTGGAAAATAATCACCTAAACTAGGTGGGGCCCACACAGGATATTTTTAGGTGTATGTCTATTTTTAGACATGGTGAGCATATTCTATATGTAGCAGGAGGATATTTGTAGATGGTTGGTCAAATGTGAAAAATAGATGAGATTCTATTTTTAGAATGTTGGGCGAAGTCTATTTATAGATCTTCAATCTAAAAGTAGATGCATGTCGATTATTATTAGCTCTTAATAATAATCAGACACTAAACATCAACTTATTCTCTTGGAGCACTTTATTTTAGTAAGCAGATTTGTACAATCAGTGAGCTGAAGGAGTTACGCAATTCCTAAGGGTTTAATGGAGTTCATGCATGGAGGACTCAGTTAGAACTGAAGTGGAAAAGTTATGACAAAGTTGGAAGAGTAGTTCATGGAGTTGTATTCAGTTTAACTCATTTAAACTCAGTTGAGCTAGTTATATATAGTCTAACTGAATGATACACTAGTGAGAGTGGAGAGAATTAATTATTTAATTAATTCACAAATAATAACTCATTAATCAATTGAACAATACAACAGTTAACTACAGTGCATGTCAGATCTAGTGGAGACCCAGTGCAAAGATAGGTGAAAGGGTGAGATAAACTATTTGTTGTGACCATAGTGATGCATGGATTGAATCTACATATACATTGGAGATGCCAATGAGAATAACGCAGTCAAGGAGAGTGGGATTGTATCGAATTGGTCTTTGTAATCAGCTTGGATTGCACAGTGGAGGAAGGCTAGCAGGAGGGCAGCGATTGGTGCATGGAGTTGCAAATTTCTTCTATGTTAGTGTGTGACGATTGATTGTACTGAGAGCTTGATGTACTAAGCTTTGTGTGAGATTGTTACATGATCTCCATGATACATAAAATGATAGTTTGGGTTTTCAGCTTCAGGCTTTCTTGTTAAACAACTGTGTTATGTGTGCTTTTATTACTTCATGTGTTTTGCAATTGTTGATTAAATTTCGGCAAGAATTATAGTGGAAGGATTCTGTATTTAGCAAGAAGATAAATATTGTTAGATCAAGAGAGTTCGGATATATACGTGCATATTGTATATAATTTCTACATGGTATTGGAGCCAAGTTAATTCTTGAAGATTGCAATTGTGAAGCGGTGCTGAGTTTTTTGTGTTGGTTGAGAAATTCGAATTTGCTGCAGGAGTTTCTTGGTGCGACAATTGAGTATACATTGCAATATCTTTCAATGGGTTGCGGTTGGAGTATGCACTCGAGGGAAAATCTAACTACATAGCCTAGAAGGACAGGATGGAGGCGGTGCTTGAAGATAATGGCTTGAAGGAATTCATCAAGAGAGATGTTCCTAAGCCCACTTCGACGGATGCGGAAGTACTTGACGCATGGAAAAATAAAGTAGAAAGGACGAGGAGGATTCTGTTGGAAGGTGTGAGAGACCATATTGTCTCAAGCCTTCATGGGAAAGCCACTCCATATGCTATGTGGAAGGCTTTGACATATCTTTTCCAAAGCAGCAACGACCAGAGGAAGTTGGCGCTGAAAGATAAGCTCAGAAAAATAAAAATGGAGAAGAATGACACTATTCCGGTATACTTGACAAAGTTTTTCCAATGCAGGGATGAGCTTGGGAGTGTAGGAGTCAGTGTTGATGCTGAAGAATTGGTGAGCTTGGCTCTCCTTGGGCTTCTGAAGAGTTGGCATAGCTACGAAGACTCTGTCAATGGACGGGAGAAATTGCCGGGTTGGGAGCGACTTTGGTCGGATCTTGTGCAAGAGGAGATAAGGCGAAGTACCAGGGATGGCTCTTCATCAAAGCATGATGATGAAGAGGAATGTGCTTTGGTTGCCAAGGCA